>CM053791.1:778649788-779334788 GCA_028749045.1 Cupressus sempervirens
GTATAACACAATGATGCAATAGATTTTTCCTCAATTTAAGGTATGTGTTCTCACAAGTATAGCTCAAGCTTCAAATGGATGGATGGGGTGAGTGAAACAAGGTTGCAACAATGGAGTCATGGAGTGATTTTGCCATTATAATGGTATTTTGGTAGTGTGTGTGCTCTCAAAATATCATTATAACTTTGCATGGAGGATGGATCTATTTGTGAAGGGAGGAGGTTCAATTTATAGGCCAAGGTTTGGAGGAATGGAAGGCCAAGATGTCAAGATGATGAAATGGTGAGGGAGGACAAGGATGCACTCAAAGGGGAGCACATGGATTGTGTTAGTTTAGCACCAATGGGGAGGTAACACTTCTCACAAGGAGGATGAGTGTGAGAGGATAGGATAAAGGTTGGTCAAAGGCTTCATGAGTGTGGTTGGGTATGTAATATCATGAGTGAGGATGGGAGAAGTGTAAGAGTCATTAAGAGGAGTGTAAGAGATATTTGAGGGTCATTTATGTTGGAGGGTGAGGGGAAGATATTTGTTGACTTTAGCTTGGGTTAGCAAGTTTTAACCCATGTTTATGATTGTGCACATGATTAGAAGAGGTTTAGGATTAGCTTGGAAGGGGGGTTAGGTGGTGAGTGGTTTGGCTTTGATGGGATGGGTTAGTTAGGTGGCTAAGTGAGTTTAGTATGGGTGAATGGGTTGAATTAGGGGTTAGGATAAGGTTTAGGAAGGCTTTTGGATTTAGATATTTTATTAAATGATTTATTTAATAAAATGAGAATATGGAATTAAATTGAATAGATTTGATGAATTTATCCAATTTAATAGGAGAAGAGGGATTTAATTGATAAATTGATTTTGGGTGATCATTTGATTTTATCAATTGGACTATAGTTAATTAAATTAATTAATTAACTAGGGGATGATGATTAATTCATTAAATAGTAAATATTTAATCAATAATGTCCTAGGAGATGACTAAATATGATTACTTATTGATGTAATCAGATTTAGGTGTCTACAATCATTCCTTCATAGAAGTATACAAAGGATCGATAATTCTCTATTTTCTTTGACTCATCATCCTAAACTTCTACATGTTCATCAAAATTTACATTTGCACTCTCCACAACTCAGTTGCTATTAGTATTCAAACACTTATATGCCTTACTTTTAGTGGAGTACCCAAGCAATATTCTATCATTACTTTTTGCATCGAACTAGCCATTTCTAGTGTCATTTAGAATATAGCATTTACAACCAAAAACTTTGAAATGTTTAACATTAGGTGAATGACCATACCATAATTCAAAGGGTGTTGCATTTGTACCTTTCTTGACTTGAACTCTATTCAGTACTTACAACTTCCCTCCAGTACTTAAGTGCAACATTTTTCTCCATCATCAAGGTTCTGGCACAGTCAATCACTGACCTATTTCTCCTTTCAGCAATACCATTCTGTGGTGGAGTTCTTGGTGTTGAAATTTTCCTTTTGATACCTCTGTCATTGCAAAATACTTCAAATTCTCTTGAAGTGAACTCACCTCCTCTGTCTGACCTTAGGCATTTCAGGTTCTTTCGTGTTTCCTTCTCAACTCTAGCCAAATACCACTTGAACATTTGAAATGCATCAGATTTTTGTTTTAAGAACATAGCAGTCATCATTGTGGAATAATCATCTACAAATAGCATTATGTATCTATCTCCTAGGTAGCTTTGCACTTCTATTGGGCCACATAAATCTGTATGAACTAACTCTAGTACTTCATTGGAAGTTTATGCTTTGCTTTTGAAAATAGATTTAGTCATCTTCCCTAGTTGACATTGTTTACACATTGTGTTTTTAGGTTTCTTTAACTTAGGCAGTTCTTTGACTTTTTTCTTCCTACTAATGCTAATCAGATTATCAAAATTAACATGACACAACCTTTTATGCCACAATCACATATCATCAAGTCTAACAATAAGAAATTTTTCTTCTTTTGTATTTAAGTAAAATGGATTACTCCTAGTTTATTCACCTTTTCCTATTAGATTTCCATCAACACCATAGATCTTGGCTATTTTGTTTCCAAATTCCACTTTGCAACCTACATTGCCTAACTGAGATACACTCAACAAGTTGTAGTTCAATCCTTCAACATAGTATGCATTGTCACAAGAAATTTTCTCTATAAGTTTGATAGAGCCTTTTCCTTTTATATGACATGGGGCATCATTACCAAATCTAACGTTATTTCCATCATATTGAGTAAAGGTAATGAACTTACTTTTATCTCCTATCATGTGATGTGAGCATCCACTATCTATGATCCACTCGTCATTCTTGTTCACATAGGTAACCAATGTTGTTGCTTCATCTTCATCTTTTTCTGATTCATTCATCATCATAGACTAGTTCATCATCATTTTCATTAGAATCTTCTTCAAAAATGTACCATCTCTTGCCTTTCTCCTTGTAATATTTGCTATCATCTTCTCTTTTGTTCCTAAACTTGCTTCCTTCTTTAAAGTTTTTCCTCTGTGGGCATCTTGCAGCTATATAACCTACTTCATTACAATTGAAACATATGATAGGAAGCTTACCTTTGAATTTGCCTTTACCTCTATGAAATCTCCTAGCTAGTAATGCTTCTAACTGTTCCACATCTTCCTCATCCATGCTGCTATCATTGGATGCATGTTTTCCTTTTCTTCCTCTTTTTCTTGATGTGTCCTCCTCGATATCTTTTATTGTCATTTTGGCCTTGAAAGTATATTCAAGGTTCTCAGGTCTGTAATTGTCAAAATTGGATAGCTCGAATGCAGTCAGTCTTCCAAGTATTCCTTCAAAAGTTAGTGTGTTTCCTTGTACACACCTTAGCTCTTGAATGGCTGAAACTCTTATAGCATAGATAGAGAGTAGAGTTCTCAAGTATTTGTTGATCGATGTTTCTTCTTCTAGTTGACCACCTAGACTTCTTATTGCACTCACCACTTCTTTTATTCTTGCAGCATACTGAGCAGTATTTTCTCCTTCCTCCATCTTCATGTCATAAAACTTCCCTCTTAGACTTTCTCTCTTTACTCTCTGGACATTCTGATCTCCTCCATAGATTTCTGGTAGATTTTTCCATATTTTTAATGTAGTGATAGTCTTTGACATAATCATATTTAGCATAGCTAATTGCAGAGGCAATCTCCAATATTTCTTGATTGTGCTCCTTCTTTTTGTTCAAATCATCTATAGTAAGAGGTCATATTGGAGTTACATGTTCTATTCCAATTGAAGTTTTAGCATAGTCACCTATTGATCCAAGGTGCAATTTCATCAAACTCTACCATGGAGCAAAGTTTTCTTTGTTAAGCTTGGGAACTTCTCTCTCGGACATCTTGATCTACCTACTTCTAGTACCTTGAAACTAAATCAGTAGAGGCTCTGATACCAATTGTTAGAATTTCTTTAGAATAAGGGGTGGGGGGGGGGGGGTTCAAAGTCCAGATGTCCCTTTCAAAATTTTCACTAAGTGTGATAATTTATTCAATCATTTATTCATGCAAACTTTAACTTGTCTAATTAGCAAGTTACTATAAATCAATATGCAAGTATAACACGTAGGAAATCAACACATGATAGTGATTTATGTGGAAACCCAATTTGTGAAAAACCACCAGTAACATGTTACTCAATTCTCACCCTTCTGAAGTGATGCCCTGTGAAAGGCCTACCCTATTAAAGACTTACAACACATACTGTTAAATGTGACCTCGTTAGAGGATTTAACCACCCTATTAGAAGTGGGCCTGGTAAAAGGACTTGAGAACATTCACTTGGAATGCCACCCTGTTAAAGGATTTACAAATGGCTATTAGGCCAACCTAAGTCCATAGGATTTTTAGATCTAATACAATTGCTAGAGAGTATTAGAAAATCTTGACCTGACTACAACATACAACTTATCTTGTAGATCTTAGATCATTTCTCTGCTCATGCCCTTGCCTAGCCTTCTATCTGTACAACTCTTAACTACTTGTCTTTTCTTTCAAGATTTTTCTTTTTGAGTCTCCATACTTAATGTACTAGTGCAATCATCTCTTTATGACCACTTGTAGAAGTAGAGCTTCTGTGCTCTTCATTCTCCTTCTTGACACTCTTTCAATCACTTCATAGATTTGACACTTCTACAACAATAGTATCAGCAGCTCCTTGCTTATTGGTCTATGACTTCTTAAATAGAAGTCTTGGAGTTCCTTTTCTCGCTCAATTATTCCATTTTTCAATTTCAATTCACAAGGATTAGGTAGGATACATTGTATCTATCCCATATTCTATTTCCTCTAGAAACTTCTTGAATAGTCCTTTAGAATTCGCCCAAAAAACTATTTACATAAGATTCTGTGCCAACAACTCACCATCCTTATCTTCCAACTTATTCACAAAATTCAATATAACCACTAAGTTGTCTTGGATTTGGAAAATCTTCATCATTTGAAATAATGTAGTAGCTTGGCACTATTGAAATATTGGTGCTCGGCACATACTATGTTACTCGGCATCAACTATGTTTTTCTTGATGCTCGACACTTGAAGATCACTTAGCACTAACTAAAAATTTCTATTACTCAGCTTCTATTAAGAATTTGCTCAATTTTAACTGACTTGCTCGGCACCTTCTGATGATCAAAATTAAAGCTTTGCAGTCAACCTTGTTACAACTTCTTCTTCCAATGTATCTAAGTGTGACCAACCTCTATATCTTTGAGTATGTCATCAATACATTACTTAACCATTTTCTTAATTGATCCTTGAACTTCATTACAATATCATAACTCAACCTTTCCTTTAGGTGCTCTTATTACATCTCATTGATCAAATCCTCTTCATCAATCAACTAAGTTATAGTGCATGAATCTTATAAGCGAATATCATCCCTACATGTAGCAGGTTTGACATCAATGGCAAAACAATGATTGAAAAAAATCTTTTACAACAATCTCCCTCTTTGATCTTCAAAAACAATGAGCTTTCAATTAGATTTCCAACATAACCAAGCATCGAGCTATATTAACTCACAAGAGAAGTTGAGTTTAAGGCACATCAAATGGGTTGAGTTTTTGAAATTTGATACCTTCACCATCAAGAATAAGAAGGGTCAACCTAACAAAGTTGTTGATGCCTTAAGCAAGAGGTTGCTAACTATTCAAGAAATCTAACTTGAAAGCATAAGAGTTGATAGTTTCAAGGACTTATATGTTGGAGATGGAGATCTTTTAGAGATTTATAAGGTATTTTTAGAATTTAACAATTATTTCCATAGAAAATATTTTGATTTTTCTTTGCAAAGTGGGTTACTATTCAAAGGGAATGAATTATGTGTTCCTAGAGGGTCCATGAGAGAGAATTTAATTCAAGAGAAGCATAATGGAATTCTTAGTGGATATTTTGGTGTGAAAAAGATACTAGAGCTAGTAGAAAGATTTTATTTTTGGCCAAGAATGAAAAAAGATGTGAAGAAGTATGTGGGGCAATGTATAGTATGTCAAAAAGAAAAAAGGGGCATCTATAAATCTAGGTTTATATCAACCTTTTCCTATACCAAATAGACCTTAGGAATGCATCAGCATGGACTTCATTGTTGGTTTGCTAAGAAAAAAATTAGTTTGGGATATTATTTTTGTTGTTGTTGAGATGTTTAGCAAAATGAGCCATTTCATTCCTTATAAGAGCACACATGATGCATGTCACATAGCTTATCTTTTCTTCAAGGACATTATAAGGATACATGGATTACCTATCAGTATTGTCTCATATAGAAATGTCAAGTTCATGGGACACTTTTGGAAAACATTGTGGAAAAGGTTGGGTACGATTATATATCACAATTCAACTTACAATCCACTAATAAATGATCAAACTAAAGTGATTAAGAGAGTCAAACTTGGGATCAAGTTCTTTCAAGGGTAGAGTTTTCTTATAATGATATCATGAATGGGACTACATGGAAAATTCCATTCCAAATGGTTTATGGATACCATCAAATGGGAATTTGTCAACTAAGGGAGCTGAAATAGCATGAAGAGGTGAGTGTTGAGTGGACATTCAAATTATTTTGCACAATCCATGTGGTAAGTGCATGAGAAGGTCAAGAAGATACTAAGTGAAGCTACCCAAAAGTTGAAGGAAAAAATGGATGAAACAAGGGTAAATGTACAATTTGAAGTTGGGGATTGGGTACTAGCACATTTGAACAAATCTAGATTCCATAAGAATATTCAAATAAATCTACAAATATCTAGTATAAGACCTAGTAACGTACTTTCCAAATATGGTTCCAATGACTACAAGATAGATCTTCCTAAAGATTTCAAAATTTCTTCTTTCTTTAATGTGAAGAATTTAGTTTAGTATAAAGGGCCTACAATTAGAGAACAAAAAAAATCATTAGAAGTTAAAGAGATTAGAATTCCATTACAACCTAAGCCACAAGTTGAAAAGGTTTTGGATTCAAGGGTCAAGAAAAAGAGTAGGCATGGCACCCATATGGAACATCTCATCAAATGGAAAGACCAACTAGAATCTGAGCCAATATGGATAGAAAAGAGTGAGTTTAAGAAGAAGGCAATACCTATTGATTTTCTTCATCTTGATCCAACATGAGTTCTTTGTCACATAGGGAGAATGATTGAGGAGCACTCAATTAGTTTGCTCAATTTTTCCTTGTCGAATTGTGTTAGACAACCACTAGGACCTAAGGTCTAGAATAAGACCCCATGTCAAAGGTCAATAGACTTTAGTGGTTGCATAGGTTTGTGAACATGGCAAGTTCTTTTAGAATGGTTTTGTGCACTCAAGCTAAAGATGCTTACATGGGCCCACTTGTTCAAAGGTTGGTCAAAAGGTGGAAAAAATCATGAGTGAAATAGTCCTATTTAGTAATAATATACATTTCCTCAAGGTATTAAGGGTTTTTTAGATCTTAAGACCAACATATTGAAAAAATTGCAAAAGTTGCTCATCACAAATTTTAATCTTTCTTAAAGAAAAAATGATCTAGGTTTTAAGAAACCTACCCAAGAGGTTAAACATGTGTGTTAGGGTGTACCCTATGTTATCAAACCTAAGGAGAGGTTAAGGTCAGTTAGCTATATAGGCTGTAGAAAGTTTTTGAGGTATTTTGTGAAGATAGTGTTGATAGATTTAAAAAGCAATAGCTTTATTTTCTTTATCATGGATTAGAATAGCCAAATGAACTTTGTACTTAGTTGGAGAATTTACTATTGAATTTAAATCTATATTTGAAGTTTTGAAGTTGAGTTTTCATTGTTTTTAGAAAAATCTTTTGTTTTTACAAGTTTTTTGTCTAGGACAAAACTTTTTTTATATATTTTGATGTAGGGGGGGGGAGTCCATATGGTGAACCTTGTACTTTTCTTGTAAATATGGAAAGTAGATTCCTAGAGATTTGTAAATATGAATTTTTTATATTTTTAAGTGCAAGTTTGAAGTGGTTGCAATGAAGCCCTAGGTGAGAAAAAGATACTCGACTAGGGAACAATAAATTGGAAAAGTGATTGGTTTGCTATCATATTGCTTTGGAGGAACCCTAATTTCCATTTTAGTAGAAATAGTATAGATGGGTGATGATATGGAGAAGAGGAGGGGTCCTAAAGTGGAGGTTTGATAGTCCAAAATTCAAACCCTTTGGCTGATGTTGATACACTATAAAGAAACCCTTATTTTTAGCCTTAAATGTAGAAAAGTGTTTTATAGATAGATTGGAGTCCTAAAGATTCATGAATTTGTTAGAATATTTAAAAGGGTATCATAAACTAAATTTTTTTTGATAATTTGTTTGGAAATTTGTGGAAAGAAAGTGCAAAAACTCCATCAGTAGGCTTAATTGGGGCTTTAGGCCTACTAGGTCATTAAGAAAGAAATAGAGTTCTAGGAAATGGTTATGTGAATAGTGACTTGGGATGCATAGAGGAGTTTGGATCCATAATTTTGAGAGCTACATAACAACCCTAGATTTTGTATTAGGATTTGTTCCCATTCTTTCTTAATAGAGAGAAAATGCCTTCAATTAAAGGTTGGGGTGACAGAAGTAGATATAGAGAGTTGGTGTGAATAGATCGTGAGGAAGGGGATATTAGGGAGATGTCCTCTTAGGAATAGGGTCAAGAAGAAATCTTATAGGCCCAATAGAAGCCTTTGGTTAGTTTGGGCATAGTGAGCTAAACTAGTAAGATTGGATCTAATTACATCAAGTTGGTATTAGAGTGAGTTAAAGATTGGGGATTAGGCATTATGTATGACTGAATTTGAAGGTGAATTAATAGGCAAAACCACCATGGCAACCAATGTTGAGTTTGCAAAAGAAGTGATAGAATAGAGGGAGAGGAATAGACTCCTAGAAGAAGGCTTAGAGGCTATGAAGAATAAAATGAATGTAGTAGAGATAGTTAGCAAGATGAAATAAAAGTTGGATATTGATGAAGAGTGTTGGAAAAAATCAAGACTAGCTAGGTTACTAAG
Source organism: Cupressus sempervirens (assembly GCA_028749045.1). Taxonomy (NCBI): domain Eukaryota; kingdom Viridiplantae; phylum Streptophyta; class Pinopsida; order Cupressales; family Cupressaceae; genus Cupressus; species Cupressus sempervirens. The sequence goes on from CM053791.1 coordinate 778,658,301, forward strand.
AGGGGAGGGGTGAATCAATAACCTCAAAAAGTTTAAATCAATTTAGCACTTAGGAAATATAAATCATTCACCATTCATCCATCTAATCTACCCCATGCATGAGAAAAGATAAATATTCATAACACATGAACACAATAATTTTGTGACCTAGAAACCTTCCAAATAGAAAGTAAAATTGGGATGGGGATGATACCAATAAAACTGCACTACTGTAGTATAAAGTTGGCCTTTGAGGGCTTACATTGACCACTTCTAATGATCTTCCCTATTAGGAGAAATTTGGACTACTAGCTCCACCTTGTTAGAGGTTTCACAAACATACAATGAAGTATGCACTCTATTAAGAGATTTATACAAAGACTGTTAAGTCTACCCTATTAAAGGATTTGGAAAACTAATTCACCTATCAGGATGAAATAGTAGAACTAACTTACAGCTATTTGTTGAATAGATCTTTGAAGTACTGCTAACCTCTTGTGATTGATATGTCTTTGTTGCTCCTTAATGACCTTGTTGAATATTCTACTCTGCTATTGATTTGCATTCACTCTTTTCAAAACATTACATGTCCATTCCATTTACATACTCATGATACATTGCAAATGATAAAATACATTACATATATACCATTCTAATAATTACAATTACAAGGTCGGCTAAAACACAAGTAACCAAAATATTACTGAGTCAGCCAAACAGTAGAAAACTCAAGTTCTTCAAGCTGACTTAGTGAACTTCTGATACTCAGTGTCCACTACATTACTTGGTATCATCATGCACTCAATAGAAGTGGAAGCTCAGTCCATACTAATCACACAACATAGCTTGGAACTCGATAACCATTGGAGACTCAGTAGATATAGTGTCACTTGGTAGATACTGAATCCTTCGTTTACCTTGCTATCACTCAATAAACACTACACATCCATCACTCAGTATAAATTGGCTTCATATCACACAAACTAATGACTCGGTTGACACTGTGAAGCTTGATGACCACTATCTTGTTTGGAGAACACTGTAAGCTCAGTATACACTGTTGAACTGCACACTTACTCAGTAGCTTCAGGAATTCTCAGTGTGAACTACTTGAGTGATGAACTTACTTGGCAACCACTGAATGCTTAGTATAAGTTGTAGACTAAGTGATGAGCTCAGTAGCCATTCAAAATAAAATAAGTGTTATCACTGATAACAAATACAACATAATTCCAACAATCTCCTCCTTTGGCATTAGTGACAAAACCACTTATGAGCCAAAACTTATGTACACTAACATACTGATTTTTTTATTTTTCAAAGTTGATCTTTGTAAAGCTATTGTATATACATATCTTACATATCTCCCCCATATATCAATCTATTTTCTCCCTTATTTCTCCACAAGTCTCTTATCATCTCTTACTCCCATGTCTCTTACTATCTCTTACTCCCCCTTTTTGACAATAATGCCAAAGAGATATGAAAAATATTCAAATGGAGACATTGAAATGTGAGAGAAATTCAGAGTTTACCTTGAGAATAAAAGCCAATGTCTTATCCCAATTGCCTAGAAAAATTTTGCAGGTGGAGAGTGCCACTTGAACTTCTATAGAAAGTTCAATCATATGATCCACTATGGAAAAATTGTTATCTTGGACCAATTTTGTTAAATACGTAATGTGTTTCTACATTGATTCAATAACTAGAAGGATCATATTTTGTATATCAATCAGTGTAGTCCTAATCCTGGCTTCCTCTTGTAGCAATTCTACCTGCATTTCTGACAAAGAATTTACCTTCGAGTGATGTGCTAAGCTTGAACTAGGGTCAAGTTGTAGCCTTTGAGTGCTTGTCTTCATATCAACATCAATCTTACTCAATTTCTCCTTTATATCCTTGGTATACTCAGTAACATCACAAAGCTTTCCAAAAAGTGATGTTACATTAGTGAAGGATTGTTTAAGATTGCTCAAAATTGTAGTTAGATCTACCTAATTAATGGAAATGTGCTGAGAAATGTGCTCAAGAACCTTATTATCAAACTTCTTCTCTGCCTTCTTAATGAGCTTTTCTTGGCTAGAGGTATCCTCATTGTACTTATTTACATTCTCTTCTAGTTGTAACAAAATGTGTTGATATGAGTCAACATCAACACCTATAGCCTTAGTTATTATATTTTTAGCATTCTCAATTATAGTAAACTCTCTATCTATTTCATCTCTAAGTTGTTTCTACTTTACCTTTTGCTCTAAAAGTTGATTAACTAGTCTCATTTCATTAACTATGGCAGCATCCAAATCCAACTTAGGAATAACAATTTCCTTATCCAAATCAATGTCTTCATAAATTTCTTTGCTAGTAAGTACAAGTTTTAGAGGAGTCTTTGGTTTTACTTCTGAGCTTACTTCATTGGACTTAGAAATGGAAACAATAATAGAAATAGCTGGATTTTCATAAAAGACTTGAATGGGTCTAGTTGAAGGAAAATTGAAAGAAGTACTAACTATATCCAAAATTGATATGCTTCCCAAAAATGAAGTACCAATAGGTGGTGTACAAGTTGAAATACTCACAACTAAAGAGCTGACTCGAACAAAATTTGGTGCAGTAAAAGTTGTAGTTGACAAAACTATAGAGCATACTGGCAAACTTACTGTACGTGGTGTTGTATAAGTTGACACAATTGGAGAACTAGTAGCTATGCATACTGCTGAGGTAGATTACTCAGGAGCTGATGAAGAGGGTTGTAGCTCAGTAGATGAAGTGGCTGACACTTTTGTTGTAAATACTTAGAGCTATGAGGTAGCAACTAATGATTGTGCAAATGCTATATCTGTGGTGGTGGAAATCATACTTACTGAAGCTATCTCCAACCCTGATGATGTAGCAGTTTTAGGTGGAGAATGAGGAAGGGAAGCAATGACTTCTGCTACAAATTTCATTGGATCATCTTCTTCATCTTCTTCCTTGTCTTCCTCTTCAGCTTTTTCCTCTTTCTCTTCATCATCAACCCTTAATGCCTAATAGCCTTCAACATCAAAGGTAATACATGGAGTGGTATCTTCTTCTTCATCACTATCACCATCATCATCCTTAATTTCCACTAGGTCATCATTGGGCTTGTGTAGATGATAGATGTTCTTCCACATGTTTGATGCATCTATAACAACATTCTCAATATCTTTGACTAAAATCAAACATGTATGGATTCTAATCATCATTTTACCTTCATTATTTTTCATTGCTTCCTTCACTTCTGTATCTGTAAGATTTGGCAATAACTTCCTCAAAGATTCTTCATATATATCTTTTGTTGTCTATATAGTAGATTCCCACCTTGGTTGCAATCTTGCTAACAATTCTTTTGAGATTTGAGGAGCTATCTGATTCAGGGAATACTTCCATTTTCCCATTTTGGTGAGTACCAACTCCTCAATTTGCATCTTCTCAGCATCATTTTTTGTCTCAAAGTTTAGAACATTGAAGTTTGTGATGCCTACTCCTTCCATCTATTTTAACCTATCTTGGAAGGTAAGTGGGGGCTTGTTGAGCACAACTTCTCCTTTTCCTTTTCCTTTAGCTCTTCTAGTAAAAATAGTTGTGGAGGCCTTTGGAGGTTTGATAATGATTACCCTACCTTTCTTCTTTGCTAGCTCTATCTCCTTCTCAGCTTCTTGTTCTTCTCCTTCGTCTTCTTCTTCATCCTCTCCTTTACCTTCTATAAGCATAAGAGGACTAGTGGTGGTTTTCATCTTGGCTATGTTCCTCTTTCCTTTGTTGATTGTCTGGGGTAGCTTGATTTCAAGCTCAATTCTATCTTTGGCCTCATCATATGTACCAAAAATTGGTTGCTTGGGATCTATAGGTTCATTTACCAATGCTTCAATAATATTCCTAGTTTCATCAATATTGACCCCATATGAGAGAGATTTTACCCATGCAACTCGGGGTCTTATTGCCTGAATAGCACTTTATCACAGTCAACGATGAAACACACATCATCTTTATAATCCTCAACAAGCTTAGGAGGAATCATGAACCTGTTGTTCATCCTTTCCTTAAAATCTTTGAAATAGTTGTCCATAATGTTGTCAAAGTTTACATGCATTTCTGCAATTAACTCATTTATCTGATACAAAATAGGAACATCTTTTCTCCATATATACAACAAAACCTTTAGATGGGAAAAACTCTTGCACATAAAAGAAAATACATGTCAACAAAGAATCAAATTTACAAAGGTTGTTCTTTGATGTCCTAATTTTTTCCATATTCTTGTTCAATTACTTCAATAGTAATTCTGACAAGTCAAATTCCATGTTTTTCTTTACAACCTTAAAAGCTAAACTCACTACCTCACATGGCATGTTGTTCAATCGACTAGAGCTGTAAATTTTGTGGGCAATTACATGAATCCTAAACCTTAGTTCTACATTAGAAATAGTGCTAATTTTCAAACCTCTATCGTCCCACTCGGCTAGGGTTTTCTTTTGGAGTTCATCCCAACCTAGGGTTTTGGTAGATTTTTCTTTGTTTAGCATTGGAAGATCTGTAATCTTATGAATCATCTTCTTGGTTATTAATGCAGGCTGCTCTAAACATAGTTGACTATTGTGCACATGACTGAGAATGTATCTAATCCACTTAATTTGAAAACTTCTTGGCAGGTGTGTGATATGAGTCAATCATTTTGTTTCTAGGTGCTTGTGCTCAAGTTTTAGCAAACCATCAATACACATTTCTCCTAAGGCACTATCCATCTCTAGGGTTCCAATTTCCTAAATAGAACACTTAAAATGAGTGTGAATTTCATTAATTAAAAGTAGCTTTGGTGGAATTTGGAATTGAGCACCATTAGGGTCGAGTGCCTCCGCAACTGCTGAAACTAGCTTGAAATTTGGTGCTTTCCACTCCACACCCTTGACCAACATTTTTGAACCTTTTTTTGCCTTAATACTACTAGTGCTCCCAGATGCCATCGTTTCTCGATAAGTGATAGAAATTTTCAAACAAATTCTTTAGTAGAAATTTTCTTGAATTGCCTGGATGCACTTGGAATCGCTTAGCTCTGTGAATACTAAAGTTGCGATGAAAAATGAAGTCAAATTTTTCCCTTTTTAATGAAAATTCACCATTAATGCTAGGTACCATACTAACATGGTGCATGACAGACTGTCATCCACTCACTAGCTCGATAGAAACTTGTGACTGGATGATCAAAAAAAACGTTCATTATTCTTGACCTTGCTCAGTATAAACTAATCTCATGTGATCCCTTTGCATCTAAAATATTGATTTAGATTTATTACTCTCTTCCATTTGGAACTGCTCGAGATATAGCTTAAAGATGCAGTTCTAGTTCCTCCTTCATGAATCTAACTGGAAATGGTGGTGTCATCCACTTCTTGAGTGACATTGCCATCATTTGAACTGTTCTGGTTAGTAGATTTAGGAATCCACTGTCGTTTCATCTACTTCCTGATGTTATCAGCTTTAGCTTTCTTCTCATCTTCAACTTTTCCTATATTCGTGCAATTTTTGGCTATATGACCAATTTCAGTGCATGTATAACATCTTACTGTTGAATCTCTCTTTCTCAAGTGATTCCTTATACAGTCTATGCCAATGTGTCCATATTCTCCACAATAATGACATCTACACCAACTATTGTAATCCCAACCAAATATTGCCTTAGCAATTTTTTCAACTAGATTGAATGATTTAGATCTGCATTCAAATGCCTTATGATCTTGTTTCTTACATTTATGACATTTACCTTCAAATTTTGGTTTCTCCTTGCATTCATTAGCTTTATGACCATGTTTATTGCAATTGTAGCATTTCCATTGAATTTTTCCTTTCCATTGCTCCAACATTTGTTTGATGTATGATCTAACTTACCACATTCATTGCAAGTAGGTCTTTTATTCCTTTGGGCACCTTGTTTGGAGGATTCACCTTCTTCTTTGTATCCAAGTCCTTCTTTACCCTTTTGCCTATGAAGATTCTACTCACTTTGTTGATTCAATTAGTCCATGTCTGCTTGAGATTTCATCATCCTTTCATTGAGTTTCTTTTCAGAGATTAGATCAACTTTCAATCTTTCATTGATCTATCTTTTAGTGATTAGATCATTCCTTAAGCTTTCATTTTCAGATCTCAGATTCATGATTTCCTCATTTTCATTGGAGAGTTGATTGATAAGACTTTCTTGCTAAAGGGATTGACTTTGATTTGCATTGTTCCTTGCTTCCAAGTCTTCACTTGCCTTATTCCTTTGTTCCAAAATTTTACACATTCTTACTAACTAAATTTCTTATTATCTTTTCAATTTTCTTACCTCTTCTTGTAGAGAGCCATTCTTCTCTAGGAGTTCTTTGATTGCCTCATTAGCTTCATCTAAACTACTTGAAGGGGAAAAGTCTTCAATCTTTTCTTCGACATATTGGTGGTCATTCATCTATCTTGCAAGTTCCTTCCTTCTTTTCAATGATTGGGAAAGATGTTCTTTTGCTTCCTTGATTTGAGCTATGGCCATCTCCAGATCTAGCTTCTCATTCTCAATAGCTTTATCAAGTTTGAATATCTCCATTTTCCTTGATCTTTGCTCAATTTGTCAAATTTTATCTTGAGAATCACAAATCTTTGATACCAATTCTTGGAAATTATTAAGACTAGCTAGGTTACTGAGAGGGGAGGGGTGAATTAGTAACCTCAAAAACTTTGAATTAATTCAGCACTTAGCAATATAAATCATTCACCATTCATCCATCTAATATACTACATGCATGAGAAAAGATAAACATTCATAACACATGAACATAGTATTTTGGTGACCCAAAAACCTTCCAAATAGAAAGTAAAACTAGGGTGGGGATGATACCCACAAAACTTCACTACTACAGTATAAAGTTGGCCTATTAGGGCTTACATTGACCACTTTTGATGATCTACCCTATTAAGAGCAATTTGGACTGCTAGGTCCACCTTGTTAGAGGTTTTACAAACATACAATGAAGTATGCATTCTGTTAAGAGATTTATACAAAGACTATTAAGTCTACCCTATTACAGGATTTGGAAAACTAATTCACCTGTCAGGATGAAATAATAGAACTAACTTTAAAAAAATTTCTGAATAGATCTTTGAAGTACTAATCACCTCTTGAGATTGATATGTCTTTGCTACTCTTAATGACCTTGCTGAATATTCTACTCTGCTATTGATTCGCATTCACTCTTTTCAAAACATTACATGTCCATTCCATTTACATACTCATGATACATTGAAAATGATAAAATACATTACATATATACCATTCCAATAATTATAATTACAAGGTAGGCTAAAACACAAGTAAACAAAATATTACTGAGTTGGCCAAATAGTAGAAAACTTAGGTTCTTCAAGCTGACTTGTTGAACTTCTGATACTCGATGTCCACTGCATTACTCAGGATCGTCATGCACTTGGTAGAATTGGAAGCTCACTCCATACTAATCACCCAAAATAGCTTGGAACTAACCATTGGGGACTCGGTAGATATAGTGTCACTTGGTAGATACTGAATCCTTCGTTTACTTTGCTATCACTTGGTAAACACTACACATCCATAACTTGGTATAAATTGGCTTCATATCACACAAATTGATGACTTGGTAGAAATTTTGAAGCTCGATAACCACTATCTTGTGTGGAGAACACTATAAGCTTAGTATACACTACTGAACTGCACACTTACTTGGTAGCTTTAGGAATGCTCAGTGTGAACTGCTTGAGTGATGAACTTACTTGGCAACCACTAAATGCTTGGTATAAGCTATAGACTAAGTGATGAGCTTAGTAGCCATTTAGAATTGAATAAGTGTTATCACTGATGACAAATACAACATAATGCCAATAGAAGAGATGGGCAAGGAAGTTGCAGAAGAAGATGTAGAACCTGAACCTAATCCTCCAGTCCAAGAAGATCCTTTTCTAAAAGCTATCAAAGCCTCGATTGGAAACTATATTGAAGGAGTGCCTTTGTTCATAAGTAAGATGGATCTTGATCTAGTAATGGAGTGGATTGAGGGCATGGAGAATCATTTTGATTGTGAAGGCATTACTAAAACACAAAAGGTAAAAGTTGTAAAATCTAGTTAAAGGGGATTGGACTTGGTGGAAGTTTCTCCAAGAAGAAAGGGAGAAAGAAAAAAAGAAACCCATAACAAATTGGAAGGAAATGGTGAACAAATTCAAAGAAAAAAACTTACTAGAGGATTATGAAATCCAACTCCACAAGAAGAGGAAAAGTATGAAGAAAAAATTTATGGATGTAGCCTCTTACACTTAAGAATTTCAAAAGTTATGCCTAAGGTCGAAGATCCAAGAGGAAGGAGCAGTAAGGTTGTCAAGTACCTTGGATTTTTTAGGTTGGCTATCCAATAAGAAATTAGTATGTGGACACCCACCATAGTTCAAAGATATTTTCAATTATCTCTGAAGGTAGAAGAGAGGAACAAAAAGAAGTAGGAATCTCGTGCTAGAGGTCATTGTAGAGGTAGAGATGGAAGAGGAACTCATCGAGGAGGATATAGAGGTAGATATGAGGATTCAAAGACCCAAGGAGATAATAAATAAAATGAGAAAAGAGGATATAGAAGTAGTAGGGGAATTTATAGAAGAGGTAGAGAATTTAACAATGGAGGAAGAGGAAGATATGGTAGTGGAGGAAGAAGCTCACACTTAACCACCATGAAATGTTACAATTGTGACAATCTAGGCCACCCAGCTTATAGATGCCCTAAGAAAGCTTCATCTTCACAAGGTAAAAGGAGAATTAATTATTTTTAAGAAGACCAAGGAAATAGCATAAATCAAGAGATAAATCTTGATTCAAAAAAAAGGGGGAAACCTTATGTTTGGGAGAGTTTTTCTAAAGGAACCAAGCAAGGAAGATCCCAGAAAAAGAAGAGCACTTGTTAGGGTCAAATGAAAGATAAAAATTAAGGTTTATAAGGTCATAGTGGATTTAGGATCAATTGATAACATCATATCAGAGGAGGTTGTTCAAAAACTTCAGTTGGTAAGAATTGCACACATTTATCCTTACAAAGTTACATGGTTGAATAAAGGCCACAAAGTTTTGATAAATGAGAAGTTTGGGTAGATTTCTCCATAGGAGGCTACCAAGAAAAATTACTTTGTGATTTTTTTCCCATGGATACATGCCTTCTAGTCCTAGGTACACCATGGTAATATGATAGAGATGTCATCTATCATGGAAAGAAGAATTTGTACACTATCAAGAAAGATGGGATAACATACAAGAGATAGTCAATTATGGAAGAAGGTATGGATATTACCTTAAATAAAAACCTCCTACTTGTGAGTGAGAAATATTTTGTAAATGATTACAAAGAGGAGCAAGAAATTGGTTTTGCAATCTTGGTAAAACCTAAGGAAGAAGAGGTGAAGAAGAAAACTATACTACCAAAGGAGGTACAAGTTGTATTGGATTAGTTTAAGGACATCATAAGTGATGGTACACCTTCTATACTTCCTCCATAAAGGGTAGTTAGTCACCAAATAGACTTTGTGCCAAGGGATTCATTATCAAACAAGGATTCTTACAAAATGACCCCAAAATAGAACAAGGAAATTGTAAGACAAGTTTGAGATCTATTGGATCAAGGTTTGACTAAGAATAACATCAACCCATGTGTTCTTCTAATGGTGTTGGCACCTAAAAATGGAGGTTAACGGAGGTTATTTACTGATTATAGAACCATCAATAGGATAACTATAAGATATAGGTTTCCTATTCCTAGGATAGAGTATTTGATGGATTGCCTAGGAGGAGCTAAGTGCTTTTCTAAGATTGATATTAAGAGTGGTTACCACCAAATAAGAATAAAGGAAGGTCATGAATGGAAGACAACATTTCAAATCACTAAAGGGTTGTATGAATGGTTAGTTATGCCATTTGGCCTCACCAATGCACCTAACACATTTATGAGCCTTATGAACAAGGTGTTGAAGAGCTATATAGGAAATTTTGTGGTAGTATACCTTGATGATATACTGATTTACAATAGGAATTTAGAGGAACACTTGTAACATTTAGAGATTGTTTTGAGGAGAGCGCAAGAAGATAAATTAACCAATAACCTAGAGAAGTGTGAATTCTTATAATAATAAAAAATTTACCTTGGATTTTTTGTTTCATAGGGTAACTTGAAGATGGATGATGAAAAAGTTGGAGAAATTCTAAGCTAGCATGTACCAAAGTTGTAAGAATTTTTCATGGTTTGGCACAATCTTATAGGAAATTTATAAGGAAATTTAGTGAGATATGTGCACCAATTTTGGACCCTATCACAGATGGTTAGAAACTAAATTTGTGTGGAATAAAGAGGAAAATGAAGAAATTGAAAGACTGAAAGAAAAAAAAAAAAGAGGTAGCTACAAAGCCTATCCTAGTATTTCCTATTTCTAAAAGATTGTTCATTATTGAGTGTGATGCAAGCAGTGTTGTTGTTGGGGTAGTTCTAAGTCAAGAGGGAAGACTAGTTGCCTTTTTCAGTGAAAGGTTAAATGAAGCTAAGTCAAGGTATTCTTCATATGACTTGGAGTTGTATGCACTTGTCTAAGCACAAGGGAAATGAAGACATTACATCTTTTCAAAAGATCTTTTTGACTATACGGATAACCAAGCATCGAATTATACTAACTCACAAGAGAAGTTAAGTTTAAGGCACACCAAATTGATGGATTTTTTGCAATATTATACCCTCACCATCAAGAACAAGAAGGGACAAGTTAACAAATTTGATGATGCCTTAAGTAGGAGGTTGCTAACTATTCAAGAAATACAACTCGAAAGTATAGAAGTTGAAATTTTCAAGGAATTATATACCAGAGATGAAGATTTTTTAGACGTTTATAAGGTATGTTCAAAATTTAACAATCATATCTATAAAATATATTCTGATTTCACTTTTCAAAATGGCTTATTATTCAAAGGGGGTCAATTATGTGTTCCTAGAGGGTATATGAGAGAGAATTTGATCCAAGAGAATCATAATGGTAGTCTTAGTCGACATTTTGGTGTGAATAGGACACTAGTGTTAGTAGAAAAAAATTATTTTTGGCCAAGAATGCAAAAATATGCGAAGAAGTATGTGGAGCAGTGTAGTATGTTAAAAATCCAAAGGGAAATCTACAAATGTAGGTTTATATCAGACTTTTCTCATACCAAATAGACCCTAGGAATGCATCAACATGGACTTCATTGTTGGTTTGCCAAAAGCAAAATTAGGTTCAGATAGAATTTTTTTGTTGTTGATAGGTTTAGCAAAATGAGTCATTTCATTCCATGTAAGACCACACATGATGCAACTTACATATCCTATCTTTTCTTCAAGGAAATTGTAAGGATACATGGATTACCTATCAACTTTTTCTTAGATAGAGATGTCAAGTTTATGGGAGACTTTTGGAAAGCATTGTGGAAAAGGTTGGGTACTAATATATCTCATAGTTCAGCTCACCATCCACAAATAAATGGTCAAACTAAAGTGAATAATAGGGTCCTTCGAAACCTATTAAGATACCTAACAAAGGAGTATGATTAGACTTGGGATCAAGTTCTTTCAAAAGTGGAGTTTTCTTATAAAGATAGCATGAACATGACTACAAGGAAAATATCATTCCAAATAGTGTATGGATACCATCCAAGGGAATTTTTGAATTAAGGGAACTGAAATAGCATGAAGAGGTGATTGGACATGAAGATGATTTTGCATAATCCATATGGGAAGTGAATGAGAAGGTCAAGAAGACACTAAGTGAAGCTACCCAAAAGTTAAAGGAAAAATTGGATGAAAGAAGGAGAAGTGTGCAATCTGAAGTTGGGGATTGGGTGCTAGTACATATGAACAAATCTAGACTCCCTAAGAATGTTCCAAAAAAAGATACAAATGCATAGGATAGGACCTTGTAAGGTACTTTCCAAATATGGTACCAATTTCTACAAGATAGAAATCCCAGAAGATTTCGTAATTTCTCCTATCTTCAACGTGAAGGATTTAGCTCAATATAAAGGGCCTATAATCAAAGAAAGACAAACACCATTAGAAGTTAAAGAGATCAACATTTCATTACAACCTAAGCCACAAGCTAAAAAAAAATTGGATTCAAGGGTCAAGAAGAAGACTAGTCATGGCACCTATAGGGAACATCTCATCAAATGTGAAGACCAACTAGAATATGAGCCAACATGAAAGGTTGAGAGTGAGTTCAAGAAGAAGGGAATACCTATTGATAGATTATTTATCTTGATCCACCATGAGTTCTTTGTCACATAGGGAGAATGGTGTAGGAGCACCTAGTTAGTTTTCTCAATTTTGTCTTGTAGGTGGTTTTAGCCAACCACTAGGATTTAAGATCTAGAATAAGGCCCCATGTGTATTGGGTTAGTAGACTTTAGTGGTTGAATAGGTTTGTGAAGATGCCAAGTTCATTTAGGATGTTTTTGTGCTTTTAACCTAAAGATGCTTATATGGGCCTACTTGGTCAAAGGTGGAAAAAGTCATCGAAATGAGTGAAATACTCTTATTTAGTAAAAATATACATTTCCTCAAGGTATTAAGGGTGTTTTAGATCTTGAAACTAACGTATTGCAAAAATTACAAAAGTTTCCCATGACAACTTTACATATTTCTTAAGGAAACAATGACCTAGGTGTTAGGACACCTCCCCAAGAGGTGAAGCATGTATTTTATGGTGTAATCTATGTTATCAATCCTAAGGAGAGGCCGAGGTTAGTCATTTGTAGGGATTATAGGAAGTTTTTTACATTTTTTGTGAAGACGATGTTGATAGTTTTGAAAAGAAATGGCTTTATTTCCTTGATCATGGATTGGAATAGCCAAGTTAACTTTGTACTTAGTTGGAACATTTAATCTTGAATTCAAATCTACAGTTTGAAGCCTTGAAGTTGATATTTCATTAGTTTTAGAAAAATCTTTTATTTCACTAGTCTACTGCCTAGGGAAAAATTGTTTGTATATATTTTGATGTAAGGGGGCATCCATATGGTATTCCATGTACTTTTTTTGTATATATGGAAAGTAGTATCCCAGAGCTTTGTAAATATGCCTTTTGTATATTTTTAAGACAAGGTTTGAAGTGGTTACAATGAAGCCCTAGGTGAGAAAAGGATACCTGGCTAGGGAACAACATACTAGAAAAGTGATTGGTTTGCTATCATATTGCATTAGAGGAACCCTAATTTTTGTCTTGGTAGAAAGAGTATGGATGGGTGATGATATGGCTAAGAGGAGAGAATCTGAAGTGGAGATTTTCTAGTAGCAATGTGTTGTACAAATAGATTGGGCTCCTAAAGCTTCATGAATTTTTTAGAATACTGAAAAGGGTATCACAAACTAACATTTTTTTGAAAAAAAAAATTGGCAAGTTGTGGAAAGAAAGTGCAAAAAGTTTGTCAATAGGCCTAATTGGGGCTTTAGACTGACTAGGTCATTAAGAAAGAAATAGAGTTCTAGGAAGTGGGTTTGTGAATGGTGACATGGGATGCATAGAGGAGTTTGGAACCATCATGTTTGAGGATAAACAATAACCCTAGATATTGTATTGGGATTTTTTCACATTCTTGCATAAGAATTGCCTTAAATTCAAGGTTGGGGTGATAGAAGTAGATATAAACAATTGGTCTGAATAGATCCTTAGGAAGGGGATATTAGGGAGATGTCCTCTTAGGAATAGGGTTAAAAAGTAACCTAATAGGATCAGTAGAAGCCTTTGGTCAGTTTGGGCATAGTGGCATAACTAGTGAGATTGGATTTAATTACATCATACAATTACCTTGGGAGATGGAATTGACTTTGATATATGATCAATTGTGTATGTGTAATAGCCTAGGCTCAAAAAAAAAAAAAAAGGAAATCAAAGAAGCCAAAACCTCATGTATGGAAATGTATGTGACATGTTATGGATAAATTATAGAATAACTTGAATAGATTGGAATGATGGATCTTTTTGTTAGAGCCAAACTCTACTACCACCTTGAAGGAAGAATCTTGATGTAAGAAGGAGATGCTTAGACTTAAATGCTTGAAGATGCTTTATTGAAGAAAACCTTAATTACTCTCTTTCTTGTAGATGTCTTGATAATGTGAGATATATTGAGAATGAGATATGAAAATGAAGCCCACTAACCTTCTTTTATAACTAGGTTTTGGGTAGGAGAACTATTAAAAGTTAGTTGTATCAGGATCACTAAAAAATTTATCCTTTGAACAACTTAGTTGAATTCACCACTTAATCCATCTCATATCTAGATCATGAATAACATTAATTTAAACTTGAAATTCTTAAATAAATATAAATATTCATCACATCCATAAGGTTAAAGATAAACACATAACACAAAATATTTTGGTTATCCAAAAACCCTCTGAGGTGAAGGTAAAACTAGGGTGGGGATGACACCCACAAATATTCACTTCTATAATAACAAAGTTATCCTATTAGGGCTACACATTTGATCACTTCTGATGATCTACACTATGAGGGGTATGTCCTATTAAGAGCTTTACAAGAATATTAAGTCTACCTTGATTAAAGCATTTAAAACTTACAATGAAGTAAGAACTCTATTAATAGATTTACTTAGGCCTATTAGGACCACTCTATTAAGAGATTTACACTGATTCACTTGTCAAAATATATCAATTTTTAATCCTTTAGTCTACACTCTCAATGTTGATTAGAGATCTTCTCTTTCCACTATTTGATCTTCTCTTCACTACTTCACTCAATCATTATGCTCTGTTACTTTAAAAATTCAATTGCAATCTCTGAAACTTAACTCCTTCAGATAATCATTCACAACACTTCACAAGAATATGAAATATGATTTAAATCTACTCCTAAATAGACATCTATAGAGTCTTCTAGATAAAACCAATGATCTGGATGTTCCCATTATAGCCTCTTAATCTAATTGGGTTATCTTTCCTTCATAGAGATAGATGATCTATGTCAAAATGTGTAATTAACTTTGTAAAAAAACTCTATGATCATTAAATTTTATTTACATGTCGGCTCAAAATGGTTTACCTCAAATTTTGTGCCATTTTAGATATTTTTGTTCAAACTATGTTACTTGGCACATGTTGTCTCTGATGCTCAATTATAATTGTTGTTCCTACTAGTACTCAGCCTTAACTAGTTTAACACCTTCTGTATGACTCAATATTAACTTACTCTAGTTTACTTAGCATTCACTAAACTTAGCTTACATAGGAATACTCAATGACCATAGAATTGCGTGACTCCTATAGAGCTCTACATATACAAGATTATTTACAAGACTAAAC
Organism: Cupressus sempervirens; assembly: GCA_028749045.1. NCBI lineage: Eukaryota > Viridiplantae > Streptophyta > Pinopsida > Cupressales > Cupressaceae > Cupressus > Cupressus sempervirens. Next base: position 778,673,669 of record CM053791.1, read on the forward strand.
AAATATATAATTTGGCCTATACAAAGTGATAGTCACAATGATGACTGACCAAATCTACCTTCTTTATGACTAATTTTTTGACACTAATATACAAAAACACTAGAGAGATCAACAATCTCTCCCCTTGACATTAGTGGACTAAACACTTTGTCATGATTACATCATTACAATACAATTCAAAAAGGATAGTACTCCCCCTATGCCTATGGACTAAAATATTCTTATAACATAGTATAAAATACATATTTTACATGATTCTCACATGACTCAAATAGTTTAATGTAGCTTTTTCATACTGTTGGTCTATCATCTGCTTTCACTGGATGTTATCATTTTTATGTTCCTTCTTTCAAATCCTCTTCTATCCCCCTTTATTTTGTTTCTTATGTATATTGTCAAGGTTGGGAGGATGGAATCAAAACACATTTATCAATAAATGGATTGTGAGTTTATATGATCATGGAAAGAGCATGATCTTGTATGGTTCTTATTGATTCCAAGACTTGAATCTAGATCTCAAAATTTGTAACTAAGTCAACCAAGCTATAAGCAGTAGAAAGATTGTGATATGTTTGTACTAGTTCCTTTGCCAAAGCTAACTCACATATAACCTCCAAATGAGGTATTAACATGGACTATATGTTTTTAGGATTAACCATAGATAGAAATAACAATTACATGCAAATATAACTAGTATTATAAAATAATAAATTGCATAGAAGAGAACACAAGACACCAATATTCAGCATGATTCACCCAATCCCTAGGCTACATCCACCAAACAATGAGTCCAATATTATTACCCTCCAATGATTACAACCTGATTACAATGTATAATCCTTTACAACTCAATACCACTGCAAGAAGCAATTTTCACATCATAATCTATGAAATCCCTAACCCTAAGCCCTTTCTATACAATATTTTTGCCACTTTAGAGTTATAATTAATTATAACTTGTCGGCTTAATATTCTCAATAAAATAGGGCCAAAATTGTTTTTTAAAGTGTACAGTATATTCCTTATTAGTCACCACATATCAACAATATGGAGAAAAATTTAACCATCTTTTGGCTATCTACTATTTGTAGCTCGACTAGCCTCCCTTGTGAAATAAAGTTCCTTGTAGATTTAAAAGTAGCCTCAATCTTCTCAGTACTAACTTGAAATTCATTTGTGAACCTGGGCACATCAAAAGAATATTGTACAAACCTTGTATTTTCTTCATAATTTCTTCTAGATTCTATCAAGTGCTGGCAATTCAACTTTTCTCAATGTAATTATAGTAGAAACCTTTTCAAGTACCTTTTTTCTCAAACTTCTTCTCTAACCAAGCCATCAATTTCTCATTTGTTTCTATATCCTCAATGTTGACTTTTCCAACAATTTATACTAAATGAGAGATACTAGTGTCATGTTCATCAATGTGGTCAATTCTAAATGCATCAATAAATATGTCTTTTATTTCATACAAAACTTGTTTTTATTATTGCTCTCTTTATGATTCCTCTTGTCTCTTCTTTCTTGCCAAGATATCTTGCAAGATGACAATTTGTACAAATGTGAGATTCTTTGAATCCCAATCTGGAAATTCAATGACTTCATCCAAGGTAATAGATTTAACTAGAGAGCTTATATTCTTCTTATTCCCTTTGCCCTTTTTGGGTATTTTATTGCTTGGCATAGCTAAGGCTTATTGGTAGTGGGGCAACATCCCTCTCATGGTTCGTAACATGGCTTAACCACCTCATGTGGTTCTATAAGATTTTTGGTTATATCAGTCATTGGTAGGTCAATCTTTTGGTGCAATGGAAACCCTGTCCTTTCTAATAATTGGTATTAGAGCATCGAATCCTTGAAGAGAAATCTTAACAAATTTGGGAGATAAATGATGAGTCACTTTAGAAAACATAGTCCTAAGTTTGATGGGGTTAACTATGATAATTGGAAGGAAAAGATGAAGGCTCATCTACTATGTATTGGTCTAGGATATTGGCTTTTGACAAAGGATAACAAAGTAGTTGTGGAAGAAGTCAAGCTTGAAGAATGCATCAAAGAAAAAGGAGATTTGTTTATGTGCAATATGAGAGTCAGAGAAGCCTTACTGATGTCTCTTCCTAAGAATGAATACACTTAGGTAAATTCACTATAAATATCTTATAAGATTTGGAAAGCTTTAAAATCTACTTTTGAAGTGGATACACATATAAAAAGGATAAGATTACATAATTGAATATGCTTGTTTCAAGATGCTAAAATGATCGAAGATGAATTTGTAAGAAGTTATGTTAGTAGGATATATGAGATTGTTGTAGGAAACAAGTCATATAGTGGATCTAAGGAAGAAGATGAGATTGTATGGAAGATCTTGAAAACTTTGACACCACCATTCAAGCAAGTAGCATAGATGATTGAGTTTTTGATATACTATACATAAAAGTTCACCAAGGGAATTTTGCTTGGAATATTGGATGCAATAGAAGCTATTTTAAGATAGTATAGAGAATTGACAAGAGTGGAGATGGCTTTTAGTACCTTAAGTGTTCATCCATGATTATCTAGAAGTGTAAGCACCCATGGAGAATTTGCTAGCAGCAATAGAACGAGATCTAAAGAAGAGAAAAAGATTAAAGAAGGTATAGACCTGCTTGTGAGAAGAGAACCAGATGGTAAGAGAATCTATAAATGTTGGACTTGTAATAAATTCAGTCATTATGCATCTAAGTATCCTAAATGGGAGAAAGTACAAAGGAAATTTTAAGTCTAGAAGAATTAGGACCTGTTTGTATGCAAATAAAGATGAGGAATTTGAGGAAAGAGTTTAGAGTGAAAGTGATGATGAGCTAGGATTTGTAACCATAAAAGTGTTAAGATTAACCACAAATAGAAATAACTATTACATGCAAAAACAACCAATATCAAAAAGTAATAAATCACATAGAAGAGAACACAAGACACCAAGATTTAATGTGGTTCACCCAATCCTTGGGCTATGTCCATCAAACAAAGAGTCCAATATAATTATGATCCAATGATTACAACCTGATTACAATATGTAATCCCTTATAGCTCAATACCACTGCAAGAAGCAATTTTTGCATCACACCTTATCAAATCCATAAACCTAATCCCTTTTTATAAAAGTATTTTTCCACTTTAGGGTTAAAATTAGTTACAACATGTCAGTGCAAATTTTTTTTTGGGGCTATTTTATAGGCATTTTTGGGCTAAAATGTCGAACTAATTTAAACCCTAAAGTGGAAAAAATACTTGTACAAAAATGGCTTAGGGTTAGGGATTTGTATAAGGTGTGATGCAAAAATTGCTTCTTGTGGTAGTATTGAGTTGTAAGGGATTACAAATTGTAATCAGGTTGTATTCACTAAATCATAATAATATTGGATTTGTTGTTTGGTGGATGTAGCCTAGGGATTGGGTGAACCACATTAAATCTTGATGTCTTGTGTTCTCTTCGGTGCGATTTATTATTTTTTGATATTGGTTTTTTTTGCATGTAATTGTTATTTATTTCCATGGTTAATCCTAACACCGTTTCCATAGATGGATGATATTATGAATTGTTTGAGTGGAGCTATGTATTTCACAAAAATATGAAGAGTGGGTACCATCATATTCATATTAGAGAAGGAGATGAGTGGAAGACTTCCTTCAAGTCAAGGGAAGGATTGCATAAGTGGTTAGTTGTGCCTTTTGGGATAACTAATGCACCAAGCATTTTTGTGAAGCTCATGAATGAGGTACTAAAGGAGTCTCTAGATAAGTTTGTCATTTTTTACCTAGATGGTATTTTTATCTATAGTAAGATGTTGGAGGAGCATTTGATGCACATTCACAAGGTATTTGATAAGATGAGGGAACAAAATTTGCTGAAAATTTTGAAGTGTAGTTTTGTAAAGGAGTTGATGTACTTGGAAAGTGTAGTTTTAGCAAAAGGTCTAAAAATGGATATTGGGAAAGTGAAAGATGTCCTTGAATGCCTTGCACCAAGGAGTGTAGCTAAGGTAAGATATTTTCACGGACCAGCTAGCTTTTACATAAAGTTTATTAGATGCTTTCATAGTACTTATTAGTTTGTGGTGACTGATCAGGAAAGTACTATACATACTTCATAAATTCTTTGGGGCTGACATGTAATTATTAATTATAACCCTAAAGTGGTAAAAAACTTGTATAAAGGGGCTTATAGTTGGGGATTGTTTTATAATGTGATGTGAAAATTGGTTCTTATGGTAGTATTGAGCTATAAGGGATTATGGATTGTAATAATATTGGACTTGTTGTTTGGTGGACATAGCCCAAGGATTGGGTGAACCACTTGAAATCTTGGTGTCTTGTGTAGTTTTCTATGTGATCTATTATTTTTTGATATTGGTTATATTTGCATGTAATTGTTATTCCAATCTATGATTTATTCCTAACAAGTGGTATCAGAGTGAGGTTTTTTTTCAGTTATCCTCTACAAGAAAGTCTCATTGTTGAGTGGGAGCGATGGCAGATGAGGGTAAGCTAAGGGTTGATAGGTTTAATAGGCATAACTTTTAGTTATGGAAGATGAAAATGGAAGACTATCTATATCAGAAGGAATTATGGAAGCCGTTAGAAGGAAAATCTAAGAATTAGCGATCTATGTCAAATGATGAATGGGATCTTTTGGAAAAAAATGCATTTGGAAGCATTTGATTATGCCTGGCACCATTGGTGGCATTTAATAGTACAAAAGTGAAGACAATAGAAGAGTTGATGAAAAATCTAGTGACACTATATGAAAAGCCTTTCGCTTCAAACAAGGTATTTCTCATGAAGCATTTATTTAATATAAAAATGGCAAAAGGTGGATCTATTGCAAATCATTTAAATGAGTTTAATACTATTAGTAGTCAATTATATTTTTGGGTATCAATTTTGATGAAGAAATTAAGGCTCTCTTGATTTTGTGTTCTTTTCCTAAAAGTTGGAATGGCTTGGTAATGGTTGTGAGTAATTATGTTCCTAGATCTAGTACCCTAAAATATGATGATGTGATCAGTGTTGTTTTGAGTGAAAAAAACTCGTACGAAAACCTTAGGTGGATCTACATCAAGAAGTGCTTTGAATGTACAAAGCAGGGGCAAAATAATTGAGAGAGGAAGTAATTCCAAAAATCATGGGAAATCAAGAGGAAATTCAAAGGGGAGGAGGTCTCAATCGAGAGGACTAAATGACTACTGGTACTATGGGAAACTAGGGCACAAAAAGAAAGATTGTTGGAATCGAAAGAAAAATGAAGGAGTAAACTAGATGGAGATGAGGAGGCAAATGTGGTAAGTAACAAATCCAAAGAGAATGTTTTTCTTTTGTCTTTAGAAAGTGTTGATGATTCATGGGTTTTAGATTCTAGTGCTTCATTTCATGCTACACCTCATAGAGGTTATTTCATTGATTATGTCCAAGGGGTTTTGGACTTGTTTATTTGGGGGATAATGAACCTTGTCGGATTGTTGGAAAGGAAAAAATTAAGATTAAGTTGCAGAATGGGAATCATTGGCTACTACATGAGGTAAGGCATGTTCCAAGGCTAAGTAGGAATTTAATTTTAGTAGGGTGACTCAGTGATGAGGGTTGTGTAGTTACTTTTAATGATAAAAATTTGAAGGTTTCAAAGGTTCCCTTGTAGTAGCAAAAGGTGTGAAAGTAGGCAACTTTTATCTTTGTATAGGTCATATTGTTCCTTCTACTTAAATTGTTTCAAAGAAAAATGAATGTTCAGGAACAGTTGTTACAGTTGAGCAAGGAGAACAAATAGCTACTATAAATTCTGATACAACATTGTGGCACAACAGACTTGAGCACATGAGTGAGAAAGGTATGAAAGTACTTCATTCAAATAATGTTTTACGAGGTCTAAAATGTGTTAATATGGATTTCTATGAAAGTTACATGTATGCAAAACAAAAGAGAGTAAGTTTTGTGAAGACTAGGAAGGAAAACAAAAAGGAGAAATTAGAGCTTGTTCATACCGATGTATGGGGACCATCTTAGGTATCTTCCCTTGGTGGCTCTCATTATTATGTTACATTTATTGATGATGCAACTAGAAAAGTATGGGTTTATTTCCTTAGAAATCTAATGTATTTCAAACTTTTAAGAAATGGAAATTCTTGGTTGAAAATGAGACTTGTAAGAAATTAAAATGTCTCAAATCTCATAATGATGGTGAGTATTGCAGTCATAAATTCCAAGATTATTGCTCCACTAATGGTATTCATAGACAAAAAATTGTTCCAAGGAGGACTATAATGGAGTGTGCAAGGAGCATGAGGTTGCATTTTGGGTTGCCCTTACACATGTGGGCAAAAGCTATCAATACAGTTGTTTATTTGATTAATAGAGGTCCCTCTACTCCTTTGGGTTGTGGTATTCTAGAGGAAGCATGGATTGGTAAGAAGGTGAGTTATTCTTTTCTCAAAACCTTCGGTTTTGAAGCATTTTCTCACATAGATTATAAAAACATAACCAAGCTGGAAGCTAAGTCAAAGAAATGTGTATTTGTTAGATATGGCATTAATGAATTTGGTTATAGGCTTTGGGATTTTGAAAATCATAAAATTGTAAGAAGAAGGGATGTCATATTCAATGAGAAAGTGTTGTACAAAGATCTATTGCAACAACATGAGAAAAAAGAAGATGATTATGTAGTGCTGGATGATACTCCAAAATTTGATGTTCCAGCCATTCCTCATGATGTGCAACAACTGCAACAACAAATACTAAACACACAAGTGAATGTTAGATGGTCAGCAAGGCAAATTAGCCCTCTAGAAAGATTTTCTCTCTCTTTGTATTCAATTTTACTTACTGATGTTGGTGAACCTAAATGTTATGATGAAGTTGTGCAGGTGGATACTAAGATTCAGTGAGAGTATGCAATGAAAGATGAAATGGACTCTTTGCTAAAGAATAAGACATGGGATTTATGCAAGTTGCCTGCAGGTAAAAGAGCTTTACAGGATAAGTGGGTTTACAAGTTAAAAGAAGAGGATGGAGGTAAGAAAATATTTAAAGCCAGGTTAGTTGTGAAAAGATTTGCATAGAAAAAGGGCATTGATTTTGATGAGATATTGTCTCCTATTGTTAAGGTGACTTGTATCCATACTATTGTAAGTCTTGTGGCAACTGAATATTTTCATTTAGAGCAGCTTGATCTTAAAACAACCTTCCTTCATGGTGATTTGGATGAAGAGATATATATGGCTCAACCATAGGGATTTGAGTTCAAAGGCAAGGAGAACTTAGTGTGCAAATTGAAGAAAAGTTTATATTGCTTAAAGCAACCACCTCGACAATGGTATCTAAAATTTGACAGTTTTATGCATGAGCATGGATATCACAGGTGTTATTTAGATCATTGTGTTTATTTTAAGAGGTTGGATGATGACAGCTACATTATTTTATGGTTATATATTGATGATATGATTGTAGTTGGGTCTAACATGGATCATATTAAGGGGTTAAACACTAGTTAGCACATGCATTTTCTATGAAGGATGTGGGGGCAACAAAAAAAATCCTTGGTATGAAGATTTGTAGAGATAGGAAGAACAGAACATTGACCCTATCTCAAGCTAATTATGTGAAGAAGGTGTTGCAATGTTTCTCTATGGAGAATGCTAAAGCTGTCAACACACCTTTACCTGGTCATTTGAAGTTGACTAAGGAGATGTGTCCCAAGACACAAGAAGAGGAGGATAAGATGTCCAAGGTAACCTATGCTTTAGTTATAGGAAGCTTGATGTATGCTATGGTATGTACCAGGCCAGATATTGCACATGCAGTGGGAGTTGTTAGTAGGTATATGAGTCATCCAGGAATCGAGCATTGGAATGCAGTCAAATGGATTCTCAGATATTTCAGAGGAACATCCAATAAATTTTTACACTTTGCTGGCTCTACTACTAATTTATAGTGCTATGTTGACTCAGATTTGGCAGGGGATATTGATACTAGGAGGAGTACTACAGGTTATGTCTTTATTATTAGTGGGGCAGCCGTGAGTTGGGTTTCTAGGTTACAGAAGGTTAATGCATTATCCACTATAGAGGGAAAGTATATTGCTGCTACAAAGGTAGCCAAGGAGATGTTATGGCTTCAATTATTCTTGGAAGAATTAGGACATCCTCAAAAGGATAATTATTTGTTTATAGATAGTTAGAGTGTAATTCATCTTGCAAAGAATTCAGCTCTACATTCCAAGACCAAACACATATAATTGTGGTACCATTTCATTCGGTTGGTTTTGGAGGATAGACAATTAAAGCTAGACAAGATACATACAGATGAAAATCCAATAGATATGTTTACCAAGGTAGTGAGAAGGGAGAAGTTGAACTCATATTTAGCTTTGGTTGGTCTTCTAGACTAAACGTGAATAAAAGAATAGTAGAGTCCAAGGTGGTTTGATCTAGTGGGAACCTCATGGAGTAGTGACATAGCTACAAGATTAGTCTCCAAGTAGGAGATTGTTGTTTAGTGTGGAGCCTAATCAGTCCCCAAAAGGGAGATTGTTAGTTTGTGGTGACTGATAAGGAAAGTACTACACATACTTCATAAATTCTTTGCAGCTTAGGGCATCACCCCAAAAAAAAATTTGGGCCCTATTTTATTGAGATTTTGGGCCAACATGTAATTATTAATTATAACCCTAAAGCGGTAAAATACTTGTATAAAAGGGCTTAGGGTTAGGGATTATTTTATAATGTGATGTGAAAATTGGTTCTTGTGGTAGTATTGAGTTGTAAGGGATTACGGATTGTAATCAAGTTGATATCACTGGATTGTAATAATAGCAGACTTGTTGTTTGGTGGATGTAGCCTAGGGATTGGGTGAACCACATTAAATCTTGGTGTCTTGTGTTCTTTTCTATGTGATCTATTATTTTTTGATATTGGTTATGTTGGCATGTAATTGTTATTTCTATCCATGGTTTATTCCTAATAGTACTTATGACCCCTTAATTGAAATAACAAGAGGGGATAGTAAAGAGTTTAAGTGCATTATAGGATTAGATAAGAGTTTTAATCTGTTGAAAGAAAAATTTACTGAGCAAGTTCTTATTTTAGCACTTCCAGATTTTAATAAGGTATTTTTAGTAAATTGTGATGCTGGTGGTACTACAATAGGAGTTATTTTGAGCCAAGAAGGTAGACCTATTGCTTATTTAAGTGAGAAGTTGAATGATGCTAAAATAAAACATTTTATTTATGATCAAGAATGTCATGCTATAGTTTAGGCATTGAAGATTTGGAATCACTATCTTATTCATAAGGAGTTTGTTTTGTATATTAATCATCAAGCTTTGCAATATTTTCACAATCAAAGAAAATTGAACCAAAGACATTTGAAATGGGTCAAGTTTTTGTAGAATTATAAATTTATTTTTAAAAACATGAGTGGGAAATCTAAAAGAATTATAGAGTCTCTTAAAACAAGACATCTTTTGCTGACATAAATGGAGATTGAAGTGGTTGGGTTCAAGGAACTCAAGAATTTATATATGAATGATCTTGATTTTGGTGAAGCTTTGAAAGGTTGTATAGAACCTATTACACTTGACATGAAAAAGTAGTTTAAATTTCATAATCCAAGATGGTATTTTGTTCAAACGAAGTCAATTGTACATTCCCATAATTTCTAGGAGGGAGAATTTCATCAAGGAGAAGCATATTGGAGGATTGGCTGGACATTTTGGTGGAGACAAAATTATTGCTTTAGTTGTTGAGAATTATTACTAGCCATAGTCATAATAAGATGTGAAGAATTTTTTGTATATTTGTAGAGTATGTTAGATGGCAAAGGGAGTGAAGTAGAACACAAGGTTGTATCAGCCATTACATGGACTAGAGAACCCATGTAAGGATGTCAACATGGATTTTTTTCTTGGTTTACCAAGGACATAATGAGGGCATGATTCAATATTTGTGGTAGTTGACAAATTTTCAAAATGGCACATTTCATTCCCTGGAAGAAGACTAGTGATGCTCTTTATGTGGTAGAGTTATTTTTTAGAGAAGTGGTGAGACTGCATGGTTTTCCAAAGAGCATAGTTTCAAATCAAGATACTAAGTTTTTTGGATATTTCTAGAATACATTGTGGAAGAAATTGAAAATAGATTTGAAGTTTAGTTTATCAAATTATCCATAGATTGATGGATAGACAAAATTTGTGAATCAAAGTTTGTAAAACTTGCTGAGATGTTTGGTTGGAGATAAACCCAAAGGGGTGGGATCTAATTTTACCATAAAAAAATTTTGCATAGATTAATTCTATCAACATGAGTACTGGTAAATCACCATTCTAGATTGTATATGGCCACAGTCTCTAAAATACTTCTAAATTGAGGAAGTTAGATAAGGGAGAGATTAGTAGTGTTGAGAGTGAGGATTTCGCTAAACATTTAAAGAACATCCATAAGGAGATGAGCAAGCACATTATAAAGATAAAGACATAGTACAAGGCTATGACAAATGAGAGAAGAAGGTATAAGGAATTTCAAGTTAGAGATGAAGTCATGGTTCATTTGAGGAAGGAGATATTTCCAATAGGTACATATAACAAGATGTAAATGAAGAAGTTTGGAACATGTAAGATAGTGAAAAGGCATAATTTTGGAAATGACTATGAAATGGAGTTTCCTGCTAAACTAAATATTTAACATATCAGATCTGACAAAGTATCATGAAGGAGGTGATGGAGATGAAGTTTTGGAAGCACAACAAAGTATTCCAACATCTACTTCAACTAGAAAGGAGACTGAGGACATACTAGATAGTTGAGTAGGTAGAAGTACCAAGAACAAAGAATATGAAGAATACATGGTCAAGTGGGAAGGGTGAGTTGTTGAGGATTCATCATCATAGATAAGGGAGAAGGTTAACCACCTTAGTTTTCCTCTAAACACTTGAGACGTGATAGGATCAGTTCTCAAATTACCCCAAGTGTCTGATGTAGGTGATCCTGGGTGTAAGGGCAATCTTGCATCACACAAATTTTTTATTTTATTTTTTTCATTTTCAATAAGACCAATTTTAATACATAGTTTCTATTTATAGAAACTTTCTACTTTGATTAAGATAGTCATACAATCTTAGAATGTTCTGATTTCATAGGTGGAGGTTCATCTTAGTCATATCATCTTACCAGTGGAGCTTCATTGCCATACCAGATGCATTGCATAAGATATTGAGGTTTTTAGATATGAGACCTTTGAGCTCAAATTTGAATGCCTTAGAGGCTCTAAAAAATGGTCATGCCTAGGTTGACTAACACTTTCGCATGTTAGGTGTTGTAGTTTAGGGGACGACGATTTTTCAGAGTACTTATAGTTGAAAATTGGGCATACAATTTGAAAGTTTTGACCTCCAGAAGTTTGAGTACCTAAAAACATAATTAGGGCCTATTGCTATGTAATAAATTTAAAAATAATTTTTAATTTGATTTTTGTCAACTCAAGGGCTAGGGTTAATGTCTAGAACCTTCTTGGGTGGTGAAAAAGTGCCTATATAAGGAAGGCTTGTAGTGTTGTTTAGGTAGTTTTGGGTGGTAGTGTGTGGCTCTATGTTGAAGAGTACTATAAAGGAATTATCCATGTGGGTTTGCATATTGTATTTCAAAACTCTATAATTCTGCATTTGCGATGATAATAGAAAGTCCATATTTTGTTTTTGCTTTTTTTTTTTGTTTCATGATTTATGTTATGTGTTTGTCGTATTAAGGGGAGAACCCTTCATTAACTTTATCCTAAGTATTTGATTTAATTAAAAGAACTTGTTCCCTTTTCAATCAATAAAATTTCATAACTCCCACTTATCCTAAGTGTTCACATGAAAAGAATCATTCCTATTTAAAATAAAAGAAATTTATTTTTTCTCACATGAGGTGCACACTTCCCAAGGTGGGTGGAATCTTTATTCTCCTCCACACATTTTTTTCCTCTTAAGAACCACCATTGACCTTGCTTAGGTAAGATTCTTGTGCACATGGGTTGCTCAAGGCTCATTTTCCACCCTTGATTTTGCCTCTCAATCTCTATTGTTCATTTCTATTTAAAATGAGACTCTCTCCTCATTCTCTCATATCACTATAGTTTATGCTAATGTTATGTTGTAGGTTTTCTTATATCTTTTGGAGCATTTGTAGCATTCTTGCATTCTTAGCTAGTGTTCATTCCACTTGCATTATGGCATACTTCATAGCTTAGTTTCCTTTATGCTCTAGACTAGCTTGCATAGTTTAACTAGGAAGATCTTGTAACTCTCTTTGTTATCTTTTCCATGTCATTTAGAATAGTGTGCATTTCCATTGCATCTACCATTGATTCTGGGATAATGGTACTCTTGCCTCTACCCTTTAAATCCTCCATTCTATGGTGCACCTTGCAAGGGTTGCATAGCTAAGTTCATTTGAGAGTCACCATCTCATAGCTCTTACACATTATAGATAGGAAGCTATAAGCTACCTCTTCATATGCTCTTCGTAATGGGTATTCTCAAGTATAATGGTTTATAAAAGTGTGCCTGCATTTTTCGCATACAAGCACAACCCTTTTTGTATGAAAATAATTCTAGTGGAGGTTTTAAATAGGTGCATAATATTAGATTAATACTCACATTTTAAATCCCAATCATTACTTTTAATTTTAAAATTATCTAGTCAACGTTAAAAGAATAAAAATCACTACACCATTTCAACTACTAGACACTTCTACCTCTCCATCTTATAATTCTCGAACTCGCAACTCATGTGATTTAGACTTGATTTTTATTCATTGTTTGATTATTTAGAAATATAGATCAATCATATTTTATAAGCAGTTATTGACAACACTTTTTATTTATTTAAGTTTTAGTTATTCTCTACCTGATACCTCATATGTGTCCCATGTGATGATATAAAGTTTTGCTTTCATTTTCCTCTATATTGAAAGGATGAATTAATATTATGTTACTTTTCAACATTATCTATGGATATTTGACTATATTCATTTATCAAGATTAAGAACGAGTATAATTTTAAATTTTTTTTAATTAATAAACATTATGAATATCCATCTAGGATGCTGGATTGACATTGTCATGCATGACCTTTTGTGGACCAGGTTTAAAGATAATAAATCTTATACGTTGTTTTTGACAAGAGATGACATGAAATTTGACTTTTATTTTCATTTAAGATGTGAGCACATGAAGAATCTCAAGTCTAGATATGTTATTATTATAAATTGTAGAAGTGAATAGACCCTAATCTTAAACATATTTTAAATAGATATTTTCTTCAATTTATTTGTCTTTCATGAATTTTTTGTTCAAAATATTTGTGTTTTCATAGTTCAATATTAGTTATTTTTCAATGAGTTGGAACTAATTAATATTCCAAATAAAATATTCCTAAAATATTTTATACTTTTGATTCCTTGTTAATATTTTATTATTTCCAATAAATATAAAAATGACTTTGTTTACAAATTCATTTGAACAATCTTTTCATTTTTAAAATAACCAAATACCTATGAAATATCACATTCATCTATACGATATATTTCTTATATACATAAATATAATAACATGTTTAGAATATTAATATCATATTACGTGTGAACAATTTATTTTTAGATAAATGTTATATACATATATAGATAAATAGATATAACTACAATGTAGGTCACACAAACTTACAAAAGAAGAAGTTAGGACCTACCTACTTTCTTTTATGTTTAAGGGTTTGCTTGAGCATTGTCAAAGTGATTAATAAGTGCAATATTAAATTTATACAAGAGTACATTATTATGTTAAAAAAGTCTTGTTATGGCTTCTTGAGTACATAATGCGGAATCACAATGTTTTTTAAGCCATAATCTTTCTCTTTCACCGTCTTCTTATCAGCACGAAAATCTAGCTTGATTCTGTTCTCCATAATTAATGTTGTTCACCAATTATCCTTGTCCAATTTTCTTTAAATACTTATATTTTAAAACAAAAACATAAATTAAATTTTAAATGAGGAAGACAAACCATCCAAAATTTCCATGTTGATTCGATTGGATTGGGTTGATATTGATATTCTGAAATAAAATATTAGGCGAACTAATATCTGATTTAAAAAGCTTTGTTTTGTTATGTTGATTGGTGATGGAATGGGTAAAAGTTAGGAAGAAAATTAAATTACAAAATGACATGACACCATGGACTTATCAAATAATAATAACAAGTTTTATTTATTAAACGTCAACATTTGTGGCTATGAAATACCCACGTAAGGAATTTAAGGTGGAAATGCAATGTTAGGTAAATTTCAAACCAGACTTGTAAGATGTGGTCAAAATCAGACATTGAAGTGTTATTTGTTGGCTTGTGCTTTGGCCAAGGAATCCTACACGTAAAGGATTTTGAATTTTACTTTAATATTATTAATTTACTGAGATGAAGATTCCACCCAACCTAACTATAAATTTGTGGGTCAATGAAGGGGGCTCGATTTCCACGTGCTCTCTTTAAAATTTGCTTTCAAGTTGAAAAGTAACGAGCCTCTCTTTACACGTCTTCATCTATACACCGCGGAGATCTGCGTGGAGTTGCATTCACTACAAGCAACGTATTTTTTGGTTTTCTTTAATGCAGCACACCATCAATCAATACAAATACCACCATATTGATGAACAATGGCCATTTGTTTTCTTGATTCAAGATAAGATTTAGATAGTAGAAATGTAATAATAATAATAACAATAATGGAACCTAGGTTAAAAGTTTGGTCAATACCATATTAATAATTAATAATCAATTGGCAATTGATCTCTTGATTCAAGATAAGATTTAGATAATAGAAATGTAATAATAATAACAATAATAGAACCTTGGTTAAAAGATTGGTCAATACCATATTAATGATCTATTGGCAATTGATCTCTTGATTCAAGATAAGATTTAGATAATAGAAATGTAATAATAATAATAACAATAATGGAACCTTGGTTAAAAGATTGGTTGTCTCAGCATTGTCTTGTCTGTCTTTACTAAAATACTACTGATTTCAATGAGCAGATAATTATTGGTTTTACATTTAATCTATTTTTAAAAGTGGTAAATATTGTTTTTCTTTTTAACTATTGAAGTGGATCTTTAAAATATATTTGGTATCTACATATATAGATATTAGTTATAAATACTTGTATACATATGAACAACAAATCTATTATAAGCACAAATTATTATATAATAGTTATAAGTTGTTGTGACCGCCAGTCACCATCGCCCGAACCGGGGGCCCCCCTTTCTGTTTTTAAAATTTTTGTTGCCAGCTTTTTTTTTTCCTTCTTCCACGGAGCGCAGTTTTGAAGAAGTCCCGGAAAAACTAAAATTCCTCCAATCCTTAAGAATCCCACTTTCCATTAAGGCACGGAGCGCAATTTTGAAGAAGTCACGGAAAAACTAAAATTCCTCCAATCCTTAAGAATCCCGCTTTCCATTAAGGCACGGAGCGCAGTTTTGAAGAAGTCACGGAAAAACTAAATCCCTCATTCCTTGAAAATTCCGCTTTCTATAAAGCATGGAGCGCAGACTTGAAGGAGTCATGGAAACATTTCATAAAGGAAAATCCTTCACTCCATAAAAAGCCCGCTCCGAAAATCATGGAGCACAAGGATTCAATGCATGGAGGAATAAAGCAAAATCCGCCATTTCATAAAAAGCCCGCTCCGAAAATCATGGAGCGCAAATCCAAAGGAGTAGGGAAATATTGTGCAAAAGAAAAATCCTTGATTTCATAGAAAACCAGCTCCCATAAATTGATTGGAGCACTAGAATTTGTTCAAAAATTGTGAAAAGCGAAAATTGAAAATTTTGCAAAAAAAATCAGAAAATTTAGAAGAAGGATGAATTTTCTTATGAAGTGAAAGTTGGATTCAAAGAGGAAAAGAAAAAGAAATGATTTTCCTTCAAAAGATTTTTTTTATTTTTTTTATTTTTTTTTGGATTTACATTAAAAAATTAAATATTAGTTTACTAATATTTAATTTGATTTTTTTTGAATAATAATCCAAAAATAAAAATGGAGAAAAAGTTGCAAATGAATTTGATTTTTCATTTAAAAATGGAAATTAATTAAATATTGATTTTTCTTTTTTATTTAATTAATAAAACTAAAAAAAATAAAAATAGAAATACTTAGCTTCATCATGAAGTTAAGAGCATTAAAGATAGCAACTTTTTGAATCAAGTAGCAAAAAGGCGACAAGCGGCACAAAAAATGGAAACCTTAATGGTTAAGTAAAGCAGCTGCCTAATCTTAGCCTGCAACTTTAAAGGCATCTTTTTGAAGAATGATTTATATAAGATACCCTCTCATTCATTCAGGCTCACACAGAAATTTGAAGAGCAGATCGAGAATAGGAATAAGATTTGAAGAATTCAAGGAAGTAGATTTTTTTTTTTTGAGAAATTTTCTGAAACTGTTGAGGAGTTTTTTTGGAATTCACGATAGAAGAATTTGAATCCTATCAGTAAGGAATTTTCTTCCCAGTGAGTTGTGGAATTTCATTTTTTTTTTGCGGAAGTGTTGAAAAGTGAATCTTGAAAGGAGTATGGAAATTTTGGCGAAAATCCAAAATCTTTGTCTTAAGGACAAGTCATATATGTTGTTTTTAATGCTTTCCTTGCATAGTCTTATGTATGTATGTTTTCTATTTTGCAGGAAAGGAAAATGGCAGAGCTCAGGGGAACAGGAGAAATGTGAGGACAATTAATAAAGAATGAAAGGAGAGGATTCTATCCTGAATCCAAAATCGTGTCAAAGTGGACAAAAATTGGAGATACAAGTCTTGGCAGCCTTGATTTGAAAGATTTTAACCGGAGAATGCTCGGATATAATGACTATCACCCAACACACCTGGCTAAAAAAATTGTGAGAAGTGGAATTTTTGTTGCAGCCGGTATCCCTCCTTCTTTTCAACGCCTAGAGTTAATCGTGGAATGTACCAAGCATTACAGTCCTAGAGACAGAACCATCCGGGATTTTGAACGAACTATTTTGGTAGATTTTTCTCCAGCATCCATTTCTAAAGCATTTGGAATTCCTTCAAATCCAAGGATGGTCACAAAAACACAAGAGCAAGCACTAAGAATCTATACATCTGGAATAATTTTTTGTGAAGAAATAATCAACAAAAGATGGTTGAAAAAGAATAGACCACATCATTCCAAGATTCCTAAAGAAATAGTATGGCTTGACTTGCAGAGGGAATATAGTGATATGGTCATGATGTTGAGTCGCATATTTGGCATGCCTTATTCTTATAGGTTTGAATCTTGGATGTGGTATTTTGTTGAGCAGGTAATGGAGGAAGGTGACAGAATAGATTGGGCTAGGCTCATAAGTGATAACCTAAATGAGCAGTTGATGAATCTAGAGCATACAAGGAAATTTTACATGAGCTCCTATGTCATCTACATGCTAGCACGGAGGACAAATTATGATGGACTACGATGCAAAGGACCAATAGGAAGCGGAAGCCAACACCTTAAAATTCACGAATGTTACCTGCAGTTGCATTTGTATTCAAAGGATGATTACATGAGGGTTAATGATATATTTGCCATGCGCATAGTAAGAACACTACAAAAGAAGCCACATATAAGAATGTCAATGGGTGCAATGAAGTTGGTTGAAGAATATGGCGCCTGGTTCATTCAGTTTCCTACCTTTTCATACATTCGAGTTCAAGGATTCTCCATGGAGCCATACAAACTTCCCAGGTATCCAACAGATAAGATGGTCTTGTTAGAGCTTACTCGACAACTTACTGCCTATGACAAGATTCAGAAAGGGAAGAAGAAGTTGGGATTGCAGTTTCCAATTTCCATAGGAGAAGGGAAAACTGAGGTATGCCCATGTCTAAAAGCTGCAGAGAAATCATCAGATGAGCTCCACTTCTTTCGCCTTCCGCTTTATCCAAAGAGGAATGATTTTGATCCTTTCAACAAGATCTCATCAGTAGGAGGGTCAAAGTACCAACACAAGGTTCACCTTGAAGACTTTTGGGAAAATGCAGTAGACGAGAACGAGATTAGAAAAAGATTGCATTCAAGACTACCATTAAACATTATTAGAACATGCAACATATTCAAGGTTCCTGATCAAATGGAGAAGGACCCAAATGTGATGCGAAAAGGATTCAATCCAAAAATGACAGCTCAACCATTTGATTGGAAGAAGAAAGAAATTACACATCTCAAAGCCCTTTCAAAACCAGTCTTAGATTTTACAAAGTGGTGGATTGAGTGTAAGCTTGAAAAACTAGTTGCACCAGCTAATGGATTCACATATAGGTTGCTTAGCCACAGACCACTTAGGGATGAAAGATCAAGACAAATATCTGAAGGGACTATTGAAGAAAGTGGAACTCCATCCGAAGATGTAGGAACCAAGAAAGGGAAGGAGGTACCTCGAGAAAAGCATTCTAGGATTGAGGAAGTCATCCAGGAATCTCAAAATAAGAAGTAGAAACACGGAGATGCTCCCTCTTCTCCAAGTCGAACTCCAAGTGTCCAAGAGATAGAAACTTTTGAAAGGTAGGATGTGGCGACAAGTATAAGGAGATTTGAGTAAGAAGAGAATTTAGATAGGCCAATTCATGATAGGTTGAGTATAAATGCTTATGAAAAATCCATGCAAGAAAGAGGGAGAGATCAAGATATTGCTATAGAAGAAAGTCTTGCCACGATCTTAGAGCGAGAAATGATTAATGATGGAGATGGTCCACTAGAGGAAGAAACTTCAGGGGTAGCAATACATCTTCCAAGTGCCGAAGCTATAGTTCCTGAGGTTACAATGGATAGTCCAGGAGGTGAAGAAGAGATTGACATTCGAGCAGTCCAAAGGAAAGAACAATTGGTAATTCTGGGGGACCAAAGTATACCCATTCTGGAATGGTTGAGGCAATGAATTCAATTGCATCAACAAAAGGAGGTTGATCCAGCAATTGAATTACAGCAAATTTTGGACCGAACAAACTGATAAGAAGAACAAGGGAAAGCAAAAAGATATACTAAATTCATCAGAGGAGAATCAGGATCTAGAATCTTGCAGATTGCAACTCCCACAGTTGACAAAGGGAAAAATTAGATTACTCCAAATGAATATCATGTTACAGAAGTAAATCTTGGTTGGGCCTCCCGAGAGCAAATATTAGAAGAATTTGATGACTCCACACAGGCTTTGAAGGATAGGCTGAAGAAAGTAGAAGAAGGGTATGAAAAGTAGAAAAGAGAAATTCGGGCCTTATGTCAGTACATCAATATGTTGCCTAATCCAGTAAGAGAGGAAGGTCCATCATTTTTCCCTCCAACAGGTGTTTCCAGTGAAGTGGTAGGTGATATTGATAGAATCAAGCGGATTGCTCAGGGTGCAAAGATTTGGATCGAAGGAATTCAGGAGGTAGCCTTCAAACATGTAGAAGAATTAGTGCAAGTGCGCAATAGGGCATTGGCTGCAGTCTCTAGGATTCAGTGCATGGAGGAATCATGGGTGGATGAGCATATTTACCAAGAAGAGGTGATTGCTAACATTTAGAGTCTGATGGATACCCCAAAGAAAGAATTGCTTGATGGTTGAGTTATCAGCAAGGGGGATTTCTATGATTTTATTCGATGGTACAGTGCAGTGATCATGGCTAAGGAAATGTTCAAGAGCTTTACCAAGGAATCCAGTCGATGGAAAAAGATTGTTGATAACATCAAGCAAGGAATATCAAATGCAGTTGCATCCTTGTTATCACAAAGATTGGGGGAAGAGGAAATGACAACTTATAATCTGAAAGTCAAGCTAGAGGAATTCTTTCAGCTAAACGTATATGGAAGAGATGATTTTGAGAACTTCTCCATCTTCTCAAATACAATGCACACTACTAAGGACTTACTACCAGATTGGGATGAAAGCTTGGGAAAAGCAGAAAGAGCAATTGCAGTTCTAGAATTCAAGCAAGAATCTGCACCAAGCATCAGTACAGAGGAGTTGGAAATAGTATTAGATCAATTTCAATCTTTCAGGCAAAAAAATAAAGGATAGATGCATTAAATGCAGAGTGGGTGTGCATAGGGATCATTTATTGCACCCCACTCCTTCTTAAATTAGCATGCATGGTGGGCATTTATTACCCACTACAGTAGTGGATTCCTTATGGCATTAATGTAGATTCCTTTCCATTGCCCTAACCCTAATTAGGGCTGATGTGGCATGATCTCGGCCATCGGTTATTGTGATCATCCGGGCCACCCATTGTAATCGAGGACCTATATAAAGGCCTCATTTCTCATTTGTAAAGGGGGATTTTTATGAGATTGTTGCTATGAGCTACTAAGATAATAAAGTTTTCATTGGAGTTTGGTGAATACTTGACTTGTCTTAGTGCTTGCTTCTTCTCCTAAATTTCTTCAAGTAGATTAAGTTTAGCATAGTCAATGTGTGGTGATTACAATGGAGAATATGATGGTGTATTGATGAATTCCTTTGGTTCATAATTTTGACGTTTTAGTGATTCTAATTTGTTGTGTAAAGTTAGCCTGAACCCCTTTCATGCATATGCTCAACTTCTATCATTTGTATACATTGTTTTTTATGATGGTGTATGTAGTGATATGAAAATCTTTGGCATAACCCTTGAAGATTGCACCAGTTCATGCTTAGTTGTAGTATAACTTGGCGAAGCGGAATTCAGTAAATTGAGGAATTTGTCCACTAGAATACTATTTGTTGTTATCACTACCCTTGAGGAATTTGTCCATAAGCACTAAGCTATCTAAATCTAATCATACCTCCAATTGAACTATAATGGGGGTACCTTATTTTTAACCTCTAGGGTTCTTGTTGTACTGAAAGATTGACATGTTAATGTGTTCAAAGGTAAAATTCACCAAGATTACTAGGGGGGGGGGGGTGAATTATTTATCAAATTAATATAAATTTTATCAACCTTAAACATGTGATCAATATAATCATCAACCATAGGAAGATACAAATACGTGATAACATTAGATATGTTAACTAGGGAAACCCTTGATCAGAGGGAAAACCCTGGTGGGTATAGTACCCACAAAAATGATATACTAATATGTTCCTTGTAAGATGATGGACTCTATTAGGAGCCAAGGAAATGCATTCAGTACATATCAGTCCTATTAGGAAACTTTGAATCTCTATGAGGAGATTCTAATGCTATTAGGAGTTATAGAAGGCAGATGGATGCATTGTCCAAACAACTTCAGTGGAAAGACCACCAAACTCAATGTCCAACTAGCTTCTGTATTATACCTTTAAGAATAATAGAAATGCAACTCAAACTTTAGTATCTTGAACTCTTTCTCTATCCTCTTACTGTGCCAATACCATATCAAATACCTTCTTAGATCACAATACCAGATCTTCAACTTTGCATCACATTGATCCCTTTGATCGCTTATTCACATTTACCAACTTCACATATCCAATACAAGTTCACTTATAACTCATACACTTGCATTCATTACACACTTCATCACAAGGAAAATAAATTTCCTTTATACTGTATCTTAAAAATAATTCATTGAGTAGGCCCTAAGGCTTTCCCAATTAATTAAAATAGGACCTCATTAGGATAATACAATTCACTACATCTTTTTGCAACTACAAAACACTGTTCGCTAATAGTAATCACAAATTTCCGCATGTGCCACCTCAAATTGTGCATACTTGTTGACATCATCATCGAGTTGTCTACCATCATATCTAACTTCACTCATCAAGATTCTATCCTTGTTATGAAATAAAATCTAAACACTAGAAACCACTTCTTAGGTACTCTGTTTGCACACTGTCTTTAGTAAATCACAAATTGCATTCACATGTCTTCAATTTTTTGCATGTGCACTTGCCCACATCATCATAACAAACTGTCAAACATATCCTCAACCAAACTTGACCTCATTTTCATTACATAGTTTGTATGACCTCATTCCCTATCTGCTATGCTGCCAGTCTTTATAGAAATAATATTATGTTGACATCAATAACGAACACAGTCATGAATGCAACATGTCAATCTCCCAAATATTCTAGCAAGTCTTAGGATACTCCCCCAAAGGAATACCATTAGCATTCATGCCAATGTGATTTGATACAACCAATAGAGTTATACAAGACACAAGAGGTTATTAAACCATTTCATGAATCTAGCAAGGTATACTGGACCACTACCTACAATCCCCCTCATAGTGTTACTCACCATGACTTGAAATAGTTCAAACCTATGACCAAGATTTGATACTACTTGTCAACGACTAGGGTTTTCATTGCAACAAAAAATTGAGATGTTAATGTCTAATACAACCATTTGACTTATAGAAGACATAAGAGGTTGTTAAACCATGCCACAAATCTATAGAGAGACACTAACGCACTTCCAACACCTATGACATTGGTGTACTTATTAAAAGCATAAATATGGACACTTATCAAAAAAAATGACAAAATAGATCTCCAAATGATTCCTAGATGATTAATGAATTGATAATAAAAGTAAGAAGGAATCTAGATAAATATTTCAATGCAAATTAATATGCTTTGAATGTAAAAACTATGCCAGTGTGCCATGTCATTAGACTATATAAATGAAATGATATGGAACAATTAAGATTGTTATATGGAATTCTAAATGCTCTAGTTTTAAGAAGTAAATTCCACACAAATTGGGGGTGGGGATGGAGGTGAATAGGTTGTGAATAAATATGATTAAATCCAAATTTATAAATTTGATCTCCAACAATAAAAACCATGATGCACAATAATAAGAAACTATACACCATAACATAATTATTTATTGACTAGGAAAACCATTAATCAAAGGGAAAACCTTAGTTGGGATGGTAACTACAATATAATGAACTAATATATAAGTTTCTTGTACTAATAGGAAGTGACCCTATTAGGAGTCAAATATAATTCATTTAGTACGATTATCCATGTTAAAGGATAAATCCCTATTAGAAGAACTTGAACCCTTTTTAGAAGGTTATGTTATAATATTTAGAATAACTAAGGTGGGGGGTGGTGAATCAATTATCCAAGATCCAAATATACCAATTAAACAAACACTTAAAAAAATTTAGATCTTATCATTACATTTATCATCCTCTATTATAAACTATTTGCAACATTAACTAGTTGTCCATTGTTCTTAAAATAATAGACTTGCAAAATGTAAACATTCAAACAATAAAGAATTACAATAACATCCACACAAGTTTGACACTAGGATTTTACATGGAAACCCAATTTGCAAAAAAACACAAGAAACATGTCACCAATTTTGACTCTTCTGAATTGAGCTCTATTAGGATCCAACCCTGTTAAAGGTTACAATATACATTGTTAAATGTGCCCTTGTTAAAGGATTTAATCACCCTATTTGGAGTGGCCTTGTTAGAGGACTTTAAAATATTATATTAGAATGTCACCTAGTTAAAGGATTTACACAGACTATTAGGTCAACCTTGATTAAAGGATTTCATATATTGTTCACAATGGTTATAAAATACAATAGGTTTGATCTGTTTAGTACAACTCACTTTGCATGTTCAGATCTTTGTTGTGCTCCTTATACTGATTCACTATCTGGCCTCCATTGTCATCTCAATTTCTACTTGGAAACTCTTCAAGTAATCACCCTACACTTCTTCTCAACTCAACTAAGTCATCTACTTAGATTCGCTAATCAAAAACATCAGTACTAGCTCCAACTATCTAGAAATTCTTTCAAACATGCACCCAACTTCTTAGCATACTTCTCTCTTCCATGCATGCATATCTTGAAAGTTCACCTATTCACCTCCTTAAATAGGTAGTTCTAATATTTTTATGCGTAATCAAAACCGTAGATCTTAGGGTTCATGTTTGGTCCATTAGATACAATGTATGATCTAATTGCCATTATGTTTATCTCTTCTTTTCTACAAAATTCTCCTTGAGTTTATCTCTTAGATCATTTATCTAATCCTCTCCTAAAATTAAATGACCCAACTCATCAATCCTTGTCTTCAACATGTTTTCCATATCCCAAGAAATCAACTTAGTTAGCTAGAAATTAGGATTTCTAGCAAACAAATAAAATGTTGTTCCTTGGCCAACACTAAGTTATGATACTTGGTCATCACTCAATTTCTCAGTCTCTATAGAACTTATTTCTCGGCATCAACATTGTTCCTCGATTGATACTGGTGCTCAATCAATACTATATTTTCTAGGGACTTATTATGGCTCAGTTGACACCAGCATCACTTGGTATGTACATCAAAATCCCTTAGTCTTTTACTTTATTTCTTTGTCAACCCTACGTAAGTCATCTATCTTTTCTTGCACTCTCTAGACTTGAACATTAATGTCTTCTCCTCTATCAACATGATTTGAATAATCACTTTGTCTTGTCAAAGTATAACTTATCAAATGTCCATTTGCAAATTCCTCTTCATAACTCAATCTTTCTTCTAGATGCTTTTTTTATGAAAAAATTCTCAAATCCTCTTCATCAATCAAATAGATATGACATTTACTCTAGATAGAAAATTGTCTTATCAATAGATTTGACATCAATGACAACATATCAGTTGTTCAAATTGTAGTTTCCAATAATCTTCCTCTTTGGCATCGATGGAAACACCTCAACATCTCAACAAAAATATTTTCATTAATACTTGAGGTTTCCAGACAATTCAAATTGTATAGATTTCAAGTAGCACTCTTAATGTATCAGATCTTTTGATTAATATCCTTAGTTTCATGTTGAAATCCCTCTAAGTAATCAATTTCTCTTTCTTGAATGACATCCCTCTATGATGATAATCTCTTCCTCTACTATTCAATCAATCAATCTCTCCCTCTTTCTTTCTAATATTTCCACACAATCTCTCCCTCTTTGACAACGATGCCAAAGATACTATCTCTTTACTTCATACATGTTGATTATGTAAATAATAGAATGTCAAGTCTGAATTCTTCATCTATCACCTTCATATGACTTGTTATGTTGTTCTTCTCTTCTTCTTTTTTCTACTACTACCTTAGGAAACTCCTAAAGTAGAACTATATGCATCAATGTGTAAGATAGTCTATTCAGCACATTTTATGCAATGCTTCTTTGTAGCTTAAGTAGCTTTGTTTAGGGGAATCATCCCTAGTTTACCTCTAAGATATTCATGAGCATCTTTAGGTAAAGCTTTAGTGAAATGCTAGCAATTTTCTCTTTTGTATTCACATATTTCAATTTCACTTATTTGTCTTGGACTAGCTCTCTCAAGTAATGATACTTGATAGAAATATGTTTTTTCTTTGTGTGCATAACATGGTTCTTTGATATATTAATAGTACTTGTGTTATCACAATATATAACCACTGGATTAGTAATTTCTTCCTTCGTACCTTTCAACAATTGCTTGATCTAGATGATATTTGAACAATTTATAGTTGGTGCCACATACAAAACTTCAATTGTTGATTGGGAAATTTCTTTCTGCTTCTTGTTTGTCCATGAAACTAGTCTCTTTCCTAGAAAGAATGCACCACCACTTGTGCTCTTCCTATAATCAACATTTCTTATCCAATTAGAATTAGTAAATACCTTTAGGTTAAACCTATCATTCCTCTTTTCATACAATCCATAGTCTTATGTTCGTTTTAGATATCTTAATATTCTCTTTATTGTCATCATCTGATTATCCTTAAGACTTGCTAAAAATCTAGCAACTATCCCAGTAGCTAATGCAATATCTCATCTTCTATTAACAACATATTGTAGTTTATCAATAATTGATCTATATTATGTTTGGTTCACATCAACAAAATTTTCATTCTTAGATAGTTTGTTTACAGTGACCATAGGTGTACCCACTAGTTTAGAATCTTCCATCCCAAAAAAAATTAGTATCTCCTTGATATATTTGGACTAGGTAATGAATATACCTATCTTCATTTGACATACTTGTAAACCAACAAAGAATTTGATCTTACCAAACATTGACATTTCAAATTTCTTCTTTATTTCATCAACAAAAGTTTTGCATAATGCTTCCTTTCCTTCAAATATGATATCTGTTGGAAATATTTAGGATTTGACAGGTTACTGAGAGGGGAGGGGTGAATTAGTAACCTTAAAAACTTTTTATTAATTTACCATACATCCATCTATGCTACTGCATGCATTAGTTCTAAAACATAAAACAATCATTGCACAAGTGAACACAATATTTGGTGACCTAGAAACCTTCCAAATAGAAAGTAAAATTGGGGTGGGGATGGTACCCACAAAACTTCAATACTGCAGTACAAAGTTGGCCTATTAAGGCTTACATTGACCACTTTTGGTGATCTACCCTGTTAGGAGCACAAAGGACTGCTAGGTCCACCTTGTTAGAGGATTTACAAACATACAATGAAGTATGCACTTTGTTAGGAGATTTGTACAAAGACTGTTAAGTCTACCTTTTTAGAGGATTTGAAAATTTGATTCACCTGTTAGGATGAAGCAGTGGATCAGCTTGCAACTGATTTCTGATAAGATCCCTTATGCACTGATCACCTCATGTGATGGATATAACTTTTCAGTCTCTGAATTGATCTTGCTATGTACCTTGAACTACTACTGATGATCTTTTGCATATACTTTACATTACTTTGCAATTCCTTCTTATTCCATGCATCATGCATACATTCCTTCTTGATATCTTACAATACATCTTACATATATACTTTTCAAACTTACAAAATTCCAAGGTCGGCCAAAATATAAGTAAACAAATACATTACAGAGTTGGCCCAATAGTAAATAACTCGGGTTCACTGAATTGACTCGGTGACCTTCTGATACTTGACATCCACTGCATTACTCGTCATCGTCATGCACTCAGTAGAAGTGAAGGCTTGGTCCATACTAATCACTTGATGTAGTTTTGAACTCAGTAACCACTGGTGACTCGATAGATGTAGTGTCACTCGGTAGATACTGTTCACTGAGTTTGCCTTGCTTCACTCGATAAACACTGAATCTTTCATTGCTAGGTAGACACTGAATCTTTCATTGCTTGGTAGACACTATAAAGCACAGTAGATACTGAGAAGCTCAGTAGACACTATTGGACTTCACATTGTCTGTATTTTCTCAGTAGCCATTGTCTGCTCGGTGTAAACTGTTGAACTACTAAGTTTACAAGGTAACCACTTGATGCTCAGTAAGCATACAAAATTGACTAAGTGTTGTCACTAATGACAAAATAATCATAATGCCAACAATCTCCCCCTTTGGCATTAGTGACAAAAACACTTATGCATCAAAACTTACATTCAAATTTACTCCGCTATTTACATATCTCACATATCTCCCTCATACATATGGTATGCATAGCATTTATCTGTATAATGTCTCTCTTATTTCTTATCTGTCTCTCATTTTCCCAATGTCAACAATCTTATCTCCCCCTGCCAACAATCTCATCTCCCCCTTTTGGACAATAATGCCAAAGAATGTATATACAATGAATTTAAATTGAGACACCAAAATGTGAGAGAAAATTTGAGTGTACCTTGAGAATGAGAGACAATGTCTTATCCCAATTGTCTTGCAAAATCTTGCAGGTGGAGAGAGCCACTTGAACTTTTGTAGAAAGTTCAATCATATGATCTGCTATTGAAAAATTGTTGTCATGAATCAATTTTTTTGAATAGGTAATATGTTTATGAATTTGATCCATGACTAGAAGAATCATATTTTGAATGTCAATCAATGTAGACTAGATTCTGGCTTCTTCTCTAAGTAACTCTGCCTGCATTTCGGACAAAAAATTCTCCTTTGTGTGATGAGATGAGCTTGAACTATGTTCAAGCTGCAAATTTTGAGTGCTATCTTTCATTTCCACATCTAATTTATTCAATTTTTCTTTGACTTCCTTAGTGAACTTGATAACATCACAGAGCTTGCCAAAAAGTGATGTTACATTTGTGAACGCTTGATCAAGATTGCTCAAAACTGAGGTTAATTCTACCTGCTTTATTGCAATGTGCTCAAGCACTTTATTATCAAATTTCTTCTCTACCTTTTCAATGAGTTTTTCTTTCTTAGAGGTGTCCTCATTGAACTTATTTACAACCTCTTCTAATTGCAACAAAATGTGTTGGGATGAATCAACATCAACACCAATAACTTCAATAATTATGTCTTTAGCATTTTCAATTATAGTGTATTCTTTGTCTCTTTCTTGTATGAGTTTCTTTTGCCTTGCCTTCTACTCTAGAAGCTGACTAACCATTCTCATTTCTTTGGCTGATGCATTGTCCAAGTCTATCTTAGGAATAACAATTTCTGTATCCAAATCTATGTCTTCATCAATTTCTTTTCCAGTAAGCAGAAGTTTTAGAGGAGTCTTAGGCTTTACTTCTATGCTTACTTCCTTGGATAATAGAAACAATAGTTGACATGGATGGACTAGCAGAAAATACTTGAATTGGTGCAACTAGAGGAAAGATGAGAGAAGTACTGGCTGAATCAAAAATTGGTGTGCTTCCCAAAAATGATGTACAAATAGGTAGTGTACAGATTAGAATATTCACTATTGGAGTAGACAAAATTGTAGAAAGAACTGTAGAACTTACTATATGTGCAATAGAGGAGGTAGAAATAGTTGATGCTACAGTGACTTATTGCTTGGGTGCTAATGATGAAGGTTGCAGCTTAGTAGATGAAGTAATGGTTACTTCCATAGATGATGCTCGAAGTTGTGGGGAAGTAAGAGTAGATGATGTTTCTGATGTGGCCAATCCTGTTGAAGCTGTCTCCAATCCTGATGATGTTACAGTCTTAGGTGGAGAGCGAGGAAGGGAAGAAATGAATTGTGCTACAATATTCATTGGATCATCTTCTTCATCCTCTTCCTCCTTGTCTTCTTCTTCAGCTTCTTCCTCCTTCTCCTCTTCTTCCTTCTCCTTCATCAATTCTTGCATATCTTCATTAGTTACTGTGACCGAGGGAGTATTATCATCTTCCTCATCCTCTTGGTCACTTTCATCATCCTTGATTTCTATAGGATCATTACTGGGCTTTTGTAGATGATAGATGCCCTTCCACATGTTTGGTGCATCATTAACAACATGTTCAATATCTTTGATTAAAATCAAACATGTATGGAATCTAATCATCATTCGTCCTTCATTGTTCTGCATTGCTGGCTTTATTTCTACCTCAGTAAGACTCAATAGAAGATTCTTCAAGGAGTGCTCATATATTTCCTTGGTTGTTTGGGTGGCTGACTCCCACCTTGGTTGCAATCTTACCAATAGCTCTTTGGATATTTGAGGGGCAATCTGGTCTGGGGAGTACTTCCATTTTCCCATCTTGGTAAGTACTAGTTCCTCAATTTGCATCTTTTCTACATCAGTCCTTGTTTCAAACTTTAGATCTTTGAAATTTGTGATGCTAGCTCCCTCTTCCATCTGTTTCAATATTTCTTGGAAGGCAAGTTGGGGCTTATTAAATACTACTTCATCTTTATTCTTACCTTTGCCTCTTCTTGTCAAAACAGTTGTGGAGGCCTTTGGGGGTTTTATGATGATAACCCTTCCTTTCTTCTTGGCTGGCTCTACCTCTTTCTCTGATTCTTCCTCTTCATTTTATGTTTCTTGCTCCTCTTCTTCATCCTCACCTTTTCCGTTGGTAAACATTAAAGGCACGGTAGCAGTTTTCAACTTGGCAACCTTTCTCTTACCTTTATTGATTGCTTGGTGAAGTTTGATTTCCAATTCTATTATGGCTTTAGCCTCATCATAGGTTCCAAAAATTGGTTTCTTGGGATCTACTGGTTCATTTACTAGTGCTTCAATAATATCCATAGTTTCATCAATGTTTACCTCATAAGGTAGAGGTTTTACCCATGCAACTTGGGGCTTGACTGCCTGAATATGTACTCTATCACAATCAACCATAAAACAAACATCATCTTTGTAATCTTCAACAAGTTTGGGAGAGATTCTAAACCTATTGTTCATTCTCTCCTTGAAGTCCTCAAAATAGTTATCCATTATACTGTCAAAATTGACACCCATTTCTGCTATAAACTCATTAATCTGATATAGAATAGGGACATCCTTTCTCCATAACACAGAACCTTTGGAGGGAAAGAATTTTTGTACATAGAAGAATAAACATGTCAACAAGGAACTAAATTTATAGGGGTTATTCTTGGACAATCTGATACTATCCATGTTCTTGTTTAGCTGCCTTAGCAATAGCTTAGACAAGTCATACTCCAAATTCTTCTTCACAACCTTAAATGCTAGGTCTATAGCCTCACACGACACACTATTCAATCGGCTTGAACTATAGATCTTGTGAGTTATCACATGAATTCCATATATAAGTTCAACATTGGTAATGGTGCTAATCTTTAAGCCTTTATTATTCCACTCAGCTAGGGTTTTCTTCTGAAATTCATCCCAACCTAGGGTTTTGGTAGTTTTAGCTTTGCTGAGAATGGGAAGTCCAATAATCTTGTGAATCATCTTCTTGGTGATTAATACGGGTTGCTCCAACCATAACTGACCATTGTGAACACAGCTAAGGATGTATCTAATACATTTTATTTGGAAGCTTCTTGGCATATGGGAGATGTGGGTCAACCCTTTGTCTCCAGATGTTTATGCTCAGGTTTCAGAGAGCCACTAACACACATTTCTTCTAACTTGCTATCCATTTCTAGGGTTCCTATTTCTTGAATTGAACATTTGAAATGAGTTCAGATATCATTGATTAAAAGTACCTTCAGTGGAATTTGTGACTTTGTGCCATTAGGGTCTAGTGCCTCTGCAACTACGGGAACCAACTTAAAGTTTGGTGCTTTCCATTCTACGCCCTTGACCAACATTTTTGATCCACATTTTGCCTTGTTGGTGCTTGTGCTTGTGGAAGCCATAGTTGCTCGGTAAGTGATGGAAATCTTTGAACAAACTTCTTTATCTACAAATTTTCTCGAAATCGCTTTGAAATCACTTGAATGTACTTGGAAATCTCTTTTCTCTAAGGATACGATGAAAAAGATGTTGAATTCTACCCATTTTGATGAAGAGTTCACCATTAATGCTAGGTACCATGTTTTCATAATGCATGACAGACTTTCATCCACTAACCTAACTCGGCATGAGTATCAACTTAGTAGATGAGAAAAATTCCTTTACTCTATCCTTGCTCAGTAAAATCTTTAACCACTTTGCTTGGTAGAGTCTGACGCACTCAGTGAAAGATAACCTTTCTATGATCCTGATGTATCTCCAATACTGATTGGATCATTTTGCATTCCTCATTTGGAACTGCTCTAGATATAGCTTGATGATATAGTTCCAGATCTTCCTTTATGAATCTAATTGGAAATGGTGGAGTCACCCACTTCTTGAGTGACGTGGCCATCATTTGAACTATTCTACTCAGTAGATTTAGGAATCCACTATTGTCTCATCTATTTTCGAATGTTATCAGCTTTAGCTTTCTTTTCATCTTCAATTATTCCTATATTCATGCAATTTTTAGCTATATGACCAAGTTTAGTGCATGTATAGCACCTTATAGTAGTGTCCTTCTTCCTTAGGTGATGTCTTGCACAGTTTATACTAATATGTCCATATTCTCCACAATAATGACATCTGCACCAAGTATTGTAGTCTCATCCAAATATTGCTTTAACAAGTTGTTCAGTTGGATTGAATGATTTGGATCTGTATTGGAATGCCTTGTGACCATGCTTCTTGCATTTGTGACAAATACCTTCAAATTTTGGTTTCTCCTTGCATTCATTGGCTTTGTGACCATGCTGATTACAGTTATAGCACTTTCCTTTGAATTTTCCTTTTCCATTACTCCATCATTTGTTTGATGTGTGACCAATTTTTTCACAATTATTGCATGAGGGTTTTAAATTCCTTTTTGCACCTTGCTTGGAAGATTCACCTTGTTCTTCATTGTATCCAAATCCTGCTTTACCTTTTTGCTTATGAAGATTCTTCTCATTTGGCTGAATCAGTTGATTCATGTCTTCTTGTGACTTCATCATTCTTTCATTGATTTTGTTTTTAGTATTTAGGTCACTCTTTAATTTTTCAACAATTTGCTTTTCACATCTTAGTTCTCTTAGTATTCTTTCATTAATTTCCCTTTCACTATTTAGATCACTTCTTATTCTTTCATTTTGTGCTTTGAGAATCTTGATTTCTTCATTTGCTCTAGAGATTTGATCCATGAGGTCTTCATGCTAATTGGATTGATTATTTCTTGCCTCCAAGTCTTCATTTTCCTTGTTTCTTTGTTCCAAAACTTCACATATCCTGATTGATTGGATTTCTTGTTCTCTTTTAGGTTTTCTTACTTCTTCCTACAAAGAGCCATTCTTTGCTAGGAGTTCCTTGATTGCCTCATTAGAATCATTTGAACTGCTTGATGGTAAAAGGTCTTCAATCTTTTCTTCAACATATTGATCGTCATTCATTTATCTTGCAAGTTCCTTCCTTCTCTTCAAGGATTGGGAAAGATGCTCCTTTGCTTCTTTGAGTTGAGCCATGGCCATTTCTAGATCTAGCTTTTCATTTTCAATTTCTTTGTCAAGTCTAAATATATCCATTTGTCCTTTAGATCTTTGCTCAAGCTGTCAAACTTTATCCTGAGAACCACAAATGCTTTGATACCAATTGTTGGAAATATTCAGGATATGATAGATTATTGAGAGGGGAGGGGTGAATCAGTAACCTTAAAAACTTTTTATTAATTTACCATACATCCATCTATGCTATTGCATGCATTAGTTCTGAAACATAAAACAATCATTGCACAAGTGAACACAATATTTGGTGACCTAGAAACCTTCCAAATAGAAAGTAAAACTGGGGTGGGGATTGTACCCACAAAACTTCAATACTGCAATACAAAGTTGGCTTGTTAAGGCTTACATTGACCACTTCTGGTGATTTGCCTTGTTAGGAGCACAAAGGACTACTAGGTCCACCTTGTTAGAGGATTTGCATACATACAATGAAGTATGCACACTGTTAGGAGATTTGTACAAAGATTTTTAAGTCTACCTTGTTAGAGGATTTGAAAATCTAATTCACCTATTAGGATGAAGCAGTGGATTAGCTTGCAACTGATTTCTGATAAGATCCCTTATGCACTGATCACCTCATGTGATGGATATAACTTTTTAGTCTTTGAATTGACCTTGTTGTATACCTTGAACTACTGTTGATGATCTTTTGCATATACTTCACATTACTTTGCAATTCCTTCTTATTCCATTCATCATACATACATTCCTTCTTGATATCTTACAATACATCTTACATATATACTTTTCAAGCTTATAAAATTCCAAGGTCAGCCAAAATATAGGTAAACAAATACATTACAGAGTCAGACCAATAGTAAATAACTCGGGTTCACTGAACTGACTCAGTGACCTTCTGATACTTGGTGGCCACTACATTACTCGACATCGTCATACACTGGGTAGAAGTGAAGGCTCGGTCCATACTAATCACTTGATGTAGTTCTGAACTCGGTAGCCACTGGTGAATCGATAGATGTAGTGTCACTTGGTAGATACTATTCACTAAGTTTACCTTGCTTCACTTGGTAAACACTAAATCTTTCATTTCTCGGTAGACACTGCAAAGCACAGTAGATATTGAGAAGCTCGGTAGACACTGTTGGACTTCACATTGTCTATATTTGCTCAGTAGCCACTATCTGCTTGGTGTAAACTACTGAACTACTAAGTTTACAAGGTAACCACTTGATGCTCAGTAAGCATATAGAATTGAGTAAGCGTTGTCAGTAATGAAAAAATAATCATAATGCCAATAGATATCACCAACAAAAATTTTAGATAAAAATACCTCATTGTTCTTTCCAGTCTTCAAATATAGATCATTGTTATTATTTTTCCTTCTAAAACCAATCTTTACCAAATAATTATGAAATCATTCATACCATGCTCTTGGGGCTTGTATCAAACCATATAAATCTTTGTGCAACTTGCATACCATGTTCTTCTTTTCAAGATCGAAAAATCCTTCAAGTTATGATATGTATACTTCTTCTAGTATTCCATTTAGAAATGTAGATTTGACATCCATTTGATATAACTTGAATCCTTTATAAGTAGAATATGCAAGAAGAGTTCTTACTCCTATTAATATTTCTACATGGGAAAATGCTTCCCCATAGTTAACACCTTCCTCTTGTGCATATCCTTTTCATACCAATCTAGCTTTATTCCTTGTAAATTCACTTTTCTCATTCAACTTGTTTTTGAATACCCACTTTGTTCCAATAACCATTTTGTCTTTAGATCTGGGTAATAGAGACTATTTTTTTTCTTTTCAATGTATTCAATTTCTTTATTCATAGCCTGCATCCAATCTTCATTCTCGAAAAATCTTTCATAGATTTAAGCTTAAAATCACAAAGTAAAAATGTATCACTTCTGAGTTTTTTTCTTGTCATAACACTAGATTGTATATCTCCAATTATTTGTTCAGGTGCATGATGTCTTATCACATATTTTTCTAACACAGGCTCTTTTCTTCTTTTTTCTTCAATAGGTTCATCTTGAAAAATGATTTCAACCTCATTATCTCTTCCTTACTCAAGTTTTGGTTCAGATTCTACATGCACAACATTGTCTTCCTATTGTTCATCTTCCTATGTTTGTGAAGATCTATAGCTTTGATTTCTTATTCAAGTGGAGTTCTTGGAGCACTTTCATTCACATGTATGAATGAACTATGATCTTTAGGTTATGTCTTACGTTCAACTTCATTTTTCTCTATAAATTTGTCAACTTTCACATTTGCACTTTCCACAACTTTGTTAGTGTTAGAATTAAAAGACTTATTATATGCTTTACTCTTGGTGGAATATCCTAGGAATATGCCTTCATCACATTTAGCATTGAGTTTTCCATTCCTATTATCTTTAAGTATGTAACATTTTCTTCCAAAGACTTTAAAATATTTCATATTAGATGCATAGCCATACATAATTCAAAAGGTATAGCATTTGTACCTTTCTTGACTTGCAATTTATTTAGATTATAAATAATTGTACTTATAACTTCTCTCCTATATTTCTATGACATATTCTTCCCCATCATCAATGTTCTATCATAATCCATGATTGATCTATTTCTTCTTTCAACCAGTCCATTTCGAGGAGGGGTCCTATGTACAAGCATTTGCCTTTTGATTTCTCTGCCATTGCAAAATATGTTGAACTCATTGGAAATGAATTCACTATCTCTATCACATCTCAAGCACTTTAGACTCTTCCCTATCTCCCTTTCAACTCTGTCCAAATACCACTTAAATAGCTAAAAAGCATCATAGTTTTCTTTAAGGAACATCACATTCATCATTTTCGAGTAGTAATATACAAATAGAATGAAATATTTGTCTCCATAGTAGCTTTGAACTCCAATAAGTCCACATAAGTTAGTAAGAACCAATTCCAAAATTCATCAGATGAATATGTTTTGCTCTTGAAACTAGACTTTGTCATTTTTCATAACTAACATTGTTTACACATAGCATTTGTTGGAAGTCTTAATTGGAAACCAAGATACTGAGAGTGGGGGGGGTGAATCAGGATCTACAACACTTTTTTTTCAACTTTTTTCACAATACTAGTGCATTCACCACATTTACCATCTCATATCCAATTTCTTATACATGAATAACTTATAAAATCAAATTTTAATAGCATACAGATCTAATCTATCAATCATATGCATGAAAAGTAATCACATGACACAAAGATTTTGGTTACCTAGAAACACTTCAAGGCGAAGGTAAAACTAGAGTGGGGATGACACCCACAAATCTTCATTACTATAGTAATAAAGTTAACATGTTAGGGTTACAATGTTTGACCATATCTAATGATCTATCATGTGAGGGGTATGTGCTGTTAAAAGTGTTTGAGACTATTAGATCTCATCCTATTAGAGGATTTCACACTTACAACAATGGAAGGATTTTTTTAGGATATTTGCAAAGACCCATTAAGACCACTCTATTAAGATATGCACCCTATATCAATCTATTAAATTGATTTAGTACCTAATCCCCTATCTTCTTTGATAATTTGTTCTTGGATCTCCTCTTTCCAATTTGATCTAATTTGTGATCTAATATAGACTTTCTACCCTTCACTACTTTGACTAGGTCACTTGCTTTGTTTTGTAATAACAAAACTCTTTGCCTCTTCTGCAATGTTAACACCTTTACACATGATTCATATGAATAGTGTGTTCACTCCTTTATATCACCATACACTTCACCATAAAAAAAAAGATCAAGTTCTGTCCTATTTAAAAATTTCATAAAGATTTTTTTAGATGCTTCCTTATTTTGCCTCTCCATTTGATTCATTCATCATAGAACATAGGGATCTATGATCCACATCATAAAATGTGTAATGGTCTCTGTAACAAACTCTACAAGTGTTAAATATATTGTCTATGTTAGCTTGCAATAGTTTACCTCAAAGTTTGTATCATTCCTGACTTGAATGCAAATTATGCATTGCTCAACACTTATTGTTTTAGATGCTCGACACTCACTATATATGCTGCTAACACTTGGTCTTTACTATGCTCGACACCTTCTATGTAACTTGGCTTTATTGTGTTTAAACTACTTGGTTAACATTAGACTGGGCTTACATTAAAAATACTTGGTGAGCATAGAATTTTTGAACTACTATAGAGCTTGGTATATATATTTTTATATATAAGTTTTTACATGACTCAACCTATATAGAGCATCTCGGTCACAGTGATGATCTTCTGACTCTACCTAGTCTATGACCAAGTGTTTGACACTAGTAGACAATGATAGTTAGAGACACCAACAATCTCCTCCTTTGACATTAGTGGCAAAAGCACTTTGTCATGATTACATCATTTACAATGCTAATATGAGTACTCGCCCTAAGCCTGTGACTTAATTCAAAATAGAGCTACAAAACTTTGACTTATATTGAATAAATTAATAATGAAAAATATGCACATGACTCTAAGTAGTCTGATTGTTTCAATGTCATATTCTATTTTCCTTCTACATTTTAAACTCTTATTTATGAATCTAACTCTTTTAATCATAATTGCAATCCATTCCCCCTTGACCTTTTCTTCTTTCCCCCTTGAACTTTCTTTCTTTCCCCTTGTTTGTCATTTATGTTTGTTGTTGGGGTTGAATGGGTGGAATCAAACTATATTTTTCAATAAAAATTTTGTGAACTTGGTTGATCATAGCAAGTGCATGATCCCAAGTGGTTCTTGCTGATTCCAAAATGTGATTCTACAACTATAACCTAGCTACCAAATCAATCAAACTATCAGTCATTGAAAGATTATGATCTTCATTATAAGATAATGTGCTAATTTTATTTCTCTTTGCATAACCTTGAAATGTGGTATCAATTGTGATTGAATGGAGACCAACTTTGATCTTATGCCACTATTAGTTGTTTAAGGCCTAGCCAATGTGCCTTGAACATTCAATAACTTATTATAGCAATTTGAACTAGATTTAGCTAATTGTGAAATAATGTTGCTTGATTTCTTCATATTATCTTGAAACTAATTCACTACTACATTTGGGCCCAAATTGTGACAACAGGCCATTGCAATTACGACAGTCAACCATCGCCCAACCAACATTAGTCAAAATTGGCTCTCGTTGGGCTTTTGTTGTCGCAAGTTATGATTAAAAGGGTTACCATTGCAATTGTGATGCAATAGAGGTGTCATAAATTGGGATATCGTTATGGAAAACCATTCATTTTAACCATAAGAATTGCAATGGAAATCTATCAAAGAAACTGTCACAATTGTGACGTTCATGTGACATAAATGCTATGGGTCTGACTGCAAGCTGTCGAAAACTTCCATCAAAATGAGGATTGGCATGTGGTAGGAATGTTGTGGGTTTGGCACCCAGCCATTGCAATTGCAATGTCATGTTGTATTAATAAAAAAAATTGGTAGGAAATGTTTAATAGCTATGATGAAATCATAGGTTAATATTGAGCTTTGCCTACCCCCACGCCCCCTCCCCCCACATCTAAATTCCCCACTAACATCTAAAATCTTTAAGAAATGATCAATGTTTAAAGTACAAAAAAAGGTTTCAGACCTACAAAATTGACATCACTTTCCCATCTTCTAGTGCATGTCATTTTTTTGTCACATCCAAAATAAGATTCTGCCACCCTGAATCAAAAATGCATGTTCAACTACGTTCTTTATGCATGGAAAATAAGTAGACCTAAAAAAAATAGCATGATTACATTTATTTAATAGGTCTATTCAGTTTTTTAAATTATGGACCATCATCATGAACAATGTTTGTGATGGTCTATAACTTAAAATACCTAATTAAAGACCTCTAACAAAAATGGAAACCTATTGCATTTTTCAGCTCTACCTAATGTCATATGCATATGAATTGACATTGCATATTCAACTAGGGCATCCTTTTGCATTGCCTAAAACCAAGAGATTAAAAAAAAATCTAAATTCCATATTAACGTCTAAAATCTTTAAGAAAGGATAAATCTTTAAAGTACATAGAATGTCCTCATTGCCTCCTACATAAAATGAATCCAATATTAGAAAATTCCCCCTAAGAAATAATAGTTCAAGTGAGATAAACATAAAAAATGAGAGAGAGAAAGAGGAATCTACTTACCAATAGGCATTGCCATCACATTTATGGCCATGCTACCTGTTGAGTGAGTTTTATTAATTTTTTGTTGTACAAGATCTCTCTCTCTCTCTCTCTCTCTCTCTCTCTCTCTCTCTCTCTCTCTCTCTCTCTCTCTCTCTCTCTCTATATATATATATATATATATATATATATATATATATATATATATATACTAAGATCACAAGGGCATGACAAACTATTGAGTGAGTTTTATTATTTTTATGTTGTGCCAAGATCTCTCTATTTACCAACATACAAATGGGGAATAATTAATTTCATGTTTTCTTTTCTTTTCTTGTATATAATACCTAATCCAAAATCCACAAGATCTCTACAGTGATGCCCAAATTAACTTCAATACCCAACTAATAAGAAAGTAGACCAATTTAACTGGGTTATGGCTCAAACATGTGCTATTTATGTTTATCACATGGTTACAATGTTGGAGTTGTTGATCTCAAATTGGTTTTAACAAGTGAATGTCAACATACTTAAGTCATTTACTTAGTTCATGTTGAACTAGTAATACATGTCGAGCACAATATGTAAATAATAGACCATGCCAAGTTGCAATGAGTGTCAAGTCACTCAAGTGTCAAGAAAATAGGCCATGCCAAGTGATTCAAGAGTGGAGTAAATAGTGGATGCCAATTAATACAGGTTTTGAGTCATAGTATACTAAACAATGCATGTCGAGCATCAGAGACTTCATATGCTGAGTGACACAATTTTGACATATTTTTTTGTAATGGCACAAACAATTATGTAAACTATTTTTGAGCCAACTTAAGGATAGATTATGATCTTTTGGAGATTAGGATGAATCTATATTTGGATTCCCTATGCAATTACATGCAACCAATCAAAAAATGGAAAGGTTTAAGCGGCAATATGGATGAATCTCAGTCGTAGATTCATACCTAACCCTAGGCTACCTAAGTCTTCTTAAGGAGGATGAAGCCCTAAACACTTTATGAAATAACAAGGGGTGAATGATCAAATTGGAGGAGCAAAAAAGATAGTTTGTAGAGCATTCAAGGTGACTTAGAAGTAAGAGTGAATTATAGAATCAATTAGAGAAGAACAAAGGATGGAGCAAAGGATACAACATTGAGACATTTGATCATGAAGGATCAATTAGACATTGTGTAGAGGTGATCTATCATTAGGCAAGCAAGTGCCAATCGTAGGATCTATGCTGAGACATTTTAATAGGTGATTTTAGTTAAATCTCTTAACAGAGTAGTCTTAATAGGTTGTATGAAATCCTTTAATAGGGTGATTACTTAATTGTAAGTTGAAGTCCTTCACCCAAGCACACTTCTAACAGGGTGTGGAAGTCCTCTAACAAGGTGAGATGTAATAGTCTTTGTAAGCCTTTAACAGGGTAGACCTTTCACAAGGTAGATCATGATTCATGGTCAAATCATTGTAACCTTCATTGGATACACTTTATTACTGCAATTGTGAAGATTTGTGGGTGTTATCCCCACCCCAATTTTACCTTCTCACTTGCAGGGTTTCTAGGTAATCATATTTGGTGTTATGTGTGTGATTGCTTACATGTTTACATGATTTAGATGTTATTTCAATTTACATATTGAATACATATGATGAATTAATGGTGAAATTTTTATGGGTCCAAGTTTAAACTCCTGATTCACAACCCACCCCCCCTCCCTCCCCCCTTAAAAGTTTACTCTCTTTCCCCTTGTAATTCCAGCAATTGGTATCAAAGCCTTGTTCTCTGAAAGAGAAGTGTTGTAGCTTTGAGGAAAGATCTTGAAATGGAATTCTACAAGTTGGGAAAGACTATTGAGAATTAGGAGACTAAAATACGTCTTATACTACATCAACTGAATGAGGCAAGAGAGGAACTACGAAAATCCTTGAAGAGAAGGAAAGAGATTGCCATTGTAGAGAATGACACACTATACAAAGAGATAGACACTACCAAGCTATTTGCAAATGCTGACTCCAATGTATTTGATGCAGCAATTGCAGATCTAATAGAAAAGAACAAAATTCAAGTTGAGGAAATCAAAAATCTCAAGCTAGAGCAAGAATCACAAGCTATACTTCTATGTGTGGTGACTGAAAAAGAAGAAGAAAGATATAGAAGAAAAAACCATGGTTGAAGAAGACAAAATAATTCTGGCAAATAGATTGGAAGAGAAGTCAACATAATTAACCAAGATCTCCAACATGTAATTGAAAACTCTAAGTCAAATGATAAATGCCAACTATGAACTAAATGTCAAGGACATTGAGATAACTACATTGAAGTTGCAAAATGAACAATTGCAGAGTGACCTAAAAAGAGAAAAGGAATTTTTTGAAAGTCTCGACAAGCCAAATGAAGCCATCAAATACTTTGAGCAATTACTGAGATCCCCTAGATCCAACAATGATAGATCAGGATTGGGCTACACAAGCACTAAAGAAGGAGAATCATCCAAAGTTGCTGAAGAAAGGAACATCAAAGGTAAGAACTCCAAACCTACTTGTCATAATTGTGGTAAGAAAGGACATACTACAAATGTGTGCAGGAGTAAGAATACAAATCAGAATGTCAAGCCTAAGAACATGACTCATTGTCATGAGTGTAACAAGCAAGGCTATCAGGCACATGAATGTAGAACTAGGACGATGCATAAACAAAGATTTGAAGGATATTGCTACAACTATAAGAAGTATGGATGTAGAGCTTTTGAATGCAGATCCAATTCCATGTGGTCATCAAACAAGCCAACAAAGGTAAGAAACAATTAAAACTTTTATAATTGGGATTATAATACAAGATATAGCTATCATTATTGTCAAGAATATGGACATGTTCCTAAGAATTGTATTAGGACACACTTCAATGCTAACTAAAAAAGGTGGTTGAGTCAAACCACATGTTTTAGCTATTTGAAGACTGGTCACACTAGTAAGCATTGTCCAACTAGGTCAAAGGCACCAAGTTGTGAATTTGATAAAGGTAAAGGCAAGGCAGATGTTGAACACATCTGACATGAGATGAACAATACATGGGAAAAGAAGGATGATTGTAGCACATCAAATGGAGAAGGGATCACTTTGCCCAATGGGTCAGGTGATCACACCTCATCAAACTAGACAATCAAGAGGTATGTGGGATTGATATTCAAGTGTTATATCATACATTAGTTCCAAAAGAGATAGTACTAAAAAGACTACATTATCATGAATAAAGATGCAAGATGTTGTTGAAAATTCAAGTTAAATCTTTAATTTTTTCAATTTTTTGCTGAGTATGAAAAGTTATTTGATTTTTTGGTGAGAGGGCATTTTGGTTAATAGTCATCATCTCTCTTGATATAAAATTTACTTCTAAAAATTCTAAAAAATTTCACTAATGGTGCATGTCCAAACCATAGTTCATAAGGTGGCTTGTTCGTACCTTTTTTGATCTGCACTTTGTTCATTGTATATACTATTGTATTGATTGCTTCTCTCAAAAATGTCTTTGATACATCATTCTTAAACATCATGGCTCTTGTTTCTTCTGTTGTAGACATGTTTATTCTCTCAAAAACTCCATTCTACTTGGGAGTCTTAGGAGATGATAGTTGTCTCTTAATTCCATTAAATTCACAAAGGTGTTAAACTCATTTGAGGTAAATTGTCTACCTCTATTAGATCTTAAATATTTAATCTTCAATCTACACTCATTGTCAAATCTACTCTTAAACAACTAAAACTTGTCAAATGCTTCAGACTTTTCTTTAAGGAAGGCTACCCACATCATCCTAGTAAAGTCATCAAAAATAATCATAAACTAACTTTCACTATAGAACCCTCTTGTCTTAATAGGACCACTCAGATATGTATGAACATTCTCTAATTTTGTTGTTGTAGTGAACTTCTTGCTAGGAAAGGAGCTTTTCTTCTACTTAGCCAAAAC
This sequence comes from Cupressus sempervirens, assembly GCA_028749045.1. Lineage (NCBI taxonomy): Eukaryota > Viridiplantae > Streptophyta > Pinopsida > Cupressales > Cupressaceae > Cupressus > Cupressus sempervirens. The sequence continues at coordinate 778,716,464 of CM053791.1, forward strand.
ACATTCCTTGCACACAACATTAGTAGGCTTCACAAATTTTAGTAAATCTCTAACAAAAAATGTACCACTAGCCTTCACAATATTATCAAAGTTTATATGAAAAAACCTTCTATTCCATAGCCAACTATTATCAACTTTTGCAACCAAATATGTCATCTTTGTAGGGTTCAATTGAAAAATATTACCTCTAGATCTTGTTCAATGTTAATAAACTTATCTTCTTTATCCTTAATAATGCATATCTTCTCTCTAGATTATAACTAATATCCCTTATCAAAAAACCATCCAACACCCAATAGGTTATGCTGTAATCCATCAAGAAAGTAAACATCATATGTGTTAGTCTTCCCATCAAGAGTAATAGATCCTATTCCCTTGATATGAAAAGTTGCATTGTTACCAACTCTAACAATACCTCCATAATGACTATTAAACTTAATAAATTTATTCATGCCACTAGTTATATGATTTGAACAACCACTATCTATGATCCAATCAGATTTCTTTTCAACATGCGACACTAGGGCTTTCTCTTCTTTGAATTCTATTTCAAGATTTTCTTCTTTTATAGTTACAAATCCTAACTCGTGATCACTTTAATGCTAAAATCTCTCATTAGATTCATCATCTTCACTTGCATATAAAAATCTTTAGGCCATTTAGACTTGAAAGTGTTTTTATACATTTTATATCTATTAGGACACCTAGAAGTATAATGACCAAATTCATTATAAGTCCAACATTTAAATATTCTCTTACCATCTAGTTCTACCCTTACAAGCAAGGAAATTCCTTCTTCAATCCTTTTATCTTCCACATATCAAGATCTATTGCTAGTAGCATAATATCCACTCATACTTACACTTCTTGAAAAGGAAGGGCGAGCCCTTAATTCCCTTAAAGCAATTTCTACTCTAGAAGAATGTCCAGACTATTTCAAGTTCACTTATGTTTATTCCAATCTACCAAGAAGAGTCTCTCTGGTAAACTTCTTAGTACAAGATATCACTTTTTCAATAATCTATGATGTCTTCTTGAATGGTGGTGTCAAGGTTTTCAAAATCTTCCATATAATCTCATTTTCATCTTTAGATCCATTACAAGACTTAATTCCTAAAACAATCTATGATCTCTTTAAATTGTTAAGATTTTTCTTCAAGGACCTAATGCTCTAATACCAATTGTTAGAAAGTAAAGTCAACCAAGATAATTGAGAGCCGAGGGGTGAATCAGTTATCATATCATTATATAACTTTTATCAACCTTATTAAATCTTAAGCATGTGAAAAGTATAATCAACAACCATAAGTAGATACACATACACAATAACACCAAATGTGTCAACACGGATAGTACCCACAAAATGATGTACTAATATAACTTGTAAGATGATGGACTTTGTAGTGTCTCTCATGTTTGCAGTCTATACCTTGTCATATTTTGATCCGAGAGATACTTGTTACTGATGTTATTTGTACTTTTGAGATGACTTGATGGTCAGATATAATTAAATAAATGGTTAAATTGGTCTATTTAATGCATTTATTGCTTCATCTATGTTATTATATGTTATTGCACTTGATCATGTATTTTAGTGTGCATGATTTATATCCCTAGTAGTGGCACATGGAGTTAGTGATTCAACTGTTCATATCTAGCCAATGTCGTCCATGTATGGTCGACATATCTTATTTAATTATTTAAATTAAACCTTCTAGTGATTTAATAAATCCAGACTCATTTGCATTATGTGATTAGACCTGTAAAGTGTCTATGCATTTAGAGGCTCACATTTGTTGTGAAAGTTTGTAAGGTTTTTTGTGATTTCAGTTTATGGGTTTTCAGGCTTTATTTTAATTAATTTTCATTCCTGGCAACTTTTTCATAGTTAAATTCCAATTACTTACTTGGAATAGCCTATTTTCATTTGGGTTGATCTGGGGTTTAACTAGGTTTCTTGGTTATTTACCCTAATCAATTATTCACTTGAAAAGTGAATAAGTATCCAAAGAGGAATTTTATTCCTCACTTTTCACTTTTGGAAATTAGAAAATTGAGGGCTTTTTCCAAATCCTCTTCTAGAGGATTATGTTTCTATTTGTTGTAGGAGCTACAGGTGTGGGATCATCACAAGATTGGTCTCGTTGGATCCAACTCGGGGAGACCTTGGATTGTCACAACTTTCAATAGTTTTCAATAGATATTTATTTTATTTGATTGATTCCTATTTTAACCCTTTTGGTTGTCAGGTAGGGCTCTCCCATTTTTATGTTCTAGCTCTATTTCTTCTTCTATTTTTTGTAGTTGTAGGTTAGGAGGTTGAGAACTAGTGTTCCCCTCCATTTTTTATTGCTAGTTTTGCCTGGTTCATTGGGTATGAATGTTTCCCCAATTTTTGAGATGAGGATTTAGGGTTTTGCACTGTTATGTTGGTTGTTTTTGAATATGGTGTCTGAGCCTAAATTTTATTGGATTTTTGTGGCTTTTGTGCCCTAAGAAAAAATGAGTTTTAATTTTGAAGTTTTTGAGCTTTGAGCTTTTTACCTTGATTTGTGTGCCACCTAGTTTTCTCAAGTTTTCTTAGCATGATGTTGGTCGTGGACTTGGATTATCTATAGGATGTCAGTCAGACCACTATTGCACTTGTATATTACATTGGGATGCATGCAACATCCATAATCCAAAGCTTGTATTCGGTTGAGTGTTATTTTGCTTCTGTCCTCATCCATCCCTTATTTTATGATCTTCGTGATGGTGGTGCACCCAGAAATGAGCACGTGCACATGCACTCTTTAGGTGACTTGTGAGGCCTGAACTCCTAGTTATTTTTACCAGAGTTATGTTCATTGGGGATGGGTTGGGAATATGCATGCCTACGAGCACTCATCATTGGATAAGTATGGTTAGGGTAGGCTAGCACCATGGAGGGGCTTCTACCACAACCTTGGTAACTATTTCTTGGGTTGGCGTGAAGAATGCTTAATTAAGTGATAACTAAATAAATTATCAAGTAATGAATTTAAGATAATAAAATGTTATGTGAGCACCTAATTAAGTCTAAGGACATAGAATTGTGCTCCTTCTGTTGGGGAGTTAGAGCTACCAATACTAGCTTGGGCTACATGATACCAAGCGATTTACCCTCCAGTGAGTCCCTACATAATTGACCCATTGAGTTTCTGACTAGGACCTATTTACTTGCATTATCTCATGATCTTGTTTTTAGTGATCTTTACTATCTAGCTTGAGTGTTAGCCATGGACATTTTCTTTATGTGTGTTTGTGGTTGGACCAATATCTCCATCAGTATGATAGGAGTCGACCTACGATTTTTACATGTTTGGGAGGCATAGCTACCTCTACCACTACTAGGGACTGGTGTACAGAGATAGTCTATTATTCTAATGTGGCGAGTGCTTGATGTTTCACTTGGTACTTCAGGTTTTAGAGTATGTTATCATGTGGTTTATGCTTTTATTGGGATGCTTGGATATCATGTTTAGACGATGTTAATTTATTTCACACATTCCTTTATTATGATGTTAGCATATGGTTAGATGATGTGATTTACTTATTTGGAATATCTATTGCTTATTGGTTTAGCACGATTATATGTTCTTATTATTATGATTTTATTATGTTATAGTAGTGACACCCTCATAAGATAGCTCCAACTATCTAGTCAGTAGTTTGGGATTTTACGTGTGGAGGATGGCTAGGGCCTTTGAGCTCTCATGATGCTATTATGGTTGGGAGGAACCACACAAGAGTTTAGTTGTTTTTGTATTTTGTGATGTTTCTTTCAATAAATTTTGTGAATGCTTTGGCTTAGATGGTTAGTTACTTTTTCATTTTTCTTCTCTTGTGTTTGAGTGTCCAAGCCTCAATTTGTGGACCTGATACTCCCTGGTGTGGAGGGATTATTTTTCCTACTTCTCATCCTTTGTTTTTCATGTTTTATGTTTTACTTCCTCACTTCATAAAAGTGTTTCCTTGTGTGAGAATGTGTTCTCTCACATGAAGCATGATAGAAGCCCATGTGAGATTGTACTCTCTCATGCAAGGCCTTGCATTTCCTCATGCGGACCTAGGCATTCTCTCATACAGAACTTGATAGCATAACAGAGAGAATTGATAGTCCATTTTGGCATTTCCACATGCAAGAAGGTAGTTCCTCACATAGCATGGCACACTTCCTCGCGCGAAGGTGTACTTCCTCATGCAAGATTATTGTTACATTTTCTTGCACGAAAAATAGGGGCTATCTTTGCTATTTTTTTGAGGAACATGTTTGGGTGATTTGATTACCCTTTTGGTTTGCTTGTATTTGTAGGCTTCAACAAATTAGAGATTTTTTATTTTTTTGGTTATCTATGCTTTTGTTTTGAGGTTGAGAGTCTCAGTCAGTAGTGATGCTTGGAGATTCATTGGTTTTCAACATTGTTGGTTAAGTCTTCCATTATTATCTTTGTGATCTGTGTATGTTGATTGTCTTGCACATCCATACTTGTTTTATATATATATATATATATATATATATATATATATATATATATATATATATATATCTTGTCTTTTATTTATCCTTGTTCCAAGGATCTTTGGGTGGGGCATTACAAACTATATTAGGAGCCAATGAAATACTCTTAGTACATATCAGCCCCTATTAGGATACTTTGAATCTATGTTAGGAGATTCCAACACTGTTAGGAGTGTACAAGGTACATGTACCCACTATCCAAATAACTTTAAGGGCAAGACCAAAAAACTCATTGTCGAATTGGCCTCTATATTATTCCTTTCATAATAATATTAATGAAGATTATATTAGAAACTCAAACTCTTTCTCTATCCTCTTACTATTCCAAGACCATACCAAATACCTTCTTAGATCTCAATACCAGATCCGCAACTTCATATCACACTGATCCCTTTGATCTCTTACTCACATTTACAAACTTTTCATATCACTTGCACAATTCACACTTTTACATTCATTCACATACATTTACAAGGAAGATAATCTTCCTTTATACCATATTATCAAAATAATTCTTTGAGTTGGCCTTGAGGCTTTCCTAATTAGTTATAATAAGACCTCATTAATATATTACAATTTATTACATTTTTCTGTAATTACAAAACATTATTTGCTCAAAGTATTCACAACTTCTCACATGTGTGACCTTAGACCTTGCACACTTACTAACATTATCAACAAGCTATCTACTATCACTGTCTAATTGTGCTCATCTAGAATCTATGCCAGTTAGGAGATATAATCCAAACACCAAAAACTACTTCTTAAGAACTCTACCATCACAATATCTTATATAAATTACAAATAACCTTCACATTTCTTAGACTTTTTGCACGTGCACCTATTTTCTTTATCAGGACACGGTGCAGAACATATCCTCAACTATGCTTGACCTCATCATCAATACATAGTCTACATGACCTCGTTCTCGATCTGCTACTATGTAATCTTTATAGAAACAATACTATGTTGACATCAATGAGAAAAAAAATCATGAGTGCAACATGTCAATCTCCCAAGCCATTCTATCAATGCTTAGGATACATCCCCAAAGGAATACTGATAGCGTTCATGCTAACAATATCATCAACAAGAATCATGAAGTACATTTGACTATATAATGCTCTTGTCTTTGTCGGACCACTCAAGTCTATGTGTATTATCTGCAACTTCGCTGATCTAGTAAACTTCTTGCTTAGAAAAGAACTTTTTTTCTACTTTGCTATACCACATTCCTTGCATAACATTTAATTAGGCTTTACTATTATAGGAAAATATCTAAGAGAAAGTGTAGTGCTTACTTTTTGAATGTTATCAAAATTTACATAACAACACCTTTTCTATCATAACCATCTATAATCAACTTAAGAAACCAAGTATGTCATCCCTGTAGGATTCAACTAAAAAATATTACCTCTTGATCTTGTGCCAGTACCAATCATCTTACCAATTTTTTCCTTGATAATATATGTATTCTTTTCAAACTACAACTGATATCCCTTGTCAACCAATTATCCAAAACTCAGAAGATTATGTTTTAGACCATCAATAAAATAGACATCATTAGTGTTAAATTTACCATCAAGAGTAATAGATCATATTCCTTTTATGTGGCAAGCTATATTGTTTCCAACTTTGACAATTCCTCCATCACAACTATTGAGCTCAACAAATTTATTCATATCACTAATCATATTATGTAAACAACCATTATCTATGATCCAATCATATTTCTTCTTTTCAACTTGTGACACTAATGCCTTTTCTTTTCCAACTTCTTATTTTTTAGGATTTTCTTCTTTAATTGCAACAAATCCTGGTTTATCACTCTCTGTTAGAATTCTTTAGAATAACTGAGAAAGGGGGGGGGGGGGGGGGGGGGGGGGTTGAATCAGTTATTCAAGGTCCAAATGCCCTAATAATACTTTTTCACAAATTATAGTGAATCCATAAAATTTTCATCCATCCAAGCTTAAATCAATCATCCTTAGCAAATTATAGTAAATCAATATGCAGATATAAAACATGCAAGATCAACACATGACACAATGATTTACGTGGAAACCCAATTTGAGAAAAACCACCAGAAACATGCTACTTGATTTTCACTCTTCTAAAGTGATGCCTTGTTAAAATCTTGCCTTGTTAAAGGCTTACAACACACTGTTAAATGTGACCTTGTTAGAGGATTTCACCATACTATTAGGAATGGGCCTGATCAAAGGACTTTAGAACATTCACTTGGAATGTCACCCTGTTAAAGGATTTACAATATGGCTATTAAACCAACCTAAGTCCATAGGATTTAAACTAACTGTTACAATTGCTAGAAAGTAACAATAATGGCTTTTTGATCTTATACAACTTACAACATATCTTTCAGATTTCAAATCATACTTCAGCTCAATCCTTTGCTTGGCTTTAATCACTTCAACTCTGATAGCTTGTCATCTCAAGCTTCATCTCCTTGAGTCTTCTTACTCATCATACCAATGCAATCATATCTGTGGTCATCTATTGAAGAAGAGTAACTATGCTTTCTTACTCCTTAGCACCTCCTTCAACACTTTATACTTTCATGCTTGACCTCTCCTCTCTCTTTGCTTTGTGACCTTGTTATTCCTTAAATAGAAATCTGGATTGCTTTGCCGCTCGATTCTCCCTCTCCAACTTTAGGGTTTCATATGGATTAGGTAGGATACAATGTATCTACCCCATATCTTTCTCTTTTCTAGAAACTTCATCTAGAGTCCAGTTGTATTCTCCAAAAAAATGTTCTACATGGTATTTTGTGCCACCAGCTCATCACTCTTATCTTCTATTTAATTCACAGAATTCAAGATAACAACCTTGTCGGCTCAAATCTGATGAATCTTCGATCTTTGAAATAATGCAGCAACTCGGCACTATTGGTTTACTGATGCTCAGTATCTTTTTGTTACTCGGCACTTGTATTTGCTCAGTACTTATTTCTGCTCAGCACTTGTATCTGCTCGGCACTTGTTTCTGCTCGGCACTTGTATTTGCTCGGCACTTGTTTCTGCTCGGCACTTGTATCTGCTCGACACTTGTATCTGCTCGGCACTTGTTTCTGCTCAACATTTGAAGTTCACTCAGCACTTACTGAAGTTGAACTTGCTCAGCTTCAACTAGGAATCTGTTTGACACTTACTAGCTTGCTCGGCTCTCTCTCTCTAATGAACTTAGTTAGGCTTTTCAAATGACTTAGCTAAAACCTTGCATCTTTGATATGTTTTAGTGTGCCCATTTTCTATGTCTTAGAGTATGTCATCAATACACTTTTTCATCAATAGCTTAGCTGATCCTTGTACTTCATTACAACATCATAACTTCAACCTTTCTCTAGGTGTTCTGGTTACATCTTATTGATTGCTTCCTTCTTGTCAATCAACCATTTGATAGTGTTTGGATCACTAAAGCAATTGTCATTCCTGCAAGTAGCAAGTTTGACATCAATGACAAAACAATGATTGAGAACATTCTTTACCAGTTCCATTACTTTCATTACTTTTTATATATGATCATTTCCAACAATCTCCCTCATGATCTTTTCAATCATTTTCAATAATCTCCCTCTTTGGCATTGATGGAAAACCAAACTGTTTAATTGATCAACTTAGTTACCACCAAGATTGTATGCATTATCTTGATTATTGCATCCTTACTATTGATCTCATATATCTCCCTCTTTCATATATATCTCCCTCTTGCTTTGTATAGGTTAGTTTTCTGCATATTTCTCCCTCTTTGACATAAATGCCAAAGATGTAGCATCTTTAACATGTGAAGTATAAGCTTTGCATCTCATGTTTTCTCCTTTTGTCACCATGCTTGTGATTGATTTGGAGTTTCTGATCCTGTTGTCATCCTCTGCATCATTCTTATGATATTTCAATGATTTGTTCCTGTTGATGCAGGGCAGCTTCCTTGTTGTTTTATACTGATTGAGTTAGGGGCATTACCCCCAACTTGCCTCTAAGATATTCATAAGCATCCTTGGGCAATGGTTTTGTAAAGATATTTGCAGTTTGTTCTTTTGTATGAATGTCCTCCAACTTCACTTGTTTGTCTTCTACCAATTCTCTGACATAGTGATACTTGATTACAATATGCTTTGTTTTTGCATGCATTACTGAATTTTTGGATATGTTTATAGCACTTGTATTATCAAAATACAATATCATAGGTTTAGTTACTTCTTCTTTCATTCCTTTCAATAGATGTGTGAGCCACACAATGTTTGTGCAATTGACTGTTGCTGCCACATATTCTGATTCTGTAGTGGACTGGGATGTGCATGTTTGTTTCTTGTTGATCCAAGTAACTAGCCTTTTACCTAAAAATAATGCTCCTCCACTTGTGCTTTTTCTGTCATCAATGTTGCCTCCCCAATCTACATCTATATATGCATTGAGTTCAAACTTCTCATTCTTTTTGTAATATAGACCAAAGTTATCAATTCCTTTGAGATACCTCATTATTCTTTTTAATACTATGAGATGATTTTCTTTGGGATTAGCAAAGAATCTAGCCACTATTCCAACTACTAATGCTATGTCTGGTCTGCTATGTACAACATATTGTAGTTTTCCAATCATGGATATGTACATTGTTTGATTTTTTTCAGCTGATACATCATTTTGGATAGCTTATTGCCTGTTGCCATTGGTGTGCTGACTAGTTTGGACTCCTCCAATCCAAATGTTTTAAGTATTTCTTTGATGTATTTTGATTGTGTCACAAATATACCATGTTTTAGTTGATGTACTTGCAATCCAACAAAGAATTTGATCTCTCCAAACATAGACATCTCAAACTCATGTTTCATTTTGTTAGCAAAGCCTCTGCAAAGCACTTCCTTTCCTCCAAAAACTATGTCATCCACAAAGATCTTAGATACAATAATATCCTTACCTTCTTCTGATTTGATGTACATGTTGTTGTTATCATCAGTTCTTTCAAATCCTATTTGCACTATATACTTGTGAAGTCTCTCATACCATGCTCTAGGTGCTTGTTACAAACCATAAAGTGCTTTATGTAATTTACAAACCATATCCCTATTGTTCTCATCAATAAATCCCTCTGGTTGTTCAATATAGACTTCTTCTTCTAGTATACCATTTGAAAAAGAAAACTTTACATCCATCTCATAGACTTTAAAACCTTTATATGCAACATAGGCAAGTAAAGTTCTTACTCCTTCCATTCTAGCAACAGGAGCGAATGTTTCCCCATAGTCTAATCCTTCTTCTTGAGCATAACCCTTGCATACCAGTCTAGCTTTGTTTCTAGTAATCTCACCATTCTCATTTAGCTTGTTTCTAAATACCCACTTGGTGCCAATCACATTCTTGTCAACTGGTTTGGGAACCAAACTCTAGTTTTTATTCTTCTTTATTTGATCAATCTCTTCTTCCATAGCTTTACACCAGTCATCATCTTGTAATGCACCATATACTGTCTTAGGTTCAAATTTTCTGATCAGACATGATTCATGTCTTAGTTTGTTCCTTGTCATTGGTCTTGCATCTTTGTCACCAATTATCTGTTCAACAGGGTGATGTCTTTTTACATATTTGGATAATCTTGGTTCTGTCCTTGTTTGCATGTTTGATCTTTCAAATTCAGGGTCACTATGCACTTCGTTGTCAGGTTGTTCTTCATATATTTCATGTGTACTGACTTCAGGATCAGATTGTGCATTTTCTTCATTCTGTAACTCAGCTTCTGAATGTAACTCAACATTCACTGGTTGTGACTTGGCTGAAACTGAAATTTTTTATTGAATTTCAATTTGATTGATAGCATCCTTGTCAACAAGCATTCCTTCATAAGAATACACAAAGGTTCTGTATTCATTCATTCTCTTTGGTTCTTCAGCTTGGACTTTTGTGTGCTCATCAAAGGTTACATTTGCACTTTCCACAATTTTGTTAGTGTTAGTATTCAAACACTTGTATGCTTTACTTCTAGTGGAGTAACCAAGGAATATACCTTCATCACTTTTTGCATCAAATTTTCCATTTCTAGCATCTTTACGGATAAAGCATTTGCAACCAAATACTTTGAAATGTTTTACATTGGGTGAGTGACAATACCATAATTCAAAAGGTGTTGCACTAGTACCTTTCTTGACTTGTACTCGGTTTAGTGTATGAACAGCTACACTTACAGCTTCTCTCCAGTATTTTAGAGCAATAGTCTTGTCCATATTAATGTTTTGGCACAGTCAATCACAAATCTATTTCTTCTCTCAGCAATTCCATTCTGTGGGGGAGTTCTAGGAGCTGACGTTTGTCTTTTGATTCCTTTGTCATTACAAAATATCTCGAATTCATTTGATGTGAATTCACCACCTCTGTCTGATCTCAAGCATTTCAAAAATTTTCTAGTTTCGTTTTCAACTCTAGCCACATACCACTTAAACATTTGAAAAGCATCAAATTTTTGCTTTAAGAACATAACAGTCATCATCTTGGAATAGTCATCAACAAAAAACATTATGTATTTATCTCCTTTGTAGCTTTGTACTTCCATTGGACCACATAAGTCAGTATGAACTAACTCAATTACTTCTTTAGATGTATAGTTTTTGCTTTTGAAACTTGACTTTGTCATCTTTCCTATTGACATTGTTTGCACATGATATTGTCAGGTTTTTTCAATTTAGTTAGACCTCTTACTTTCTTCATTTTACTAATATTGACCAGACTATCAAAGTTGACATGACATAGTCTTCTATGCCATAACCACTCATCATCAAATTTTACAACAAAACAAGAAACATCATCCATATCAAGGTAAAATAGATTAATTCTTGTTTGATCTCCTTTTCCTATCAATTTTCCATCAGTATCATAGATTTTTGCAATTTTGTTTCCAAATTCTACTTTGCATCCTACATTGCCTAACTGTGAGACACTCAGCAAATTGTAGTTTAATCCTTCAACATAGTATGCATTATCACATGAAATTTGTTCTGTAAGCTTAATGGAGCCTTTTCCTTTTATTTGACATGGAGCATCATTACCAAATCTAACACTATTTCCATCATACAGAGTAAAGTTAACAAACTTACTTTTGTCTCATGTCATGTGATGTGAGCATCCACTGTCTATGATCCATCTATCATTTTTGTTCATACATGTTACCAGTGTTGTAGGTTCTTCTTCATCAGACTGATCCTTCATGGCTACATAAACAACTTCATCATCATTATCATCAAAATTCTCTTTAGCAATATAACACTTCTTGCCTTTGTCTTTGTAATCTTTCTTATCATCTTCTCTTCTATATTTGTATTTGTTGCCTTCCTTGTAATCCTTTTTCTATGTACACCTTGCAGCAATATGTCCTACTTCATTGCAATTGAAACAAATGATAGGCATCTTACCTTTGAATTTTCCTTTGCCTCTATGAAATCTTCTAGCTAGCAATGCTTCCAATTGTTCCACATCTTCCTCATCAGTGCTACTGTCACTGGATACATATTTCATTTTTCTTCCTTTCTTTGATTTTACTTGTTTAGCATCTTTCAGTGATAGCTTGACTTTGAAAGTAGATTCAACATTCTCAAGTCTGTAGTTATCAAAGTTAGATAACTCAAATGCAGTCAGTCTACCCACTATTCTTTCAAAACTTAGATTGTTTCCTAGTACACATCTTAGTTCTTGTATTGCTAATACTCTAATAGCATAGATAGGGAGCAAGGTTCTTAAGAACTTACTATTAACAATATCTTCATCCAATTGACCACTCAAACATCTTATTGCACTTACCACTTCCTTTATTCTTGCGCCATATTGAGGAGCACTCTCACTTTCCTCCATTTTCATATCATCAAACTTTCCTCTGAGGCTTTATCTTTTTGCTCTTTGGACATTCTGATCTCCTCCATAGATGTCTGATAGGGCTTTCCACATTTTGAATGCAGTGTCACATCCTTTGATATCATCAAATTCAGCATAGTTGAGTGCAGAAGCAATCTCCAGCATTTTTTGATTGTGTTCTTGTTTGTTTTTCAAATCTTCTACAGTAAGAGTACCAGTTGGATCAACATGTTCAGTAACAACTGACTTTTGGGCATAATCTCCTATGGATCCAAGATGTAGCTTCATCAAACTTTGCCATGCAACAAAGTTGTCTCTGTTGAGCTTGGGGACTTCTCTCTTAGGCATTTTGATCTTTTTTGCTTCTAGTCCCTTTAAACTGAATCAGTAGTTTGGCTCTAATACCAATTGTTAGAATTCTTTAAAATAACTGAGAGGGGGGGTGAATCAGTTATCCAAATGCCCTAATAATACTTTTTTACAAATTATAGTGAATCCATAAACTTTTCATCCATCCAAGCTTAAATCAATCATCCTTAGCAAATTACAGTAAATCAATATGCAGAGATAAAACATGCAAGATCAACACATGACACAATGATTTACATGGAAACCCAATTTGGAAAAAACCACTAGTAACATGCTACTTGATTTTCACTCTTCTAAAGTGATTCCTTGTTAAAATCCTACCCTGTTAAAGGCTTACAACACACTGTTAAATGTGACCTTGTTAGAGGATTTCACCATACTGTTAGGAATGGGCCTAATCAAAGGACTTTAGAACATTCACTTGGAATGTTACCCTGTTAAAGGATTTACAATATGGCTATTAAACCAACCTAATTCCATAGGATTTAAACTATTTGTTACAATTGCTAGAAAGTAACAATAATGGTTTTTTGATCTAATACAACTTACAACATATCTTGTAGATTTCAGATCATACTTCAGCTCAATCCTTTGCTTGGCTTTAATCACTTCAGCTCTGATAGCTTGTCATCTCAAGCTTCATCTCCTTGAGTCTTCTTACTCATCATACCAATGCAATCATATCTATGGTCATCTATTGAAGCAGAGTAACTATGCTTTCTTACTCCTTAGCACCTCCTTCGACACTTTATACTTTCATGCTTGACCTCTCCTCTCTCTTTGCTTTGTGACCTTGCTATTCCTTAAATAGAAATTTGGATTGCCTTTGCCGCTCGATTCTCCCTCTCCAACTTTAGGGTTTCATATGGATTAGGTAGGATACAATGTATCTACCCCATATCTTGCTCTTTTCTAGAAACTTCATCTAGAGTCTAGTTGTATTCTCCAAAAAAAAATTCTACATGGTGTTCTGTGCCACCAGCTCATCACTCTTATCTTCTATTTAATTCACAAAATTCAAGATAACAACCTTGTCGGCTCAAATATGACGAATCTTTGATCTTTGAAATAATGTAGCAACTCGACACTATTAGTTTATTGATGCTTGGTATCTCTGTGTTACTCGACACTTGTATTTGCTCGGCACTACTTTCTGCTCGGAACTTGTATCTGCTCAGCACTTGTTTCTGCTCGGCACTTGTATTTTCTCGGCACTTGTTTCTGCTTGGCACTTGTATCTACTCGGCACTTGTATCTGCTCGGCACTTGTTTCTACTTGGCATCTAAAGTTCACTCGGCACTTATTGAAGTTGAACTTGCTCGGCTTCAACTAGGAATCTGTTTGGCACTTACTAGCTTGCTCGGCTCTCTCTCTCTAATGAACTTAGTTAGGCTTTACAAATGACTCAGCTAAAACTTTGCATCCTTGATATGTTTCAGTGTGCCTATTTTCTGTGTCTTAGAGTATGCCATCAATACACTTTTTCATCAATGGCTTAGTTGATCCTTGTACTTCATTACAACATCATAACTTCAACCTTTCTCTAGGTGTTCTGGTTACATCTTATTGATTGCCTCCTCCTTGTCAATCAACCATTTGATAGTGTTTGGATCACTAAAGAAATTGTCATTCCTGCAAGTAGCAAGTTTGACATCAATGACAAAACAATGATTGAGAACATTCTTTACCAGTTCCATTACTTCCATTACTTTTTATATATGATCATTTCCAACAACTCTCATTATCACTTTCACACAACAATCTTTCCACACTAGCTTCTAGATCTTCATCATTTTCATAAAGATATTCTCTAGGTTTACTAGGCTTGAAATTCCTCTTATACATATTTACTCTCTTAGGAAACTTAGAAGTATAATGACCAAATTCATTACAAGGCCAAAATTTAAATATTTTCATACCTTTAGTTTCTCTTCTCACAAGTAGGGAAATTCCTTCTTCAATCTTTATGTCTTCTTTAGTTCTTCCTATGTTTCTAGTACCATAATCTACATTAGTAATTGCACTCCTTGTCAAGGTAGGTCGTACACTTAGTGCACTAAACGTTGTCTCAATTCTAGGAAAATCTCCAATTTTTCTTAAGCGTATCTCCACTGCTTCCAGTCTTCCAAGAAGAGTCTCTCTTGTGAACTTCTCCAAGAACAGTATAACTTTTTCAACCATCTACACTTTCTCATATATGTAGGTGTCAAATTTGTCAAGATCTTCCATATCTTTTCATCTTCATCTTTGTTCACATCACAAACCTTAATTCCTACAACAATTTCTTATATTCTACCAAAATAATTTCTGACATATTCATCTTCCATCATTTTAGATTCTTGAAACAAATATATCCAATTTTATAATCTAACCTTCTAGGCATGCTTATTGTCTTCATTAGTAGACACCAAAGCTTTCCAAATTTCATATTCTAATCCTAAAGATTTTACCTGACTTTACTCATTTTTAGGAAGGGCTATCAAAAGTGATTCCCTGGCAAGCATGTTACACATGAATATTTCTCTACGTCTTTAAGTAAAATCTTCAAGGTTATCTTCTTCAATCACCTTTTTCTTATTGTTAGTAATCAACCAATATCTTGGACCCATACATAGAAAATGTGTCTTCCTCTTCTCTTTCCAACTGTCATAGTTGGTTTCATCAAACTTCAAACTATGATTTATGAAATGACTCACTGTAGATCCCCTAAAGCTATTAAATTGTTCCTTCAAGCACCTGATGCTCTGATACCAATTGTTAGAAACTAAATTCCACCAAGATAACTAAGAAGGGAGGGGGGTGAATCAATTATGCAATCAAAACAACTTTTATTGTCCTTAATAAATTTGAAACATGTAATTATCAAGTGAAATAACCACAAGAAGATAACCATACAAAATAACACCACATTGTTATCTAAGGAAACCCTTGATTAGAGGGATAACCCTGGTGAGGATGGTGCCCACAAAATGATGTACTAATATATAAATTCCTTGCAAGAGAATAGACCATGTTAGGAGTCAATGAAATACATTTAGTACACATCAGTCCATGTTAGGAGACTTTGAATCCTTGTGAGAAGATTCCAACCCTATTAGAAGTTGTGTCAACACTGTTAGGAGTTATGGAAGGTAGAAGGACTCACTATACAGATAGCTTTAGGGGAAAGACCATCGAACTCACTATCTAACTAGCCTTAGTATTATTCCTCCCAGAACAATACCAAATGATCAATTGTCCACTAGCACTCTTTGCCAAAATATATTCACTTTTCTCATTCACTATGCCCCTACTACACCAAATGCTTCTCAAATCTCAATACCAAATCCATAAACTTGCATCACATAAATCCCTTAGATCACTTAATCTCATGTAATTTGAACTTATAATCACATACACTTATTCATCACTTATCACGAGGAAAACAACTTCCCTTAATACCAAGTCCTCAAATAAATTTATTGAGTTGCCCTTGATGCTTTCTCATTTTACAATTACAATGGGACATCATTAAGATAAAGCAATACACATTACATTACATCTTTTCCTAATTACATAACATTGTCAACTCACAGTCTTCACAAATATTTACTTGTGTGACCTTGGACTTCACACTCTCACTCATGTAATCATCATGATATCTTCTACCTTTGTCTAACTATGCTTAACTAGATTCTATCCCTATTAGGTGATATAATCCAATTACTAGAAACCACTTCTCAGGAACTCTATGTCTATACTATATTAAATAGATCTTGAATAACTATCACCAATCTTCAAATTTCTACATGTTCTCACAACCACATCAAGAAGATTAATCTATAGAACATATCCTCAAGTGTTCTTGACCTCATCTTCAATCTTTGATCCTCACAGTCTCAAATTCTATCTTTTGTTCCATCAATCTTGATAGAATAACTAGTATGTTGACATCAATGACAAACACTACCATGACTGCAACATATAGTCATACCGACAATCTCCCAAATGCTCCAACAATGTTAGGATATTCCCCTATAGGAATATCATCAGCATTCAATCTAACAGTAACATAGACTCGAGTTGTGATATGCATAACTAGCTCAACATTGATGCCACAATGGAAACAAATAGTATAGTTAGAATACATGTGACCAAGACTAGAGGCTACCTTGCTCTTGTGGCTTCTCATGATGAGGTTTGCAAAAAAAAAGGATGAAACTAAATAGGGGAACATTGATTATGAAATTAAACAATGAAGATTAGGTAGACTGGCATCTCAACATGTTGCTAGAGGAAAAAAGGACATACGAGTGGAAAATGATCTAGCAAAGTAGAACAAGGGAAAGACTAACATGGTGGAGGAGAACATGGGCAAGGCGAATAGAAAAACCAAATAGGGGTACAAAGAGGAAAATGTTAAAGGAGGGAGGGGGGGTGAATGAAATTTTGTACTGCATTGGTTAGTGTTCTAGTTGTAGTAAAGGGGTAGGCCTGTATGAAGAAAACAAGGCTAATATGGCTCCAAGAGTGGTGTTGATTGCATTACTATGTCTAAACTGAGGATGCTTAGAATTGAAATGGCTGAATAGAAAAGTCAAGTTCTTGATTTCAAGAGGAAGATGGGGAGAGTAATAGGTTCAATTTTTGGGCGATGCATAGTTTGGCAACTTCGTTGTGTCTTGTGCAACATTATTTTTAGGGAATGATGCAAAGTAGTAAGACAACTATAGGGAGCTACTCAAATTCTTGACTAGGATAGAACCAATGTATTATCTCATTCTTGTTGAGATTTGGAGCTTAGAGATCGTACAAAGCTTGCAACCCTTAACAACCTCTTGTAGTGAATTTTTGCTAGATGTTAGTCATTTTGGCTTATTCACTATTAGTCACCCTTTTGAATTTTGTTAGTTCGTTGTCAAACTCTAGTTACAATGTTTTGTTAAATACTACTAAACTTTTATGTTAGTATTGTTAGTATGTTGATGTCCTTCTTTAAGAGATTTTACATCTTTAGACTATAACTTGATAAAAAGAAATATTGATATCAAAAAACCATCTATGATAAATACAAATCATCAATTAATATAAAAATATACATAATACCTATGCAAATAATTTTATCAAATTCATGATGCACTACTTGCTACACAAAATTTAATCAATTTTCATAAACATCAAATTTCAGTTGTCTTATTCGAATTGATTATTCTAAATTTAAGTTGATTACTTGAGAGTGAGTTTTACCTTCCTCGCATAAGTCTCCACTAAACAATAGCTTTATATAAATGTTATTGTTGGAGATACCGTCATAGGCTAGGTAGACAATGTAGAGCGCGTGGGAAATCTCTAGGTGGTGGACGTACTATTATTATCTCATGATTGCCAATACTTAAATGGAGTAACAACTATAATTCAAACAAGAGCTCAAACAAGGTTGACATTCAAACAAACTTATTCTCTAGTAGCCTATCAGCCTTTTGGACAAAAAAAGTGTTAAAGCATATTTTATTTATTTTAATTTTTTTCCTAATATTGGTTGATACATTGCCAAATAATCTTTATTAGCGGATTAGTCAAGTTTTATTAGCAATTTCATTTATAGTCAATGAAGATTGAATTACGCTACATGTAAATTACGAAAAATGGCCATAGGAAGTCAAGGAATTTCTGATTTGCATGTTTCTCCTTATTTAGAATATTATGTTAATAATAACAATAATAAAAAACAATTATCTATGTACAATAGTCTACATTATTTTAAAATAATATTTATATAATAAGTGAGAGAAAATAATTTGTCATAGATTAATTTTTATACATTTAAAATTTAAAGAATTTTTTACAATTAAAAGTGTTAAAATTGTATTCAAATAATGTTTATCTTTTGGTTGATTGTTGATAATTATATAACAATTCTTATTTAATTTAAAAAACAATTAATGAATTTGTATAATATTACAATTCTTTAAAATAATTTTTAATTAAAAAATTAATAATTTAAATTATTTTTATTTATTTTTAAGAATTCATTAAAAGAATTGAAAGACATTTTTAATTTAATTATGTTATGTTTTATAAATGTTTCAATTACAATAAATTTACCAAAACAAAAATAAAATAAATGAATGTGACAGATGAAGGTGAGTAGAAAGGGTGCAAGATATGAGAAGATTACGAGTGAAGATAAACAAAGGGGGAAAAATGAGATGTCATAAAACGAAAATGAAAATGGAAGAAAAATGTTATTGTACTTGTCCTAGGCAATATTGTACTTGCATTCGGTAACCAATTAGATGTTTGTATTTTTTTGGGTTTATTTATATAATAAGTGAGAGAAAATAATTTGTCATAGATTAATTTTTATACATTTAAAATTTAAAGAATTTTTTACAATTTAAAGTGTTAAAATTGTATTTGAATAATGTTTATCTTTTGGTTAATTGTTGATAATTATATAACTATTTTTATTTAATTTAAAAAATAATTAATGAATTTGTATAATATTACAATTCTTTATAATAATTTTTAATTAAAAATTTAATAATTTAAATTATTTTTTATTTATTTTTAAGAATTCATCAAAAGGATTGAAAGAGATTTTCAATTTATTTATGTTATGTTTTATAAATGTTTCAATTACAATTAATTTATGAAAACAAAAATAAAATAAATGAATGTGACAAATGAAGGTGAGTAGAAAGGGTGCAAGATATGAGAAGAGTAGGAGTGAAGATAAACAAAGGGATAAAAATGAGATGTCATAAAAGGAAAATGAAAATGGACGAAAAATATTATTGTACTTGTGGTAGGTGATATTATACTTGCACTCGGTAACCAATAAGATGTTTGTATTTTTTTTGGGTTTATTTATATAATAAGTGAGAGAAAATAATTTGTCATAGATTAATTTTTATACATTAAAAATTTTAAAATTTTTTTACAATTGAAATTGTTAAAATTGTATTTAAATAATGTTCATCTTTTGGTTGATTGTTGATAATTATATAAATATTTTTATTTAATTTAAAGAATAATTAATGAATTTGTATAGTATCAAAATTCTTTAAAATATTTTTTAATTAAAAAATTAATAATTCAAATTATTTTTAGAATTCATCAAAATTAATTTACCAAAACAAAAATAAAATAAATGAATGCGACAAATGAAGTTGAGTAGAAAGGGTGCAAGATATAAGAAGATTAAGAGTGAAGATAAACAAAGGGAAAAAAATGAGATGTAAGAAAAGGAAAATGAAAATGGAAGAAAAATATTATTGTACTTGTTGTAGGCAATATTGTACTTACACTCAACAATTAGATGTTTGTATTTTTTTTTGCTTGCACTTGGTAACCAATTAGATGTTTGTACTTTTTTTAGTTTATTTATAGAATAAGTGGGAGAAAATAATTTGTCATAGATTAATTTTTACACATTTAAAATTTAAAGAATTTTTTACAATTCAAATTGTTAAAATTGTATTTAAATAATGTTTATCTTTTGGTTAATTTTTGATAATTATATAAATATTTTTATTTAATTTTAAAAATAATTAATGAATTTGTATAATATTAAATTTTTCAAAAATAAATTTTAATTAAAAATTTAATAATTTAAATTATTTTTATTTATTTTTTAGAATTCATCAAAAGGATTGAAAGAGATTTTCAATTTAATTATGTTATGTTTTATAAATGTTTCAATTACAGTAAATTTACCAAAACAAAAATAAAATAAATGAATGTGACAGATGAAGGTGAGTAGAAAGGGTGCAAAATATGAGAAGATTAGGAGTGAAGATAAACAAAGGGATGAAAATGAGATGTCATAAAAGGAAAATGAAAATGGAAGAAAAATATTATTGTACTTGTCATAGGCAATATTGTACTTGCACTCGGTAACCAATTAGATGTTTGTATTTTTTTTTTTGGTTTATTTCTATAATAAGTGAGAGAAAAATATTTTTCATGGATTAATTTTTATATATTTAAAATTTAAAGAATTTTTTACAATTGAAAGTGTTGAAATTGTATTTAAATAATGTTTATCTTTTGGTTGATTGTTGATAATTATATAAATATTTTTATTTAATTTAAAAAAACAATTAATGAATTTGTATAATATTAAAATTCTTTAAAATAGTTTTTAATTAAAAATTAAAAATTTAAATTATTTTTATTTATTTTTTAGAATTCATCAAAAGGATTGAAAGAGATTTTCAATTTAATTATGTTATGTTTTATAAATGTTTCAATTATAATTAATTTACCAAAACAAAAATAAAATAAATGAATATGACAGATGAAGGTGAGTAGAAAGGGTGCAAGATATGAGAAGATTAGGAGTGAAGATAAACAAGGGGACAAAAATGAGATGTCATAAAAGGAAAATGAAAATGGAAGAAAAATATTATTATCCTTGTCTCGTAGGCAATACTTTACTTGCACTCGGTAACCAATTAGATGTTTGTATTTTTTTTGGGTTTGATTATTACTAAAGGTTTAATAAATATTTCTTAATTTAAAATTTGATATAATTGGTTAACTTCTAATTGGCTCAATCAATTTTCTCTTATAGGATGTCTTTTTCAAATGAGTGCTCCATATTCATAATTTTCAACAAGTTTTAGGATTCGTTAAATTTTATTTCTCCTTGAAAATGTCTAAATTAATTTTGTTTTGCCTATGCATTATCTATTGTTTGAATTTGTGGCTACAACTTAATCCTACAACGAGGAGCATGTTTTTCATGAAGAACAAATAGACCCACACACCTATTATATTTTAAGTCTTGAATCGTATTAAACAACTAATTAATTTTTAATTGAACTATCTTTTGTAATCAATTTTCTCTATGCTTATAATGATAGTTTATTAGTATTTATTAGTTTTTTAAAATTTATATAATAATTTGGTTGAAGTTATTAAAAGATAATTTTATGACAATTCATATATTCATTATGGAAATATTGCTCTTTGAACTTTTCTTAGTAAATTTTTTACTACAAATAAAAGAAAATCTAAATTTTGAAACATTAATTATCATAACCTAACTATTACAATTTGATAAAAATCATACTTCACATAAATTTTGTTATGTATATATTATTAAAATTTAATGATATTTATAATGTGTACATTTCAAATTACTATATTACTTTGATTTTCTTCTTAACATTATTTGTTTCCTATCCTGTATTTTATTCATTTTTTTTAAAAAATCACTTTCTATTCCTATTAAGATTTACTATAAGGCAAGTAAAACTACGTGGCACTAGTTGTACTCTTCATAGGCAATACTATTGCATTCACTTTGCTCTTTCGTTCAATTAATTTCCACCCATGATAATAGTTTATTTTTCTGATTTTAAAAATAGTTATAGTTTTCATAAAATTTTAAATTCATAATTATTAAATTTTATAATAGAAATAAATATTTATTTGCATCATGATTGGTTCAAATTGATTTATGTTATAGGAGCCCCAGAGGCTTCATACATGTTGCAATATTTTCGTCATTATAATAGTATATGATATAATTTGAGGGAAAAAATCCTTAATAAAATAATCAGATCAAAATGATCTTAATAGAATAATTATAAGAATGAAACTAAATGAATGTTTTACTAAGAGAGTCATTTTTTGAGTTATCATTTGATATAAAATATAAAATATAGATATAAAAAAACCATTAAAGTAATAAGATAAACAAAAATTGTAGATAAAGTTTTATCAAAAAATATATTTAAAATTAGCTATATAAAATTTAAAACAATTGAAAAACATATTACTAACATTCCTTTCATAATTATATGAATATTATTTTTGTAGGAAATCAAACACATAAATTATTTTTATAAATGCTTATTTTTACTTTAGCTAATATCTATTTATTATGTTAGAGTTTTTATATGTATCTTTCATTAAATTAGATTAATTTTTTTATAGTATTATAACAAAATTATAAAACTTATTATTTAAATTCTATTTTCTATTACTATAAAAACTATAAGGCAAGTACATACTACGTGGCACTTGTTATTAGTATAATTTCTTTCAATTTTAAATGTAATCATATGCAATAATTAGATAGCATTGATTTAGAATGTATGTTTTGGAATATAAAATAAATGGGAAATATAAAAAGTGTCACATAGTGGGAGTACTTGTTGCTATAGTTTTGTAGTACAAAATTTTAATATTAAATAATATTGGAGAAATGAAAAATATATTTTTATGTCAAATTTTTAATGAAATATCTAAATATTATTTAGTCACATAAATTATTGATTTTTATTTAAATTTTGTTGAATGGTCATTTTGTACAATGCCAACAAGAATCCTTACAAATTTCTCTCCTGAAAAGTTGATCAAATTAACCAACTTCAAAGTTTTAGATGGTTTATTTTCAACTCGCTAGGTAGCTCAATTGAAGATAAATGTGAATGTTCACAAGGAGACATTTGTCGGTATCTTTAAATCTACAAAAAACTCTGAAGAAATGTAACCAAAAACCAATGTATTTTTGTATTTTATGATTTAAATAATGAATGAAGTTCTAACAATGCAACTATATGAATTTCTATTCTAACTATGCATTCAAAAGAAAATAACAAAGTTAGGGTGACAAGAAATTTAATGCAAATTGCTGAAAATGGAATTTCTAATGGACATAAGTTATAGTCACAATGTGTTTGCAAATTAAGTTTTCAAAAGAGATCAAGTTGAAACCAATGGAATTATGAATAGTGTGTCCTTAACTCCACTAATGCATTCATCGAAGGAAATAATGAAAATCGTAAGATGTTTCACAACTCATTAAATTGTATAGCCACAGAAAGTGTGGGTACATGAGACAAATAGCTATGTAAGAACTCAAAGGTGATCCTTTCTCCAATTTGTCACAACAGAAGAATTTGTTAGCAAATGAAAAATGCCAAAACTAATAGATCGTACAAACCTTATAATAAAATATAATCATTGGTTCCATCACTATTCATAAACATAAAAATCATAAAGAAAATGCATATTCTAGCAAGAAACACTACATACATAATGAGAGCACCAAAATACCAAACTTGAATAGATATTACATTTCTGTATTTATAGGAAACCCCACCCTTCATGCAATTTTTGGATCTAAGGCTTTTTCCTTACAAAAAGCATGCTAAAATCACTAATTTTAAGCAAATTATGTACAAAAAGACTTGGGATGATCTCAGAGTCTCAGACACTTCTTTAGATGTAAGCTTGAGCTTTAATGTGAATCTCTACTAGTTAAACCATCCTCAAAACACACTTTTGGCACATGAAATGCTCAAAAAATAGAATTGGCAATTAACTATAGGCATCACCACAACTGATTCAAAACCGTTGGCATGCTTGCACACCTTGCAAAATGGTGCACTAGTGGACTTGTCCACCTCCAAAGGTTATATAGGACCAAAACTAGCAAAATTCATTCTAAGTATCAAAATTTTAATTTCCACAATTTGGGTTTTCTAACCCTTCAACCAAAACAATGTCTGGATGTATCACTTTAAGCTTTTGGATAATGGTGATGATCTCTTGAGAGTTTGGCAAGTCTAGGGACTCATACTCAGTTCTCACTTCCTGGTAGTATTTGCTGACCTCTTGCCTAATTCATGTAAAATCTTCTAGCTTGCAGTATAACTCTTTTAATGCCTCATTGGTCTTGAAAATTCACCTAACATTATCTTTGGAGGACGTTGTTTCTAACAATGGCCAAAACTATTGTACAACTATTTCTATTGAGCACAATTGCATCCTAGAGTCATCTCCAAAAATCTCCAAGATAACAATGTTATAATTTTTATCTGCCTCAAAAAAATTGTTCAAGAGCCCTCTTCTTCACATCCTAAATATCTTCATAGAGTCTTATCATAACCTTATTACCAATCACTATATTTTCTATCCAATCATCTACTTTATCAAATTCCTCCATTGAATATATAGCTAATAGCATCTAGTACCATTGACCCTTGATGGTCTTCAATGCTTCTAAGTTCTAGATGGCCAATTCATCCATCAACCCAAAATCCTTGTTCACCACCATAACCAACCTCTCAACATTCTTTTAGATATTGTGCAATAGGTTCATGTCTACCTCAATTACTTGTACACCCATATCCTCAAAAATGTGATGCTATATATTACATGCATCCAAAAATGAATCACTTTGTGTCAGGGTCGAAGCTCATTTTTTGAGGGTAGCTACTAAAGTCACCTTTAGATGATCAGGGTCAATAGGATCCCCTATCTCTTTTACAATCTCATGCACCAAGTCATTTTTTTTAATGTCAAAATTATTGCCTCATCCTAATCAAAGTGTTGGAACACTTGCTTTAGGCCCATGTTAGTCAAAACTTTTGATGTATCTATGGTTGCCTTCCCCAATACAACTTCCTTCATTTGGTAATCCTTAGGAGATATTTCTTCTATATCTACATGAGGAGGAGGAATATAAATATGTGCCATTAAAACATCATTTTGGTTCTTAATGATAAAGGAAATTTTCTTAGAATCACCCTGTATGGGTGCTGATGTTCTTACTTCCTTTGTTAAGGCCTTCAATCCTTCTTCCTTAGTATGCTCCACATACCTCCTTTGACAAGTTAATACTTCTTGTTTCAACCATGGCAGAGTAGTACCCATAGGAGACATATACTAGCCTGATGATGAGGTCATCTCTAAAGTTGTCTTTTTGCCCCTATCATTCCTCTTTGGGGTCTTCTCCACTCTCAATGGCTCCACTACTGGGGTAGCTATTATGGTTCTTTGAGGGGAAGGTCTCAAATCTAACATGGGTGGTGTTTCTTCTCTTTCTTCAAAAATTTTCCCTTCCTCTAAGACTTCATTTGTATGCAGTTGCACAAAGTTATCCCCTCCTATTGTTCGGCTTTCAGACTCTATGATTGGAGGATGTAACGGAGTGGCTTCCTATTTTGATGGAGGAGGAGGCAATGATGGTGGATTCCTTTGAGGTTGGGGAGGTATTCCCAATGGCCCTTGTAGGAATGGAGGTGGTTGGTTCCAATCCTTTCCTAGTGATTCCCTACGTGGTGTGTCTTTTATTATGCCTCTCTCCAATGAGTCTATTGGGCATAAAATCAAACTAGAGATAAAAAACATCTGACACATCTCCCTCTATTGAATTAGTCCACCCCTCATGTTCTTGATCTATGGATTCTTCAACCTAAATTGGTTATTCTTGGGTCTTTGGCGATGTTTATGTCACATTCCTTCTTTCCTCTTCTGTGGTCCTTGTCGACTAGGTCCTCTTATTTAGAGGGAGATATTCAATTTATGATATTTGATTTATTTTTTATGTTCTTCACCCTCTTCTTTTGGTATGGTTTTAGGAATTCAGGGTGAAGGAGTTCTTTTCTTCTTCAATTTTCTCTTCTTTACCCCTACTACCACCATTTTAGTCCTGGCCTTCTTTGGCACTAACAAGGATGCCTTTGTTTGCAAGGGGGCTTCCTTGTGTTTAGTATCTTCTAGATAGGCATATTCTTCCTTAGTAGCCTTCCTCTTCTTGTTTCCCTTCAATCTATAACTGCGAAACTATGTCACTTCCTTCTTGTACATGTACATGATCTCTGGCTTGACCAGGGACTTCTCTTGGTATGTTGGGACCATGACCTATTTCCATTTCCCCTTCTTGGGCATTGTAAATTCCTGTAAGGTTGGTGCATTAGGGACTGGCTCCAAGTAGAATGGTGTCTTAACCTAGTCCATCATTTGGATGACATGTCTTTCCTAATGTTGGATGTCATTGATCCCCTCTTGGCCAATCTCTACATTCATTATGGGGCATTCAAAGATTTTATCCCTATTGTAGAGAGGTTTGAATACATCAGAGTTGTCCTTATTCTACACCTTTAGGGGTATAGTCAAATGACTATCTTTTTTGCAAGTTATAGACTTGTTGTACAATAGTTCTTGATTCAAACATCATAGTAATCTATGTAGTTCATCCAATGAGCTTGAATTATTGCATCAAGTATGAACTCCCTTCCTACAAGATGCTAGACCATCCCGACATTGTCAAAGTAGGGGAAAGGCATCAGATAATAATCTAAGTGATATTGGTCCCATTCAATTTCATAGGTGGAAATGTCTTTCATTTTCATCACCTCGAGATCCCCAATGGTGTGTGGCCACATCCATGTCTCCTTGTATCACTTGAGTATACTATCATAGGCCAAAGTCAACTACCTAGCAATCTCTAGCAATATCAATGTATGCGATAGATAATGAGGAAGCTTCAAGTAAGGCACATGAGAGTCCCAACTACTTGAATGTATGTGAATGTATTGATTTGGATGTAGTATGCTCCCTTCTATGTTATTCTAGAGGTCGCTTCCATCGATATCCTCTTCGTATAGTCTCCTACGGAATCAGCTTATGGAAAAAAATATCATTTACCATTCAATATTTTGGACTCCTATTAGGGACCTTCTTCCTTACTAGTTGAGCATAGACTATGTAATGTCATGCATTTGGATCCTGCATGCTTCTCCTTTTCACCAATTTAGGATAGTTAGTTGGTCGGGCTTCCAACAAGTAGATTATATAGGAGGTCATGTAGAACCTCAGATCTTATTTCACTGAAATGAGTTGCTCATCTAGAGAGTTGCTGAGAAGAGTACCCCATTCAATCTATAGGCCTCTCTCCTTGATGGTTTCTATAAAGTGGACCATCCATGTGTCCAAATGTCATGGGGAGGCCAATGACTCTGCTTAGAAGGACTATGTAGTAGCCAATATCATTTGCTACATAGCCATAGGTCATGTCCACTTTCTTGGCTATTCTATTAGGAGGGGGCCTCTCATTCATGTTCTTGGTACCACATGCCTACTTTGTCATAAATTATCTTATGGTATTGGTCTATGACTAGTAATTGGAAGACCTTAATGTTATCTAGGCAAATATCCAGGATGATTTCCCAGGTAATTCTTTTCACCACCTTCTCCTCAAGGACATAATGATGGGCCAACACCATAAGAATCTTAGATTATTGTATAGAAACAAGGTGTGAGGCTCCATTGATCAACCCACTCAAAATTAATCATGACATCATCTCTGATCTCTCTTGCAGCTTATTGCATAGGACCAACAATGCATTCCATTCTATATGTCTAAATTCTATACTATAGACTTCTGAGTACTTGTTAACAAATCAAGACTTCTTTGGTACACCTTGAAACTTGAATGTCATTGGCTTGGGTGCGATATTTTTTTCCATGGAGGATGATGAAGATGCCATCTTTATCTGCACAAGAGAAAAATGTCAATATACCAAATTTAATACATCAAAATGATGCTTATTGACTTAGCCAAACTAGGGAGAGATTGGCAAAAATAAGCAAGAAATGATGAAATTGAAAAAAAGTAGATTTGGAGCACTTGTACACCTAGTGCACCTTGCTCATGTTACACACCTGTGAAGGTGCACTTAGTGTGCCTAGAGGCTTGAGGAGGTTTGATACAACACACATGGCATAGTGGACCTTCATAGGTGAGCACCTTGGGAGGGTGCACAACTATGATGGCCTTTTGTGTGTTGCAATTGGTAGTTAGTTTACTAGGCATAGGAGCACACATGTCTAGCCTTGCACACTTGCGTGGGTGCACATAGTGTGTATGTACACATGAAGTTTACCTTGGAAGGAATGTGATGAGGTTGGCACAACTATCAAGGTGTTAATTTGCGATGATTAGTAAGCTAGGAATACAAATGATCACTTGTAGGGGGTGGTTTATTTATAGGCTTGCATGGCCCAAAGGTGTGCACCTAGCATACCCCTAAGGATGTGCAAGGTGTAGTTATGTGCCCCCAAAAGGGAGAATGTCTAATATGGCACACTTTGTGCACCTTGTAGGGGTGTGCAAGTGTTCCTAGCGTGCATGTGCACCATTTTGGCCCTTTGTGGAAAAGATTAGTCCCTTGGCCTCTTGGTCCTTAAATGATGTTGATCAACCAAACTTGTAACCTAGAAATATAGGGGGCTTGATCTCTGAGGCACCTAGAGAGACACTATGTTCTAGAGAGTAGATTCCTCTATCCCAAAAAAATAAAAGAGGGGGTTCCCATTTTTGAGGCAAAAATGGGGCATGTGTTGTAGAGCCACAACAAGTGTTATAACAAAGATTATTTATTTATTTATTATAGTTTAAAATCTAAATTTTATTTAAAGTGTCATTTTTTTTTCAAATTGTAGTAAGGAGTTCATGGAAAATAGTTTTTTGTCTAAATTTAGGTTTAGAAATGTGATAATTAATGTTTTAAAATTTAGATTTAGAAATGTAGATGTTGTAATGTCATTATAAGACTAAAGTTATTTTGTTTGTTGTAGGGAAAATTTGACCAAGAAAAAGGCACTAATCAAATCATCCAATCATATAATTTGTATAATATATAAAAGTCATAAATAAATTTTAAAACTTTAGACATATTTCAATTATCTTAAAATTATTATTTATGATTGGTGAAAACTAGTTGGGACAAAGTGAATGCAATAGTAGAAAGGGTGCAAGATATGAGAAGATTGAAAGTGAAGAAAAACAAAAGGATAATTTATTTCAATTTTAAATTTAATCATATGCAATTATTAGATGGTATTGATTTAGAATGTACACTCATGAAATAAATGAATAAAGGGGAAATATAAATAACATAAATAAATTATTGATGATTTACTAAAGAAGAGATAAAATGGTAATTTAAAGAGAAAAGAAAAAGCTATAAAGAAAAAATCATGAAAATAAAATAAAGTATGTGAAATAGAAACATATTGATTTAAAATAAATGATTTAATGAGAATATATGCATAAAAAGAATAAGTAAATTAAAAAACAAGAAAAATAAAATGAAAGAGGCAACAAAATAATAATTAATCAAAAGTTAAGGTCATGTGAACACATTTTTATAGATAATAATGAGAGTAAATTAAAGACATGTTTTAACAAAATAGATAATGAAACACATAATCATGTAATGGAAAAATAAATAACTCCAAAACTAATAATGATGCAAAATTAATAAATGATAGGGAAGGGTAAAATTTAACTTTCATTTAAGATATGGAGAGCAATAAGTAGATGACCCACTCTAACCCCACTTTAACCAATGATAGGAAAGTGGCATTAAATTGGAATCTCCCAGAGGCTTTCAGAGCATATGAAAATTCAAAATCTACTCCAAGAAGAAACATTATATTGACACCTTCCACTCAACCAATGTTAAAGCTAAATTTTCACAGGGCTACGAGAAGTGGATGAGTTGTGGGTGGGCAAGCGGTGAGAGACTCGACTAGTTTCTAAATGATGGCATTTGCAGGAAATTTTGACAACACTTCTAATAATGTGATAGAGGTTATGACACTTTACTAGGTTTTGAGGCTTGTTATCGGTCTAAGATGGAAACAATTATGCATTGAAGGAGATCCTACAATTATAGTGGGAACAGTCAAAGGAATATCAAACTAGGATGGTCTATTGCTGGTATTAGTAGAGACATATGGTCCCTTTTGACTAGTTTGGAGAGGTATAACCTATAATACATTTATAATGAGAGGAATGCTATTGCATACTCATTAGCAAGCCTGGGGCTGCATGTCTAAGGATTATGGTGCTGGAAGTACATAACCTCTTTTTCGGTGGAGGTCCAAGCTCTCATGGTGAGGTAACAAATTAGTACATAGGAAATAATGGATACCCTTCATTTTGGTTCCATTATGGGATGCTCATAGTAGTGATCATTTTTAAGTGAACAACGCTTTGAATTTAAATTTAAATCAAATAATGAAAAGGATAAATTATTTAAAGGTGACTTGGGACTTTTGTGATAAAAAAATTATGTCAAATATTGGAGGGATTTCGACAAAGACTATGTTAGAATGAGATTGAAAGATAACATTTATTAAATTAACACCAAATTTTTGGCTTAGATGTAAGAACACTTTTTTGGCGGCATGTTAAATATATGATTGATTGCAAGAAAGTCAATACACTTGTGTTTCCCTATTAGCACTGAGACAAACATTTCTCCACCACTTTGAGACATAATTATGGCATCTCAAACTATTTCTATAGATGTAAAATTGGGCTCTGTAAACATTCTACAAGAGATACCTTTCTGAGGTTGAGATTTTGGAGTAAGGGTTTAACCAATATTTTAATTGGGAGTTGTCTTAGGATTCTAGATAGGGGTCTACAATGGGTGGACATATGGTAAGGATTGAAACATAAAAAATTGAAGATTATATGAGGAAACCTTGCACTTGGATGGCTTTGAAGGAGGGGGGATGGTTCCATTCATGAATTTTATGGCCAAACATTGAAAATTTTTCCTCACAATTTTTGAACTCTTGGACTAATAGGAGAGTCACAATTAATAGAATTTTGTTCCAAGTGAATGAAAAAAATAAAAATTCATGGCTATGGGGTTATCTATGGAGCAGTAAAAATGGCCAAAAGTCATGACGGTGTCTAATGAGACAAGCCTCAAAATATTTCTCAAGATGAATGAGGAGCCAATGAAATACAGAGGTGGGTATAGTCGTAAGGATCACTCAAGAACCTTGGGATGAGGTATGTCTGGCAATAATGGAATATCTTACTTTGGAGGGTAGATTTGAGGTGTGTTATTTTATCATTTTTCTTTGCTAAGCTACATTAGACAAAACAATGAGGTTTCTATTCCTTTTTTCCTTCTCCATGATTTGGAGGTCACTGTTATGGAAGTTACAGATGGATAAAAGAAGGGTAAAAAGTTTACTATCCTCCACCAAGGGCTTAGCCTAACTTTGTATAATTTTCATCTTGCCATATGTCCATCCCAGTGTATTGGTTTAGTGGATAAACATGGCCTACAAAAATAATCCCAAAATGGTGGGTGGGAGTTGTTCTGTGGCCCCCACCCCTTAATGGTCTCCTTCCTCTACCCTCTGTAGAAATTCTTAAAAATGTAAGAATTATTCAGATGAAGCCTAGGTAATTACCAAAAAACCATAAGTGGAAAATTCTATTGAAATTAATTTGGTTGATTATAAAGAGGATAATGAGAGGGTGGGGGTCATAGGAGGTTGGGTAGGCTACCTTAGAGTCAAGCTAGGATGAAACAAATGGATAATAGAAATTTGGATGATGGTGAGGAGAGTCAATGTTAGAAGCTAATGAGAAGAGAAAGCCAAGAAGAAAGGAGAAGGTGGTTATGCATAACTATGCTAGTAAGGCAGAAGTCGTGGAAGAAGAAGATACTTGAGGAAGAGACCTCAAACTTAGAGGTTGGGAGGGAGGTTATCCGAGATGCTACCCATGTCTCGACTAGTTTCACTGTGAACACCTTTGATCTCACTTCAACTACCATCCCACTACCAAAACCAACACTTATACCTCTTTGATGACTGCCACCTCCCTAGTGAAGACTCAAAAAGAAAAAGAAAAAGAGAAGGTTTATTCTAACCCCAATGTGATACATGTTTTTGAGATGGTGACTTCTGCAGGTAAGTTGTTGGTTG
This sequence comes from Cupressus sempervirens, assembly GCA_028749045.1. Lineage (NCBI taxonomy): Eukaryota > Viridiplantae > Streptophyta > Pinopsida > Cupressales > Cupressaceae > Cupressus > Cupressus sempervirens. Next base: position 778,748,754 of record CM053791.1, read on the forward strand.
CCAAGATTTGAAAAGTATTATGTAGGATACCAACCATAAGATTGAAGTACTTAAGTCCCAATTCTCCTACTTTGGATGACTGCCTCAAGACTCTTTTTTAGATTTGCAGTGAAGGTGACTCATGTGAATGCCACCATGTTGTAGTTACTCATGCAAGAAAAGGAGGAGGGTCTTGAAATAGAGGATTCAAACAAACTATATCGCTTCCTAGTGGTAGATTGGGCGAAGCTCTTGTTGGCAATAAAGGGAAAGGAAAAGGTTGTAAGTAAAGCCTTTTTTGTTTTGTTTTGCTTTTTGTCCATGCTCTGGTTCTTTTGGACTGTTTTAGCTAGTATTTCTTTGGACTGGTCAGTAATGGCCTTACTAGACTTAAAAAAACTATTTCAGTGGTTATGTTTTAAGTAGATCTAGATATTATGTGTGTGACCCTGTTATATGGGGGAGAACTATGCTCTGGATGCTAGTCATCTAGTCTTTGTGTTAGATATGAACTTGTTTTGTATGTGGAAGTTCGGGTGGAATATGTTTTTGATATTAAGGGAAAATGATGCAAAAGTGTTGGTAATTTCGCTGTTATGGATCTATTGTGAATGGTTTTATCATTGTTTTGTTATGGACCAACCCCCTTGTTTGTAGTTTCTTTAATATAAAAAATTATAATTTAAGATAAATTACAAAACCAAGGAGAATTTAAGTTACAAAGCTAATGGAAACGAATCATCCAAATGAAGGAAACAAAGAAGAAGATAAAGACGTCACCATCTTGATTCAAAAATTTGATGCATTATGAATTAATTAAATAACTTTAAAAATAGTTTTTCTTATAATTAAAATTAACATATCTTTTAGTAATCTAAAACTACCAATATTAAAAAAGCACATTTATAAAATTCAAAAATAATAATATCAAAATATCAAAAACTAAAACATTTGATTTGTTTCAATGTATTAATAATACCCATAGATTCAATTATATAGACAAATATTTATAAAAGGAAAAGTCACTTCTTTTAAAAACAAAAAATATACATAAAAAGTCATAGATCGACTTTTTAACAAAGGTTAAATGAAATAAAAAAATATTATTATATTAAATAAGAGGTTATTTGATTATTGTGAAGACTTGTATATAAAATATAAAAGAAGCGGATCGGCGGCATGAGGTACAAAGTAATACAAGTTGCATCACAATCAAACGAAAGAAGTAAGAGGAGTTCTATCATGATTGTTATTTTAATGCTTAATTGAAGATTCCTTGCTTGTCTATCTTTATTAAAGTAGTAAGAGACATGGGGAACAAAAGTCTCAAAGATGCGATTTAGAGATTGCTAATGGAACTTAAATATTGCTTCATCAACTTATGTCTCTTCTCGGTTGGCAATAAGATCTTGTCCCCAATAGAAGACTTTTTTTAAGGTTTTTTTTTCTATCTATATTTAAAATATTGTATTAAAGGTTATTGGTTGTTAACGATAAATTTTAAAATTGATTTTAATTTTGTTCAATTAATTTTAAAAAAATAGTACATATGAATATTTTATTATTGTTAAGTTTATCTAATTTAATATTTTATTGTGGTTAAGTTCTTTAAATTTAGTATTATGTTTTAAATTTAGTATTATGTTGTGGTTAAGTTTCTTAAATTCTGTATTATATTGTTGTTAAGTTCTTTTAATTTAGTATTTTCATATGGTAAAGTTCTTCCTATTTTGTATGAATTTTTTTTAGAATGAAAAAAAATAATCTTTTAGATATGTTTTCTCAAGTTTTAATTAATATAAGAAAATAAATTAGTGTTGTCATTAGTGATGAGTAACATGCATATTCAAATATCTAATTAATAAATGGAAGGATGTTTTGAAAACTTGCATAAAAAGAGGAGAGGTATAAAAGGGGGAAAAATCCCTTGACATATTAAAAAAGTCTAGTGAGATTAAATAAACAAGCTACAAACAATAAACTAAAACTTCATCTAAAATTTAGAGTATATATTAGTTGATTTGGGCACATGAATATTAACCCGAGACCATAAATAATATGGCAAGAACAAGAATATTGACCTAGGGAGCACAATATGCCACATTTTTTTAATGACTAAAAGCTTTGGTAAATGTTTGGCTCAAGATTCAAATCACTTTTATATATGTTCACCTTTATTTTTTGTATTAATAAGAAACAAGTCAAGGTTTTTGTCCATTTAAAACCCCTAACTTGAAGGCATAGAGTCCATCACAAATAGAGCAGTATTGGCACATCAATAACTAACTAAGGTTTTAAAAAACAATATAACAAGTCTAGTAGCATACTATAAGCTATGAATGTTGCAATCTTGAAACCATAGTATAATAAACAAGCAAAACAAAATAAGTTTTAATAGAAAACCTTTAAGGGTCACTAATAGTCATAACAATAAAATAAATATATAATTTAAACATGACCAACGATCTTAATTTCATAGCTAGCATGGTGCCCTCTATCACAAACCTAAATGGTTCTTTGTAGTTCCCTTCATTCCTTTCATATTTTCCCAGGACCTTTGTTTACATTAAGAAGATAGAGGTAGAAAAACTATGCATAACATAAAGATTGAACTTGCAAACACTGATAAGCTTCTTCTTTATCTCAAGAACACTGGCTTTCAATATTTGCAACTTTCTAGTAGTGTGCATGTACTTTGTGTAGGTCCCTTAGACACATGTCTTGTTCATTTCCTCTTCCCCAAGCATGGTTGCCTTCCTATGAAATGTTTATATTTTCATATATTTCACCTGCAATGATTTTTGTATTGATTCCATATAAAATGAAGATAATAAAGGGGTTTATCTACCTCAACTAGCTCTCCTAGTGGGCAGTTAACATGGGTCTACACAAATCATGAAAGTCAAAATAAGATAATTAATTCTAAACCATGAGAAACATATAAATGATTTCAAGTGGAAGAATGTTAAGATTTAGATTTGATTTACCTTCTAAACCTTGGGACATAATTTCAACATTCTTGTAAAATTCTTAGGCACTAGAAATGATATAGGTATGTTTTAAACATGATTATTTAATATTATTTTTTCCACATGTGGATACCTAGAATAAGATAATTACTAGAGGTGGACAAATGAGTGACCTTTAGGATTTCCTTTTGGACTCTAGCAAGAGGCAACTTGCATCTCTTAGTACTTCATGATTCAGTATATTTAATCTATTTTTTTCTTACAATATCGAGCACACACATTGGAGAGAATGTGTTGGAGCCAAAACCAATGCCATTTTGAATTACATGGAAGAAATCCAAGGGTTATTGTAATTTTAAATGAACATATTTATTTGGAGACCTTAAGTTCATTGGATGTAGAATAGATGAAATTTAAAGACTAAATGAACATAAAATTTTAGTACAAGAATAAGAATAATTGGGAGGCATAAGGAGCTTCTTCATAAGTACACATACACTGCCATAGTGGAGGACACTAGTAGAGTCAAAATTAAGGTATTGTTGTCACATTTATTGTTGATGATGCATAGCTAGATTCTATTCTTGGTGGAGCTTCTCCTTTAAGGATTTTTCTATGTAGTTGATAATTCATGATGGATTATTCCCTTGCAAGTGTTTCTCTATGTAAATCCTATGTGAAATCTATTGTTCCTTTAAAACTTATTTTTGTCTCATTTTTTCTATATTTCCTCTTTATTGTCATAAATTTCATATAAGATAGTATTATTAAGTATGATATGGAGGCTGAACTTTTGGCATTATAAAGAAGGATCCAAGCATGGGTTTTTTACATTAAAGAAACATAATTTTTTGATTTTCCTATGAGTTTTAGATTTGCATATTTTATTTCTCCAAGTAATTGGAATTGGACTATATAATTGTCTCTTCTTATAGCAATGTTCAAAATGTGATAAGATAGGTGTTAGAATATTTGGAATGACTCAGTGGGGGGGGGGGGGGGGGGGGGGGGTGAATTAGTTATCCCCAAGTCCATATATACAAATCAAACATTTAAAACTTCAACAAACTTATCTCGTTAAATCACTGATTAAAACTATTCACTATAATCAAATGTATTCATTCCATTTTAGCTCTTTGTTCTATATGTGATGAATTGCAAAAACTTATCACAGTCAACAATAAACTTAAACTTGAAAATAATAAGTAGCATAAAAATAAAATAAACATCCACACAATGTTTGACACCAAGATTTAATGTGGAAACACAATTTCAGAAAAACCACTAGTAACATGCTACCACTTTTTCACTCTTCTAAAGGGAGCTCTGTTAGGAGCCAACCTTGTTAAATGTTACAAAACACACTATTAGGTGTGGACTCTATTAAAGGATTTAATCACTTTGTTAGGAGTGACCTTATTAGAGGACTTAAAAACATTCCATTAAAATTTTTCCTTGATTAAAGGATTTACAAATGACTATTAGGTCAATGTTATTAAAAGGATTTTGCAACTACCTCAATGGTTAGAAAGTAATAGTAAAAGTTTGATATGATAAAATACAACTCACTTTGAAAATTCAAACCTCTATTTGGCTCAACTCTAGTTCATTGACTGGACTCCATCATCTCATATCTTCTTGGAAACTCTTCAAGCAATTCTTCACCTTACAAACTTCACACAAATCCTTTCAAGTCTTTCCACCACTTGTCTTCACAAGTTTCAAGTTCAAAAACTCACAAAAAAATATAAGATACCTCCTTAAATAGCTACTATTTATCTTTTTCCTCTTAATCAAAATCATATATCTTAGGGTTTGTGATCAAATCCAAAACATTCAATGAATCTACCCATTTCTTGATCTTCTTCTTCTCTTCTAGAAACACCTTGTCAAATCTTAGCCTTTGGTCACTCAACTAATCCTTTCCTTGCATTAAATAGTACAACTCATCAATCCTCATCATCAACACATTTCACATATCCCAAGATTTCAACTATGTCGGCTACAAATCTTGATTCTTTTAAAAAATTATTCTTATGATATCACTCGATCATCGCTATGCCTTTTTTGATCAGTCTTTACTAAATCACCTAGTCATTAATATGATCTATTGCTTAGTCTTCACCATTGAACTCAGTCAATACTACCACTCAACAATCATTATCACTCAGCCAATAGTGTTTTCCTCAGTAATACTTAAGTTTCTTAATCTTTTGCTTCAACTCCTTCATTGACTGTGGAACACTAATATTTGATCTATCTTATCATTATGACGTGTTTCAACTTTGAACTTAATCCAACTATCTCCTACACTTCATATATTTATTTGAATGACACATTAGCTTATTAAGTAATAACTTATCAAGTGCCCATTGGAATTCCCGTTCACTTACACATCTCAACTCGACCTTTCACGAGGTCATCTCATGATCTCTTCTTTCAAATCCTCTCCATCAATCAAATGATATGACATTCTATACTGTTAGTGAATATCTCTCAAGTAGGTTTGGCACTTGTCATACCAATAGGTTTGAAATCAATGATAATATAAAAATGGTTCCAATCAAGTTTTCAACAATTGTGGCTCCAACAATCTCCCTCTTTGGCATTGATGACAAAACCCTTTTAGTGGAAACACTCTTCCATAGTTGACAATATATACAACATCTTCAACTTATCATGCAATCCAAAATTAATACAACATCTTAGTTAGATCTTCAATAATATCCTTAGTGTCATTTCGATTCTTATTTAGTCAACTTAAGTGATAAAAATAATCTTCAACCGTCTCCCTCTTTCTTTGTGTCTTCATTCACATCAGTCTTCATCTCCTATGATAACTGCCTACACTCTTTATTATCTCCCTCTTTGATAACAATGCCAAGGACATCTCAATTGTCATAAAAAACATTAGGAACACTATCATACATCTTCACCATGTATATATCATCAATCTCACTTGTAGATTTTCTCCCTCTATCATCACATTCATCTTCAAGATCATCTCTTCACATAATTTCATGCATTTAGGTAGATCCTAAAGTGTGATCTTCTACATTAATGCATATGATATTCTGATAATAACATTTGATGCAATGCCACATATCTCCTTAGTTAGCACCAGAGAGGGGAATGACCCCTAACTTGTCTCTCAAATACTCATTTGCTTCCTTTGATAATGCCTTTGTAAATATGTCAACTATCTATTCCTTTGTGTTCACATATTCAAGCCTCACCTCTTTGTTTTGAACCAATTGGATCAAGTAATGATACTTGATCTCAATATGTTTTTTCTTAGTGTGCATCACATGATTCTTTTAAATATTTATAGAACTTGTATTATCACAATAGATTACTATAGGATCAATAATTGCTTCCTTCATACCTTTCAACAATTTTTCGAGCCGAACAATGTTAGAATAATTTACTACTACAACAACATATTCAACTTAAGTTGTGGATTGAGAAATGTAGTTCTACTTCTTGCTTGTCCATGAAATCAATCTCTTTCCAAGAAAGAAAATGCCTCTACTAGTGCTTTTTCTGTCATCAACATTTCTAGCCCAATCTACATGAGTATATACCTTCATCTCAAATTTACCATTCTTCTTATACCATAGGCCATAATCCTCTGTTCCCTTTAGATATATTAGTATTATTTTCACATCCATCATGTGATTCTCCTTAGGATTAGCATAATATCTTGCAATTATTCCAACTACTAATGCAATGTCACGTTTTCTATGAACTGCATACTGTAGTTTTCCAATCATTGACCTATATATTGTCTAGTTCACCTCTTTAGAATCATCATTCTTTGAAAGTTTATGTCCAGTAGCCATAGGTATTCCAATTGGCCTTGAGTCTTCCATACCAAAAAATTTTAGCATCTCCTTGATATATTTTGATTGTGTAATGTAGATACCTTTCTTCATCTGATATACTTATAGGCCAACAAAGAATTTGATCTATCAAAACATAGACATTTCAAATTCTCTATTCATGTCACTAGAAAATAATTTACACAATTCATCTTTTCCTCCAAATATGATATAATCTACAAAAATCAAAATTTTCTTGCTATGTGGCTCCTATGTAGATGCCACTTGGATGGCACCTCATTCATTTCAAATTCTACCAAACCCTACCTAAAAATTTCTCTTTCCTAGATTAAAAGTTCTATAAAAATGATACCTCACTCCACATTTGTAACACATAGATCTTATGGTAAATGAGCATTTTGCATGCTTGTATTCTTGATAACTTGAACACGTGAGCATTTTCTTAGCATTTGCACATTAGTTAGATTTCTTTAGAGCATCTTGCATTAGAGAACCTAGATATAACATGTTAAGTAATGGATTCATCCTAGTTTGATTTTGTTCTTACATTTTTATGTAGCTTAGCTTTTTCATTTAAATCTAATTTTTATTCTTGCATTTTCATTTTAGCTTATTCTTGCATTTAGATCATAATTTGGTGAAGATTTGGGACAAGTTCCACATAAATTTTTTCATTCTCTTCACGCATCTATCTTCACTCATCTACCTAGCTTGCATCATAGGTTTCATTAAATCTTCATGCAATATTCACTAGTGGGTTTTTTGTATTATGTTGGGAAAGCATGCCCAAAAATTCTCTAAGAGAAAATCAAACAAGGTTCTTCTATGCCCTTGTCTCATCTCATTGAAGCTTGTGATGAGGTCCTTTGTGTTGGTGCAAGTTTTCTTAGGGTATATCTAGTATAGGTTGATCTTATTTTATACTCACTCTGGATGTTCTAGCTTTTTGTATATAGATGGGATTTTTATTGATATAAACACACATATTTTTGAATCTTCAAAACACATATGGGTTCTCTAAAACTAAAAACATATATTATTAGTTCTACATAACCTATATAGGATATGAAGAGTAAAAAAGAATTTTTTTTTCTCTTGCATTACCCAGTTATGTTTTCTAATAGTTAGGAATCTGACTGTGATAGTTTGGTAAGATTTAGGAGAATAACCCTATGGTTTGGAAGCCTTTTTTCCCTTCATTTCTCCCTTTTACACATCTTTTGTTCTTCTAGGTTGATTTCTCAACTTCCTCATCATTATGTTTCCACATCATCAAGTGGGCATTTGTAAAATTACCACCATAATCTCACAAATCTTGTTTTCTTGATCACCATAATTGTTTTCTACTTTTAGACAACCTTAGCATAGTAAACATTAATTTTATTTACTATTGTCTTTGCAATTCTTAGAGACACATGTTTACCATATTTTTAATAAATTTTTATCTACTTGACCAAATTAAAAATGAATTACGTATACTATTGTTCTACATTTGATTCTATACACTAATTTAGAAAAAAAAATCATTTTCTTTTAATTTTGATGCAAGTTATGCCCAATGCACAAACATACATATGATTTTTAGGATGAATCACTTTAAAAAATCATTAAAAAAATACTCAACAAAAAATAACTAAAAAATAAATAAATTCCAACTCTCACTCTTGCCTATCATTATACTAAAGACTTTTTTAAAATACTAAATTTAGCTATACCTTTTGTGAAGTGCATGAAAGACACTACATTATGTTTTTCTCAAAAAGTCAGAAGATATTATTGTGTGCACTTGACCCTCGTAATCTTATCCTTTTAAACAAAAACTTTAGTAGTTTAGAAATTAGATTTAGAGTGCTACAATTTTCATTTTTTGCACAATTTCTAATTTCCCATGGATGCCCCTCAAATTTCTCTTCAAAGTTTTGGTTTCATGATTTTAGGAAAAAAGTGACTGTGTATACCCTCTTTTTGCAAATCATCTTGGTGGACTTGCACATTTAATAAAAATAAAAACACTTCGAATATAATTATAAACTAAATGAATGCAAAAAATAAAACATGTATATTGCATACGTTCGTATATATATATCTATGTATATGTATATATGTGTATGTCTCTATATGTATATGCACATGCACATGCATATGTATATATGATTTCTTTTGAAATATTAAAATTATATCTATAATCAAACATAAAGGTGATTAGAAATGTTTTTCAAAAATTAGAATAAATTTGCTAGATTAGGTAATCCTTTGTAAAAAGTTTTTTCTTGGAAATGATAAAAATAAGACAATAGTTTATGTTGAGGTAATCCATGAGACTTTCTTCCTATAGCCCTATTTAATACTATATATAAGATACTTACCAAAGCCCTATCTAATAGACTAAAGCCGCTTTTGGAAAAACTTATTTCAGAAGAAAAAACTTGTTTTGATCCTGATTGATCAATATTAGATGGCATTATAACCATTCAAGAAATGATTCACTCAACTCAAGTCAATAAAGCAACATGCATGTTTATGAAATTAGATATTCAAAAAGATTACAACAAAGTAGATTGGAGATATTTATATAAAAACTCTACAAGCATTTGAATTCTCTAAAAAATGAATCAATCTTATCTTCAACTGTATATCAACTCCTAGAATCTCGATTTTAGTCAAGATTCTTTGATATTCCTAGAGGCATTTGACAAGGGGATCCAATTTATCCTTTCCTCTTCATATTAATGGAAGAAGGATTAGGAAGATTGATAACGAAATCCTAAGAGTCAACACTCATTCAAGGTATAATGACAACAAAAGGTATCCCTAAAATTACTCATCAACAATATGCAAGTGACACAATCTTATTAGGAGAAAGCTTGCTAAAAGAAGCCAGAAATTTTAAAAAGATTTTAGATTGTTATACAGCTGCCTTAGGACAAATAATTAATCCATAAAAATATGAAATTTACTTCTTAAACACAAAACCAAACAAAGAAAAAGAAATATTCTCCCTTATGGGCTTTAAACAAGGCTTCTTCCCCTGTAAATATCTAGGAATATATTTAGAAAAAGGCTTCAGGACATCTAAAGCATAGGGAGCCACAATAAATAAGACTAAAGATAAAATGAAAAACTAGAAAGACAAATGACTAACTAAAGTAGGGAGGGTAACAAAAGTTAAATCAGTATTATCAACCATCCCAATCCAAAAATTATCATGCTTACCCTTCCCAAAGGGAATCAAAAAAGAGTTGGACAAAAAATAGAGAGACTTTCTATAGGGAGGTCTAGATGATAAGAAAAAATGGCTCTAGTAAGATGGGAAAATATTTGTAGACCAAAACATTCCAAAGGTGTTGGGATCAAGAATCTTGAATGAAAGAATGAAGCCCTGGGAGAGAAACTAGTATGGAGAATGTTTAAAGAAAAAGACAACAAATGGAAAAAAATACTTTATCATAAATATCTGGAAACTTTAGACTCCATCTCATTATTTCATACAATCAATCCACACCCATAGGTTCAAGAATATGGAACTTCATGATGCAATGTAAACTACTCATCAATAAAAATCTTACTTAGGATATAGGCAATGGAAGAGCACTCTTTTTTGGGAAGATTCTTGGGATGGACTTCCTACCATTAAAAAAGTAGATCTACATCCAAACATTAAATCAACTTTATCCAAGTCATGGGATACTAAGGTGTGTGATTATTTTGAATTTCCCGATTACACTCACTCTTCAAGCCCAAAATGGAAATCCATCAAGCTGAAACCTTACTATTAGTAGAGGAGAAAGAGGCATATAAGTTTCAAAAATCAGGAAGGCAAGCTCATTTGGGGAGCATCCAAGAATGACATATTCAATGTTAAAAAATGATACAAAGTCTTAACTAACTCTCGAAAATGGGAATTAATGGACCTCCCCCTTAATCTCTTTTGGGACCCAACTTACCTTCCAAAAGTAGGTCACTTCTTATGGATAGTCTTTCAAAACAATATTCCAATAGTGGAAAGATTAAGAAAGATAAGATTTGAAGGACCAAGCAGATGCCCCTTATGTTAAAAAGAGGAAGAATCCAAAGAACATATTTTATACAAATCTAAATACTCAAGATCTTGCTAGAACTAGTTATGTAATAAACTTAATTGAAAAAAAGTATTGAATGAGAATTTAGACAACTTCCTAAGGAGCTAGCCAAAACATAATCAATCTAGAATATACGACAATCTATGGAGAATCTCACCATCTATTTTAATATGGGAATTATAGAAGGAAATGAATCACAAAATATTTAGAGAGCAAGAAATGGAGGAAGAAACTCTTGGTTGTAAAATTGAAACAAGTATCATAGAAAATGTAAACCAAACCCTCAGAAGAAATCACAAAGAGGAGGGATCATTCTCACTTTGGGATGCTAAAATGAGGAAAAATTGGAACAACCTAATCAACCCTCCGCTAAATTACTTTCCTTCAAACAAAGTTGCAAGATTATTATTCAAATGGGAACCCCCCCAGTAGATTGGTGGAAACTCAACTTCAATGGAATAGCTAGGGGCAATCCTGGTCCTACAGGAAAAGGTTGTATTATTCATTTGGCTAACAGGGCTTGGTTAGCTAAATGTGCTAAACACATAGAATTCAAAACTAATAATATGGCAGAATTAATTACTTTGAAAGAGGGGTTGGATATTTGTGCTGAATTAGGAGGTTAGAAAATCATAATTAAGGGAGATTCCCAAATCATTTTAAATGCCATTAGGAAACGTTCAACACCAAACTAGCAATTAAGTTCGAAATTAGAAGAAGTTTTAATAATATTAGATAAATCTATGGATATATGCATTCAACACATTTACTGAGAAGGGAATGTTATTGTAGATGAACTACCTAAAAGAGGAGTAGATGGGGAAAATTTTAGATTAATACCTAGATTGAAAGATAAAGTGGGGAGTAATACATATTAAATTTGGAATTAATGCATATAAATCATAAACTAAAATAAAGTCACCTAACAACTCAGCTTGATATAAAATATCATACTTTAATTCTATTTAGTCCAATTCAAGAGCAAAATAACTATGGCTCATTTAACCCCCTTTTATTCAAATCAACCGACCTTTTAAGTAGTAGATTAACAATACCTAATAGATAATACATTTATAATTAACAGATGGTAGTTAAGCGTATAGGAGTTTATTTATTTATTTATTTTAATAAGAATAATAAAGAAGGAATAATTAAAGTAGTAAATAAACAACTCTATTAAATCTTGGAACACACAAAAAAATTAGATAAAGCCCTTAATAACATCATCTAAAAACATAAATAAGGTTCATAATCAAGAACATATCAAACTTTATATATTAAAATCAGGCTTATGAAAAGCGATCATCAATTAATCTTCTAAATTATTTTTTTGAACTAAAGTTAGTCATTGAAGAGTTCCTATATCTAACATATTTGCAAATTTCTATAACAACATTATTTTATCTTATACCTAGAGAACAACCCAGGCAAAATAAGGAGGTATAGTATAAACAATGAATAGTATTAATTTTTGAAATATTTTGATCTCTTGAATCTAACAAAGGTTTTTAAATCTTAGTACACAACATTGTGAAGGAGGAATTTTCCTAACAACATACAATATGTGATAATAGAGCTAGAAATGAAGGGTATCAAAAGAACAAGATTACAGAAATGTAAGAAATAATTTATATACTATTGTAAAAAAGGGAATTCCCTTCTAATTGGTCATTTCGAGACATTTAATGTAAACTTTCTCAAATAACTATAAAGGATAGTATGTCATTCTAAAGGCCCTTAATCAGACATCTATACGTATACAAGACTTTGGTCTTCGGAAATACCAAGGGTTTTCTTGGCCTTGTTCTTCTTTCCCGAGTGCTTGCACTAAAACATAGTAGATGTAAATTTCTTTTATTGAGTTAATATATAATACGAGAACTTTCCTTTTATCGATAAAAAAATAAAAGAACTATGATACTTTGGCAAGTTTAACTTTGAAATGCTAGTTGAGACAAATATTCATCAAAAAAGGATTTTGTTTCCATGTAATGGATATCAAAGCTATCTCTTTGGGGAAAAAAGGAAAATCTAAAATTTCTCTCTTTTTGTAATATTAATATGATGTCATTTTTGTCTAATTTCAATAATTGAAAATTCACTCTTGAGTTTATATAAAAAATATGAAACAACTTTAAAAATAAATAAATTAGAAGTATAAGCTTCATCAAGAGCTCTATATTTCATTAGTGAATTTGAAATATTAAGACCATTTTTACGTTGAAGTTGAACATTTTTGTTTGTTTATCATATTTTCTTTCTAAAAATGTTACACATGTTTGTACTTCTACCCTCTAATGCTACTTTGAATCTATTTATCATTACCAATAAATGTGGGTCTTTGGTTTTTTTAATAAATAAGAAATCAAAAGAGGGGGCTAACCCAAAAGTACCACAAGATTTAGAACTGAGACTACAAACCCAAATCAATAACATATTAATAGTAGAAAGACTATTGAAAATCTACTAGGAAACAAAGAAGAAATCAACACAACCCACACTAACCACTTACACTATTAAAATATTAACCAAAGCATGAAAGAAAGAAGCATGCTTATTCCCTTTGTAATTTCAAAAAGTATCTCAACCCATCTAAAGTAGTAGTAATTAATAAGTAAATTATTAAACCAAAATTACTACACAAAGTTCTATCAACAACCATACTCATAGCATAATATCCAGAGTATAAAATATAACTAACAAAACTACAAAAATGTATCATCTGACATGTAGGCCTCAACTAAGTAACCAGAGTATTGTAAGTCTTAGTAAAACTTATAAAAGTAAATAAACTATGCCCCCTCCAGTTCTGAAAAGGAGGGCTGCAAAAAAAGAAAAAACATAACACTGGAGAAAACATAATAATTTTTTTATGCTCCCTAGGTTTACAAAACAACATGGTTGTCCAATCTTCAATGAGGAACATAAATAAATCCTTTTTGGTTATATCTCCCTAGTCATGGGTGTCCTCCTTTTCTTCTTGCAGGAGTTAGAGATGGTAATCAAGGAGTGCACAACCTTGATCATCAAATGCACCAGTCTATTGAAACTTTTATCTAGCGCTTACATCTCCTACTTAATATTTTTCAACTCCATTTTCTTTGTCTTACATAGGTCATAACAACCATCTGCCTGAGCCTTAGTCTCCATGGAAATCTCCTTAACTACAATAACCTTTTTATCATTTACCTCTAGGTAGGGTGTAGTGCTTACCCCTAGTTTGTTTTTTGTTATACTATTGAATTCTTTTAGGCCATTTTTCATGGTTACATGATTTGATTTAAAGGTACTTGGTTACCTCATGTGGTTGATACTATTTACATGTTTGGAATATTTATTTGATGAGCTACTTTATACTAAGATATTTGATGTGTTCATGGTTATTATTTTGATGATGATGTTATGCATACTTCATATAGTGATTTTAGTTGCTTTCATGATGGAAATTATATGGATGATTTATATATGGTTACTTAACCCATACCTGCATGTGAATGGTGTACATATATGTTTTACTTTATGTTTGACGTATCTGATGTGGTTGAGGTAGGGAGTCATACTCACATGCTAGTCAAGATTTATACGATGTACCATTCCTCACCATTGCCTATTTAGTTTAGATATATATGTATATGTATATGTTCAACTTTTATGTACATTCCAGGTATTGAGAATCAATTGCCTTGAATTGTCAAGATGAGCATGCCCTATCACAATATCTCAATGGTAAATGAGGGGGGATAGTTCTCAAGTCCAAATCCTAAACTTGAGCCTAATTGTCCTAGAACAAAGGACAAGTACCTGAGTTCTTCACCTATTCAAATTCATCAAAGTGACATGAATTCAAGATTTAAACCTTTGAGTTTGATTTGTACTTTTTTTTAAAAGTTGAGTTTTATCTTATTGAGTTTGTTGGTATGTTGTGATTTTCAAGTATAATTAAATAAACCAAAGAGATTATTAAATGATTTAATTAAATGAAAATCTTATATAGAATTTTTTTAAGTTATATTTAATTAATTAAATAAAAAGAGTTAAAATTAAAGATTTAATTTAAAAGATTAAATTTGACGTAATTATATTTATTTAATTTAACAATAATAAATTTAGAAGTTTCATTTAAATAATGGAATTTAAATATTATTATTAGTTAAATTAATAGATATGTATTCTAAAAATGTCTTACATATTAAAAAAAGTGGGAATAATTTCAATAAAGTTTATTCTAATTAAAGGCACAAAACATGCACAAGGGAATTAAATAAATTAAAATAATAATAAAATATTCTAGTAGAGTTAAACTCTTTGTTAAGAGATTCTAGTTCATTCCTACACAGGTTTTGGAGAGAAAAATTTGGAATTGGAGCAAATGAATTGTTGAA
Source organism: Cupressus sempervirens (assembly GCA_028749045.1). Classification (NCBI taxonomy): domain Eukaryota; kingdom Viridiplantae; phylum Streptophyta; class Pinopsida; order Cupressales; family Cupressaceae; genus Cupressus; species Cupressus sempervirens. The sequence goes on from CM053791.1 coordinate 778,764,005, forward strand.
AGTTTCGAAGGGTTTGGATTTGCATGCAATCAGAGGTTGTCTCAGATGTTAGCTATTATTTTGAGGTAGGGTTTGGAAACCCACAGTAGAATTTTATAGAAAGATCTGTCTACTTCATGTCTTTCTAGATGCTTGCATAATGCTTATAATTTATTGTATTAAGTTTTTGATAAATAATTACATTGTAGATTTTGAAAAGGAAAACTTATTAGTAAGAAAACATGATTGAAGAAAACTGTAGAATTTTTTTTGAAAATTATTACATGACTATTCTTTTAAAACCCTTTCTAATATACAAAAAACTCAATTATAGAAAATTGGAAGAAAATAATAAATTGAATAGCTAGGGTTTGAATTTTAAATTTGTCATGTGATTATCATGAATTTTCTAAATAAATATACATATTCTTCTTATATCTAAAATAATTTAATTGCAAAAATTATTGGAAAAGAAAAAAATCAATTAAGAGGAAAATATGTTATAGTTAAACTTATACATGCATGTGAAAACAAATATACCAAATATAGAAATCTAAGTATATTATGGTTGCATGATTTGAGAGATCAAAGACATGCAAAAATAGTAATTACATGTTTATTTTTATTTTATAAAAATATAATATAATTTTTTTTGGATTTATTTTTTTAAAAATACCTTTTTATGATTAACTATTAATTTTGAAAATTAAAAAAATAATTAAAAAAGTTCTTATTAAAAAATTATAAGATAACAAATGTTATTATTTATTTAAAAACTTAAATAAATAAATGCTACTTATTTTCTTATAAGTGAGTTTTTAATATTAATTCTTGTTAAAAACTTTGAGTGGGTTATAACGTGTAAAATATTTATTAATGCAAGTGGAGTTATAAGTTAATAAATATATATTTGTGACTTAGCTATATTTTAAGAAGAGTTATAGTTGAGTTAACTATATAATCATCTAGTTAATATTTAAATATTATGAGAGAAATTGTAAATAGTTTAATTATAATTATAATTTCAAGTTTGAGTTATCTGGAGTTGCATTATGAATTAAAGGAAAAGTAAATATTAATATTAGACTTAAATAAAAGTCAAATTGATATTTTTGAAAGGAAATTAATATTAAGATTTAATCTAATAATATAAATTCATGTTATTAATCAAATCATTTATGATTTAAGATTATTTAAATTAATAAAGTGATAATATTGTATGATTGATAACCTTTATGCGACTGTGAAACGGTTATGAAATGAAAACTTGAATTTGAAACAAATCAATATTTATAGAATTATAAAAAAATAAAAATAAATGACTAAATAACTACACTTGTTTTAAATGTATGTCGAAATGTCATGTTTTATCTTGTGATGTCTTTTTTGGGGAAACCTAGTGGTTTGGCCAAATATGATTGTTTACTAGATGCTTGTGAAGTGATGGTTTTATGATGCTACTATATGATGCTATTTTGTCATGATTATCTCATTCCCAACCAATGTTCTATATTCATGTGTTTCTGTGATGAGATCGAGTTCTTTTTTGTAAGCTCATATATTGTGATTTTCTTGGTGTAACCTATGAGGTTTTTGATTAGTTATCTAGTTACTTATATAAGACATATGTGAATATTGTGATTTTCTTGGTGTAACCTACAGGGTTTTGATCAATTATCTATTGGTGCTTTCTAGTTGCTTGTGTAGGAATGAGGTGAATATTGTAATTTTATTAGATATACTTTTTATGAGCTTAGGGTGGGTTATCGATGTGTATGCTGGGAAGTGGCTTGCAATTGAGATCAGAGCCCTAAAGAGGCTGCCTAGGTAACCTATTGTAAGTGATATTAATAAGTGATAACATTTCATTAATGGAGTTAAAGTGAATTAATAAGACTCTGTGTATTATCTTGTCCATGCTTCAAGTGCTAGTACAAGCTAGGATGGGAGTAGAGAGGATGCTTGGTTGTGACCTTGCCTTGTTAGTATGCCTTGCCTGTAAGAAAGGATACTGATGTCACTAAGAGTCACTAGGGGGCCAAAGTCTAGAGAAACTACCAGGGAAACCTTAGAGTTGACTCATGTGATGACACTTGCCCACATGCATATTACGTTTCCTACGTGTCTTTGTTGCCTCAGGGATTAGATGTTACTTGTGTACTTGGTACCTTCGAGATAAAATTGCTATCAAAATTCCTTGACATAGATTCTTGTTATGAATTTTTGGTTTGTTATTCATTTGGGACTTGATGTTATCTGTTTAGCATGGTGGGAGTGGGCCATTTAGGTTCCACGAGGTTAGGTGGTAGTGTTTCTTATACCATTGAGATCCGACAGCTGGATGTCGATGCTGGATGTTCCTTTGTGCAGTTGTTCTATTCTTCTTGTCTCGTGATTATGTTTTATGGTCATATTCTGGTATATTGTACTTTGATTATTTGAGATCCCATGGGATGTTGTATCTTATCATGATGTATATTCTTTTAGCATTTCATACCTTGCGATGTGTGTAGAGGATGAGTATGCATTCTAGTTATGCCATGTGGCATCTTATTTACTTGTATATTCTTTCATGTAATTTCATGCCTATGGTTATTCTATGACATGGACTTTGTTTACTTATTAGATTTACTCTTATGAAAACTTATGTGTGTGACTCAACATCATGGAACCCTTGAGAGATGTAACTGTTATTGTATTACTTATGTATGTATATGAGTTATTGTTTCCACTATGTTAACTCTTGTTTGTTTTAATCTTTAAAAAAAAGTGTTTAAAGACTTAGTGACTTATAGGTTAATTTCTCTTGGTTTCCCTAGTGGGGCATTATATAGGGGGTAGGGGAGGGTTCTTCAATGGGGAGGCCTCCTTACTTTCATCTTCATAGATTTACAAAGTGCCGACAATGTCTTCCATTTTTTATGCTAGCAGAGACATGGGTACAACTATTTCTTATATGGGTTTTTACCTTCTAGTCTTTAGTTTATTGAATGTGTTAGATTTTGTGCATTATTAGTTTTTAATATGGTTTAATTCTACATGTTTAAGGGTTCATCCCAAGTTGCGGTGGCTCAATTTAATACATGACATTGAATTATGTTATGTGAAAATGAAATGATACTTTTTTCTTTAAACATGCTTCTATTTACTTTCTCAATTATTTAAGTCAAGGGGACACTAAATTAATTGTTGGGAAGATTAAAAACTTACAGGTGATCCCCTTTGTGTGCCAAAATAATGATGATAATGAATATTGAAGACAAAATTCTCCAATGTATAAATGACTTATAAATTACATGAATCTATCTTTTGTTTTTCATAAATAAAAGTGCATGAACTAATTATTATTTTTGGAATTACATATAATTTTCCTCATATTGCATGGATGATTAATTGCACTTGAATGAATTCCTTTAAATATCATGACACAATGACATGTCATAGAAACATGCGTAAGTGAGCTCATAACAACTAGTAGAATGTGGCAGAAATTTTAGATTTTAATTTGATAATCTAAATTAAAATAAATTAAGTGTTAATCACTTACATTACTATAAATCCAAGTCAATGTTTGACTACTAAAATGAAACTCAAGGATAATGCAATAGTTTTGACACAAGGAGGAGGGTATGATAATGACAAAATGTTTAACATATAGAGAGAGTAATGCTAATAGAATAAAATATTTATTAATATATAATTTGAATCATAAATCAATCTTAAAACAAGAATATACTACTTCTCAATAAAGATCATGTTAACAAAATCAATCAAAATAAGTACAAAACTATATATTTCACTATATTACTTATTGATGTTAAAAAAGAATGGAGATCCGTACACTGTCATGAATCAATTCAACGAAAAAAAAGATAAATAAAATATTAAAGATTTACAAAACCTTGTTTTGAGGTTGTCCTTATTTTTATTTCCTTTATAACTTTATGATATCTTTTTTCATAGCTATTGTTTTTATCTCTTTGTTATTATTGGACCTTTTTAAAAATAATTATTTATTTATAATATAATTATTGTAGTTTAGTATTTAGATATTAATATCACAATTCATTATGTTATATATTTTTTATTAAATAGTGTCAATTTTTTTTTCCTAACATCCTTGACTATTGTCACAACAGAAATTTAGGACTTGTCTAACTCTAAATTTAAAAATATTTAAAAGAATAATTGTGTCAATTCGGTGAAGTTGAAAGGTTCTTATAAAATCCATTAGAGACTACATCTCGCTAGATGCAAGACTCTAATATCATTCGAAATATGCTTGAATTTGTGTCTTGATGAAGTCCAACATAAAGATCATACTTCTATATGAAGTAACTAAAAATAGTTTAATCAATGAAATCTCCTCTATATAAATAAAATAAAATAAAAAAATTTCTTCACCTAAAAGAAGATATGATTTCGTAAAACTTACAAGTCAAGAGATCCTTTAACCTTTCTAAGGACCATTGCCCCTTGGTAATGAAAAATGGGTTGTTGCTAGTCAATTTCTCATCTTTGTCTTTTCTTTTGTACTCATGCCCTCTCCCAAGCCCTAATAGCCCCAAAACCATTCAATTTTGCCTGCACAAGTCTCGTTGTGAAAGTAATAGTTTATCTTGTTGCCCTTTGCTTGAGATAAGATTCGACCATCCATCACTATTTAGACCTTTCAATTTCACTTTCTCTCCAACCATCTTCTTTAGCACGGATTTTCCAATAAAAAGAGAGACATTGAGCTCTCTTTAGGAGAGGTTAGGGGAAATAGGTTTATACGGAAGATTTAAGTGACAAACACGCACCGTTTTCTCTGGACCTCAATTTCTTAATTCGTCTAAGTGTGGTCTATTTTTTCAGCATGGCACTCTATACCACGGTTTTATTGAGGTTGTATTTCATCCTCAAATTTGACTATATGTTTGGTAGAGGATCGTTTGAAATCGGTTGCATAAAAGTAGTAGTCTTTGTCATTAACCCCAAATAAAGCTCACAAATATTGCATTGGTGATCAATAGTCAATTCACACCAATTGGCCTACACTTTGTAGTTGAGAAAGTTGAGTCATAATAGGGAGAGTATAGGACCACTGAAATCAATGCAACCTCGTTTTTATTTTCCTTCAAATGGGCATTCTTGGGTTAACTTTCATTGTGCTTTTGAATTTTAGGTGTGATTTTTGAAAGGATTTTGAAAATATTTTTTATTGTAATAGATAACTTGGTTGACAAGTTTAGAGTGACTTAGAAAGAGCTTGACAAAAAACAAGGAAAGTTTGTTATATTTTCAAGTATACCAAATTTGAATGTTTTTTAAAGTACGAAAATAGATTCAACATGTTTAGACAATAGTTTAGAAACAAGAATTCAAAATGAGCAATTGTCTAAGAGAGCTTTTGGTCAATATTTTAGAAACGAGAATTCAAAATGAGCAATTGTTTAAGAGAGTTTTTGGTCCAAAGAAGCTTTTAGAGTAGACAAAATGGAGAACCATATCTATTGGATGAAAACTCATAATAAAAGTCATATTTGTTTTTTTTTCTCCCTGTACATATAGGTAGACCATGGTGTGGAGAAGAATTGGTGGTTGTTAATGGGCAACTTAATAAGTTTGAAGAATATGTAAGATGAGTTTGAGAATTGAGTTTAGATTTTCCAAGGACCATATTAACATTAAGTCATTTTATGTTAGAAAAATAACATTTCTATTGAGTATTGATTTTTAGATTGATTTGGAAGGAGAAGTAAATATGTGCTCAATTTTATTATAGGAAGAAAGAAAATTTATATTTATTTGCTCATTTTCAATATTTGAGTGATTTAAAAATTAGGTCATTTGTGCAAATTTTGAAGGTCGAAGATAAATTTTCACTAGGGTGTATGTTCTTATTAAAAATGAAGCAAGAAAAGGGTGTTATCTCTTACACAAAAGGTTGGACTACGATCAAAACTAATTCAAACAAAGCAGAATAAATAATTGAGTAACAATTTACAAGAGTCTTACAATAGTTAAACATAGAGAAAGCTTACAATCATTAGCAAGAGAAAAAGGCACACTAAGAGGCAGTGCAAATGTCTCCGTAATTAATAGCGATTTTCATGGACAGGGCCACTGTGATACTTGTTGAAAATTCTTTTCTCAATCCTCTTTTCTCTTGAAGGATATCAAAGGACTCCCTATCTCTTACCTCCATAAACCTCTAATTCAAAAGACACATGGTTGTGGAAGAGAAATGCATAACCCGCCAACTAAAATGTTCAACATTTTGCATACCCTTTTTATTTATGTCAATTGGTCCCTGAGAAGATGTACCTCCTCCTCGAGGGAATCAAAATTATTTGAGAGGTTAAGACAAGCATCATGATATTTCATAGTAGATTGAACATCATCATTCTCATTTTCTTCCATGTCCCTATCTTGATAATGTTAGAGATATTAGTAATCAAGCCATTCTCAAGTATGTGGTTAGAGCTTTAATTATTTCCAACTTAAAATTCATTCTTAGGTTCAGTTGAAACAACCACTTCAATTTGAATCCCCATCATTATCTTAGGAATTTTCTTGCTATTGGTCTCACCTAGCTTAGCTAGAATGTTTGGTAGTGCCCTTTTATGCATTCAATCACTAGAATTATCTACATGTTCCTAGACCATACCCTCTTATTTCTCCTATAGACCATTTTGACAATAGGGTGGTGTTAGGAATTGTGGCTTTTTTTGGCACTTGGATGAGTTATTAAGATGTTTAATTGATGGAAAGTTTTGTCATTGATGACAACATACGTTCTTATGTTCATGACCAACATAGATTCAATATATCACAAGTTATCTATCAAATCAATGAGGAAAAAGGTTGATAGAATAACTCATGTGAATTAGATGAGTGTAGTAGAATGAGTATAGATATCATATCTAAGTTGGCTATACTTTATGTCATGATTTGTTAAGTTATAGATTGTTTGGTGAAGATCTTTAGAAAACTAGTGAACAAGAAACAATGTTAGAGATAGTTGCAAGTATACTGGCTATATCCTCTCAGCGAACAAGAATTAACTTTGGGGAGATTAAAATGCAATGGATGACTTGTTTGTGTTTGTATGTTCGGAAGTGAGAAGCATTTGGAGTATTCTAGAAAGGTCACTAGTGTGAAAAGTGTGGTATATTTTATTGGTAGCCGACTATGTTGAGCAAGCACATGATTTATCCTTGGAAAATATAATATATTTGTTATAATGAATGAGAAAATTAATGTATTGATTTCAATGATGCTTATGAAGGCATTCCTTCCGTATAATGGTCCTCTACAATTAATTGTACCCTAGGGAAGCTTTAACAAGCTGACCCAATTAATCATTTTGTAATGGGTATGAAGGAAAGTTTTTTTTTTCTTGTATGGGAGAATGTGTATCATGTAAGAACAATATGAATGGCATGTCAAGATACATATGATGCAATATTTTATGCTATATAACTATAGAAGAGAAAAGATGATGTTGGTTGGTTAAGTGGACTTCATAGTAACTATGTTGGTAAGTAAGTTTTAGACCAATCTATTCATATTATTGGATATATTATCCTAAAATTATTATCTTTCACACTTTTTGGACCATTTAGATAGTGGCTCTATTTATTCTTATAATCCTTTAATAGGGTTAGAGCCTTCTAACAAGGGTTTAAAGTCTCCTAACCAGAATCTATCCTTTAATAGGGACTATTGCACTGAATGAATTGTATTTGTCTCCTAATAAGGTCACATCCTTTCACAAGGAACTTATATATTAGTACATTATCTTATGAGTACTATCCCCATTAGGGTTTTCACTCTGATTAAGGGTTTTCTAGTCATAAAACCATTTTATTATGGTCTATGAACTTTTATTGTTGTACATCATTATTTTAAGTGTGGGAGATTAAATTTATAAGTCTAGATTTAGTTATATTTGTTCACAACCAAGTCATGCCTCCCTCTTAATTGTGTGTGCAATTTACTTCTTAACAATCAGTGTTAGAGCATTAGGTCCTCTTTTAGAAGGAAGCTTAATTTCTTGAGGAGATATACTATGGATAACATGAAGGAGATTCCTAAATTTGATGATGATAACTATGATACCTGGAAGGAAAATATGCAAACACATATGATTTGTATGGTAATTGATTACTAGTTGATCACAAGGGATGAAGTTGATGTCAAAGATGGAAAAGGTTTGTCTACATGTATCAATGAGGAATATAAGGTATTCTAGTACAAAATGATTGCAAGAGAAGCATTGCTAAATGCCTTATCTAAATCATAATTTATTGAGGTAAAGGAACTTGACCTAGGACATGATATTTGGACTAAATCAAAATCTATATAAAGAAAAGTTGTAGAATTGAAAAACTAGATTACAGAATGCTAGAGTGCAAGAAGATGAAACTATTAGAGAAAATGTTCAAAGGAATACTACAATTATAAAAAGAATAAAGAGCACTGAAGGAACTATAACAAAATATGAGGTTGTTTAGAAAATTCTCAGATCTATAATGCCAACCTATGAGAATAAGGTAAATGCAATTGAAGAAGTCATTCCTCTCATCAAAGGTTTCAACAAGGAAATTTTATATCAATAGAAATGATAAAATAGGAAAATTTTATCCTAGAATATTCGAAAAATAGAATTCTATTATTTACTTTTGGATTGATGGTTTTTTACCATGTGTTACCATTAATTAAAAGGGGGAGATTGTTAAGAATTGAGGACTTTGTTGGTAATTAGATGAGTTGGTGAGATGTTGTATCAATGATTTTTTTTCATTTATGACACTATATTTTATGTTCATGTTACACATGGATTATGTGTATTAAAGTTATTTCTCAAATCAGAGAGGACAAAGGTTGAAAAAATTAGATATGCAAGCTTACATGTGTATGATAGAACAAGTGTAGATATGATACCTATGTTTTATATACTTGATGTTATTATTTGGTTAATTTATAGATTTTTTTGGTGAAGATTATTAAAATACCAATACATATGAATAATGATAGAGATAGTTGCAAGTATTTTGGTTATATCTTATTGGTGAAAATAAATTAACCCTAGAGAGCTTAATAGGTGATAGAAGACATGCTCATGTGCATATGTTCAGAAGTGAGAAGCATTTGGAGTATTTTGGAAAGGTTACTAGTGTGAAACATGTGGTGTATTTTACTAGTAGCCGACTATGTTGAGAATGTGTGTGATTTATCATTGTAAAATATAATATATTTGTTATAATGTGTGAGAAACTTAATGAAAAGATTGTAATGATTCTAATGAAGAAATTTATGACTTATCATTGTCATATGTAATTAATTATACATTGGGGAAGCTCTAAAATGTTAACCTAACTAATTATTATGTAAAGGGGTTCAGTAAAGGTTCCATGGTTGGGAGAGTATGTATGATGTATGCATGGTATGAATAGTATGTCTAGATGCATATGATGCAATTTTTTATGTTGGATAATAAAAGTAGAGAAGAGATGCTATTGTTTGGTTAAGTGGACTTCACCATAACTATTTTGGCAAGCAAGTTGTAGGTTTGTCAGTTCATACTATTTGATATGTTACCTTGAAAGTATTATCTTTCACACTTGTTGGAGCATTAAGATAGTAATCCTATTTGTTCTTATCAACCTTTAATAGGGATAGAGCCTTATAAAAATGGTGTAAAAATTTCTTTCATAGTGTCAAATTCTTAGGGGAGGAAAGTAGTGGTGAAATTTAATTCCAATTATTGCTAGTAAGTTGCATCATTATGGATAACAAAGTGAACTTGAGTATAACCACAAATAAAAACAACATGAGAATTTACATGGGAAAAAACTTACAAGTAGAAAACCCACACACAAAACTAGTAATGAGATTTTACATGGGATACCAATTGTTTGAAATGTATTATAGACTAGGTGATTGAGGGGGGGGGGGATCAAGAACCAACAAATTTTTTAACTGAATTCACCAGTTAATCCTTCATAAACTATTCTGATCTAATTGCATGCATGAAATATTGGAAGCAATAAAACATTCATAACACATAACACAATATTTGGTAACCTAGAAACTTTACAAATAGAAAGTAAAACTGGGTTGGGGATGATACCCACAAGCTTTAGTATTTCAATATAAAGTTAGCCTGTTAAAGCTTATAATTGATCACTTCTGGTGATCTTCCCTATTGGGAGCAATAATGACTATTAGGTCCACCTTGTCAAACTATTTATTTAATAAAATTAAGTATGCACTTGGTTAGGAGATTCTTCATAGGACTATTAGGTCCACCTTGTTAAGGGATTTGACTGATGCACATGTTGGGATGAATCAGTGGCTGATCTCTGATCTACAACTAGGTTCGTTAATGAGATTCCTTTGATATGAATTGATCACCTTGTTTTGATAGATAAGACTCTACTTTTCATTATACTGCTTGTAGCCTTCTTCTATTTCACACTCATGCTTCTTCTTGTATGCACCCTAAAATAGTTGTCTAGACTATGGGCCCCCATTCTTCATTATATCAAATGATGGAATCAATTTATCAATTTCCCAAATCAATGACTTACAATATTTTCAATTCAAACCATTTTTCTTGACCAAATTGTAATTGATTCAATTATTTCAATATTTCCTAAGGTTTAATCATTTCATCAATAATATTGTTTAATTAAAAGAAAATCTCTCTTTTAATTATATAATTTTATCTTATTCAATTAAAATCTCTCTTTTAATTAAATAATATTATCTTATTTAATTAAAAGAAAGTCCCTTTTTTAATTAAATAAATAAATCCCCACTTAAAGCTCTCTTTTTGATAAAAAAAAGTAAATCAATTAAATAAATCAAACAAAAATAAATAAAGATTCCTTTTTTGCACATATTTCTAAGTTGTGGGTTTTTTCCTCTCACTTGCCTTTTTAGGGATTTATCCCATGTAATGCCCTGCCAAGGGATCCAAAGAATTAACCTAGAATTTCACTAAGTTTGGTAACATTTAAAAAAAAAAATTAAATACCACATAAAACTTATTCACAATAACGGAAGCAACAACAATGTCCATCTAAAGAGTAAACATGATATGCACAATAGGTTACATTCTTTAAAATCCCTTAATGTGAATTACATACATGATTACAACATCCACATGAAATAATAATGATAAGTCCAATGTTCAATTATTACATATCCAACTGCTCATTCATCCACTGTACATGTCACAGGGTATGAAGGCTTAAAAGAATATACATATGTAGAATAAGGTACATCATCCTATTCTAATCCATGATACATCAAAGTAAAGATAATCACATGATACTCATGATACAACATCATAAAAGTCATTTACATCCATCATAAAGATCAAATAAAATAAACTAAGTGCACAGTTCCTCCCAACCGTTAATAGCATCATTAGACCATCATGGGCCCTAGCCATCCCTCCATGCACACCGAAGAGATCATCGGTATTAACATAGTAGGAATGTCACTCCTAATAAATACAACATCATATGTAGAAAGTAATCTAACATGCAGATATAAGCATAAGATAACATCATCTAACATATACTAATCATCAATGAAAGGATACATATCCACCATCACGAAGGACGCATCAACCACAATGTCTCAATGAATCTCAAATGATAAGAGTGAAAAATACACTACCACCCGACCGCGTGGTACCTAAGTGGTCCACTCCCACCGTGCTGAGAAGATAATCTCAAGTCCCAAACAGGCTATCAAAACCACATAGCACAAGTCTCTAAAGTCCAGGAATCCTAAAAGTATACTAACTCAAAGGTTCCAATCACAAAATAGACATCTACTTCCCAAAGGCACACAATGACATGTAGGAACCTACTATGCAAGCGGGAAAGTGTCATCGCATTTATCTCGTACAAGTTACCCTGGAAGTCAGCTAAACTCCATGGGTCCATATAGATCTCATGCGGCCACTAGTATCCTTTCATACTGACAAGGCATACTATGGAATGCAAGGTCGCAACCATGCATTCTCTCTACTCCCATCCTAGCCTATACAAGCACTCAAGGCATGGATGAGAACCAAAACTCTTATCTTTTTAGGTTCATTCAGTTAGTATTAAGTGTGAATGTTATCACTTATTAATCCAACTTACAATGAGTTACCCTGGCAGCCTCTTAGGGCCCCGACCCCCATTGCAAGCCACTTCCCGACACTACATGCAGATATCCTACCCTAATGCTCATGGTATCATAATCATAAAGAAAGTCCATAAAATCATCAAATATCCATAGTAGAAATCATCAAATATCCATGATAAAATCATCAAATATGCATAAAAGCATCAAATATCCATGAGCAATATCCATAGAAAATCATGACTACAACAACTCTCTATTGGCAACTGAAGTATCACTGATAATCAAAGTATCCATTGGTTCAGAATATATCTCAAAATAGATCATCATATCCATTGGTTCTCAACAAGCAACCAAGAATATCTCAAAACATACTGATCGAAGACTCCAAAATGGTTGAGTCATACATGTCACCACATGACATCATCAAGAATAAATCCACATATTAGTCCCATCATGGCGACTAGAATATATCCAAGGATAATTGATCGATGACCAAAAATAATGGTTAAGTCAAGGGTCTCAAACATAAGATTCTCAACTATAACAATCAGTAAACACAACCAATACATAGAGCATTCCATCACATAATCATGGTTGGGTTTATAAAGATCGAGAAATAAAACATCATCATGACATCACAATCACATAATCCCCCAAGCCTCTGGTAGACGTCTTATACTGGTCAACACTAGTCAACCCAAAATCCAAAACATTAACATAAGGAATACACAATGTAAACACATGTTTTGGTTTCGCTAAGTGTTCAAATTTAAATTCAAATGCCAAATTTCAGTTTATGTTTCCAAGTTTAGAGAAAGAATTTAAAGAATCCCTTATGTACGTTTTTCCCCATGTACTATTTTTGAATAGATTAAAAGTTCCCTCTAAACTTCAGTTTCCAATTATAATATTTAAAAACGTTTCCACCAACTTTCATTTTCATGTACTTTATATATTTATAATCTTAAACTATTAATTAAATCTTAATAGTTAAAACTATAAAATTACAAAACTATTCATCATTATAAAGATGAATTCTTAAATCTTTTATCAACAAATTTAAATCTTTTAATAACATATTTATATATTACATACATATATATATATATATATATATATATATATATATATATATATATATATATATATATATATATATATATATATATATATATATATATATATATATATATATATATATATATATATATATATATATACATATATAATATATAATATTTATTTTCGCATTTTATAAAAAAAAACCGAATTTTATTAATTTCGATTCATATCACATAATAATAAAAATCGAATAACAAACTTTCCTTTTAAACAAAACCGAATTGAACATGCCGTCGGCTGTCACTGATGTGACTCTTGCCGCGGGTACCCTGCTAACGCAGGTACCCTACGACCGATACTGTCGCGGGTACGCTGCGTAGCAAGTACCGCGCGACCCCTCTGAGCACGGGTACGGGGTGCAATTTCGCCCCCACCCAAACATGCATTAATATATATTTTTTAAACATACAATCGCAACATGATTTTATAAATTGTGAAATACGTTTATTAAAATGTTTTCGCCCACAGTAAGGGTATCTGACTTTTAATTCATATGAACATATTATATATATACATATGTATGTATGTATATATATATACATATGTATGTATACATATATATATACATATGTATGTATACATATATATCTACATATGTATGTATACATATATATATACATATGTATGTATACATATATATATACATATATATATACATATGTATGTATACATATATATATATATATAATAAGGTATATGTGTATATATATATATATATATATATATATATATATATATATATAAAATATACAGAATCACAATATATTTAGAAATGATAATTTATGAATACAAGCTTTCATTTTCAGAATCTCTCTATGAAACTTGTTCTTTTAAATTTTTTTTGATAACTAACTCTAATGGGTTTGTCCATGAATTGCAACCCTAGCCCGTTCCATTTTCAGATCTAAGCATATAGAATCCTCAAATAAATTTTATTTGCCCAAATTGAAAGTGCATAATGAAGACATATGGAAGACACGAAGAAGACAGGGGAAAACAAGATGCAGAAGTAGCATAAGTGAAAACACAAGAATCTACCCGGATTCTGATGCTAACTCGCTCTTCCTTAGATAACCCGCAGAGCAAGCTCCCCTTCTTCAGAATTCCCGAATCCTCCAATGCTTCAACTGTTCTCCACGCTATCCACACTATCCATGCTACGTCCAAGCTTCTAAGGAATGCCTAAATATAAAGAGCTCTCAGGAAAACCCTAGAATGTTTCTAGAACTAGCTGGAAGGTGTCACCAACTAAGCATGGGCCTTTTCCAACCTTTTTGATAAGCCCTAGGGTTGTAGACACCATGTGCTCAATTGATGCACTAACCCCCGTGTTGTTGACACATGAAAAATGGAGAACTGCATTAATTTCCAATTACTTTTTAATTAATTTCCATTTAAATATTTATAACTCCCATTTTAATTTAATAACTTTTATTTTAATTTTTATAACTTTTATTATTATTATTTGTTTATTAATTTATTAGTATTTTATAATTATTATTTATTTTAATTTTCTAATTTTCTTTTTATTTAATTCTTTTCTCTCAATTAATTCTCCTTGAATTAATTATAATCAAAATATCAAAATCATGATATTTAATCTCCTCAAATAATTAATTTTATTAATTAAATCTATTTGTTAAGACTTAATTAACAGAAAATTCACCATAGACCTTCATAACAAAATATGAAAACCCATCATAGGTAAATTCATACAAAACCAGTCTAAAGGATTAAAAATCACCAAATATGTCATCCGACACATTCAGTGGGTGCTCAACTCTGATACTTGTCCCAACCCACTAGGACAAATGGTTTTAGGGTTTGGGATTTGGACTTGAGAATTTACCTCCCTTCTCTTATCATTGAGATAGTATAATAGGGTACGCTCATCCTGGAAATTCAGGGAAGTCGACACCCGGTACCTGCAACCTGCAGAAAAACCATGCATGTACATACAATGTATATAGTGCTAAGCTAAACAGGCAATGGCAGGAAGTGGTGCATCGTGTAGATCCTGACTAAGCAGGTGACTATGACTCCCTTCCTTAACCACATCAGAAATGCCATACAATAAGAAAACACGCACACCATACACATGCAAGTATGGGGTAAGTATCCATAGTAAAACACATGAAATAATAACCATCTAACTAATCATCAACAATAACTGAAAACAATATAATGATCATCATACATACATGAAATGTAAAGTCTAAATGATCTCATCATATAACAACTGAATCCATAACATAATGTCAGATAGTCTCAAAACAATACCACTAATCCATCAAAGTCTGATAATAATAGCAACCAAGAGTCTAGAAAAGATGTGAACGAGGGTAGGCACTACATCCCACATTGCTCTTGAGGATGAATTCCTCTCCATACTTTCCTTTATAAGGAGCCCCCTCCTTCTAATTTTCAGAGATCAAGATTTTATTATTATGCTGCAGGTCTGATGAACGATTTTGGAGGAGAGCTTGAGCACTTGAGCTTGGACATTGCAACTTCTCTTTTCTTTTTTTCTTCTCTCATGCATCCATGACAATTCATTTATATTACACTTACACTTTCATGTTAGATTAGATTTATATTTCCTTTCATAGAATAATCTTGCATTTGTGTTTCCTTTCATAGATGTTAATCTCATTTTGTGTTTGACAAGGTAGTGACAAAATATTTAAGTCACACTCTTGTAGAATTAAAGTACGAGCCAAATGTAAAGAGTAAGCTGAGCATAAGTGGCTAAACAATGCATGATGAGCAATATACTTAGTGCTAACCACCAATATGTGTTTGAGGAGATAGTATGTTACAAGTTACTCAAGTACTGAGAAAGTATATACATGTTGAGTGATTCAAGTGCTGAGTAAATAGTGGATGCTGAGCATTAGAGACTTTAGGTTTCAAGTAAACAATTTTTGGCATAGTTATTTGTAATTGCACAAACTTCTATGTAAACTATTTTTGGAAAGACCTACTAATTTTTCTATGACTCTAAAAGATAAGGATGGTTGTCTATTGTGGATCCCTATGTGTGACATGCAACCACTCAGAAAAAGAGATGTTCTAAGAGGCAATATGGATCAACCACAACCCTTGATCTAACCTAACCCTAGTCTACCTATATCTACTTAAGTAGGCAATGTTAAAAATAGGGATTACTAAGCGGGGTGGGGGGTGAATAAGTAATCTACAAACTTTAGTTGCCAACTAGATATTATTTATTACTTTAAACCATGCATAGCAAAGAAATAAAGTAATGCTACATAGTAATAGTAACAATGCACAAAGATAACTCATAACACCATATTTTTTTAACTAGGGAAACCCTAGCCAAGGGAAAACCCCAGTGGGGATGATACCCACTAGATAATATACTAATATATAAGTTCTTTATTAGAGGATGGACCTTGCTAGGAGTTAATGAGAAAATTTAGTACAAGGAATCCCTATTAGGAGACTTTGAATCCCTATTAGGAGGTTCCAACCCTGTTAGGAGTTGTGGTACAGTAAATGCAAGATGAGCCCACTACCCAAACATGCACTTCTAATTATAGGAAGAGCTCACTACCCAAACAAGTAATCAAACTTTTGGAATAGGTACTGTATCTTCTTGCTTAACTGATCTCTGATCTTCATCTCAATCTTGGATCAAAAAATAGGTCATATAAAACTTTGCATATATCACTTAAAGAAAAGTTCGCATATAATCACAATTACAAGATAACACTTACAATCACAATCATAATTCTTATTACAAAATGTCCTTTACATAAATACCATGCCTTTACACAAATTGCTGCTGGGTCAGCTAAGACAACAATCCACTTTTCAAACTTAGAGTGAACATCTAAGATGTTGGCCCTAATTGGACAAGTAATTAAAACAATTCTTTCCTTCAATTCTAGTGTCTTGTTTCACTTCAAACATGATTATCTCTGTTTTATATAGTCCATACTAACTTTTGAGTTCATACACATCATCACCAATATGTATACTATCTCCATCTAACTTTGCTAGTCATAATGTGACATCAGGAAAAAGTTATAAACAAAATAATACACTATTGTAAACCAAATTCTATATTTAGATAATTTTCTGATTACCAAACACTAAGTATATTTATTTTTGAGGTTTCCTATGAACATGTACATCATGTGTTGCCATAAATGAAAATAATTACATATCACTATTAGCCAATTGTCAAAGATCTCCCCCTTTGGCATTGATGGCAACAAAAAAGGGAAAATTGGCTAAGTAGCAAAAATTAACACAACAAAAATAAATAACACCTTATGTTACATCCATTACAATTTGTCCAACATTACATAAGCTCCCCCTTACAATATACTTTACAATATTCTCCCCTTTTGAAAATTTAATTTTCTATAACTACTCCCCCTTTGACATCAATGACAAGTGAAAATGTCAGAAATCTATCCAAAACTATCAAAACAATGTTGTCCTTCCTTATGCTGATAGGATTTTCATGCAATCATCAAAAATTTCCTTCAGACTATCTATACCTTTAGTCCATGTTTCCTTGGTGGATTCAGCTAAGGTGAGTATTGGACATAAAGCATATGATGCAATCTCAACTACATTAAGATCTGAATACAAAAAGTTAGAATATGTGTCCTTATCCTTAACACATTCCTCCAATTGTTTCTCAACAAAAAATAATTTTAGAGCAATAGATTCTCTGAAATCTGATATCCTCTTCAAAATTTGTTCCTTTTGAAGTTCCTATTTCCTGATATTATTGTGGATACTAGCCACTTGCCCTTCAAAATCATCAACTTTGCAAGATGGATGCTAGATCTGGCTGGATAAAGCCTCTGGCTCAGTCATCTTTCCTTCTATCTAACTATTAATGTTTTTAGTCAGTTTGTATGATAAGGTACCCTTAACATACAAAGTTTTCCCATCTTGTTGGCATTTCTGAAGTTCCTTAATACAACTATCAAGATTAACCAAGTCATTCTTGATATTCTGACAAATGGTGCTAAAAAGGTTAGCATCATGGGAAATTAGTGCCTTTTCTTCTACAACATTCAACAAATTGGTAAACTCTTCATTGATTGATTTCAACACTACTTGTGCCCTCTATTCAAGATTTGATTTAATGTGTTGTACTACCAAGGTACTGTGCAATCTGTTAGTAACTTCCATTAAAGTTCTCTATAAGCTCTTCACTTTCCTATTCTTCTCAAAAAGCTTTGTCAAAGATGAGATGAGACCAGTTTGATCATAATCATCATTAGTAGCTAAACTAGCAAGAGAGAGTGGAGTAGATGAACTAGATGGTTTAGTATCATCCTCCCTTTGTTTCTCAACTACTTCTTTTGCTCTTTTCTCTACTTCTTTCTTTTCTCTTTCCTCTCTTTCCTTTTCTCTCTTTTCTTCCAATCTCTTCTTCTCATCTTCCTTAGTTTTCTTTCTCATCTCTTCTTTTGCAATTATTCTCTTTTCCTCCTCTTCCTTTCTTTTATTTTCTTTCTCAAGCAATTTTTGCTTGGCCTCCTTTATTTTCTTCTTCTCTTCTTCAAGTAGCCTCTTCTCCTCTTTAATTTGTCTTAGTTTATCCTCAATATCCTTAGCATCTAGTTCATTAAGTTCATAACCTTTAAATGGATTGCTATCATCAATGTTAATGGTAACATTGGTCTGATCAATTTGCATGATGTCACTGCTTATTGATAGTTCTAAGGTTCTAGGTGCTGAAGGAGATTCTGCCTTTGACTCTTTCAACATCTGACTGATTGCTACTGCAATCTCACTTCTTAGTTTATCCTTTTCACCAACCATAAATAGAAATGGTCTCAATTTATTTCTCAAATATGGTGTGAGGTATTGAAAAATCTTTTAATTTATTCTTCTTCATCAGTCTTGCAAATAGTTCTAAGCATAGACTTTTGAAGTTCTAGATCTTCTTCCCTTGTAGGAGCCTTCTTTTGAATGAGTCTTTCATAGACTTTCTAGTTAATTATGCTCTCAAGATCCTTCAATTTTAGATTGATTACTATAATATAGCTCATAGTTGATATATCAATCTAATCCTTCTCAATGTTGGAGTTGATGAAATCCAACTCTGTAGTCGCCAAGATCACCTACAGTGCAAATAGCTTGTGAAAGAGAAACCTAAGGAGCAAGAGTTTGAAGGAAACAAAGCAAGAGAAAATATTTCACAATAAGAAAAATGAAATTTCTATGTGAATGGATGATTTTACAATGAGAGAGAGACCAAATATAAAGGCCTCATGGAAGCTTGTAGAACAAGTTGGAAAGTGGTAGAAGATAAGGTTGACAACCAAGCATCCACAAAAAGGTGGAACATGTTAGAAGGGAAAAAACTCCCATGTTGTCAGCAACTAACCACTACAACTATTAAATACTAAATATTAAATAAATGCATTAACCTAAGTAAGCTTAAGTAAATAGAATAAATAATTAATAAATAATTAATTATTTACTCTAACACCCCCCTTAAGTGCAACTTAGGGGAATGCCTTAAGCTCACAAAACTAAGATGAAATGCAGAATGGGTCTGACAACGAGGCCATGTTAGGTACCCATGTACAATGCAAAGAGAAAAAAACATGAAGTGAAGGAAGGAAGGCCTCAACCAATCCCCCCAAGGACAATTTCTGCCAAAAAAGAGTCAAGAGACCCTCTAAAAACCATAAGTACAACCAGCCCCCCCATGAGAGATACTAAAGCCTCCCTAGAATAAAGGAGCCCTTAAAGGAGGGATCAAACCAATGCAAATCCAATGTGGAAGAAACAAGGGTACATAACAAGGGAATCCCTGAATGAGATGCAAAATTGGAAAGCCTAGTTGATGCCTAGAGGAGAATGTATGAGGAATCGGAAAGGGAATCCCCAAGGCAAGTGTGATGACATTGTCATGAATGTCCACTGTAGAATCTACAACAAGTGCACCTGGAGGCTCGATGAATGGAGCTAGAGGATTAGGCAGAGCAAAAGAAGAAGAATCCTACTGAAGAGAAAAGTCCTCAACTGGATGTGGCATGGCAGTCAAAATAGGGATCTCAGGAACAATACAAAGGTTCAAGTATCCTGACTAGGCCAAATGATGCTCCTGTGAAAGAGAAGTAGTGTGCTCCAACAATGGAGATAGTGGACCAAAGTGTGAGAAGGTGTAGAGACAAGTGGAAGGATCAACTACCCCTATAGTAATAAGACCTCCTACTACATGATCCCGAATGAAGACTGAATTAGTAGTGAACTCAACTGTCTTCCCTGATCCACTGCGTGTAATCTAAGAAATCAAGAGAAGGTTGGCAAACAAAGATGAAACATACAATACATCATTGAATATACCATCTTGGATGTGAACTGAACCTTTCCTGTAGATTGGTAGTGCAATGTTATTCCCCATGAGAATATATGGAATAGGAGAAGCCTCAAGAGTAGAGAAGACACCTTGAGAACATGTCATATGGTGAGAAGCACCTGAATCTAGTATCCAAGGAACCTGTGAAGGAGATGTAATGGTAGCCTGTAATGCATGACCCTTTCCAAGATCCAATGTAGATGGAAAAGATGTGGAAGAAGACTAAAAGGCAAACCCCTATGAGGTAGAAGAGGATGGAGAAGAGACAATGTTCTCCTGAAGAAGAGCTTGCAAATCCACAATTTGTTTCTCATAGCCATCAAATCTCGTCTAAAAACAATGTGCCTCATCATGAGATTGTTTCCCACAATAGGAATAAGTAGGAGTCTTAGTCTTATTTTTCTCCTTCTTCTTCGAAGATGATGAATCAGTAGAAGAGGTATTTGATATCTGCTTCAACTTCTGCTCCTGTGTATCCTTGGCAAGCAATCCATGTGACTGTGAACTTGAAAGTGAATCCATTTGAGTGATCTTGGACTATTCACAGGTTAACTGATCACAAAATATCTCAAATGAAGGCATCCTATGTCTATCACCCAAGGTATCCATAGTGGAGTAGAAAGTGGAAGAGAAGATCTGATACTGTCCCCTCAACTTTGAGATTATAAAAAAGATACACTCATCATCTGTCTTGGTTTTCCCACATCCCTGCAAAAGTGTATGTAGAGATTTGAACTTCATTAAGAAGTCCTCAATAGTGGGAAAGTTGTCAGGTGTCAAAGAAGTCAACTTTGCATCTAGCTTAAGTGTTCGAAACTCATTCACTTGGCCAAACAAAGTCTAAAATTTGAGCCAATAAGCTCATGGAGTAGTCAAACCATCCAAGTGAAATAGTAGATTGTCTGAAATGTTTAGTGCAATCAATCCCATGGCCTCATCCATTTTGTTCCTATGTTGAAGAACCTCAAAAGGGCATGTAAGAATAGGTTGATTCTCATCTAGACATGACCATAAGCCCCCTGACATGAGAAGCTGTGTCATTTGTGCCTTCCAGGTGTGATAGTTGTGTGCTATGAGATGGGTCATAGATGGATCCACCATTGAGAGAAAGAAGAAGACAAAAGCAGAAGGGTCTTATTTTAAAGTAAATTATAGAAAAGAAAATGCTCCCCCCCCCCCCCACAATGTATAAATTGGACACTCTTTACTTAGTGGGATTACAATAGCCAATTTAGGGCCTATTTCTGAAAGTAATATTTCTGTCCATAGAACCTATAATCTAATTCTAGATCTAGAAAGTAGAAAAAAAAAATGTACTTTCAAAAAAAATGGAACGTAATTATGTGTCCAGATGAGCCCGTACAAAGCATTTAAAGTGGCAAAAATTGAAATTTGTGAGTTGCAGAAAAATTCAAGAATAGAGATGTCAAACCACCTACACCAATGTGTAGATCATGAAATTCTACCCCAAAACAAAAGAAATTTCTCAAAAAAATGAGTCCGTATGAGGGAAATATTGTTGTTTGAAAATCACCTCTATAGTTATTTTTTCTGAATCGCTGCCATCGCACCTCCGAAAAATAAAGAAAAAGCCCAAAATATCAGATTTGTTATGCCAAAACCTCTTTCTCCTCTTTCTCCAAATACTAAAAAAAAATGCTCTTCCTCCTAATTTGAAGAAAAAATCACAAACAAACTAGGGTTTGTGTCTCCAAATCGTGGCTTCAAAAAAATCCTTCGAACAAGAAGTAGTAGGGAGGCTCTGAAATCCAACTCTACAATCGCTAAGATCACCTACAGTGCAAATAGCTTGCAGAAGAGAAACATAAGGAGCAAGAGCTTGAAGGAAACAAAGCAAGAGAAAATATTTCACAATAGGAAAAATGAAATTGCTATGTGAATGGATGATTTTACAATGAGAGAGAGAGAGACCAAATATAAAGGCCTCATGGAAGCTTGTAGAACAAGTTGGAAAGTGGTAGAAGATAAGGTTGACAACCAAGCATCCACAAAAAGGTGGAACATGCTAGAAGGGAACAAACTCCTGTGTTGTCAACAACTAACCACTACAACTATTAAATACTAATTATTAAATAAATTCATTAACCTAAGTAAGCTTAAGTAAATAGAATAAATAATTAATAAATAAATAATTATTTACTCTAACACTCAAAACTATTATACAAATCATAAAACTTGTTCATCTGAACAAAATTGCCTTCATTAGCAATAACTATGTTGATCTTCTCTATCTTTGGCTTCCAGGGTTACCAAGCTTTGCCTGTTGATTGCTTTAATGAATTCATTTTCTCTTCTTGCTTGATCTCTTATTCTTCTTCTTCTTCATCACTTGACTCAACAATTGTCAACAACATTTGCTATCTTTTTCTTGGTTTGGTGACTTGTTGTTTTATTCTCTTTGTCTTAGTAGTTACTGCTTCCACCAATCTTTCAAATTTTCTTTTCAGTTCACTAGGCTGAACATTTGACACTGCTGCATATGGAATGCTCTGTTCCAAAGATGTCTCTGTAAGGAAACTTGGCAAGAAAGAATATAACAGTTTCCACATAACCCATAATAGATCTGAAATAAATACAGAATTAAAATCCACATGCAAGAGAATAGACAAACCTCCAACATCTGCAAACACTCAATAAATATATCAATGCGAAAAACTCCCACTCAACCGTGGTACCAAGTCACCTATGGCATCATAAAATCCATCTCCTATACGAAGATCCAAACCAAACCAGGAACTAATCCTGCACTGTCACCCCATCACTATCACAAGCTCCCACTAAACCGTGTATCCAAGCTATCCATAACACATGATAAAAAATACCCAACCCTAAGCCCTTTTATACAAGTATTAAACCGCTTTAGGGTTATAACATGTCGGCCATATGTCGACCCAAAAAATTTTTTCGGGCCAATGCCCCGAACCCCACTATTTATGAAGTATGTACAGTACTTTCCTGATCAGTCACCACAATCTAACAGTCTCTACAATAGACACTAACAAAGGTTGAATATTTAGTATTCCTTGCTTTATTATTTTCCTTATAGCCTTAGAATCACTCTCAATCATTCTGACCTCTAATAGTACCTTCTTCATTATAGATTCTATCTTTTTGTGTGATGACTTCTCCATAGATGCTTGATGAGTTGATTGTGTGATCTCATCATAAGTACAAAATCTGTATTCTACTTTGTCCTTATCTAATTTCAATAATAAATCAATATAACCAACTACTATATCATCATTTAATTCATAACTCAAGGGATCAAGAAATGTTTCCTAAGCTTCTACTACTTGAATATAGGTATAATCCATATCAACCATAATATAAATATCTTCCTTAAATCTGTTCGCAATTGTAGGTGAAATTCTAAATCTCTATTTCATTTCATTTCATTTTGAAATGTTCTCATTATTAGGTTGCCACTATCTAATATCTTGTCTACATGATGCCTTCTACCTATTGCTGTAATCTTCTCCATTGTACAACTGTCACTACTCATTATGTTTGTGACTAATAAGTAAGGAAATCTTTTAAGTACGTGAAAGAATATGTGATTGACCAATGACTTGAATCTAAACACACCATTCTTTGTCCTCTTGATTTTTTCTAGGTTTTCTAAGAGTTGCATTCTCAAAATTTCACTAAGATTCACTTGTTCCTTCTCTATACATATCTTATATACTGCATAGATGAATCCCACTGAAAGTTCATCAATCTTTGAGCTTTCACATATAGAATAGACAATAATTCTACTCAAAAATCTTATGTAATCTTACTTGATGGTGTTGATCACCATAGCCTTTCCATTATACACTACTTTAGTATAACTTTCAACCTTCTTTTTGACCATTTTCTCACCTATAGGTACACTACCTTGTTTACTAAGACTAGTTACCTCATGAGTAAGGTTGGCAGAAATATCAATTACATTATCTTGCATCCATAATTTACCATCATGTATCCTACTCAATACGATATGTGTCCACTCATCTATGTCTAATTCATGGTAGAAGTGATATTTAAACATGTCTAGTTCCTTTAGATGGTCAAATCTAGGCTTCATAGTCATGTCATGATTGAAAACCAATTCTATATCTTTGTTCATGAATTCACTACCAATAGACTCAAACTTACTATTCAGATAACTTCCTACATCTTTAAGATATACTACATTGTTTGGAGTGATAGACAATGCTGAGTTAGGGTTTTCTTTAGTCAACTTAGGTCTATCCTCATTCTCAGAGTGATAGACAATGCTGAGTTAGGGTTTTCTTTAGTAGGTTTTACAAAAATAACTTTCAACTTAGGTCTATCCTCATTCTCAACATTGTACACTAATGGCATATCCATGATTCTATTAATTATGAACTTCTACCAAACAAATTTGTAGAAAAATGATAAAACACCTCTTTCAAAAAATAGGGTTTGCTTCAAAATCACCCTAACAAGTTGCTTCTAAGTGCCCTTCACTTCAAATGTAATCAAAATGAAGTAAAAATCAATTCTATACTCCATTTATTCCATCAACTTGAACTTGCATTAATTGCATACTTTGCAAACATGAAAAAACTATCAATTAAATTCTGTAATCAAATAACTACTCAAGATCATATATCAGATCTTTAGATGTCACGTGAGGTTTGCCATAGTTAGCTTCCATCATGACAAAACTTTACTAAACTTTACATTACAAAATTCTCTGAAAAAACATACTTTTCATCTTCTGTTACAAAGCTAACCTTTACTGTAATACCAATAACTCTGAATTCCTTCATAACTTGTTTAGATAAGCTCCAAATTTCAAGTGAGCTTAGGTATCATCTAAACATAACTAGATACATCTTTTCCCAACTACGCTACCTCTAATTCAATATTTGAATGAAGTTCTCAAATTTTGATGTTGTGAACAAGCTTAATTCAACTTAATTGAATCAAACTCAACAAATGACTTTGATCTTCTTGTCTCATCATCATCTACCTTTTCTTTTGAAATATCTACTCCTTTCACAAATGCCTCATTAAGTTCTTCTTGAAGTTCACTAAATTTTTTTCTGTGTTCCTCATTGTCTCTATTAGTTCCAGAGTTCATTTCATGGTTCCTTCTATCATTTCTGACATTCGTTCCATCATTCCTCCTATTTCCAAAGTTTCTTCCATTGTTCCTTCTATCTCTAAAGTTTCTATCCATTCTGTAGTACTTTTCTGTGTGTCAAAAGTTGTTGCATAACTAACATATTGGTGCTCTACTTCTAGGATTTTGCTGATCATCAAGTGCATGACAATTTAGAGCAATGTATCCTAATTTATTACACTTAGAATGCATGATCTATCTTCTATCTTCATAAGATCTTCCTTCTCTCAATGTCCTTTCATTAGATCTTCTTCTATCTATAGGGTTAGTATTTCTAGACATTCTACTATTTCTTTTGTCATTATCATACTTAGGTTTCCTACAATCAATTACATTATGACCCATACCATGATAGTTATGAAAATAAAAGTCCTTAACATGATTAAATGACTAATTTGTACAATCTATTTTCATATGTCCTATTTCATTACATAAAAAGAACTTACCTCTAAATTCATAACTGGTTTCCTTAGGAGATTCCACATACTTTGGTTCTTCCAAAATTTCAACTTCTTTGTTTTGCTCAATTTCTTTAAATTTATTAGAAGACTAACTGGATTCAATCTTATCATCAGATTTGTCTTTAACTTTTAAATATGATCTAATCTTAGGTTTCTTCGTAGACATGCTAATTAGATAACCAAGACTAGTCTTATCATAAGTAGGTCTCTATATTGAAATTGAATCATCAATATTTTCTCTGCTAGAATAAAGCTTCTCAAGCTACTACTTGCACTGAGTTAATTCACATTTCACAATAGTATTCTACTTGTGGAGTTCTTCATGATCTTCTTTCAATGTTTCAAACTCTGATGTTTTCTTTGCCAGGCTTGCCCTCAAATCTACATTCTCAATCTTCAAATCAGATTCAACTTTGCTAGGATCATTTCTCAAAGTTAACTTTAGATTTGTAATCTTCAATTCATGCTTCAAAATCTTGTACTCTGTCTTCAATTTTGAGTAATCATCATCACTAGTTCTAGATTCAGTAAATTTAAGCTTGGATTTGAGATGTTTAATCTTTTTTTTCAATTGACCAATGTTTAATTTGGAGTCTTCATATCTGTCTTTCAACTTATCTCTTTCTTTAGTAAGGAGATCAATTTGTTTAAGAGCTTCTTCAAGGTTCTTCATCAATTGTTCCATATCCATAGGGATCTTACTTAAGTTGTAAAGCCTCTTCAAAGTAACTGTGCTCTTATACCAATTGTTAGAAATAAAGATTACTGAGAGAGGGGAGAGGGGGGTGAATCAATAATCTACAAACTTTAGTGGCCAACTATATATTATTTCTTACTTTAAACTATGCATAACAAAGTAATAAAGTACTACTGAATAGTAACAATAACAATGCACAAAGATAACTCATAACACCGTATTTTTTAAACTAGGGAAACCTTGGCCAATGGAAAACCCTAGTGGAGATGATACCCACTAGATAATATACTAATATATAAGTTCCTTGTTAGAGGATGGGCCCTGTTAGGAGTCAATGAGAAAATTTAGTATGAGTCCTTATCAGGAGACTTTGAATCCCTGTTAGGAGTTGTGGTACAAAAAATGCAAGATGATCCCATTGCCAAAACATGCACTTCTAATTACAAGAAGAGCTCACTACCTATCTTCTTCCTTGACCAATCTATGATCTTCAACTCGATCTTAGATCAAAAAATAGCTCATATAGAAATCCACATATATTTCTTTCAAAAAAGTTTGCATATAATCACAATTACAAGTTAGCACTTACAATCACAATCACAATTCTTATTGCAAAATGTCCTTTCCATAAATACCATGCCTTTACATGAATTTTTGCTAGGTTGACTAAGACCAAAATCCACTTTTTCAACTTAGAGTAAACATCTAGGATGGTGGCCCTAATTGGACAAGTAATTAAAACAATTATTTTCTTTAATTCGCTATCTTGTT
Organism: Cupressus sempervirens; assembly: GCA_028749045.1. Taxonomy (NCBI): domain Eukaryota; kingdom Viridiplantae; phylum Streptophyta; class Pinopsida; order Cupressales; family Cupressaceae; genus Cupressus; species Cupressus sempervirens. The sequence goes on from CM053791.1 coordinate 778,791,691, forward strand.
TCACTTCAAACGTGATTATCTCTATTCCATACAATTTGTACTAACTTTCAAAGTTATACACATCATCACCAGCATGTATACTATCTTCATCTAAGTTCCCTAGTCATAATGTGATGTCTGCAACAAGTCATAAACAAAATAATGCACTATTGTAAACCAAATTCTATACTTAGACAATTTTTTGATTACCAAACACTAAGTATCTTTATTTACAAAGTTTCTTGTGAACATGTTGTTGAATACAATTATTCAATTGTGTGTTGTCTTTGATGTTACACAAATTTCATGTCAGTTATCAGTCAGAGTCTACCAAGTTTAGTTGATCAATAAGGAAAAATATAGAGTCTACATAGCTCAGAAGCTTAGCAAAGAGAACTACAGAGTCTACTGAGCATTCCTAAATTCTACACTTTGAAGACAGTTTTTACTGAGCTCACTCGAGCATCAAAGGATTCTAAGATAGAGGTTAGTGTTAACTGAGCTACCAAGGTTGACAAAGGAAAGTTAGTTTCTATCAAGCTTAGAAGGTCAGTGAAGGAAAATCAATTCTTACCGAGTTCACTTGGGATTTTTGCAAAGTTCGTAGTGTTTACCTAGCTTCACTTGGTTAACACTGGAAATCATTTCTGGAGCAGTGTTTACTGAGCTGGGTCAACCAATGAAGGATTTCATTATCTTGGGAAATAGAGTTTATTTGTTTAATTTAATGTTTGTAGCTATCTGATGTATGGTTTATTGGTAAATGTAACTTGTAATTGAGCTGAGTTGAGAATCTGTAATGTATACATAAAAGGTCAAGTTGTGTATTCAAGTGTATGAATCGATGTATGAATGAGTGAAGTATGCAAGTGAGTTGATTGTGAAGTATAAGTGTGAGAAATTTTTGAAGAAGGATAAGATATCCTTGAGGAGTAGCAGAGTTGTATTTGATTTGTGAGGATCTATTGAAGCAGAGCAGAGATCTATATTAGCAAAGTTTAGTTGCATCTCATTCAAGTCACTTATTGTTACTTTCTCACCATTGTAGTAGTAATTCCTAAATCTCTTAATAGAGTTGGTCTAATAGCCATTTTGTAAATCCTCTAGCAAGGTGGACAATTTTACTAAATTTTTCTAAAGTCCTCTAGCAAGGCCACTCCTAATAGGGTGATTAAATCCTCTAACCAGGTCACACCTAACAATGTGTTTTGTAACCTTTAGCAGGGTTGGCTCCTAATAGGGCTCACTTCAGAAGAGTGAAAATTGGTAGCTAGTTACTTGGTGGTTTTTCCCATATTAGATTTCTACATTAAATTTGGTGTCTCTTGTGTTCATGTTATTTTATTTTGCGTGCATGTTAATAATTGTGAATGCTTGAAGATCAGTAACAAGTTAATCTACTGAGTTACAATATTTTTCTGTGTGGCTACCAATTAATAGTAGTAATTAAGTTTTAAGACATGTAAGGGATCTGTGGATTTATTTTTGTGGTAATTGATTCACCCCCCCTCTGTGTTACTCCATCTATAATTCCAACAATTGGTATCAGATCTTTTGGTGCTTGCAAGAAGGATTTCAAGGATCTAAGCTAAAGGTCAGAATGTCTTATAAGAGAGAAATTTCAAGGCTTAACGGGGTAACATTTCAACATGAAAAGATCTCATGAGACTTTATCTAGCTTCTATTGGAGACAAATGATTGAAATATTTGGATGAAGCATATGTAACTCCCTCTAGTACATTATCTGCTAATGATATTGGTAAGAAAAAGACTCATAACATCATGATGATAGACATTGCATCTGCGCTAAGCTATGAAGAATTTGATGATGTCAAGGACTGCAAAACTACCTTTGAAATGTGGAACAAGCTGAAAGAAATCTATGAGGGAGATGATAATGTGAGAAGAGCCAAAGAAAAAAGTTTAAGAGGACAATTTGATCAGATGAGGATGAGAGAGGATGAAAACATTGCAAAGTATGTTGAAAGAGTCAAAGCAAGTGTTAGTGCAATCAAAGCTTTTGAAGGAGATATTAAGGAGGAAATAGTTATAAGTAAAGTTCTTAGAATATTACTTCCCATTTATGACATTAGAGTTTCTAAAATTTAAGAAAGAAGATGTGAAGCAAATCATAAGATAAATTTAGAGGCCATAGTTGGAAGGTTGACTGCATTTGAGCTAGATAACTATGATAACTATGTTCTAGCTACCAAGAACATTGAATCAACATTTGAATCCAAGCTTTCACTCAAGAAGAAAGGCAAGAAGATAAAGGATTCTTAGTCAAAAAGTGAAGAAGATTCAAAATAGAGTTTTGATAGTGATCTTGAGATGGTTGAAGTTCTACTAGCAAGGAAATATTCTAGAGGCAGAGGGAAATATAAAGGTAAGGTTCCTCTAATCTATTTTTCATATGAGGAAATTGGACATATTGTTGCTAGGTGCCCAAATAAGCATAACAAAGATGAGAAGAAAGGTCACAAGTGCAATGGCAAGAAAGACTTCAAATCATTCAAGGACAAAGGTAAAAAACATGTTTCATGGCTAAGGATTCTAATGATTCTAATGATGAAGAAGATGAAATTGTTTACATTGCTGTGAAATATGAGTCTAACAATGATGAGGATATGGAACTTATTTTTCATGTGAGAAAAAATGATACATGGATTATAGACAGTGGTTGCTCTCATCATATGATTGGTGATACGACTAAGTTTGAACATTTTGAAGACTATGATGGTGGTAGTGTGAGGTATGATAATAATGAACCTTGTTACATAAAAGGAAGAGGAAGAATCTCACTAACCAAAGAGCTTGTATGTGATGATGCATATTGGGTAGAAGGACTAAAATACAATCTGTTGAGTGTGGCACAACTACTCAATAATGGATTCAAAGTAGAATTCATGCATGGCAAAGTAGGACTGCTGGATGACAAAGGAAAGCTGATTGGATTAGGCACACATACAAAAGGTAAGTTGTTCTATGTTGAACTTGGTGAATGTTCATGTTTTATTGCTCAAGTTGAAAAAAGTTAGTTATGGCATAGGAGCTTGTGTCATGTGAACTTTGATAACTTGGTGAAAATAAGTAAATTCAGGAAAGTAAGAGGCATTCCTAATATAAAGAAACTTGAGGTTGGTCTATGCAAGAATTGTCAAATTGGTAAGATGGGAAAGACTAGCTTCAAAAGTAAAAACTATCAGTCTAAAGAAGTTTTAGAAATTGTGCATACTGATTTATGTGGACCTATTGGAATTAAAAACTATACTGGTCAAAAGTTCTTCATTCTTTTTGTTGATGATTACTCAAGAATGATGATTGTCATGTACCTAAGAGAGAAATTAGAAGCATTTGAGAAGTTCAAATGGTATTTGGCCAGAGTAGAGAAGGAAATAGGAAAAAGACTAAAATACTTGAGGTTAGAAAGAGGTGGTGAATTCATTTCACATGAGTTCAATAACTTTTGCATTGAAAGAGGGATCAAAAGATAGGTATCCGCCCCTGGAACTCCTGAGAAAAATGGAATAGATGAAAGGAGGAACAGATCTATCATGGACTGTGCAAGAACCTTAATGATTGAAAAGAACATTGCTATCAAATACTAGAAGGAAGCTATTAGCATTGCAGTTCATACCTTGAACCAAGTATAGCTGAAGAAGGATTTATTCAAAACCCCCTATGAGTTATGGTATGGCTATAAACCTAATGTAAGTTACCTAAAGGTATTTGGAAGAAAATGTTACATTTTGAAAGAATCTAGAAAAGGTAAATTTGATGTGAAGGGTGATGAAGGAATATTTTTGGGTTATTCTTGCAAAAGTAAAGCATATAGATGTTTGAACTTGTTTACTCACAAAGTCATAGAAAGTGCACATGTGAAAGTTGATGAGTTTGCAGAAAGAATTGAAGAAAAAACCAAAAGAGAACTAGAAGATTAAAGGAGATTTGTTTTCATAGAACCTGATATAGTGCTAGATACACCTATCAATCAAAAAACTTCTACTCTCGAGTCTTTAGTAATCAAGTTGCAGGAAGTTCAAACCAAGCTATAGGAAATCGAGTCACATTTTGATGCTATCGAGCCAATGCTTACTAAGTCTGAAGGACCCAAGTAGTAGACAGATCAGCTAGAACCTAAATTGAAGTGCCAGAGGATGAAAATGCAAAGCATTCAAAAGGTAAGGAACCTGTATTAGCTAAGTATGTTAGGAGACATCATACACTGGATTAAATCATTGGAGATAAATCTAAAGGTACTATCACAAGAAGTAAGTTGAAAGGTACTTTTTTACTTGCTGATTTTAAACCTAGAAGTGTCAAAGATGCATTAGAAAATAAAAGTTGGATTGAGACTATGAATGAAGAGATAGAGTAGATAGAGAAAAATAAAACATGGACTCTTGTACGTAGGCCTAAAGACAAAAATGTGATTGGAACTAAGTGGGTATTCAGAAATACGTTGAATGAAGATGGTAAGGTATCAAGGAAAAAAGCTAGACTAGTATTCAAAGGATACTCTCAAGAAGAAGGAATAGACTATGGAGAGACTTTTTCTCCTATTGCAAGATTGGAAGGTATCGAGACCTTACTTGCATATGCTACATAGAAAGGATTTAAGGTTTATCAGATGGATGTCAAGTCAGCATTTCTCAATGGTATACTAGATGAGGAGGTGTACATTGAGTAGCCTAAAGGTTTTGGTGATCCAGACAAGAAGGACATGGTCTGTAAATTACACAAAACATTGTATGGTATGAAACAAGCCCCTAAAGCATGGTATGAAAGACTACATAACTATCTTATTTAGATTGGTTTTCAGAGAACTAATGATAATAGTAACTTGTATATCAAGGAAGGACCAGATAATAAGATTATTTTGGCAGAAATATTTGTGGATGATACTTTGTTCACAGGAAATGATGATATTTGCAAAGAATTTTCAGAGAAAATGAACAAGGAATTTGAGATGTCAATGTGTGGTGAGATCAAATTCTTTGTTGGTCTTCAAATTCAGCAAAGTAAGAATGGAATCTATATCATTCAATCTAAATATATCAAGGAAATACTGAAAAGGTTTGGTATGGAAGACTGCAAACTAGTTCAGAATCCTATGTGTACAGGATTGAAACATACCAAGGATGGTGAATCAAAGGAGGTAGATTAGACATTGTATAGATCTATAATTGGAAAGTTGCAATATGTAGTGCATAGAAGGCTAGATATTGCCCTTGTAGTTGGTATTGTAGCAAGATTTTTAGCAAAACCAAGAGAAAATCACATGATGGCAATTCAAAGAATCATGAGATATTTGAAAGGCACTGAAGATTATGGATTATGATACAAATTTAGAGGTAATCTAGATTTAAAAGTGTTTACTAATGCAGATTGGGCAGGAAATGTCGATGATAGAAAAAGTACAAGTGGAGGAGCTTTCTTTCTTGGAAAGAGGTTGGTTTCTTGGACAAGTAAAAAGTAAAATTGTACATCCCAATCCACAACAGAAGTAGAGTATGTTGCAACATCAGTAAACTATTCTAATATTGTTTGGTTCAAATAGTTATTGGAAGGTATGAAGGAAGAAATAAAAGAACCTATTGTTATGTTTTGTGACAATACAAGTGCAATTAACATATCAAAAAATCCAACGATGCATTCAGAAACCAAGCACATCAAAATAAAGTATCACTTTATCAGAGAGTTGGTGCAGGATAAAGAGATTAGATTGGAATATGTCCATACAAAGGAACAAATTGCTAACATATTCAAAAAGCCTTTACCTAAGGATGCATTTTTGTATCTAAGAGATAAGTTAGGGGTCATTCCCCTATTTTAAGCTCACTAAAATGAAGTTTTAGTGATGCATCAATAGGTATCAAGTTGAAGATCTTTTAGTTGATGCAAAATAATCATGGAAATATTACATATGAATCAGTACATAAGGTACATTACTATCCATCTAGTTTGTGTTGTTTTTGGCATGTGTTGTTAAATAGGGAGAGTATACTGTCATATCTTTATGAAATTTGATGTTTTGTAAAGAATCTATGTAATTCCTTCATAGAAGGAGATTACTGTATTTGAGGAGTTTGAGGAATGAAATGTAAGAGAGAGAAACATTCTATTAGAAAAGACTTGTTTTCAAATTTCATTCTACTATGACATGTTGTGTTGCCATTAATGCCAAAGAGAGAGATTGTTGGATACAATTATTCAATTGTGTATTGTCTTTGATGTTACACAAATGTCACATCAATTACCAGTCAGAGGCTACTGAGCTCAGTTGATCAACAAGGCAAAAGATAGAGTCTATCGAGCTCAAAAGGTTAGCAAAGAGAATTACAGAGTCTACCAAGAATTCTTGAATTCTACACTGTTCAGATAGTTTCTACAGAGCTCACTTAGGTGTCAAAGGATTCTAAGACAGAGGTTATTGTTAACTAAGCTACCAAGATTGACAAAGGAAAGTTAGTTTCTACTGAGCTCACAAGGTCAGTGAAGGAAAATTAGTTCTTATCGAGTTCACTCAATCTCTAAAGGATTTTTGCAGAGTTCACAATTTTTAGCTAGCTTCACTTGGTTAACACTAAAAATCATTTCTAGAATAGTGTTTACCGATGAAGGATTTCATTATCTTGGGAAATAAAGTTTATTTGTTTAATGTCATGTTTGTAGCCGACTGATGTATGGTTTATTGGTAAATGTAACTTATAATAGAGTTGACTTGACAATTTGTAATGTATAAATAAAAGGTCAAGTTGTGTTTTCAAGTGTATGAATGGATGTATGAATGAACGAAGTATGCAAGTGAGTTGATTATGAAGTATAAGTGTGAGAAGTTTTTGAAGAAGGATAAGATATCCTTGAGGAGTAGCAGAGTTGTATTTGATTAGTGAGGATCTATTGAAGCAAAGTAGAGATCTATATCCACAAAGTTTAGTTGCATCTCATTCAGGTCACTTATTGTTACTTTCTCACCATTGTAGCAGTAATTCCTAAATCTCTTAACAGAGTTGGTCTAACAACTATTTTGTAAATCCTCTAACAATACTGAATTGTTCTAAAGTCCTCTAGCAAGGACACTCCTAATAGGGTGATTAAATCCTCTAACCAGGTCATACATAATAGTGTGTTTTGTAACCTTTAACAAGGTTGGCTCCTAACAGGGCTCATTTCAAAAGAGTGAAAATTGGTAGCTAGTTAGTTGGTGGTTTTTCCCATATTGGGTTTCCACATTAAATTTGGTGTCTCTTGTGTTCATGTTATTTTATTTTGCATGCATTTTAATAATTGTGAATGCTTAAAGATCAGTAACAAGTTAATCTACTGAGTTACAAAATTTTTCTGTGTGGCTACCAAGTAACAATAGTAATTAAGTTTTAAGATATCTAAGGGATCTATGAATTTATTTTTGTTGTAATTGATTCACACCCCCTCTCAGTTACTCCATCTATAATTCTAACACATGTACATCATGTGTTTCCATAAATGACAACAATTACATATCACTATTACCCAATTGTCAATAGGAAAACCCTAAAATATTTTGTGTGATGAAGTGAAGTGAAAGAGACAAATGACAAGTGCAAAGAGGACATTCATGGTGACTAAGGAGGTTGAGACAAAGGGATGAATTGTAGAATCAGTTAGAGATAACATAACTAAGTAGAGAGCGAGAGAAGTGTAGATATATTTGATTAGAAGGATCAAGTACACATTAGGAAAGAGAAGATTTGACATCTAGCAGTAAGGTGCTAACCCAAGTATCATGGTGCTAAATCATTTTAATAGGTGATGCAGAGAAAATCTCCTAATAGAGTAGCCTTAATAGGTTTCAAGTTCTATCCAAATTTTATAAAATCTCTTAACCTTGTGCTTACTTTATTGTGAGTTAAAATCCTCTAACAAGGTGAGACCTAATAGTCTTTGTAGCCTTTGATAGGGCATATCCCTCATAGGATACATCATAGATTATGATCAAACAATTGTAACCTTAATTGGGTACACTTTATGACTGGAGTAGTGAATATTTGTGGGTTTCATCCCCAACCTAGTTTTACCTTCTCTTTGGAGGGTTTCTAGGTAACCAATATCTTGTGTCAAGTGTTATTTTCTTTATGTTATGTATGAAATGCATGGATAGTTATTGCAATTTACATATTAAATTTTGAAATTGATGTGTGGTGATCATATTTTGTTTAAAGTTTTGAAGTACTGATTCACCCCCCTACCCTCTCAAGATTCATTTTTCCATTAAGTAATTCCAACAATTGGTATCTGAGTGAAGGCACCCTTGAAGGAAAGCTTGATAGCTTGAGAAGAAAGATCTCAAAGATGGAAGTTGACTTATTGGAAAAGAAAATAGATAATCAAAATATTGAAATACAACTTTTCCTACATCATTTGAATGAAGAAAGAGAAGTGCTACAACAATCATTGAACGAAAGAAGAGATTTGGCCATGCAAAAAAATGATACACAATACAAAGAGATTGATACTACTAGATTATTTGTAGAAAGAAACTTCAAAGAGTTTGATGCAATAGTTGCAGATTTGATGGAAAATAATGGAGCCCTAAATGAAAAGGTCAGGATTCTCAAAAGAGAGGAAGAGATGCAATCAATATTGCTATGTGAGATGATTGAAAAGAAAAAGAAAGATGAGATTGACAGAGTCATTATTGAAGAAGACAAAAGGGTATCATGTAACATAGTTGAAGAGAAGACATCAGATGTACAAAGTATTGGTAACATGCAATTGGATACAATGAATCAATTGATGATTGATAATCATGAATTGAATGGAAATGATAATGAAATCACAACTTTGAAGTTATAGAATGACCTACTACAGAATAAATTGAGAGCTAAAAGAGAAAATATTAAGAAGCCTAGTGAAGCCATACAATATTTTGAGAAATTGATGGAATCCCCAAGACCTATCAATGATACTACTAGATTGGGTTATACTAATACTAAAGAAGGAGAGTCATCTAGAAGTGGTGAAAAAAGGAACAACAAAGGTAAGAACAAAAAACCCACTTGTCATAATTGTGGAAAGCTAGGTCATACAACTAATGTTTGTAGGAGTAAAACTATCAATCAAAGCCCTAAGGAGAAATATAGAGGAAACTACTATAAATAAAATAAGCAAGGACATCATGCACATGAATGCAAGACCAAGACCATGAACACTCAAAGATTTGGAGGATACTTCTATAATTATTGCAAGTATGGACACAAAGCATACAAGTGCAAATCCAACCCTAAATGGTCATCAAACAAACAAGATAAGGTAAACCATACTGAAAACTCTTACAATTGGGATTATAATACAAGATATAGTTGTCACTATTTCCAAGAGTATGCACACATTCCTAAGAATTGCATAAGAACACAGTTTAGAAGTGATTATAATAGATGGTTGAGTAATAATACATGCTTTAGTTGTTTGAAGACTGGTCATATCAATAAAAATTGTCCAACAAGGTCACCAGCACCAAGAAATAAGAGTAAAGAGAAGATTGATGTTGAAAAAGTAAAGGTTTAGATGAACATGACATTGAAGAAGAGAGAAGATTTCAACACATCAAGTCAAGGTAAGGTCACTTCATCTAATGGATCAGGTGATCACATCACCCTCAACTAGGCAATCAAAAGGTATGTGTGGAACTGATATCTCAAAGTTACATTATGCATCAGTTCCAAGAATCTAAGACTTGAAGATAATCCATATGCATGAATTAAGATGCAATGGAGTGATCAAAACATGGAAGAAACTCTTTAGTTTTGTTATTTTCTATGTTGTTGCCGAGCATGGAAAATTTTAGTTGTTGCCAAGCAAAGGAGTCATGTTAGTATTGACTAAGCTTACTGTATAAGCCAAGTATATGGGAAATCATGTGTAAGTTGAGTGATTTGGAAACCCTATGGTAGCCATGTCATGTCCCCTTTTCAAATATTTAAAAATAATAATCTTTGCTAAGGCAGGCAGGCCCAAAAAAGGTGAAGTTTCGGCAAAAGGGGCTAATCTTTGGAAACCAATGGACTAATAAATAAAAATAATTATTAAAATATGTTTTATTAACCCCTCTTGGATGTGAGTTAGGGTTATGCCCTCTTTTAAGGGATTTGGAAGCATTTTGGGCTCATTCCAGAACTTGATTTTCGCTTATTGCTTTGTTGTTCTTCAGAGGCTGCCAAACTTGTGGAGAAGGAGACCCAAAGATGGGAGTTTTCAGGTTTCTAGGAAGGCTAAGGATGGAAGTTTGAATCCATTCCATGTACAAGCTCATGCAGAGTTTTCCCTTGTGCTGAACAATGCAAATTTGTGGGTTTTTGGGTGTGTTTTTTATAAGAGTTTGGTGTTTTCAGTTGAGTATTTCATATCAGTTTGGGTTGCTGCTGTATTTCAGACTTTAAGATGTTAAAATAGAGCTGAATATATGTATTGGGATGTGGTTAAACTTCTGAGATAGATTATTAGTGTTTTTGTGGTGTTTCCAGACATTTTTGTGTTAATTTCGGGAGCTCGATGAGCATAGTTTTTGTCCTATGTTTGTGAGATGTTGTGTAAATACTATACAGATATGGAAATGTCATTTTGTAGGCTGTTATGCTGCTTAAATTTTTGTAAAAATTTCCATTTTCAGATTTATTAATAATATGTGAAGTTGTGAAGTTTTTGGCACTATTTTGGACATACCCGATTTGGGGTTTATTGAGAAATTGGTGGATCTTTGTAATATTGGTTGTTTGATTTTGAAAATCTGATTAGAGGTTTGAAATATCATATAAAATTAAAAAAAGGGACATTTCAAGCCAAGCTTACAAATGTGTAAGCATTAAGAATTTATTGCAGCATTTCAAGGGTTATATAGTCATTTTTTGACCCATTTGCATTCACCAGCAATCAAAGAGAGAACAAAGAGCACAAAGAAAAATCGCAACAGGAGATTCTTGCATTTGAAAACTGAATTGAAGTGCAACTCAAAAAAATTCATTAGATTGAAAGGTATTCATCAAGTGCCAAGTTTCATCATTTGCATTTTCATAAACCCTAAGTAGCAAATATGGAAGCCAACTCTTCTATGAATGTTAGGAAGGAAGGAAAGGAAGTGTTTAATGTTTAGTTAATTACTAATGATGTAAGACAACCACATTTTCAAGAAATACCTGAGATAGGATATAAAGGAGAATCATCTGGTGCATTATCCATGATACCACCAAAAGTTCTAATCATTCAGGATGTTAGGTATTGTTCTACTTGTATGGGTGGAAGTATATGACACATGGAGATAAGGGAATTGTATAGCAAACTTTATGAAAATGGATTCTTAAGGGAAGAGAACAAAATTGCACAAAAGAAAGGGTTGACCTGTGCCCTAGATTTTCCTATTGTATTCAAGAAAGAATGGATAAAGATTGTACTTAATGAAATACATGATGACTTTATATATTTGGAAAATGGACCAATTAAGATCACCAAAAGGATCATTAATCAAGTGTTAGGTTATCCTACCCTAGATAGACCTAAGAGCATGCAAAGTGATGCAAAGGAGATAATTGAGAAAAATATAGGTTTAGTATGGAACAAGAGAGGGATGTATATAGATTCAATCTCAGACCCCTTAGTTGCCTTTACAGTGAGAGTAATTGCACATAAGTTCTTTCAGTCTAGCAAACTAAACAATGTATGATGTATGGAATTGGACTTGGGATATAAGATAGTGAAAAGAGATCACACCTATGACCTTGCTGAGTTACAACTTTAGCACCTATATGAAAACTTCAAAGCCATAAGGAAAATAAAGAGTGCATCTTGTAGGTTTGGTTCTCTATTTGTTTGCATATTCTTCTATGTGCATAACACATTTCCCACATTTGGTAAAGTAGTGTGGAAATCAAATAGGCCAAATACACTTTAGATTGAAGAGTTAATAGAGAAACTTGGAGATAATTTTGTGTCAATGATGACTAGCTATTTTGAGGAGTTCAAGAAATCCATGAAGGAAAGACTATGGATTCTCGTGTCACTAGTGGAGAAAATTTGCAATGATGTTTGCTTCTTAGTTGTTGTAGATTATATATATGTGTAGGCAGCTATTCCCAGGGTTAGATGGCTTAATCCCTTTCTATATGATTGGAAGAGGACATTGATAAAAGTGCCACCTCATTTGGAAACTATGAGGAAGCCAAATCAAGGATCACTTTGAACTTATAAACAAATTCAATGATAAGAAAGAAGAAAAAGCTTTTGAAGAAGCTTAATGAGAGATTTGGAAAAGGGGGAGAATAAGAAGAAGATAAAGACTCTTGTTATCACTATAAAATTGGTGATCTTCCTACTTTTGACCCAATTCCTCCAAAAAACATTGTAATCAAGTCATCTCCTTGCTAGCTTCCATAGTAGCTACATACTCAGCTTCAGTATTTGAAAGTGCATTAACCTTCTACAATCTAGAAATCCAAATGACTACAATACCCCCTATAGTAAAAATATACCCTATAGTACTCCTCCTTGTATCAACATCTCCTGCCAGATTAGAGTCAACATCTCCACTCAGAGCATAACTGGATCCTATGAAACATAATGCCTTTGTAGTAGCACCTCTCAAATATTGAAGTATCCATTTGATGACACTCCAATGTTCCATACCCAAATTACTCATACACTTACTAACAACTCCCATTGCATGAGCAATATCTGGCTGTGTGCATACCATTTCATACATTAGACTACCAAATGCTAATGAATACATGATGTTAGACATTTTATCTACCTCTTCCCATGCCTTTGGGCACATTTCCTTAGTCAATTTGAAATGACTAGCCAAAGGTTTACTGACTACTTTTGCATCATGCATATTAAATATTTTCAACACCTTCTTTATATACTCATTTTGGGACAAATTCAAGGTTCTTTTTTTCCTGTCCTGTGTGATCCTCATACCAAGGATTATCTTAGCATCACCCAAATTATTTATAGAAAATGACCTTGCTAATTTCTATTTAAGTTCATTTATCTATTGCATATTAGACCCAACAACAAGCATGTCATCAACATAGAGTAACAGAATAATGTAACTCCTATTATCCAATCTCTTATAATAAATATAGTGATTAGAATGACATATATGGTAATCTTGTTCAACCATGCAATTATAAAATTTTAAATACCATTTCTGAGGTGCCTACTTTAGGCTATACAAACTCTTCCTTAACTTGCACACCAAATTATCCTTACCCTTGACCTCATATCCCTCTGGTTGCTGCATGTAAATTTCCTCCAAATCTTCATGGAGGAAGGTTGTTTTCACATCTAGCTATTCAAGATGCAAGTCATTTACAACAAAAAGACTTAGTATAGTTCCAATTGAAGTCATTTTTATAATAGGGGAATATTTCATCAAAATCAATACCCTTTTTCTATGTAAAACCTTTTACCACAAGTTTGGCCTTATACCTTTTCTTTCCTCCATCTTTCCCCTTCAGCCTATAAACCCATTTGTTAGGTGAGGATCTTTTTCTTTTAGGTAAAGGGACTAAGTCCCAAGTCTTATTTTTTAACAAGGAGTCCATCTCTTCTTTCATGCCTAGTTTCCACTGTTGTCTGGCATCTACCTTTATTGCTTCTTTATACTCCTCTGGTTCACTAGAATCAGTCAATAAAATAGAGTATAAAGAAGGAGAAAACCTTTCAGGAGGCCTACTCAACCAAGTAGAATGTCTAACACTTATAGGAGTTTGTGAGATAACCTGTTATTGTTGAGCATCAAATACCAATGGCATTTCTTTTTCACGAGTCTCATCCAAAACCACATAGTCTTCTTTGACCATTTTCTTATGGAGTTCCTAGAATAGTCTTCTACCTTCAGATTCCATTAATAGAACAATAATATTTAAAAGACTTGTTGCAATACTCACCTCCATTATCTGATCTGAGATACTTTAGCTTCTTTCCTATCTCATTTTCAACCAAAGTTTTCCATTTCTTGAAAGTTTTAAAGACATCAGATTTTTGCTTCAAAAAATACACCCATTTCTTTCGAGTTGAGTCATTAATGAAAATAACATAGTAACAAGAGCCACCAAGAGATGATACTCGAGCTAATCCCCACACATGTGAGTGCACTAGCTCCAACTTCTCACTCTTCTTCTCTTTTCTAACTTTGAGAAATCCGACTCTTCTTTGTTTAGAATAAACACAATTTCTACAAAAATCTAAATCAATATTTTTCAACCCTAGAAACATATATTTAGAGTGAAGGATTTTCATCCCTTTCTCACTCATGTACCCAAGCCTATGGTGCCAAACAACTAAATATGTTCTTGCAACATTTATCATAGCTTTCCTTGCATTATCAATATCAGCAGCAACTAAAGTGGAATGAGTGTTCCCAATACACAAGTACAATGTGCCAACCTTTTCACCTTTAGCTACTACTAATGAACCTTTATTTACCTTCTAGACATTTTTTGTAAGCATGACTACACAAACTTCACTACCCAGTTGTCCTACATAAATTAAGTTTCTTCTTAAATTAGGGACATGCCTTACCTCTTGCAACATCCAGTCATTTCTATTTGGAAACTTGATCTTTATTTTTCCTTTTCCAATAGTAGGATAGGGCTCATCATCACCCAAATATACCTGTCCAAATTCACCTTGAACATAATCATGAAAATATTTCCTATGGGGTGTAGCATGGAATGAGGCCCCAGAATTGATTACCTAGGAATCATTAGCATTATATGAACATAAGATTAAAGCATCTTGTAAATCATTACTTACAACATTAGCTTCCTTATCATCATCTTCATTTCTATCTCCTTGTTTGTTTTTCTAAGACTAACAATCTTTCTTCAAGTAACTAGGTTTTCCATAGTGCTAGTAATCTTTCTTTCCTTTAGAATGAGAACATCCTTTCTTTGACTTCCCTCATGACTTGTCATGTGAAGGACCTTGTCCTCTTTGACTTGTTCTTCCTTTGTTCTCTACATTCAATATGGAACCTAATGAGGTTAAAGTTTCACCTGTACTTTTATGTCACATTTCCTCTCTTAAGATAACACCAACAAATTCATCAAATTTAAAAGTATTTGAACTAGAGACAAAGTTACTTACAACCATAACTAAGTTATTCCAACGTTCTGGCAAAGAACATAAAATTAATAGAGCCCTAACCTCTTCAACAAATGAAATTTTTACTGATGAAAATTGACTGGTGACTATGTTAAACCCATTTTCATATTAAATAAATTCTTCATGCGAAATACCTTATCTGAAGCTAAAGGTTTCTCATATAACTTAGCCAGTGTCTCCATCAACTCTATAGTCTTTTTTTCCTTTGATATATTGAATGTTATAGATGGTGCAAGGCACAATCAAACAAATCCCAGTGCCTTCCTATCCAAGATCTCCCAATCTTCATCTGTGATCATTCCTTGTCTCTTAGATTTCCCTTTTAATGGCTTCCACAGATCCTTCTGATATAGATAATATTCCATCTGCATTTTCCATAATTGAAAATTTTGGCCATTGAATTTTTCAATCTTGAATTTGGAATCCTCCATTGCTCCCACTCAAATCTAAAAGTCCTATCAATCTACAACAACAAACCTCACTCTAATACCAATTATTAGGATTTGACAAATCTAGAACAATATACAAGTAAATAGTTAAATGTAGAAAAAAAGAAGAAAACCATAAGAACATAGATGACACATAGATTTAACACGGTTCACCCAAAACTTGGGCTATGTCAACCTCCACAACCATCCAACCTATCTTGTTATCAAGTGATTATAGTACAAACCCTTACAACTCAATACTGCCGCAAGAACAACCTATCTCATTATACATCACATTATCATAATCCCTAACCCTAAGCTTGTTGGAAATATAAGAAGAGTAACTGAGAGGGGAGGGGAAAATTAGTTACTACAAAAATAAATCTCAAATCCCTTACATGTTAGTATAGAATGCAAATAGTTAACTAAATACTATTGAAGCTCGATAAACACACATAATATTGTAACTTGGTAATAACTAGATTATCTTGGTAAAAGATTAACATATAAACCTTTAGATGTTATCAATGATTACCATTACTTTAACTTAGTTGCAAAAACATAAAGAAAATATCATAAACACATTTGCCACTAGGATTTAATGTGGAAACCCAAATTGGAAAAAGCCACCAATAGCAACTAGTTACTGATTTTCACTCTTCTAAAGTGAGCCTTGTTAGGAGCCAACCCTGTTAAAGGTTACAAAACACACGGTTAGGTATGACCTTGTTAAAGGATTTAATAACCCTATTAGGAGTAGCCTGATTAGAGGTCTTGAGAACAATTCAATGGAATTGTCACCTTGTTAGAGGATTTTCCAATAGCTATTAAGCCAACTTTGTTAGGAGATTTAGATCACTGCTACAATGGTTAGAGAGTAACAATGAGACGACTTGATTTGACTGAAACTAATTTTCTAATTTTAGACCTCTATTTTGGCTTGTACTTAATCCTTCCTAATCGAATATGGAATTTCTACACCATAAGGATATTCTGCTTATTCTTCAAATTTGCTTCCTTTGCTCATCAATAGATCTTCAATCACATCACAACAATTCACACATTCTCTTGCACTTTTTCACACAATTTGAAATCACAACTTGACCTTATACTTATACCTTCCACTTTGTCAAGTTAGCTCAAATACAACTTACAATAATTAATATTCATCGCTTTAGTCAGTTGGAATCAATAGATAAGTCAATCAAGCTTAATACAACAAAATAAGAAAATCCTTCATTAGCTGACCCTACTTAGTAGAAACTAACTCTGGAATGATTTCCTTTGTTAACCAATAGAAGCTTGGTTAACATTGCAAACTTATGAAAATCCTTTAGCAACCAAGTGAGCTCGGTTAGCACTGGGTCCATCCAACTTTCCTTCATTACCCGAGTGAGCTCAGTTAACACTTGCTTTCTACAACTTTTCCTTCGATGCATGAGGGAACTCGGTAGACACTACCTTCTGAACTAGGAAAACATAAGAACACTCGGTAGACATTGAGAATTATCTTCACTACCTAAGTGAGCTTGGCATATATTGACTGATAATGATTATGAAATTTTTGTAACACCAAAGACAACACATAATCAATCAATTGTATCCAACAATCTCCCTCTTTGGCATTGATGGCAACACAACATGTCATAGCATAATGAAATTTTGGATTTTAGATTTGAGAAATCCCTCTATGAGTATGGGCTCTTCCTTTCATTAAATTTTTTCTGCAACAACTGTTACCAAGTTAATTCTAAACATCCTCCCTCTTTTAGCATACTTCTTCTTTGGAAGACTTCTCCCTCTTTAGTTTCTAACTTTATTCTGGTTCCAAAAATTTCTCAAAGATATGACAGTAAACTTTTCCCACTTTGACAATACATGCCAAAGACAATAACTCTATAAATACCAATGTACCTTAAGTACTAATTCATTTATAGTATGCCCTTGCCAATTCTTGCACCAACTGATTGATCTTCAACAAGTTCTAGTTGATGCATTCACTAAACTTCATTTAGTGAATTTTAGGTAGGGGAATGACCCCTAGCTTACCTCTTAGATACAAAAATACATCCTTAAGTAATGGCTTGGTGAATATGTCTACAATCCATTCCTTTTATTCATATATTTCAATCTAACTTCTTTATCTTGCACCAACTCTCTTAAGAAGTGATATTTTATAGCAATATGCTTTGTTTTGGAATGCATTACTGGATTCTTTGACATGCTGATTGCACTGATGTTATCACAATATATGACATCTAGACCTTTGATCTCTACCTTCATTCCTTCCAATAGTTTGAACCAAAAAATGTTTGAACAATTGACTGCTGCTGCTACATATTCTACCTTTGCTATGGATTGAGATGTACAATTTTTCTTCTTGTGTGTCTAAGATACTAGACTTTTACCAAGAAAGAATGCTCCACCACTAGTGCTTTTTCTATCATCAAGACTTCCTGCCCAATCAACATCAGTAAATACTTTCAAGTACAAATTGCCTCCAAGTTTTTACCATAAACCATAGTCTTCAGTACCTTTCAGATATCTAATGATTCTCTTGGTTGCCATCATGTGATTTTCTTTAGGATTTGCTGAGAATCTTACCACTATTCCAACTGCTAGAGAAATATTAGGCCTTGTGTGTACTACATACTACAATTTTCCAATCATTGATCTATAAGTGGTCTTATCTACTTCTTTGGAATCATCATTTTTGGAAAGCTTATGTCCAATAGACATAGGTGTTCGAACTAGTCTTGAACCTTCCATTACAAATTTCTTCAGTATCTTCTTGATATACTTAGATTGAGTGATGTAGAGACCATTCTTGTTATGTTGTATTTGCAATCCAACAAAGAATTTTATTTCACCAAGCATGAACATCTCAAATTCTTTACTTATTTCTTCTGAGAATGCTTTGCATAAATCATCATTTCCTATAAATAGAGTATCATCAACAAATATTTTTGCTAACACAATCTTCTTGTTTGGTCCTTCCTTGATATACAAACTACTATTATTATTAGTCCTTTGAAAACCAATTTTTACCAAGTAATTATGGAGTCTTTCATATCAAGCTCTGGGAGCTTGCTTAAGACCATATAATGCTTTGTGTAATTTTCAAACCATGTCTCCTTTGCTAAGATCTACAAAACCTTCTAGTTATTCAATGTAAAGTTCCTCGTCAAGAATTTCATTCAAGAATGTAGATTTAACATCCATTTGATACACTTTGAATCCTCTATGTGCTACATATGCTAGTAAAGTTCTAACACCTTCAAGTCTTGCTAGAGGAGCAAAAGTCTCACCACAGTCAATACCTTCTTCTTGAGAATAACCTTTGCATACCAATCTTGCTTTGTTTCTTGATACCTTTCCATCTTCATTCAAATTATTTGTAAATACCCATTTTGTACCAATTACATTTTTATCCTTGGGTATGGGAACAAGAGTCTAAGTTTTGTTCTTTTCTATTTTTTCTATCTCTTCATTCATTTCTTCAATCCAACTTCATTTTCTAGAGCATCTTTAAAACTTATAGGTTCAAATTCAGTAAGTAAACATGTACCTTTTAATTTCCTTCTTGTCATTATTCCATCTGATTTGTCTCTAATGATTTGATCAGGTGCATGATGTCTTTTGACATATCTTACTAACACTAGCTCCTATGTCTTTGAATGAGTCCCACCATATTCTTCTTGAATTTTAGTTTCAAGCTTGAGTCCTTCTATCTATGACTCAGGTCCATCAGGCTCAGTTTGAACTAGCTCGGTAGCCTTTGATTGTGACTCAGGTCCTTGCGGTTTAGGTTGCACTACTTGTAACTTGGTAACTATTGGAGTTTCTAGGGACTTGAAAGATGAGGGTTCTTTTCTCTTAGATAGATTTAGAAGGGTATTAGGTTCATAATAAAAAAATCTTCTATAATCTTCAAGTTCTTTATTGCTTTCTTCTTCACTCTTTTCTGCAAATTCATCAATTTTGACATGTGCACTCTCTATAATTTTGTGAGTAGACAAATTCAAACAGTTGTATGATTTACTTCTGTAGGAATATCCTAGAAATATTCCTTTATCACCTTTTACATCAAATTTTCCTTTTCTAGATTCTTTCAATATGTAACATTTGTTGCCAAATACTTTGAAGTAACTTACATTAGGTTTATAGCTATACCATAGCTGATAAGGTGTCTTAGTTGAATCTTTCTTCAACTAAACTCTATTCAAAGTATGAACTACAGTGCTAATAGCTTCTTTCTATTATTTGAGAGCAACATTCTTTTCAATCATCAGGGTTCTTGCACAATCCATGATAGATCTATTTCTTCTTTCGGCTATACCATTTTTTTGTGGTGTACCAGGGGTAGATACTTGTCTTTTGATTCCTCTTTCAATGCAAAAATTGTTGAATTCATGGGAGATGAACTCACCACCTCTATCTAATCTTAGGCATTTCAACTTCTTTCTAGATTCTTTTTTTACTCTTGCCAGATACCACTTGAATTTTTGAAAAGCTTCTAGTTTTTTCTTTTAGGTACATTACTATCATCATTTTAGAGTAGTCAGCAACAAAGAGAATTAAAAACTTTTCTCCACTATAACTTTCTATTCCAATAGTTCCACATAAATGTGTATGAACAATTTCCAAGACTTCTTCTAACTAATAGTCTTTTCTTTTGAAGCTTGTCTTTCCCATATTACCAATTTGGCAATTCTTGCATAGACCCATGTCAAGCTTCTTCAAACTAGGAATACCTCTTACTCTTTTATGTTTTCTTATCTTAACCAGATTATCAAAATTCACATGACATAACTTTTTGTGCCATAACCAGTTTTCCTCTACTTGAGCAATAAAACATGAACAATCACTGAGATCAAGATAAAATAGATTACCTTTTGTTATCTTACCAGAACCAACCAAATATTCCTTTGCATCCAGTGGTTTGGCCTGTCCATGTAGTGCCAGCCCCTAGTTCACATTTTTTGCTATCATTGCTAAACTCTTTTAAGCTAGTTTTATGTTTGATGATTAGTAGCAGTATTTTGAGATTATCAAATATTGCTTCATATTCATTTGATTTTATGATGAGATTACTTGGTACTCTATACTTGATGTATGCATGATGATTATTACTGGGATTCTAGTTATTTGATGATGATTAGTTAGATGGATTATCATATGTGTTTTTTTATGGATACTTACCCCATACTATATGTGTGTGGTGTGCACGTATGTTTCTTTATATATGGCATTTCTGATGTGGTTAAGGAAGGGAGCCGTAGTCACCTACTAGTCAAGATCTACACGATGTACCACTTCCTACTATTGCCTATTTAGCTTGCTATATATGTGTTTGTAAATGCGTGGATTTTATGCAGATTGTAGGTATCGGGTATCGACTTTCCTGAATTGCCAGGATGAGTGTACCCTATCGCATTATCTCAATTGTAAGAGAGGGGAGATAAATTCTTAAGTCCAAATCCTAACCTTTAAGCCATTTGTCCTAGAAAATTAGGACAAATATTTGAGTTGTTTACCTTCTGAATGCGTCAGATGACATTAATTCATGATTTTAACCCTTTAGTTTGATCTTGTATGTGTTTTTCTATGATGGGTTTTCATATTTTGTCTTATGGGTATTTGGTGATTTTTCTATTAATTAAGTCAGATTAAAAGATTAAATTAATGATTTAATTTAATGAAAACTTATTATGATAATTTAATATTCAGTTATATTTAATTAATTGAAAAATCAATTAAAGAAAAAGAATTAAATTTAAAGATAAAAGTTATAAGTTTAATTTTAGAACATGATAATATTTATTTAATTTAATAATAAAATATTTAGAGTTCATTTTTAAATAAATGCTAAATACTATTATTATTTAAGTTAATAAATATCTTATCAATTAATGTTTCAAAAATAAATTAAAAAGTAAAAATAATATTAATTTATTAATTTTTTTAAGATTATATAATGTATGCATGAGATTAAAATTTGATAAATTAATTAAAAAGAGAATTCAAGTGAAATTAAATAAAGTTATTTTATAATTCATTAAATGTGCATGAAAAAGATAAAGAAAAGATAATAAAGAGTTGATGTCAGGTGAGCAAGGAGTCCTCTTGGGTGATTGCACAATTTGTGCCCCAATTTTAGGAGAGAACTCCTTATCACCAATTGAGGGTTCATTTTTTGGGGACCGCAAATTTTGGAAGGAGAATTTTTAGAAGAGAGAAGGTTTTGAGAGAAGATATTTCTCTCACAAATCTTTTGGGTGTTTGCAATTTTAGCATCATAATCCAGGTAGATTCTTATGTTTTGATTTGCACAGTGAATTACACTATTTAAATAACCATGCCTTCTTCATGACTATGAATTGATTATTTGTATTTCATTGCAACGAATCTTTCAATCTTGTAATTTTAAAAATTCTGGTATGCATGTTGATTTCGATGATAACTAGGAAGATTGAATATATCATTACAATACTCCTTCAGTAGTTTTAAAATTTGGAAATTAAATTAGGAGGGGTTTTCAAAGAAAAGAAAAATTTAAATTAGAAATGCAAATGGTTAATTGTATTTTTCCTATCAGACTAAAATTGCAAATGTTTATAAAAAAAAAATAGATTTAAAATGTTTCTTGGGGGGAGGGGGGTTTGAATGATTTTTATAAACATAATTTAAAAGAAAAATTTATTAAAAATATATATCATAAAATTTGGAAGGGGTGGGGAAATTCCCACAACCCCCAGCAGTAACTACCACCATTATGGGTGCAGTAGCAGGCTGGACTGCCAACCGCAACAACATTGAATGCTGCCTATGACAATAACTAGGCTTGCGACCGTAGGACAAAGGCCGATGGGTTTTTTAAATAAATACCCTAAGTTTATATTAAATATTTTTATTAAAATTTTATTTTATTAAAATTTAATAAATATTAAATACTAAATTTTTAATTATTATTAATTTTATTAAATAATTTTATAAATTTAGTAAATAATTAAATATTAAATTATTAATCATTAATAGTTATAAATTTAATAAATAATTAATAAATGATTATATATAGTTTTTAATATATAATTATTAATTAATTTAATTAAATATAATATAATTAAGTTTAGTTTATAATGAAGGTAAATTAATAAAGTTGTAAATTTATTTAATTATTATTAAAAATTTTGATTTTTAATAAAATTGTAAATTATTTTATTTAAGAATCAATAAGAATTACTTTAATAATTTAAATGAATAATTATCCTTGGATTATTTTAGGAAATCAACTTAAAATCAAATAGGGGTAAATTTTATATTCTATTCGAACATAAGAATGGGTTAATTGTAAGGGTGAATTATGAAAATTATATACTTGAAACTTACATTGAATAAAAACCGAAACCTTACATTTAATGCAACAATATATTTTCAAAAACCAAACCAAACTATGAAGCCTACACTTTGTTATATGTGTGTTGTCTATGCATTGGTTTGGGTTGACTAGAGTGTTGACTAGTTTAGGATGTCTACCAGAGGTTGGGGAGTTTTGTATTTGTGATGTTGTGATGAATTGATCTTTGATCTTTTAAACTCAACTATGGTAATGTGCTTGGTATGCTCTGTGATGAGTTTGTATTTAGTGTTTGTTATTGCTTTCTAATGTTCTTGTGTGAAGCTGAGGTGAATATATGACATACTTGACTTAATCATTTTGAGTCTTCGATTAGTATTTTTGGGGATGCTTTTCAGTTGCTCGTAGAGAACTGATGTGTTATTGTGAATTATCTTTTGATACTTTCCAGTCACTTGTATAGGGTTTCCTGGACTTAGATATTACTTTTGATTTTTGGATTGATATCCTATTTGGGACTTGAGACTATCACCTTAGTGTGGTGGGAGTGGGCCTTTTTGGGTTACTACATAGTCGGATTGTCATGTTCTTTACTCTTACCATTGAGATCTGTCTGTTGATACCATGGCTGGAGTTTCCTTGTCTGTATTTCCTTTCATTCTATCTCTATGTATTACGATGGATGGTTGTATCTTTATGATGGATAGTTATATCTTTATTATGGATGGTTTCATTTATTGTATTGTCCTTTGTATCATGGATCCAAGGAGGATGATGTAGTTCTATTTTTATAAATTTATATTCTTTTAGCCTTTTATACTCTATGTCTTGTACAGTGGATGATTGAGCATTCCAAATTTTATTGCCAAATAGCATTTAGAAAAAATGTCTACTATTTAATTAGACTTTGGCCTTTTAATTATTCTTTCATGTGGATGTGGTAATTGTTTGACATAGTATTAATTAAATTTAAATGTAACTCAACGTCTTGGGATCCTTAAGGAACATAATCTGTTATGTTTGCTTCTGTATGATTGTATGTTATTGCTTTCACTACTCTATGATTGATGTATATGTTCTTCTTTCTTAAAAAAATTATTTGGCAAACTTAGGAAAACTTTAGGTTAATTCTTTTGGATCCCTTGGTAGGGCGTTATAGTCCATTCATGAATTCTACCTCGAATCCAATGTTATTTAGCTATGCCACACTTAGTAGGTTAAGCTTTAGTCCTTCAACCCAATAAGCATTATGACACGAAAGTTCTTTAGTCAACAAGATACATCCTTTTCTTTTTATGTTACAAGGTTCATTGTTTCCAAATCTTACACTACCTCCATCATAATATTCCATATGCTCAAATTTTGTTTTTTCACCAGTCATATGATGTGAGCAGCCACTATCAATAATCCATATATCATTTTCACTAACATGAGAGATAAGTGCCATCTTATCTCCTTCATCATCAGATTCATCTTTCACAGCAATATATACCATTTCATCTTCACTATTATCAGAATCTTCAGCCATGAAACAAGATTTCTTACTTTTGTCCTTGAATCTCTTGTAGTTCTTGGAGTCCTTCTTGCCTTTATGCTTATTACTTTTCTTCTCATCCTTAATTTCCTTGTTTGGACACCTAGCAGAAATGTGACCAATTTATTCACAAGAAAAATAGATCAGAGGAACTTTACCTTTGTACTTCCCTCTTCTGTTGGAACACTTCCTTGCAAGCAAGGCTTCAACAACTTCAAGATCAATATCTGAACTTTCTTTTGATGATCCATTTTCTTCACTTTTTGATTGACTAGATTTTGACTTTTTACCCTTTTCTTTGAGTGAAAGCTTAGCTTTAAATGTAGATTCAATATTCTTTGAAGCAAAAAAATAGTTATCAAAATTGTCTAACTCAAAAGTTGTTATTGTCCAACTAGAGCATCCAAGCCTATTTTATTATTTGGATCACATCTCATTTCTTGAATAGTAGATACTCTAATAGCATAAATAAGAAGAAGAGTTCTGAGTACTTTACTTACAACAGTTTCCTCCTTGATATCTCCTCCAAATGCTTTGATTGCAATTACATTGGCCTTGATCCTTTCCACATATTTTTCAATTTTCTCATCTTCTCTCATTTTCATTTGATCAAATTGTCCTCTAAGGCTTTCTGCTTTGGCTCTTCTTTCATTTTCATCTCCTCCATAGATATATTTCTGCTTGTTCTACATTGCAAAAGTAGTTTTACAATCTTTTACCTCATGAAATTCAACATAACTGATAACAGATGCAATATCAATCATCATGATATCATGATTCTTCTTTTTAGCACTGTCTTCAACTGATAATGTTCTAGTGGGAGTCTTATATTCAACATCAAGATACTTACAACCTGAATCACTGATGGTAACCAAATGTAATCTCATAAGTCCTTGCCATGCTACAAAATTGTCTCTGTTCAACTTGGGAATCTCTCTTTTGTAAGACATCCTGATCTTTAGCTTAGGTCTTTGAAACCTTCTCTGCAAGCACCAAAAACTCTAATACCAATTTTTGGAAATATAAGAGGAGTAACTGAGAGGAGAGGGGTGAATCAATTACTACAAAAAAATCTCAGATCCCTTAGATGTCAGTACAGAATGCAAACAGATAACTAAATACTGTTGAAGCTCAATAAACACATAGAATGCTATAACTAGGTAATAACTGGATTATCTTAGTAAAAGATTAACATATAAACCTTTATATGTTATTTGTGATTACCATTACTTTAACTTAGTGATAATAGCACAATTTTGAGTCTGTAGATCAAGAGCTGGTGTTTGCAAAAAGTGGTTATAATAGCCAATTGGAGCAACAATTTGAGAGTTATGACCTTCCAAAGTTGGGCTACCAAAAATATCTAAAATAATTGTCAAAGATATATTTGTACAAATCTATATGTAATGCTAGGGTCTCTTAACCCTAGGTATTAAGTTTCAATGTCTAGAACCTTCCTGGGTGGCATAAAATTGCCTATTTAAGAAAGGCTCAAACATTTTTTGGAACAACTCTAGGTGGTAGTTCATAGTTTAGTCTTGTAGATTACTGTAATGAAGGTGCCCATGTGGGTTAACATATTGTACTTGTGAATTTTGTAATTCTACATTTGCAATGCAAATAAGAAGTCCATATTTTATTCTTGCATTTTCTATTTTTTCTTTATTTATGTTATGTATTTATGGTATTAAGGGGGAATGCCCTTCATCAAGTGGTATTAGAGCTAGAGTTCTTGAGTGTGTGGGAAAATCGCTAACTATGAGGTAGTTTGCACCAAGACCATGGTTTGGGCTGAGCATTTATACAGATTGCCAATTGTGAGGTAGTTTGCATTAGGGTTTCAGCGGAAGCACAAAAATGCTTCCACAAAGAGAGTGTAGCGGATTAGTTGTAGGTGGTACACCTAAGGGTTTTAGAGCCCTCCAAAGAAAAATGCAAGGATTGGAAGAAAAAATGCATAGAGGAATAAATTCTCTTGTAAGAGATGAAAGTGAGGATGAGGATAATGTAGAAGAAAATACTGAAGTAGAGGCAGTTCTAAACCTAGAGGAAGAGATGCTTTTTAGGGCCATCTTCAAGATTGGAAAAATACCTAAGTTCAAAGTTCTCACATTTTCATGAAATCTTAACCTAGAGGAGCTGATTGATTAGATCAATGAACTGGAGGAGTACTTTGAGTATGAAGATATTGATGGTCCTAATAGGGTCAAGTTTGTGAAGGTGAAACTAAAGGGACATGAAAAGATCTAGTGGCAAGAGGTTCGGTTGGAGAAAAATAGAAAGGAAAGGATAAAATCACTAGATGGGAATGGATGATAGCTAAAATAAAGAGACAATTAATTCTTGTGGATTATGAGATTGATTAGTTGAAGAAAATGTAAGGGTTGAAGAAAGCAAGAAAATCTATTCAAGAGTATATCAAAGAGTTCTACTAAGTTCTCATTAGAACCAGCCATGTAAAAGCTGATTAGGAGAAAGTTGCTTGTTATCTTAATGAGTTAAGGTCAAACATTCAAGATGAGTTGAGTTTGGTTTGAATGAACAATATTGAGGAGGCATACCAATTTTCCCTAAAAGTTGAGGAGAAACTAAGCAAGAAGTTTGACAACAAGAATAGCATAAGAGGTTGTGGTGGAAGATCTAGCAGACAATTTTATGGAGGCTGTAATGACGATCAAAAGAAAAAGGATGAGGATGGAAGTAGTAATTGGAACTAAAGGGGAAATAATTATAATCATTTCCATGATTAGAACAATAGAGATCAGAGAGGAAGAGGCAGAGGACAAGGATCTAGAAGAGGAGGCTTCCGTGGGAAATGTTTTCATTGTAGAGAAGAAGGGCATAGAGCATTTGAATGTACCTAGTTCCAAGGAAGGATAGGTCAAAGAATTGAAGGCCAAGCTAGAGTTGCACATGTTGATGAAGATTCCAGATCCTCACATTTTGAAGATGGTGAAAGAGGAGAAGTCCTAGTTAACAAAAGATTCCTACTAAGTGGTGAGAATGAACCTGATCAAAGAAGGAGCTTGTTTCACATAAGGTGAAAATGTGAAGATAAGTGTTGTGATGTGATCATTGATGGTGGAAGTACTAACAATTTGGTGTCATAAATGATGATCACCAAGTTGAAGCTGAAGAGATAGAAACACCTATGTCCATACCATATTGCTTGGGTGCAAGATGACTACAAGGTCATGGTCAATGAGTAGTGCTCAATGAACTTCAAGATTGGAAGCTACAAGGATGAGGTACTATGTGGTATCATACATATGGACATATTTTATATGTTGCTAGGTATGCTATAGAAGTTTGACAAGCATGTTGTACACGATGGGTGAGAAAATACCTACACTCTGACCAAGGATGGAGTGAAAAATAAGTTGAAATCATTGAAGGATAAAGAGGAAAAAGTATGTAGTGCTGCTAGAATATGTTTTGTTGATGGAAAAGAGTTTCTCAAAGGTATGAAGCATGAGCATATATGTTTTTCTATAGTTCCAAAAGATAGTAAAGAAGAAGTAGAGGAGGTACCTACAAAATTTGCAGATATGTTGGGAGAGTTTTCTGATATTATATCAGATAATGTACTTGATGGATTTCCCCTAATGAGGAGGATTAGTCACAAGATGGATTTGGTTCCAGGAGCTAGTTTTCCAAACAAGTCAATGCATAGAATGACACCAGTAGAAAGTGAAGAGTTGAACAAGAAAGTTCATGAGTTATCACAGAAGGGGTTGATTCGAGAGAGTCTAAGTCCATGTGTTTTACCAGTAGTATTAGCACCAAAGAAAAATGGAGAATGGAGGATGGAGGATGTGTATAGATTCTCATGCTATCAAAAAGATCATAATCAAGTACAAATTTCTATTGCCAAGGATGGATGATATTATGGACTATTTGAGTGGAGCTCACAAAGATAGATTTGAAGAATGGGTACCATCAGATTCGTATCAGAGAAGGTGATGAGTGGAAGACTAATTTTAAGACCAAAGAAGGACTATACGATTGGTTAATTATGACTTTTGGTCTAACCAATGCACCAAGCACTTTAGTGTGGCTTACAAATGAGGTACTGAAGGAGTTTTTGGGTAAGTTTGCCATTGTTTACCTAGAAGATATATTGATCTTTAGTAAGACATTGGAGGAGCACTTGATTCATATTCATAAGGTGTTTGATAAGTTGAGGGAAGAAAAATTGTTGATAAACTTGAAGAAGTGGAGTTTTATAAAGGAGTTGGTGTACCTAGGATTTTTTGTCTCAATAGGTGGTCTAAAAATGGACCTAGAGAAAGGGAAGCCTATCTTTGAATGGCCTACTCCAAAGAGTGTGAGAGAGGTAAGATCTTTTCATGGACTGGTTAGTTTTTATAGAAGGTTCATACAATGTTTTAGTAGTATTTTTGGACCCTTAACTGAAACAATGAGAGGGGATAGGAAAGAGTTTAAGTGGACTGTAGGAGTAGATAAGAGTTTTAATCTATTGAAACAAAAAGTTATCAAGCAACCTATTTTAGCACTTCCTAATTTTAACAAGGTGTTTCAAGTAAACTGTGATGCTAGTGGTACTACAATAGGAGCTATTATGAACCAAGAAGGTAGACCTATTTCTTACTTTAGTGAGAAATTGAATGATGCCAAATGAAAATATTCTATTTATGGTCAAGAATTTTATGCTATAGTTCAAGCATTGAAGAAGTCAAGATACCATCTTCTTCCTAAGGAGTTTGTTTTGTATACTGATCATCAAGCTTTGCAATATTTAAATAGTCAAGGAAAATTGAACCAATGACATTTAAAATGGGTTGAGTTTTTGCAGAGTTATACACTTTTTTTGAAACCCTGGAGTGGGAAGTCTAATCCTGTTAGGAGTTGCTTCAACCCTATTAGGAGTTGGTGGATCACATACAAATGTGTGAATGAAGAGCCCACTACCCTAACATGCAACCATACAATAAGTTCTTCAAGAGAATAGATATACATATAGTACTAGATCACTTGTTGTACTTCGCAATTCTTTTGATTGTTAGTTCTTCATACAAAGCGTGGCTGCACACATATCAATTTGCATCATATCTCACATTACATTACTTTGCATCACATAGTATCTCATTGCATTCCATTTTAACTTTGCAATTGAAGTTCTTTACTTATATCAAACATATTAATAAATTCTTCCTTAGTCAGGTCACATATCATCCTTAGAGTTGGTTCATCAAGACTTGATAATTAAAACAATTCTTCAAGTCATTCAACATAGTTTATTGACATGCTCTGTTCTACACTATGAAATAACTACATTAATAATTCCTTCATAACTTGAACTAGGTTTCTCGTATGAACATGCACACTGGTATGCATCATCAGGATGAGATCATGCATCTAGGGTTAACTATACAAGAGAATATTCCACTATCAATAAATCTCATTATGCTATTGTAAAAGTATCCAATACTTAGACAATTTTCCTTCACAATTAAACTGCAAAACATATGTTTCCATATATGACAACCACATATCGCACCTAATTTGACTGATTGGCCATATTGTTAACAATCTCCCCCTTTGGCATTGATGGAATTTTTTTGGGAAAATTGGCTAAGTACCAAAAAATTCTATCATACCAATCAATGTAGATAACCATACATAACATAGTAAAAATATTATATTCATGTTTTAAAAAGATTACATCCTTATAACTCTGATTACAAGGTTTACTTAAGGCAAAGCTTACTACTATATGTCAAAGTACAACTATATAACTTACACTTAAAATTTTCCTTATTTCTCCCCCTTTGACATCAATGACAAAGGTGTTGATAAAAAAAACCTATCAAAATTTGGAAAAACAATCATCAAAGTTAGTCTTCAATTTCACAAGATGTTTCTTCCAACTTTCTTTTTAGTTCATCTGACAAACTTATTAGTCACATAAAGCATATGTGGCTAACTTTGTTACATTCAAATCTGTAGCCACAAACTTGTCATGTGAGGTCTTAGCTACTAAGAATTCCTCCAATTGATTTTGTAACAATGTAATCTATGGGGATTAATGGTCCCTCAAAAGAGTAAATCTCTATAGAGCTTTTTTCTTTTCTACTTGTATATCCCAGATGCTATCACGAATTGCTTGCATTGTATGCTAAAAGGTTTATAATTTCTTATTCTTTTTCAAAAAGTTATCAGTGAGCGTCTAAAGCTTAGTTACCTTTTCTTTGGTTTGCTCATCAAAACTGTGAAGGTGAAGGTATGCCAAGTTGCACTTAGCATATATATGTTTCCCTTCTTCCATACTCTGCCTCAATGCCTAAATGCATACATTTAATGTTTATATATCATTTCTTATATTTGTACACATAGTATTAAGAAGTTTACCATCATGCTTAGTCTATGCTTGAATTGTAGGTAAGCATTGTAAGCTCATTATCAAATGTTTTGCACACACTTGCTACTCTTTGCTAAATGTTTACACGTGTATCAACATAACTTACTATCTATTGGAAATGATTGAAAAGATCATGAATAAAGAATGATGGAACTGGTAAAGAATGTTTTCAATCATTGTTTGGTCATTGATGTCAAACTTACTACTTGTAGTAATGACAATTGCTTAAGTGATCCAAATACTATCAATTGGTTGATTGACAAGGAGGTGGAAAACAATAAGATGTAACTAGCAAACCTAGAGTAAGGTTGAAGTTATGATATTGTAATGAAGTATAAGGATCAGCTAAGCCTTTGATGAAATAGTGTATTGATGACATACTCTAAGACACAGGGAATGGACACACTAAGACACATCAAAGATGTAAGATTTAACTAAGTCATTTGTAGAACTTGACTAAGTTCATTTGTGAGTGCTGAGCAAGCTAGTTAAAGTCAAGAAAGTTCAACTTTAGAAGGTGCCAATTGATGAGCGAAAATATTTGAGTGGAAAATGAAGAACAAAACTTCTTTATAAAGAGTTATAGGTCAGAGAATAGAAGTGTGTGAGTGGGTTGGTCATAAGTGTGGTTGTGCGAATAAGCCAAGAGAAGGCTAGTGTGAAGTGTCAAAAGGAGGACACAGTGAGGAATAAGTACAAAGAATTAAGACTCTGAGTTGATCAAGTGACCATAGAATGCATTGGCATAACGAGTGGAAGAACTCAAGGAGATAGATCTTGAAGGGTGGACAAGCTGTTAGCACTACAAGGAAGAAAAGCCAAGCAAAGAAAAGAACTGAAGAGTGATCTAAAATTTGCAAGGTTAGAGTGGCAATCTTTATTAGGTCAAAATGTTTCTAATACATTCTTACCATTGTATTAGACATTGAAATCCTACATTGCTAGGTTACCTTAACAACTAGGTGGATAAGCCTCAAGGGTGACTATAAATCCCATGGACTTGGGTGTGCCTAATAGATCTATGTAAATCCCTTAATAGGGCGGCATTCTAAGTTGAATATTCATAAGTCCTCTAATAGGGCACACTCCTAATAGGGTGTAGAAATCCTTTAACAGGGTCACATCTGATAGTGTGTAAAGCCTTTAACAGGGAAAACCATAAAAAGTGGTTGAAATCTATTGCACAGTAATTTTGTAGGTATCACCCCCACCCTAGTTTTACCTTCTTATTTCTAGAGGGTTTCTAGGTCACCAAAATCTTTTGTGTTATGTGGTGATGCATGTTTACTTTTCATGATTTTTTAATGTTTAATTGCATGCATGACAATTTCAATTATATGCCATTAAGGATTTGACAAGAAAGTAAAAAGGCTAGAAAGAAAAATTTGTATTGGATATTATTGGACCTTGAATAACTAATTCACCACTACCCCCCTCCCCCCCAACCCCTCTTAGTTATTCTAAAAGAATTCTAACACTATCTTCTCCAATTTATCCAAAATTGAGGTTAAAGTCTTCTCAATAGACTTGACTGATTTCTTCTTTTCAAGGAATTTACTTAAAGAAGATATAAGGTTTTGTGCCTTATCTTCTTCATCTAATTGTACTACTATTGTAGTGACCACTGCTGCTTATGTAGGCAGTGTAGATGGTTTAATTGTTTCTATGGTTGTAGGTGCACTTGTAGTAGCTGCTTCATTGCTAGATTCAAATTTCTTTGCAAAAGGTGCATCTTCTTCCTTTATCTTTTGTTCTTCTTCCTCATTAGATGTGGTACTATAATAAATAATATTGCCAATAATGTTGGAACCAAAATCTTTAAAAGGGTCTTCAATTCTATCCACTATCACATTGGTGTTATCTACTTGCATAGATTCACTGCCAATGGTAATGTGTGGTGAATCACTTGGAATTGAAGTTTTAGTTGGTTGCTCAAAATTGTGAGGTAGACTAACTATTACCATAGTAGGGCTTGTCTCCTCTGTCTGTGCACTCTTCTCAATCTCCTTAGGCATAGTAGACATATATGTAACTATAGCCTTTTGAGTTTTCATATTCACTTCTTCATAATTTCCTCCCATAAGAAGAACAAATCTCTTCTTATTTCTCAACAATGGTGCTATTCCTTTCAAAATTTTTGTTATCTCTTCCTCATTATTTACTATACATAACTTTTTCACCATATTTATCCTTATTTTCTTATCTTCCTCAATTACTCTACTTTTTCTATTTCTTAGTCTATTGTACAAATCTTTAGGTATTTGACCTCTTATGCTATCAAACCTTTTATCTTTTAGGATCATATTGCTAACTACAACATTCTTTGGTTATCTTTTATCCATATTATTATACAAGTCATAATACTTATTCAATTGCACAAAATTATTGTCATTAATAATTTGCATGTTAAGATTTTATACCTTTGGTTTCCATTCTTTTCTTCCTGCTGAAGTCTTCACTTCCTGATCTGCTGGTTCTGCTAGTTTGTCACCAGTCTCTTCTTTAGATTTACAGGAACTGATTTGCAAGATTCTTCTCCTCTTACTTGGTCTACTTGTAGTTTTCTTGACTCTCTTCTCAGGAGGGGGTTTGGTTTTCTCAAGCCTTGTGGACTTCCTTGGTATTGACACTTTCTCTATTTTCTTTGAATTCCTCAGAGGTTGTTGTTCCACAACTATTGCATATGGTACTGTAGGTTCTTGTGCACTTGTTTGTGCAACTATGACCTCTTTAGTAGGTCTAGCCCCTGCAATAGGTGTAGGGGTCAATAGTTCAGATTGACCACTGGCCTTCATTTCCAAGGCTATCCCTTTCACCTCTTCAAATTCCTTTCTTGACATCCCTAATTCCTTTAAGATAGGATCAATTACTTTTTCTACCTTCTTCTTAGAGTCCATGATTATTTGATTTGTTTTGACTTCTCTCATCTTCTTAGTATATGTCCCCCATCTAGGGCATTGAGAATCTACTTTAGAGTGTAGAATTATTTGTGCATATCCTTCAATCAGTTCATCACTCATTTCATAACCCATAGGTTCAATGAACTTTATTCAAGGAACTACTACCTCCATGCATGTGAAATCTATTTCTACCATGAAACATAGTTCATCCTTATATGTTTCTACCTATACATGAGGTATCTTATATCTTTGCTTCATTTCAACTTGGAATGATTTCATCATTCTATCAATATCATTATCTCTAACTATTTCTGGTTTAGTTCTATATGCACGAGTGATAGTCTACATTGTATACTCACTTCCATCCCAATTTGAAATACTAGGAAACTTCTTTGCTATGTAGAAGAATATATGAGTCAATAGGGATTCAAAACTAAAGATTGTGCTCCTAGATTTCTTGATTTTTGATATGTTATCCAATAACTGAGCTTGGATAATATCACATAGATTAACCTTTTCACCCTTTACCGCCATCAAATAAGTTGAATGAAGAAATTTGGTGGGGGCTGGATCTATCTCAGATCCATGGTTGAATTTATATCCCAAAATTTTATTGATAAGTCTCACTCCATCATCTTGAATGGTGTTGATATTCATGTTTAGAGGAACTGATTTGCAAGATTCTTCTCCTCTTACTTGGTCCACTTGTAGTTTTCTTGACACTCTTCCCAGGAGGGGGTTTGATTTTCTCAAGCCTTGTGGACTTCCTTGGTGCTGAAACTTTCTCTATTTTATTTGGATTCCTCAGAGGTTGCTATTGTACAACTACTTCATATGGCACAATAGGTGCTTTTGCACTTGTTTGTGCAACTATGACCTCTTCAGTAGGTTTAATCCTTACAATAGGTGTAGGGTCAATAGTTCAGATTGACCATTGGCCTTCATTTCCAAGGCTATCCCTTTCACCTCTTCAAATTCCTTTCTTGACATTCCTAATTCCTTTAAGATAGAATCAATTACTTTTTCTACCTTCTTCTTGGAGTCCATGATTATTTGATTTGTTTTGACTTCTCTCATCTTCTTAGTATATGTCCACCATCTAGGGCATTGAGAATCAACTTCAGAGTGTAGAATTATCTATACATATCCTTCAATCAATTCATCACCCTTTTCATAACCCATAGGTTCAATGAACTTTACTCAAGGAACTACTGCCGCATGCATGTGAAATCTATTTCTACCATGAAACATAGTTCATCCTTATATTTTCCTATACAGGAGGTATCCTATACCTTTGCTTCATTTCAACTTGGAATGATTTCATCATTCTGTCAATATCATTATCTCCAACTATTTCTGGTTTAGTTCTATATGCACGAGTGATAGTCTACATTGCATACTCACTTTATCCCAATTTGAAATACTAGGAAACTTCTTTGCTATGTAGAAGAATATATGAGTCAATAGGGATTCAAAACTAAAGACTGTGCTCCTAGATTTCTTGATTTTTGATATGTTATCCAACAAATGAGCTTAGATAATATCACATAGATTAACCTTTTCATCCTTTACGGCCATCACATAAGTTGAATGAAGAAATTTGGAAGGGACTGAATCTATCTCAGATCCATGGTTGAATTTATATCCCAAAATTTTATTGATAAGTCTCACTCCATCATCTTGAATGGTGTTGATATTCATGTTTAGAGGAACTGATTTGCAAGATTCTTCTCCTCTTACTTGGTCCACTTGTAGTTTTCTTGACACTCTTCTCAAGAGGGGGTTTAATTTTCTCAAGCCTTGTGGACTTCCTTGGTGCTGACACTTTCTCTATTTTCTTTGGATTCCTCAGAGGTTGCTATTGTACAACTACTTCATATGGCATTGTAGGTGCTTTAGCACTTGTTTGTGCAACTATGACCTCTTCAGTAGGTCTGATCCCTACAATAGGTGTAGGGTCAATAGTTTAGATTGACCATTGGCCTTCATTTGCAAGGCTATCCCTTTCACCTCTTCAAATTCCTTTCTTGACATCCCTAATTCCTTTAAGATAGAATCGGTTACTTTTTCTACCTTCTTCTTGGAGTCCATGATTATTTGACTTGTTTTGACTTCTCTCATCTTCTTAGTATATGTCCCCCATCTAGGGCATTGAGAATCAACTTCAAAGTGTAGAATTATCTATGCATATCCTTCAATCAATTCATCACCCTTTTCATAACCCATAGGTTCAATGAACTTTACTCAAGGAACTACTGCCCCATGCATGTGAAATCTATTTCTACCATGAAACATAGTTCATCCTTATATTTTCCTATATAGGAGGTATCCTATACCTTTTCTTCATTTCAACTTGGAATGATTTCATCATTCTATCAATATCATTATCTCTAACTATTTCTAGTTTAGTTCTATATGCATGAGTGATAGTCTACATTGCATACTCACTTCCATCCCAATTTGAAATACTAGGAAACTTCTTTTCTATGTAGAAGAATATATGAGTCAATAGGGATTCAAAACTAAAGACTGGGCTCCTAGATTTCTTGATTTTTGATATGTTATCCAACAACTGATCTTGGATAATATCACATAGATTAACCTTTTCACCCTTTACTACCATGACATATGCTACATCAAGAAATCTGGTAGGGACTGAATCTATCCTAGATCCATGGTTGAACTTATATCCCAAAATTTTACTGATAAGGTTCACTTCATCATCTTGAATGGTGTTGATCTTCATGTTTAGAGGAACTGATTTGCAAGATTCTTCTCCTCTTACTTGGTCCACTTGTAGTTTTCTTGACTCTCTTCTCAAGATGGGGTTTGTTTTTCTCAAGCCTTGTGAACATCCTTGGTGCTGACACTTTCTCTATTTTCTTTAGATTCCTTAGAGGTTGCTATTGCACAACTGCTGCATATGGCACTATAGGTGCTTTTGAACTTGTTTATGTAATTGTGACCTCTTTAGTAGGTCCATCCCCTACAATAGGTGTAGGGGTCAATAGTTTAGATTGACCATTGGCCTTCATTTCCAAGGCTATTCCTTTCACCTCTTCAAATTCCTTTCTTGACATCCCTAATTCCTTTAAGATAGAATCAATTAATTTTTCTACCTTCTTCTTGGAGTCCATGATTATTTGATTTGTTTTGAATTCTCTCATCTTCTTAGTATATGTCCCCCATCTAGGGCTTTGAGAATCAACTTCAGAGTGTAGAATTATTTGTGCATGTCCTTCAATCAATTCATCACTCATTTCATAACCCATAGGTTCAATGAACTTTAATCAAGAAACTACTCCCTCCATGCATGTGAAATCTATTCTACCATGAAACATAGTTCATCCTTATATTTTTCTACCTATATAGGAGGTATCCTATACCTTTGCTTCATTTCAACTTGGAATGATTTCATCATTCTATCAATATCATTATGTCTAACTATTTCTGGTTTAGTTCTATATGCACGAGTAATAGTCTACATTGCATACTCACTTCCATCCCAATTTGAAATACTAGGAAACTTCTTTGCTATGTAGAAGAATTTATGAGTCCATAGGGATTCAAAAATAAAGACTACACTCCTAGATTTCTTCATTTTTGATATGTTATCCAACAACTGAGCTTGGATAATATCACATAGATTAACCTTTTCGCCCTTTACTACCATCACATAAGCTACATGAAGAAATTTGGTAGGGACTAAATCTATCCTAGATACATGGTTGAACTTATATCCCAAAATTTCATTGATAAGTCTCACTTCATCATCTTGAATGGTGTTGATCTTCATGTTTCTTCCATCAAAACTTGTATTGAGATTTGTCTCAACTAATCTACACACATTCTTTATGTTGATAGGATTGCATTCTTCATTGCTCAAATATGTGACCTTGTGAATTAGGTCATTATTGATGCATACAATTGAATATGCCAACCATAGAAGGTCATCATGAACTCTGCTTATAATGATTCTTTTCCATTCATGGTTATCAAATTCCATATAGAACATATGCTTAACTAGGTTAAGTTATTCTAGGTATGCATATTCTGATTTCAATGAGAAATCATTGTTGCACATTTTCTCCAATTCCTTGTGAATCTTAGTATCTCCTATACTTTCTGTTTTATAGTGAATATAACCTCTTATGTCTTAACCATGAAGAACATTTTTTGGTACTTGCAAAAATGCTCCAATGAGATCATCAAGTAAAGAAAAAAATGGGTGTTTCTTGAAGTTATATCTAGGTCTATCACTGATATTGAACACTTCCTGTCTTGCCATTTCTGAAAATATGCAGAAAAAATTTGAAAAATACCTTAATTTTATGTTTTAGGGTTTTCACAATTCTTGCATATCTCCAAACTTCTTCAACACTTGAAATCTCCCTTCAATCTTGCATTTAAGATTTCACAAAAGCAAAAGATGTTCGTAAATCCATTTGCATCCTTTAAATCTTTCACAATATATAGTTCACATTAAATGTGTATTTCCCACTAGTTTAATATACTATCTCTGTATAATAGAGAGGTTATTCTTCTTACTTATCCTTATACTGATTAAATTAAGCTTTGCACACTTTACTGTAGACTCCTCTCAATGTCCAATATATACTACTAACTACACAACTTGTGATATTCTTCCTAACATCTATTATTATTAAATGATGCACTATTTTATTAAGAATTCTTAATGTAGGTAAGATGGGTCACAAACAATAATTGACTTTAATATCTTATCAGGTACATTAGGATGAGCTTCTTCTTGAATTGTATGAGAAATTCTAGTTTCTTTTTCCTTTACAATATTTCCTTAAATTCTTCTATTAGCTCTTTCATTTCTTCCTTTAAACTGTCATCATTTCTTTTGTTGTTCCTTCTATAGTTTTGATTATTGTTAAGATTTCTTCTATCCATTCTACACAACTTTTCTATGTGTCCAAAGTTATTACATAATTGACATATAGGTACATTCTTTCTTTCTTCATTATGCTAGTTTTCAGGTGCTCTGCAAGTCCTTGCAATGTGTCCAAGATTGTTGCATCTATAACAAACAATTTGTCTTCTTTCTCCACTTTCATTACTGTGAGATCTTCTTTTGTTGCTTGCATAGTTAGTGTTCCTAAACATTCTACTATTTGCATTATCATTATCAAATTTAGGTTTCTTACAATCTACTACATAATGTCCATATCCATGACAATTATGATAATAAAAGTTTGAAATAGGTTTAAAAGACTTACCTTTGCAATCATCTCTAGTATGTTCAAGTTCATTACACCTGGCATGAGATTCCTTTCTTCTATTATCCTCATCTTGATCAGATTCTTTAGATTTTTCAAAGTGAGTAACATTCTCCTTGTGTTTGGATGTATCATCTATTTTTCTTATGCTTAGAGATCCTTTTTGACTTTAGGAGTATTAGGTTCTTTTCTCTCAATAGATTTCTTGGTGGATTGTCCAAGGAAGAGTCCAATTCTAGTCTTGTCATAACTAGGTCTCTGTACAAATATTTGTTCTTCAATCTTCTCACTATTGGTATATATTTTCTCAAATTTCTATTTGGTTTGCACTAATTCACCTTTCACAATAGTGTTTTATTTCTCTAATTCTGCATGCTCTAACTTGATAGATTCCAATTCAAATGTTACTTTGCTTAACTGGGATCTTAGATCTACATTTTTCAGTTTTTATTTTAGAGTCATTCTTTCCTCCATTTTTCTTAACACTTAGCTCGAGTTCAACAATTTTTAACTCATGTTTCAAGATCTCATTTTCTTTCTTTAGATCTTCAATATCATCATCACTGCTTTTCTCACTAGGTCCTTTTTTCTTCAGGTCATCTATCTTGTCCTTTAGTTCACCAATATAAGCTTTTTCATCTTTATATCTATCTTTTAGGCCATCTCTTTCATCAGTAAGAGATCAATTTATTCAAGAGCTTTTTCAAGATTCTTCTTCAACTATTCGATATCCATAGGGATCTTATTCAAGTTGTTAAGCCTCTTTTGAATAAGTAGGCTCTAGTACCAATTGTTAGAAATAGATAATACTAAGACGGGTGGGGTGGGGGGGGGGGGGGTGAATAAATATTTTCAATATTTTTCCCCATAACTGGATATTATTAACTACTTTATAATATGCATAATGAAGTAAACCAAAAATGTTGAATAGTATAAACAACCATGTACAAAGAGAGTTCATAACACCATATTTTGTTAACTAGGGAAACCCTGCCCAAGGGAAAACCCCAGTGGGGATGAAACCCATAAGATGATTCACTATATATAAGAATTTGGTTAAGGATATTGACCCTGTTAGAAGCTTATGAAGAATGTATTGTGTCTCAAGTCCCTATTAGGAGACTAGGCTTTGTTAGAAGCCTCAACCCTATTAGGAGTTGGTGGATCACATACAAATGTGGGCAAGAAGAGCTCACTTCCCTAACATGAAACTATACAATAAGTTCTTCAAGAGAATAGATATACATACAATATTGGATCACTTCCTGTACTTTACAATTCTTTTGATTGTCCGTTCTTCATACAAAGAGTGACTACACACATATCAATTTGCATCATATCTCACCTTACATTACTTCAGATCACATAGTATCTTATCACATTCCATTTTAACTTCATAATTGAAGTTCTTTACTTATATCAAACATATTAATACATTCTTCCTTAGTTGGCTTGCATATCATCCTTAGAGTCAGTTCATCAAGAATTGATAATTAAAACTTTTCTTCAAGACATTTAACATAGTTTACTGACATGCTCTATTCTACACTGTGAAATAACTACATCATTATTTCCTTCATAACTCAAACTTGGTTTCTTGTATGAACATGCACACGAGTATGCATCATCATGATGAAATCATGCATCTAGGGTTAACTGCACAAGTGAATATTCTAAAGGAATATTTTATTATCAATCAATCTCATCATGCTGCTATAACATTGTCCAATACTTAGATAATTTTCCTTCACAATTAAACTACAAAACATATGTTTCCATAAATGAAAACCAAATATGTCACCTAATTTGACTAATTGGCCATATTGTCAACATAATTTTGGTGAAGTGCGGAAGGCTTGTACCAAACCTGTTACACTTGACAAAACAAAGTTGTTGGATTTTATGATCTAGGATAATATGTTGTTCAATGGAAGCTAGTTGTGCATTTCTAGAAGTTTAATGGGAGAGAATCTCATCAAGGAGAAGCATAGTAGAGGATTGGCTAGACATTTTAGTAGAGATAAAACCATAGCTTTGTTTACTAAGAATTATTACTGGCCAAAGTTGCAACAAGATGTGAAAATTTTTGTATAGAGTTATAGAGTATGTTAGATGGCTAAAGGAATGAAGAAGAACATAGGGTTGTATCAACCATTACCTATACTAGAAAAGCCATGGGAGGATGTCAGCATGGATTTTGTTCTTGGATTATTAAGGATGCAATGAGGGCAAGATTCTTTTTTTGTGGTGGTTGACAAGTTTTCAAAGATAACACATTTTATTCCTTGCAAGAAGACTAATGATGCTATTTATGTGGCAGAGTTATTTTTCAAAGAAGTGGTGAGACTACGTGGTCTACCAAAGAGTATAGTTTTAGATCGAGTTAACAATTTTTTTGGGTATCTCTAGCATACATTATGGAAGGAGTTGAAGACAAATTTGAAGTTCAATTCATCACATCATCCACAAACTGATGGATAGATAGAAGTTGTAAATCGTAGTTTGGAACACTTGTTGAGATGTTTGGTTGGAGACAAGCCAAAAGGATGGGATATGATTTTAAAATAGGAAAAATTTTCATATAATAATTCTATGAATGGGAGTACTAGTAAATCACCATTCTAGATTGTATATGGGAGTAATCCCAAAAATGCTTCTGAATTGAGGCAGTTGAATAAAGGTGAGCTAAGTAGTGCTAAAGTAGAAGATTTTTTTGAATATTTGGAGAACATCCATGAGGAGGTGAGGAAGTACATCATAAATATGAATACATAGTATAAGGCTAAGGAAGATGTCAAAAGGAGGTATAAGGAATTCCAAATTGGAGATAAAGACATGGTTCATTTGAGAAAGGAGCATTTTCTAGTGGGTACATATAATAAGTTGAAGATGAAGAAGTTTGGACCATGCATGATAGTGAAAAGGCATGATTTTGGAAATGCTTATGAAGTGGAGTTTCTTTTAGAATTGAATATTTCACCAGTATTTAATGTTACAAATTTGACAAAATATTATGAAGGAAGTGATAGAGATGACATTACAAAAGCACAGTGGAGTATTCTAACAACTAGTTTAGCTACAAATGAGATTGAGGAGATATTGGATAGTTGTGTTAGCAAAAGTACAAGGAATAGGACCTATGAGGAATATATGGTCAAATGGAAAGGGAGGGTAGTTAAGGATTCATCATGGCTAGCAAAGGAGGAGGTTAACTGTCTTGGTTTTCCTCTAAAAACTTGAGACATGATGAAGTTACTTCTCAAATTACCTTGGGTATCTGATGCAGGAGCATCTTGGGTGTAAGAGAAATCTTGCATCATCCAAAAATATTTTATTTTTAGTCTTTTCTATTTTAATAAGGACTAGTAGAGAGGGTGGTTACTATTTATGGGAACTTTCTATTTTTAGTAAGTTTTTCAAATGAGCTCAGAATGTTATCATTTTCTATAGGAAGGTTCATTTTAGAGTTTTAAGCCTACCATAAAAATCTATTGCTCAAGCTTAAGTATCAGAGAAGTTATTGCAGATTTTCGATGGAAAAATTTGTAGAAAAATCTTCAAGCTCACTGTTGGAGGCCTTAGATTTCCTAGATGAGGTCCAAAAACTCAACAAAAAGGCACTACTATAGTTTTGAGGTTGTAGATCAGGAGCTAGCATTTCTGAAAAGTGCTTATAATAGCCAATTGGAGCAATGGTTCAAGAGTTATGACCATCCAAAGTTGGGCTACCCAAAATATCTAAAATAATTATCAAAGATGTATTTTCCTAACTCTAAATGTATTTTTAGGGTCTATTGGCCCTAGGTATTAAGTTTTAGTGTTTAGAACCTTTCGGGTAGCATAAAATTGCCTATTTAAGAAAGGCCTAAACATTGTCTAGAACAACTCTAGATAGTAGTTTGCAGCTTAGTCTTGTAGAT
This sequence comes from Cupressus sempervirens, assembly GCA_028749045.1. Taxonomy (NCBI): domain Eukaryota; kingdom Viridiplantae; phylum Streptophyta; class Pinopsida; order Cupressales; family Cupressaceae; genus Cupressus; species Cupressus sempervirens. Next base: position 778,834,581 of record CM053791.1, read on the forward strand.
TATTATATGAAGGTGCCCATGTGGGTTAGCATATTTTACTTGTGAATTTTTTAATTCCACATTTGTGGTGCAAATGAGAAGTCCATAATTTTTTCTCGTATTTGCTAGCATTTCTTTGTTTTTGTTGTGTGTTTATGGTATTAAGGGGGAGCACCCTTCATCAATTTATGGTTTGAAAATAGAGAGGGAAAGTTCTTAAGTACTTGTAGAAGTTGGAGAAGAAAAAGGTGAACAAGAGGTAATAGAGACTACAAAAGAAGAATCAGTCAAGGATGGTAGTGTGGGAGACACTAAGGAAACAACAGAAGAAGAGGCAATAGCTAATAAGAGCAACCAAATGATTAGAATGTACTAGAGGTACAAGTACCAAGTGTTAGTCCTCCACATGTAGACCAAGCGAGTCAACATGAATTAATAAAAATAAAGGATGTTCCTGATAATTTAGCTCAAAAATCAATCCCTTAACAGAAGAGGATTTGAAGAAGATTTTGACAGGGTCCACCACAATAGCAAAATTATGCAGCAATCCTATATTGGTGAGAGCAGATGAGATTGAGAAGGAAGAATTGACATTTATAGGGGAGAAATCATAAGAAACATTGAATGTGCCCCTCAAACTACAAAAGACAAAGAGAAAGAAGATCAAAATGCAAACACTATACATGCAAGTGTTACTACTGACACACAAGTTGCCATGCCCATAGTGACATACAAAATGAAGGATGTAGTGAAATAGGATGTCAACACATTATTGAGAGACATTTCAAGGAAACAAGTTGTGTTAAATATAGAAAAAGATGGAACTAAGGTTCATATAGGTCAGGAAGCTAGTCTTGCACCTACTTCACAATGCAAGGTGATGCACAATGGGAAAAAGTGACTAAAGAAGAGAGTAATGCAGAGTCCATTTTGACTACTAAACTAGAGGAAAAAATAGCCATACAAACTCTAGTTACCCTACTAGTTATGTTACTCCTCTTACTAGTCAAACTATTTAGAGGCCGAGCACTAATGATACACCATTGAAAGTATCAAGGCCCAGTGCAGAGACATCTATGACTCAAGATGACACATCTTATGGAGATGTGAGCCTAGATGAGGCGATTGATTTATGAAAGTTTGATCTTACAATAATCACCATAGAGAAGATGATCATTCTATAGGAAGCTCTTCATAGAAAGAAACAATAAGAGTTTCTAAGGAGGGAGCATAAGCATAAGTAAGTGCTTCATGACATCAAAGACATATTTCTTGATGCTTTCAGTCTCACAGAGCCAAATGAAGATAAACCTATCATTGAGAAACTAATACACATTGTTGATAAGGTAAAAGATGAAGACCTAGATTCTAATGTCAAACTTTTATAATGGTCTGAGAGAAAATTCCATGCTAAAGTACTTAGAAATAAAGCTAGTACTATTAATTTTAGACATGTTGATTTAGCAACCAAGGTATAGAGTGTGAAGAAGGTGTTATTTAACATATTTTATCTTTACACCAAGTTATGTGATGTGAATTTGTTCATACAAGAGGTACAAAGGGTTATTGGCCAACTATAGGGAGATTTATAAAACACAAGTACAACTTTGAAACTATCTCTTGACCAAATCCAATCTCATTTTAAGATTTTAGTTTCAATCTAGGGAAGACTTGTCGAGTTGTAGGCACATGATACTATTGTAATGTGGAGCTTAATCATACTCAGAGGTTTATTCAGTGCAATTTCCCTCCAAATTATTTCTATACGGGCTTGGGGGTAGCACCCCCAAGATAGGGTCAAGGGGTAGTGCCCGTGCAAGGCCCTAGGGCAGCACCCTAGGTGTGCTCCCTATTGAAGTATAGGGTGGGGTCGAGGGGCAATGCTTTCTATATTGTAAAAGGTGAAAACTGATATCTTTTTCCTATTGGATGACTTATTCTAGCTCTAATTGTGCAAGTGGTAAAAAGCATGTATAAAAAGGCTTAGTGTTAGGGGTTTCATAATGTAATGGTGATATTAAAGCTTCTTGCGGTGGTATTGAAATGTAAGTGATTGTAGATTGTAATTAGTGGATAATAATAATATTGGACTTGTTGTTGGTGGATGTAGCCCAAGGATTGGGTGAATTGTATTAAATCTTGGTGTCTTGTGTTCTCTTATGTGTGATCTATTATTTTTTGATATTGGTTATATTTGCATGTAACTATTATTTCTATCTAAGGTTAATAATAATAGATACAAATATCATATCCACTTTGATAAGTATCCAATCCATGTTGACCCCTTACATGAAAGTATTGCATAAGGAACTAGCCTTTGTTGAGACATTGATGAAGAAAGATAATAAACTTTGTACTCATGATGGCTTAGTTGACCTTGTTGCTGAGATAGACATTCAATACCAATCTCTAGAGGTAGCATATAATAAATGGGATGCAACATTGAAAATAATAATGGAGGTCCATAAATTTTTTTTGGACAAACACACTATTCGTGTACCACCCATGGAATAAGTGTCAAAAAAGGAGGATAGTGAAGTAAAGGGGAATAGTGAAATTTTTGAGATAGTAACAATTTTTATTAAGGGTGAGTACTAATGCAGAAAAAAGGGACAACAAAAGAGAAAACATTTACTCAACAAGAGTACTAGATTCAGATATAGAAAGGAAACATTTACTCAGGTGGAGTAATGGAGTAATAAATTTTGAGGTATGGTGCAATGATTCCATGTTTTAAAATTGTGTATGTGAGCCGAGTAAAGATTACAGATTATCTTAGTTATTCTTATATCAAGGTTATATACACATGACCAAGTGTTTTTGCTACTCATGTCAAAGGAGGAGAATGTTGATCTCATTTTGGTTTTGACAAAGTAGTGACAAAACACTTAAGTCATACTTTAGTAGAATTATAGTCCAAGATGAGTGCAAAGAGTAAGCCAAGAAAAAGTGGCTAGATAATGCATGCCAAGAAATATACTTAGCCAAGCACCAATATGTACCAAAGTAGATAGTATGTGTGAAGTCACTCAAGTGCCAAGCAAGTACATACATGCTGAGTGATTCAAGTACCGAGTAAATAGTGGATTCCTAGCCATTCAAAAGTTGATTTATAGCATTGAAGATGTAGTGGATGCCAAGCATCAGAGACTTTATGTTCTGAGTAAATAGCTTTTGGCATAGTTGTTTGAAATGACAAAAAACTTCTATGTAAACCGTTGGTTGAGCCAATGATTGTTTTACAATTCTAGAAGATAAGGATGGCCGTATATTGTGAATCCCTATGCATGACATGCAACCAATCAAAAAGATGGATGTTTTAAGTGGCAATATGGATCAACCACAACCATTGATTCAAACCTAACCCTAGTCTACCTATGTTTACTTAAGGAGGAAAACCTTAAAAGAGTTTGTGTGATGAACTTAAGTGAAGGCAAAAAATGTTAAGTGTAGAGAGGGAATTCATGGTGACTACGGAGGTTCAGATAGAGGGATGAATTGCAAAATTAGGTAGAGAGAATAGAACAACGTAGAGAGAGAGAGAGAGAGAGAGAGAGAGAGAGAGAGAGAGAGAGAGAGAGAGAGAGAGAGAGAGAGAGAGAGAGAGAGAGAGAGAGAGCAAAGGAGATATATCTAATTAGAAGGATTAAGTACACATCAAGAAAGAGAAGATCTAACATCTAGCAATAAGGTGCTAACCAAAGGATCATGGTGCTAAATTATTTTAATAGGTGATGTAGAGAAAAATCCTAATAGAGTAGCCTTAACATGTTTCAATTTCTAACAAACTTTTGTAAAATCTCTTAACCGAGTGCTTACTTTATTATGAGTTAAAATCCTCTAACAAGGTGAGACCTAATAATTTGTGTAGCCTTTGACAGGTTAGATCCCTCACAGAATAGATCATAGAATATGATGAAACAATTGTAACCTTAATTGGGTACACTTTACAACTGCAGTAGCGAAGATTTGTGGGTGTCATCCCCATCCTAGTTTTACCTTCTCTTTGGAGGGTTTTTGGGTAACCAATATCTTGTGTCAAGTGTTATTTTCTTTATGTTATGCATGAAATGCATGGATAGTTATTTAATTTTACATATTACATTTTGAGATGGATGTGTGGTGATCATATTTTGGTTAAAGTTTTGAAGTGGTGATTCACCCACCTCTCAGAATCCACTTTTCCATTAAGTAATTCCAACAATAGATTAGTTTACTTTCATGCATTTTTGTCATATAGAATAGATTTCATTTTCATTTTCATGCATGTTTGATGATCATGGAGACTAGAATTGTTTCTTTTCCTCTTTGAATCTCTCATTTTATGGTGTGCTTGCATGGGCACAAACTAGGTCTAAACTAAGAGCCTCCATTATAAACCCTTACACTCCATGAACAAAGAGCTATGAGTCATCATTTGAGACCTTATTCTTGAGAAATCTTGGATATAATGATTCATAGAAGTATGTCAACATTTTAGTACACATTTTTGGCACCCACCATGGGGCAATGCACCTTTACATGCTGGTTTTGGTTATTTTTGGATCTAATTCCCATGTGTAGATTTGTTTGGAGAAGAAAACTCTATATTTTCAAAGATTTGATCATATCTACTGAAGAACTTTGAGGTTCAATCTATTTTTTTTTTCATCTTGGAGACATAACAGGGAAGCTTTGGTAAAAATTTTAGAATTTTTTGAGCTATTTTGATTTTTTTCTTTATTTTTCATAAAAAATAATTTTTAGTGCAAATCAAAATGTTTTTAAATTTTTTTTACCTTTTTGGAAAGGTCTTTAAATTATATAGGGGGTCCTTTCTTTGTGTTTTAAATTTGGATACAATATTATAGTTCATTTGGTTAATTTATGGGAACTAGTTTATTTTGGGAAAATGGCTCCCTAGGACACAAATGAAAACATCTTTTTAAAATTCTAACATTTTCGGAAATCTCTCTATTTTTTTAACAAAGATCTCTTTTCTAAATTTAGGGTTTGGGATCCAAATTAATGTCATATAGATCCAATCTTGTTGACTAGGTCAAAAATCAAAATTAAAAAAGGGCATTTAATGATAAGCTTGCACTTATTTTTCACATGGTTCTATGCATGATATGAGTTGTCATTTGGATTAATTGTTGGTTATTATTGCATCTAACAATTGAATTTTAGATCTAACCCTAAGGTTTGCATAAGTTGAGTATACATTGCATATCTTGTTTGCTTGTTTGCTTGACTTGCTTGTTGGAGAGTTCATGGCTTGGTTGTGCGGAAAAGCTCAATGCAGATAAAAATGAGGTAAAATCTACTGAGCATTTTGCATGGATTACTAGGTATTCTATTTAAAGCTCTGTAAAATTTGGTTTCCTTTCATTAAAATGAACCTCTCACATGTCTTACTTGAGTGATTTTCTGTCTTCACAGATCACATTTCAATTTCTACTCTAAGAGAACAAACATAGATTTATTTTCTCGCATATTTGTTACACATAGTAATTAGGCCTTATGAACACTATTTTTTGATTTGAAAGAGTGGGATTTAGGATCTTCTTGACAATAGAGCCACTTGAAGGTAGGGAAGGTGTTGATCAACTCCAGGTTCAATCATTGCCAAGTCTTTGGCAATTGATAGCATGTTCTCTCTTGAGATAAGAAAATCATTGTCAATAGATAGACTTTATTGAGTTGGTATCAACAATTTAGCAGGTCAGTTAATTTTCTCGTTGTATTTTGGTGAGATGAAAACGCTAGAGGACTATGCTCTATTCCCTTTAGGAGCATCAAAAAATTGGAGCCCTTCAATCTAAACCAAGTCCCCATGTGGTCCATGTTGTGAGTCTTCCTTGTCAGAGAGGGTTAACCATAGTGGACACTCCCTTTACTGGGTAAACCACATGGATAGAACCTCAAGCAGTATTATCCATTCCTACCATGGAGCAATAACTACTATATAAATGTCCTTTTGGAAGAACTCTCCATAGGTGTGGTCTCTTTTTAGGCTGTTAGATCTCCTTAGCAACTCCTAGTTGATTAAATTCTTGGACTGTGTCAAAATCTCGGTGCCCTAGGATAGGAATTTTCCCACTTAAGATTGCAAGATTTTTAGAGTTGACCATGACTAAAAACCATAGTGCAACCCAATGTTTTCTTTTTTAGGACTATGTGTGTGACTGAAAAATATTTTGAGAACATACACAAGTAGATTCCTTAGGGAGTAGACTACTACATCAGTATTCTTTTTCATGCAAAAGGTTTCTTTATCCCCTATTCATTGTTTGAAGATAATTGTTTGCTTGAAATCCCTGATTGATGTCTTATGTGCTTGATACATGATTACAAATCTATTGATGAACTTAATTGGTTAAATCAAACAAACAAATCTGAGGTTCCAAGTGACAAAAACCAACTTTGTCATACTGCTGTCCTACACTATTGTCTCATTATACATTCCTAGCTCATCCCTAATTTTAGAAAAAAAGTGACTCTGGCTAAAATGCCCATAAATGTTCAAAAAGCATTGGACATATAACCCAGTTCTCTATCTATATTTGTAACCAAAATTTTCAGATTCATTCCCAAACGTATGGTGCACCCATTCAAAGTCACTTCTACCTAGCAACCCTAAGAGGCTCCGATGCTTGTTGTCATAAAAGTTGCCCAAACTTCAAAGATCTCCTCAAAAGTGATATGACATGTTTCTCAAAATACAAATGGACTTAAATGGTATCAAGTTATACAAAATTTATCTTGGTCTTCTTTCTTCCACATCTTCCATGTCTTCCTAGTCTCCCATTTTCATTCTTTCTCTTCTTCCTTCACACTTCTTATCTTCTTCCTAAACTCTTCACATCTTGTTGATTCTTTTCCTCTTATTATCTAGTGTATCTTCTTCTATTAATCTCTTTTGTCACTTCCATGCATGATTCCTCCTTTTCCAGAACCATTAATTTTAAGTATTTTGTAATGGAACCTCTCTTGAAAATAGATAATTTCAAACTCATTGTTCAATTTGAAGAATATTAATCTTCTACTAGTCCTTCTAGATGCGTGGGTGATAACTTTTTGAAAAAAATAAAAGAAAAATTGATTGAATCAGATGAATTTTCTAGGATTATATGCATGATCATGTCATGATCTCCTTCTTCCAAATATTTTTCATCTTCTAAGTCTTCTCATCCTTCCTCATCTTCCAAGTTTTACCATGACTTTTCTAGACATCATTCTCATTTGTCATCATCCTAATCTTGTTCCTCCACTAGGTCTTCACCTTCCTCTTCTTCACAATCTCATTCCTTGTCTACTTCTCCCAAAAGTCTTACTTCTCTTCTCAAGACATGCAATAATGAGCTACATGGCAATCCTTTTGATACCTCTTCAAGAAAGAGTAACACACCCATCTTTGATGGTTATGATGATGGACAATATAGTGATACCTATGGTACCTCTATTCCTAAGAGTCCTCCTAATCATGTGCTCCTTCTTATTGGCAATGGATTACCACATTGGATAGATCATTATGGTGATCCATACGAATTTGATTTTGAAAGAGACTTTGATGATGTTTTTGAATAATAGCTAGATAATACATTTACTTTAATTGAGGAAGATAAATGTTTATGTGCTGATTATAAACATAAATACTATAAGAATATCCCCTCTAAAAAGTATCATGCTCAAAATAAATATTGCACTCTTGAGAAAGATCATGTCAATGATGAACCTTTATCTTGTGATGGTTCCCTTACATCCCCTACTTCCTCCGATACCCATACATCTCCTAAAGCTTCCAAGTATTTCAAATCTTTCACAAATCCTTCATCAAAAAAAGGTCCTAATGCTTTTCATGTAGTTCCCTATAGTTATCCTCAAGGACTACCTCTTAAACAAACTCAAGCTAGCCTTCACTTGGCTACAAATACTTTCAATAATGCTAAAACTAAAGAGCCTAAGCCTTCATATGCTATAATACCTACTTTAGCTAGTCCTTCAAAATCTCTTCCATAGTCTTACATACAATTCCAACATGATTCCTTGTCCTTAGAAGTGGGTTCATGTCAAGAGGAATCTAAAAATAAAGAAAAGAACATAAAGAAAGATCAATATCAAGAACCCTCCATGTCATCCAATCCATTTCATGATGTCTCTTATATATTTCATGGTTCTTTTGATCCCATGTGCCCTTTATCTTTTAGTCCACCATGTCTTAAGTCTTTGTTAGCCATTTTTAGCCCCCCTCCTATTATTCCAAAATTTTTAGTCTCATGAACATTTAAGGTGATTACCATGTCTACATTCATTAGATCATTCATTTATTTCCATGCAAGCATATTAGGGATACGTAATTTTTTTACTTTTCCTTTATATCCCTAAACTTTTTTTTCCTTCACATTGAATGAAAGTTTTTAATTGGGATGATATTAAACCTCCTTTTTCCCCCTATTATAGCTATTTGGGACTTAAATGGCGATATAGTCAAAATGACCGTTAGCATGACTTTGCAACTGTTTGGGCTAACATCTTATTTAAGGTTGTGAGGAAGACAAAGCAGTTAGTTGCAACATTGCAGGTCAATTATTCCTTAAGAAAACACCTCAAAGGGCTCATGATCTTCCTAGTAGTCAGATTTCAGCAAATCAATGCCTGGCACTTCTCTACTTTTCGAAGTTACATAAAAGATAGCGAAAGAGAGAATCTGAGTAGTGGACATGTGTCTCAATGGACCCCAATTCATTAGATTCTTAATTGAATCATTGTAGACAATGTTAGGCTTAAATAATTTTAAGTTACAATGTTGTGATTCAAGGAAGTAGTCAAGTTTGACCGTCTTCACATATTCACTTGTAGTCAAGGTTAACCCAAGGTTATGGTTGTGATGATGTGATTCTCTTTATTTTATTGTTTGTAGGGTTAAAGGCATGGATAAATTTATAGGTTGTGATGGGGTGACCAACAATTGAGGTTGGTCTTCAATTCTTTGTAGGTAGCAACATCATCAAGGTCAGATATCTGTCATAGTGTCACATAGAGTTAAGGCTAAACCATGGTTCAAGTTATGATAATGCAATTTCCCTTGTTCACACTTTTGTAGGGTCAATAGGTGAGTTAATTAGTTAAGTTGTGAAGGTGCAAGGCAGTCAATCATGTGACTATCATAACATTGTAGGCTAGAGGGTTTCAAGACAATTTAATGTTGCAAACTTGTGAACAAAGAAATTATTTGTAGTTAATGGTCATTGTAGCTTTCCAAGGTTTTACTCATGGTTGTAGTTTTTAGTCGTGAAGCCATAACATCTAAGATGGTAGTAAAAAATAAGTTATTGCAACATTGCATCCTCTAATTGAGCTTCATGTTTGGTGATTCTGATGGAGTGACAAAGGCAAGGATGAATTCATTGCAACATCACACAATTAAAAGGTTGTTAAGTCCAAACCACAATGAGGGTGTGAAGAAGCCAATTTCATGTTGTTCGTAGGGTCAATGTAGTTAAGCACTAAAGTGTTTTCAAGATGTGAAGTAGCAATAAGGCATAAAACAAGACATCATAGTTTCACATGATTAAATATTTAAAGAGGGAAATCAATTGGGAAGCCATGAATGAAAAAAGGCATAGGTCAACCTAATAGAAAGAAAGCTTGATAGTGTGGCAGAATACTTAAAGGATATTGGGCCATGTGGTAGGTATGTTTTAATTTTAGTGACTTGTTGACATGGTTGGTTTTGCATGGCTGTGAACATGAAAAATTGACTCATTAATGACAAATTGATTCTTTGATCATCTACAAATACCTTTTGGTGTTTTCTATGCTTGGTAAATACAAAATACATTCCATTGTTTCCTTGGGCTGTCCATCTACCCAACCATGTAGTTATGGCCACCATTTTTGTCCCTTCTGTTGGTGTTTGAAAATGCTGGGGAGTTTTCCATTATCCCCATCAGAATATGACATATCTAGGGGTAGCTAACTCCCATTCTCAACATATCATTTCAGACATAGGGACAACTATAAGGCTTGACCCTTCTTCTCCTTTAGGCTCTGCTAAACCTAGGCATGTAGACCTTAGATTCAAATGATACCATACTAGTAAAAAAACATATCCCTAAATCTATTAGGCAGATTTTACCCTTATTTCTCCTAATGACTCATGAAATGACATAGATCTATAGTAGCTAAATGCAAAGCTATGAATTTCACAAGTTGAGTGAAGGTTAATCATTTAGGTCCTTCAACATGAAAGGGAAAGAACGTTTGATTAATAATGTTGAATTCATTAAAACCCCTAATATGCAGCAGCAAGAACTAAGTGACCTTGTAGCTGATTAGTGCCTTAACCATTGGGAAAATCCATGAATCAAATGCATACATATGGATATCTGATACTTATTTATATATTCAGATATACGATCTATCTATTTACCTTGTAAATAAACATTTGTGCTCAATCCAAACCTCATTCTTACATGATATCCTTCTCAATAAACTTGCAACCCTGTTGATTCATTGAAGCATTTACATAACCCCTTGAGTTACAAGAAACAATAAGACAACATGCAACCTTAAGGGACTGCAACTATGACCTAGGCTCTTTGTTCAAAGATCATAAAACATTGAAGCTCACTGAGATAGGAGACAAGATTCAAGATGAAACTCAACCTGTTGTTCTTTGTATTATTTCCTTGAAATTATACAGTCATATGCATGAAATGAAAAACATGAAACAACCTAATAGATCCAAACTATCTGTATATTCTTTCCTACTTTTGTTCACATGAGAGAATTTTGCTGAAGAATGGTGTCTTAGTATTTAGAATCCACAAAACTAGAACCAGAATATGGTCTCTCAACAGTGAGTGGTTTTTTCTTCCTAGAAAGGTCATTGAATGTGTTTTAGGTGTTTTTCCATTGAATTCTACAACTGATGACTTGAAACACTTGATTAAACATGAAAACCAATCTCTAATAGAAAACCCTTTGTAGCATGAACTAGTGGCATTCTGTCAAAAACTAACTCCAAAATCGAAAAATTCAGATTCTCATGATTTTGGCAATATATAATATCCCATACTTCATTTACTGGAAAGCCTCTAAAAGCTAGTTTGAAAAATGTCCCTTTTCTAAAAGACTCAACTAAGTTTGCAACTCTGATTTTTATAATTCAACAAATTTAAAGAATCTCTAAATTTTATACTTTAGGAAATACCTCTTTTGAATTTAAAAACTCACGTACAAACCCCCTTTGAAAAAAAAAAAATGACATTTTAAAATCATTTTACTTGTTTCTCGTATGCCTCCATTCGGGTCAAAGCTTCATTGACCAAGCACCACATGGCACTTTTTGATTGGTCAACCCGTGCATCATCTACAACTGGAAACAATGACAGAAAAGTGATTCTTGCGAATGGAATTGTCCTGGAAAAGTGTGCAAATGGATTCGTCAAGACTTGAAAATTGACACACTTGGAGTATTTTTAGTGGACAACATGATGGTACAATCCGTTTGATCTCACCTAATTCTTTTTTTGAGATATAATGTCATAAACAAGGGTACCAATCAATCTGCAAATAGTGACACCATTAAAACGATATAAATTCCATTTGAAATCGCATTTGAAAAATGATGGAAACAAATTTGTCATGAGCTGAAACTTGAAACATAACAAGTCTCTGACATCTACAATGCAATACAAAAAGAATTTTAGCATTTTGGTCAACTGGGTCAAGGTTATAATTCGTCAAACAGGGCTTCCTAGAATTATGTACAATTACACAAAAGCATGAAACAGTAACTGACCAACTTTGAGGGATTCAAAACCTAGTCAAACAGACTCAAAACAACTCAAAATCTGAAACATAGGTTCTTGGATATGGAAAATAAATACTCCCAAAGTGGTGAGTCATGAAACAATGCTGGGCATGAGATATTCAGATGCAAACACAACCTCCTGTCACTGTTTGATAGGTGAAAATGCAGTGTTAACAATTGCTCAAAATGAGACTTCACGAAATGGATCAGAATGATAGTTTAACATCATGGAACACATAGATGCACTAAGTGAAAAGTGTTAGAAACATTAAACACCTCATGGGCCTCAAAAGTACAGTGGGGTATGATCTCATCAAAAAGCATTTATGTGGCTCAATTTCTCAATGATACTCAAAATCGGGAAGACAATTTTGAGTCCCAATAGTGGCTTTGTCTAGGGATGCATGCCCCTTGTAGGCATGGAAAGATTTTTGATCTCTAGGGTAAGTAGACCACACACCTGACCTCAAAAAATTCTCTCGAATAGCTTTATTGAAAACAGGGAAACTTCTTTGCTTATGTACAAACGATGGCCCTAGGCCACCGAAAAGTTTTCAAAAATTCTTACCTTTGTCATAGACTTGATTTTCATTGACATTCTCTTGAGGTAAACTAAAATTCTCACTTACATCAGTTTCACCACACACACCAGATTTTCTCATTATCAAGTCAGGTGAAACAAAACTGCTATCATTACTTCCATAGTGCATATAAAAATCAAACATACTTTCTTCATCTTGCTCACTATGAAAAAATGAATCAGTGTGATCATAACAATTGACATCAAACTGAAACTGATCGCTACTATCTGACCTATGGATTCCTTCAATCAAAAAGGCAAAATTTTGGTATTCTACCACATTCAACGAGTTACATGGATCAAATTGTAACTCACCTTGTGCCTCTGTATATGAAGAGTATGGAAAATCTGATTTCTCCTCACTTGCAATAGTAGTACACCATAAATAAGATTGAACAGACACTGCATTTTCTTCATATTCCAACAAATGATTAGATCCCAATTCATAAGAATCATCATGAAAATTCCTTCTAACAGTATGCTGATCCGTATCAAATTTTTCTTCAAATAGCTGACTAGGATAAACTAATTCATTAGTATTACTTTCCTCATCATGTGAGCAATCTAAATACATCTTAGCCTTATGAAAAAAAATAAAATGAACCAGCAATAGACCTTATCTCTACATCTTCATTCTCAACATAGAAGTTGTCATGTGTATTGATATACAAACTACCATCACATACACCTCACAAACTTGACAGAGCATATTCTGAAACTGTATCTCCTTCAACATCAAATTTAGGGGAAATGACTTCACCACATGAATTTTCATAATTTTTCAAAACACAAGCATCCTTAGATTGATTAGCATACCTTTCAAAATCATGAACCAACAAGTTGGAAATCTCATAAGCACTTAACAAGATTTCACTACTAGTTTCTTGTCCTTGGCTGAGATCATTATCTGGATGGCTTGGCACATTTGTAACATCAGACTTATTAGTAACATATTTTGAAAAATCATCATTCTAACCATCACATAAATATTCTTCCTTAGACAACACCTCAACAATCAGTATCTTGGAACATTTACATTCATCACTAGAAGAAGGACTATTACTACTATTACAACTTTCTTCTTCTTGACAATCATCATCATAAAAACATAAATCCACATTATGCATGTCATCAAAATGCTGATCTTTGTCCTTTGATTCATAAAACTGAGACTCTTCATTCTTGACATCATTTTCAATGGACTCATTGCATTCATTAACATTAGACTCATTAGCCTTCAAAACACTTTCAACCTCCATGATAAAATCTTGGATTTCATAAATCTTATCTAATCTTATATTGGCTGGCCAATCAACCGAATGTGGCATAAAGACTTCTAAGAGTACCATTGTCCATGAAGACTCCTCAGGTCTAAAAAAATCAAGGTTCATAACTACTGATTTGAACTTCATATAAATTTGAAGTCCACTAAAACCCTTAATATCACCAATTGTACTTCTTACAAGAGTTGGCACATCACTTTCACTCCTAGACTCATAATCCATCTTATAAACTTTTAAAACTTCTACCTCTATTTCTTAGTGCTGAAACCACTAGATGGAGGCAACCATTTTTAACAACTTTTGACTTCCATGAAAAGAAAACATTAAAACCAAAATACCTCAAGTGCTGATGCTAAACTTTGATTTGCTGATTTGGCATAGGTGCAAGACTGAAAATCCTTTACATCACTGATCAAACCTTGTAGAATCACCACCTCCTTTCGAGAGGATAAAGAGATCATTGCCATGATTCACTTTTTACACTTCAATTTCTTATAACAGAAGATTGCAAACAACACTTTAAAACTTATCAAGAATTTAAAACTTCCTTTCCAAGAAACTATCAACAATTTTAGATCTGCCCATACAACTAAAAGTCCTTCAAAATTTTGCAATGAAATCAACTAGGAACAAACTTGTACAGAGATTTGAGAGTCACCACTCACACTTTCTAAGAAATAAAACATAATTTGTCACTTGAAAAATCTGAACCAGACCCTCAATGTAGGAGAAAATTGTAGATCATTATCATCTTGAAAAGAAACTACACTTTATAAATCAATTCTTGACTCTGGACTTTCTCAACAACACTTGCAAAGACTGAACTAATTGAAGATAGACTTATAATAGTCAGAGAACACAATTTACATTCAATTTTACAACATACTGGTATCCATGAATAAAGCCTAACTGGAGAACATAAAACATCAACAGAGAAATGGTAAACACCTCACACAACCTTGCTGTTGTAGCATATCCTTCCTATTGTATTGAATCTTCTTCAAATTCTCAAGGTTTGTCTACCATTCAAATTCAATACAACTCCCCAGTAGAGTCACCATTTTGTTGGTGTTTGAAAATGCTAGAGGGTTTTCAATTATCCCCATGAGAATATGACATATCTAGGGGTAGCTAACTCCCATTCTCAACATATCATTTCTGGCATAGGGCCAACTGTAAGGCTTGACCCTTCTTCTACTTCAGGCTCTACTAAACCTAGGCGGGTAGACCTTAGATTCAAATGATACCGTACCAATGCAAAAACATATCCCTGAATCTATTAAGCAGATTTTACCCTTATTTTTCCTAATGACTCATGAAATGACATAGATCTATAGTAGCTAAATGCAAAGCTATGAATTTCACAGGTTGAGTGAGGGTTAATCATTTAGGTCCTTCAACATGAAAGGGAAAGAACGTTTGATTAATAATGTTGAATTTAGTAAAATCCCTAATATGCAGTAGCAAGAACTAAGTGACCCTGTTGCTGATCAGTGCCTTAAACATTGGGAAAATCCATGAATCAAATGCATACATATGGATATTTGATACTTATTTATATATTTAGATATACGATCTATCTATTTACCTTGTAAATAAACATCTGTGCTCAATCTAAACCTCATTCTTACATGATATCCTTCTCAATAAACTTGCAACCCTGTTGATTCACTGAAGCATTTACATAACCCCTTGAGTTACACACAAAAATAAGACAACATACAACCTTAAGGGACTACAACTATGACCTAGGCTCTTTGTTCAAAGATTGTAAAACATTGAAGCTCACTGAGATAGGAGACAAGATTCAAGATGAAACTCAACCTGTTGTTCTTTGTATTATTTCCT
Source organism: Cupressus sempervirens (assembly GCA_028749045.1). Taxonomy (NCBI): domain Eukaryota; kingdom Viridiplantae; phylum Streptophyta; class Pinopsida; order Cupressales; family Cupressaceae; genus Cupressus; species Cupressus sempervirens. The sequence continues at coordinate 778,850,071 of CM053791.1, forward strand.
TGAAATTATACAGTCATATGCATGAAATGAAAAACATGAAACAACCTAATAGATGCAAACTATTTGTATATTCCTTCCTACTACTGTTCAAATGAGAGAATTTTGCTAAAGAATGGTGTCTCAGTATTTGGAATCCATCAAAAGTGGAACCAAAATATGGTCTCTCAGCAGTGAGTGGTTTTTTCTTCCCAAAAACTAGAACCCTTTAAATGGATGAAAGAAAGAAAGATATAGACCAAGATGAATTCTTGGATTTGATCTAAAGACAACATGTGTACACTTGGAATTCCATCCCTACCAGTTGCCAAACCTCTTTCATCTCTCTACCCATCAACTGCTAATCATATCCTTTTTATTTTACCTCTTCAAATGCAAAATATCTCAGCAAGAGACAAAATTTTGCTAACTGAATTTGGATATGTGCCAATTTATCAAACTTTTAGCCAAAACACCACAAATATTAAAATAATTAGGTAGAAAGGTCATTGAATGTGTTTTAGGTATTTTTCCATTGAATTCTACAACTGATGACTTGAAACACTTGATTAAACATGCAAACCAATCTCTGATAGAAAACCCCTTTTAGCATGAACCAGTGGCATTTTGTACAAAAACTAACTCCAAAATCAAAAAATTTAGATTCTCATGATTTTGACGATATAGAATATCATATAGTTCGCTTATTGGAAAGCCTCTGAAAGCTAGTTTGAAAAATGTCCCTTTGCTAGAAGACTCAACTAAGTCTGCAACTCTGATTTTTAAAATTCAACAAATTAAAAAAATCTCTAAATTTTATACTTTAGAAAATACCTCTTTTGAATTTAAAAACTCACGTACAAACCCCCTTTGAAAGTAAAAATAAAAATGACATTTTAGAATCATTTTACTTGTTTCCCCTATGCCTCCATTTGGGTCAAACCTTTGTTGACCAAGTACCACATGGCACTTGTTGATTGGTTGACCTATGTATCATCTACCACTAGATTGCCACATCAGCATTGGGCAGGCTTGGTGCCACATGTCACATGCATGCATACTTGCAACTCTTATCAGTTGAGCACTTTCGTAACGCGGGCATGTGCCGACTGTAAGATCTCACCACGTGGCGTGATCTTAAGCCTCCAGTATGAGCCTGCCATTAGTTGCCACATCACCATACACTCAAGATCTATGCTACCACATCATCATGCATCCTAGGTCTAGTGCCATGTGGCACCCGAGTGCATTCTTGCATTCCTTAACTTCCCCTCAACTTTGTTTTGTGGGAATGTGGTGACCACAGATTGCGCAACATGGTGTAATCCTATGCATCACCTCCACACGAGCATATCAACAATGTTATTTTAAAGTTTTCTTACTCTACACACCAATAGGGCATCACTACAGATCTCTTCATTCAAATGTAATAGCCTCCCAAAAGGCATCCTTTTGAGGTACAACATTTATAGTGTGCTTTAGTATATACAGAGTTAAAAGTCAACCTTTGCATGAATGTGGGATATTTAAGCACAACCTACCCTGTCTTCAACATACAGTGACTTCTTCATTTGTGTTGCTTTCTCCCACTTTTGCGTGGACTTCCTTTATCTTAGTGTGGGGTTTCTATTCTTTGACTTGCATGTGATCTTTGTTGAAATTTATGCTGCCCCTATTCCTTCATTTTGGCATAGGGTCTATCTCATCATTTTTTATGATGATTCAACTTCCTTGGCATGAATTGCAGCTATGACAATACCTCCCTCCTTTTGCTGGCATGTTGTCCCTCTTTCAATGCTGTAGTTTGTTTTCATCTTTCTCCCTATCTTTTGGTGTGATCTAAAAACTAGTGCTCAATCAAACCTGCTCATGGCTTGGTCTGAGCCTTTCTTGACTACGGTTTTGCTTGCATGGAGCTGGGCTGTTCTGAGTTCAATTTATTGTAGGTTTGTTTGGCATGGCTTTGACTTTTTTAGCATGAGGATCTACTTTATACTAGCGCTTGGTGGGAGCTTCTTTCACTTAATGGATAGACATTGCCTTCTCATTTGCATTGATGCATGAGTTTCTTGATCGGATGTGTGGATGACTCCTGTCTTAACATGTCAACCTCCATTCTTCAAACACCTAAAATAGCTTCTTCTCCTACCATTGCTTTATGTATCCTTTTAAGTTTAATGTGGCTGAGGCAATACCTATGTCAATGGAGAGTCTTAATTCTTTTATATTGTCACCTTGTACTTTGCAATCTACCTCCAACTCTTTGACATATGTGTTCGAAGGAAAGTTTAATGTTGTTTCTGAACCCCAGTACTTGAGACCAGAAAAGCATGTATGTGTTGTAGTCTTTTCATCCTCATATGAATATTCTTATGTTATTCTAAAATCATAGTAGAGTCACCACTTTGTCCTCAGATACAATTTTCCATTTTAAAACTATTAAAACCTTGAGTTCCCAACAGATTTGGCAAACAGCTAAACTTAAGATTTTCATGTTGCAAAGATAACCTTAAGAAAAGTGAATTTTTTTAACATTGATACCTGTACATTAGAAAAGGACATGCACAATGTATATTAAGCGCATAGAGGAAGCAATTTTGAAATTTCTTCTCTTTGTTGTATTTGTTTCTTTGAGAAGTATTAAAATATGTATTTAGGAAATTAGAATATTCTTCATTGTATTCTCCGTCCCTTCTCCTATCATTTCTATCCCAATATCTTGAGTCTTGACCTGAATAAATAGATCCCTGACCAAAGTGAAGAAATTTGGAATCTTTATTTCTATCATTATGAACTATATCTTCTTTATGTTTTGAAACAGAGTTTTTCTTCAATTTCTTGGGATTTAAATTTTTTTCCATACAACCAGTCAAAAAGAAATTATCATTTTTTTGTCTTTCTCATCAAATTCACTCTCTTGCTTGTTAAGCTTTTTTGGTGTAAATAAGTATTTACTTATTACACTTACTTAAGTTTACTTAGGTTAAAATATTATTTAATTATTTTGCTTTATTTTATTTATGAGACACTTAGGAGTTTGTGCACTCTTGTGAGTTGTCTTAATGACATCATAGGGGTCCACACCTTTTTTAAGCACATGTTTTCTACAACACAGGAATCTTCTACACACATGACACTTAGTCATTCTTAGCCATTCATCTAGAATGTTGGATAAGGTGCTTAGTTGTCTTATCTTCTGATTGTTTCTAGAGACATTCTAGGTGCTTCCTAAGAGACCTTTATATACAGGTACTCCTAGTGTGTTGAATATCACATTCTAAATAGAGCAATGTATTCAGACATACTCTGATTAATTGATCATATCCATTTTTGGTCTACAATTGTGCTTGTGTTTGAGTTCTTAGTTCCTAGATGAATTTTTCCCTTAGGTAAATTCTTACATGGTATTAGAGCAACTTGGAGACTTTCTCATCACATAGCCATTTCGACACCATCATCTTGCTTCATCACCGCAACTCAACTTTGGAGTATCACAAAAATTGGGAGTGTCCAGCATCAAATCTGACCTCACCATTGCATCCAGAATGCTGATTTGGTGAAAATTGGCTACAAAGCTGCCTACCCTAGGCCAAAGTCGATTGTGAGGAAATTTTTTTTTTCAAACCGGCACTCGAAGGATTGATTTGAAAAATTGGTATGATTATTTCAGATCTGCATTATTTTTCAAAATTTTTTTGGCCATAGGGCCATAGGAGAGATTTTTTGCAGGTGAAGATTGATGCTTGTTGGTGCAAATCTGATATTTGCATCACATTTAGAAGGTTCAAAAACCCCTAGATCAGATTTTGTTTCATCCAAATCGGACATCTGAGGCAAAATCTAGAGCCATTTGTTTTTTGGAGGCACGGTGGCGATTCAGAAAAAATAATAGCAGCAATGATTTTCGAACAACGATATCTTCCTCATACGGACTCCTTTTTGCGAGCTTTGTTTTTTGTTTTGGGGTAGGATTTCATGACTTACACATTGGTGCAGGTGGTTTGAGATCTATGTTTCTAAATTTTTTTGCAACTCCAAAATCTCAATTTTGCCACTTAAAATGCTTGGTACAGGCTCATCTGGATTCCAAATCAGGTTTCATTTTTTTTGAAAGTGCATTTTTTTGTCTACTTTCCAAATCTACAATCACATTATAAGTTTTGTAGACAGAAATACTACTTTCAAAAATAGGCCCTAAATTGGCAAGTGGCTTTCAAGTGCAAATAGCATCTATTTCAGGGGGGGTTCTTCTTTGTTTTTGGAGGTTTCATTGATTGATCCATCATGGAAGAGGAAGATTTGATTGAATTGACCCCACACAACTATCATGAATGGAGTCAACTTGCTATCAGATATCTCCGTCATCACAATGTACTGCCCTATGCACCAGATCTTGAGTTTACTTTTGATCAGTGTGACATCATTTGGCATACTCTCTATTTACATATGGAACATAAGGTTCTAAAAAAGATGATCAAAATTAAGTCATGTAATCCATATGTTTTTTGGATGTATCTTTGGGAGCATTATGGAGATCTAGCTATTCCTCCATTCCTAGAAGATCTTCTTCCACCAGTTGTAGCAGACTTCTCTTCAGATGAGATCACACCTCTAGCTCCTGTTGCTCCTACTGATCCTATTTTAGCCACAGATGCTTTATAATTAGTGCAGTAGGATACTTTATGCCTTCCTACTCTATCTTCATGCGAAGACTTCCTTTCAGACATTGCATAGTTGTTCATGGAGTCTCACATTGAAGATGTGGGAGATATTCTTGATGACATTCATCTTCTTTTTGAGATGGATACTTCATCCTTTGCCACAATGACAGATTCATGTACTTTAGCACAGCTGGGTACTCATGGTCTTCCAGGTGATGATTTCTTGCCAAACATTTCAATTCTATTCTTGGAGTGACACACAATAGATATGGGAGACTTTTATGATGATTTATTGCTTCTCTTTGTTGAGGAGTCTTCTACAGTTGTTGTGAGGGCCCACTCTGACCCTCAACTCCATGCTCTACATGATCAATCCTTCCAGATTGGTGTGATTGTGGATTCTTCTTTACAACATCTACAAGAGGTCTCTTCATCAATTGAGAAGACTATTAGTTTCTTGACACAGGTTCTACCTCCTTCGTTGTTTGATCTACTCTTCTCTTTAGAAATTTTGGAGGAAGCTATCATTAGTATCGACATAGGGACTTTTGAATAGGTTTCAGAGATACCACTCATCATTGAGATTTCTTCTCCATCCAGGGGATGTATCTCATAGGTACCCTTGCCTTTGTTTCTTCCAAAGGGGAGGAACATCATCAAAAGGTCATGGATCAGCTTCTACATAGGAGCATTCTTCACTAATTGGCACAGTACTTTTAGGGGGGGGGGGGGGAACTACTTCATCTCCTTCTTCTTCTTGTGGGGGGAGACCCTATTCTGTCTCTCTTCCTTCTTTTATTCTCTCATGTATATATATGATGTATGTTGTAATGGGGGGTCTTGATCACTCCATCCATCAATGCATCCTTACTTATCTCTCTTTTTGGGGGAGGGTTTTTCCCATGAGGTTTTCCCTCTTTCCCCACTTTATGGGAGTTTTGCATTTTCATTATGTACATGGGTACCTAATATGGCCTAGTAGCCGGGACCCATTATGCATCTTCATCCTAGTTCGTAAGCTTAAGGGCATTCCCTTAAGTTGCACTTAAGGGGAGTGTTGGTGTAAATAATTATTTACTTATTACACTTACTTAAGTTTACTTAGGTTAATGCACTATTTAATTATTTTGCATTATTTTATTTGTGAGACACTTAGGAGTTTGTGCACTCTTGTGAGTTGTCTTGATGACATCACAGGGGTCTGTACCTCTTTTAAGCACATGTTGTCTACAACACAGGAATCTTCTACACACATATGACACTTAGTCATTCTTATCCATTCATCTAGAATTTTGGATAAGGTGCTTAGTTGTCTTATATTTTGGTTATTTCTAGAGACATTCTAGGTGCTTCCTGGGAGGCCTTTATATACAGGCACTCCTAGTGTGTTGAATATCACATTCTAAATAAAGCAATGTATTCAGACATATTCTGATTAATTGATCATATCCATTTTTGGTCTACAATTGTGCTTGTGTTTGAGTTCTTAGTTCTTGGATGATTTTTTCCCTTAGGAAAATTCTTACAAGTAGCATCAAACAAGAAAGGGGTCTTGTTGAATTAGTCAGGCCCCCATGTGGGTCTGACTAAAAAATTTTCATTTCCAAACACCTAAAGTGCAAACTGATCCATCGATCACCTTAAATTGATCAGAACATGGTTCAACCACTGATTAATCAATTGAAACCCACTTTTCCACGGATCTGCAAATTGTTAATTTCATGTCAGGAGGTCCGTTGATTGGCCTTAAAAACTGACCAAATCACCCAACCAAGCTTTGAAAAATGGCACATAGATTCTCTCTTCTGCATACTTTTACCATGTCAAATCTTGTCTCATGAAAAATTTGAGGTCAAAAGATATTCGCTGTTAAAGTTGACCTCTGAGAATTACCTACAAGTAAACATGTCAGAAAACACTAAATTGCATTCAAAATTGGCTTCGAAAACTAGGTTAACTGACACTTAGGGAAATGAAAAATGGGGTGTTGGTCCTCTGTCATGAGGACATTATAGATCTGTGATTTGGGTTCATGATGAATAACTGGATGCAAATGGCGAGTGGTCAAAGTGGGCTACTAATATTTTACAAACTAGAAATAGTGAAAGGAAAGTGGTTCTTGAGAGTAAAATTGTCCTGGAAAAGTGTGCAAATGGGTTCATCAAAAATTGAAAATTGACACACTTGGAGTATTTTTAGTGGGCAAAAGATGGTACAATCCATTCAATCTTACCTAACACAAATTTTGAGATATAATGTAATAAACAGGGATACCGATCAATCTGCAAATACTGACACCACTAAAAAGATAGAAATTCCATTTGAAATCATGTTTGAAAATTGATCAACGGATTTGTCATGAGCTGAAACTTGAAACATAACAAGTCTCTGACATCTACAATGCAATGCAAATTATTTTTTAGCATTTCAATCAATTGGGTCAAGGTTGTAATTCATCAAATAGGGCTTCCTAGAATTATGTGATATTACATAAAAGAATGAAACTGTAACTGACGAACTTTGAGGGATTTGAAACCTAGTCAAATGGACTCAAAATGACTTAAAATATGAAACATAGGTTCTTGGATATGGACACTAAATACTCTCAAAGTTGTGAGTGATGAAACAATTCTGGGCATGAGATATTCAGATGCAAATAGAGCCTCCTGTCACTGTTTGACACTTAGGTGAAAATGCAGAATTAATAATTGCTCAAAACGGGACTCCATGAAATGGCTTAGAATGATAGTTTAACATCATGGAACACATAGATGCATCAAATGAAAAGTGTTAGAAACATTAAACACCTCATGGGGCTCAAAAGTACAGCCAGGTATGATCTCATCAAAAAGAATTTATGTGGCTCAATTTCTCAATGATACTCAAAATCAGGAAGGCAATTTTGAGTCCCAACACCTTCAAGGCTTGAATTTTCATGTAAAGATCAGATTTCTACACATGGACATGCACCTAATCAAATCCTTCTAGATCAACATTGATTGTCCTCTACAACTTGGAGGTAGTAGTTAAAGTTTTTCTTCTAGTGGAAGTTTTCTCATTTATGTAACCCTTTCAAGGGCTGATCTTTTCTCTAATTCTATAGTAGTCATATGGTATATTCTGCTACTATAATTACCTTTGTGTTTGATTTAATATATTTCTCTATTGTATCTCTTTCTTCGATTAGATATTGTGCAATATATTTTTGCCTTATGTTGATGTATTGTCTCTATTTTTCAACTGTATGATTGTATCTAATTGGCCTTTGAATGATATAAAGTGAAGCTCCTTCCTTATAGAATTATTTTGGTTTATGATTTGCATATATAGTTGTTGAGTTAAGAAAATATTGAATCTATATTTTTTGAGACTATGTTGATAAACTTTTCTTTCTTAGGCAGATATAAGATTGAACATACTATATTTTGCATCCACCCTCTAGATTAGATTAGGTAGTTTGATTTTAATTCATTTCCCTCTCCCTTTTCCTCTCAAGAAGGAGTCAGGTGCACCCTAATAGTAAGGAATTCAGCCTTCTCTAGAGACTCAATATCATTTTTCAAGTCCCACAACTTGGAGATTGTTTCCATGTTTCACAAGGTTTCCTTTAGGTCAAAACTTTAGGCAAGGGTGCAAACTTTTGTGATAATAGTCTTCTCCTAAGCAAGATCGAGCTACTACTTATACCATTTAGCTTATTGATAATCAAAATAACCTTAATAAACTTGTACTTTCCAAAGATGATACTTCATTAAGGTTATTAAAAATGGTGTTGTTACTGCCAATGTTGAGCCTATTGAAAATTAATAGAAAGATTCTACACTTATGCTATCCAAAAATTCTTGCCAAAATCATAGTATTCCATCTTCTTGTTCTACCACTTCATGTTTGCTTCCACTTTCTACTCTTCCTAAGTCTTTTCAAGCTCCAAAAATCCTATAAAAGAAGTTTCTCCTATTTAAGATGCTCATGATCCTAGTGAAAATCCTAATGCTCACTCTAAAGGTGTTGATGTCCTTGGTTGTGATATAGATGTTGATAAACTTATTGATTATCCTTTCTCATCTTCCACATCCATCCTTAGACTTCCTCTACCAATACCAAGGGCTTCACATCTTCCTTCCATCTTGGGTTCTTATGTCCCTTCATTTCCCCCTCCTAACTTTCCTAATTTGTCATCCATATTGGGTCCTTACATCCCTCTAGGTCCTACCTTTCCTTAATATCAATGTAGATGCATATCCTTGAATCCTTTTCATCCACCCATCCATCTAAACCAGTAATATCCTCCTCCTTATTCCACAAGTCCCAAGTTTTTTGGAAGTAACTTGAATGTTCAATATAAGAAAAAGAATAAATACAATAATCCATTTAAAAAAAATGATCACCATGTCTCCTCTAATTGACATACGGGCATAAAGTCAAAAGAGATACCTAAGAAGAGAACTACAAAACAAGTATGGGTTCCAAAATACATCACTAAAGATATTCTCTCTAAACCATCAAAACGAAATGAATAGCCTATGACTATAGGGATTCCAAAGTCTCTCTTGAAAGAGTCTAATGTTGAGCAACAAATGAAGTTGACATTCAAGCTTCCAAAGACTTCCACTTCATCTTCTTCCAAAAGCATTATTCCATTCCATGCACCTAAACTATAACCTCTTCTATCCATTCACCATATTCCTTCACATATTCCTTCATTTATGTTTCCTCCATGCTCTTGCCACTCTTCAAGGTGTGTGTTGATGTTGATTTTTTCTTCCTTTCCATCTACCTTTTCACAATCCTTCCATTCCCTATCTTTCTACCTTCTATCATTTTTCCTCATTTTCCTATTCATCCTATCTTCCAACCTCACTCACTTTGCATAAAACCTTATCCTCCATTTTTGTCTTCCATATTCCTTTCCCTATCAACATCTTTGAGCATATCATTTTGAATCCTTGGCATATCATGATTTATCCGTTCAAAAATAATTATCTAAAAAGATTGCCTTCTTCCAAAAAGTTTAAAGAAAAGGAAAAAAAGAGGTAGAAAAAGGATAAATTGAAAGTGTGCCTTGGTGAAAACCTGGTAATAAGGAACCTTGGTAAAAAAATTAAACAGATAATTTTTTCTTGTGGTGAAAACCACTCCCTTGTGGCACCTAGGATAAGTACTGTGATGAAAACTTGGCAATCAAGTATCATGCATAGTTCTTCTACATCTTTCATCCATTTTGTCATCTCTCTTTGATCTTGACAATGTTGACCTATACAAAAAAATTTGGCTATCTTGTGAGCTATTTTACAATGATCTTTCTTTCATTCCTCTCATATTTAGCCTTCATATCTATTTTCCTCCATTCATTCTAGCCTTTTTCTATCCTTTTCTCATTTGGTCTTCATCTAATAAAAAAGAGTAAAACACGATGCTATGAAGTCTCTTGACACTTATACTCCTTTGGACTACATCATTTCCTCCTTTTGCATTACACTTGCATGACTTATCCTATGATGGCCTTTCATTGCTTGTCCAAATGTTCTTTACATGACAATTTTTCCCTAGCTTAGGTTTGAGGATTTTTTCTCTTTGTTCTCCTTCATTCTCTTGTCTTCCATCTCTTTCACTAGCTTGATAATCCCTATTGTCCTCTGCCTTACTAGACATTGGGACTACACAATGTGATCTTTCTTGGGAGTTTGATGCTCATTCAGTCTGGGGGAATCCTTTGTACATAATTATTGATCTGAATTTTTTTAAAAAAATGATATATTGTCAAAAATTATAGAAATTAGAATATGTCCTAAAAAAATGATCATCTTAGTGAAAACCTAGCAATAGGCACTTTGATGTATCTCCAAAAAAAAAAAAATTCAAAAAAAGAAAAGAAAAAAAAAAAAAAAAAAAAAATTGCAATAAAATATAAGTGGTGAAAATCTAGAAATAGACACTACTTGAGGCCTTTGCACCCTTTTTTCTTAGCGAGTGTCCTTGACACTTAACCTTTCTCCATCATTGCTTGTCCTTGTTGCCTTGTTTTGGAATTGGCCTTTGTCTTTGTCTAGTGGGAATAACTGGTTAGCTTTGGTCTCTTGGATGCATTAGTCTTTAGGACACCTCACAAATGGTGTTTTTTTAAACACCACCCCAACTATATTCTTCAATACAACCCTTGGCATCAAGTGTTTTTAAACACTTATTAGTTTGGTCTTTACCAAATTTTGTCATGTGATCTTACCTACTTGCAATAATTCAATGCTTATGTTTGGAACTCAATATCAGTTAAATCAATTATATTTTTAAATACAACACTTAATGCTTGAGCTATGTCATGATGTTTTCTTTGTGTGTTGACTGTTATTAATTTTCATTGAGTTTCTTTGTCCAATAAGTCTCTCCGATATGAATAGTTAGAGAACTTGGGACATGGGGCATGATTTTATTTTATTTTTTCTTGTGCGCATGGTCTTGAAAATCTATTATGTCTCTTATTGTCCCCTTGAAACACTTAGGAGATTTTAGGCATCATCCTTGACTATTTTTGCATAGCCATTCTTATGGTCATCTAGACATCTATGGCTTGATGCGAGCATGGTTTTGCTACATTGAATTGGGTAAGATAAAATCAAAGTTATCTTAAACTTTATGTATTTGATGCTTATGTTAGAATATTTCTACATTCCAATTTGATATAAATCACATTCATATCTTCATAGTTGCACTTGTGACTAGTGATGATTGTGTGATTTTTTGATGTCAGTTAATAATAGCCCAATGATGAAAATAAATTCCTTAATATTATCTAATGAATGATGAACACACAATCCTATGTTACACTTGCTCTATTGCAAGTACACCTTTTCATTTTCATGTAGCTTGCATTGTTATAATTCATGTTAATTTTCATATTTAGACTGCATTATGAGTTTGAGAGGGTTTTTTTCCCTTCATCTTTCTTGTGGACTTTTAATCAAATGTGGTCATGTTTTGATCTTCACTTCCTTATCTTCTTTCATCATCCCAATCAAAATTTTCTATCTTAAACAATTGATTGATTTTGGGGCATTCTTTTTCTTAAGGAAAATTCTATTTCTTCTCTCCACCTCTTCCAAACTTCTATCTTCCATTCACTTTCACCCCACTTCTTTTCTTCTAATTGAACCTTGGGGCATAATATTTCATGCTTGATGATCTTTCTCTGTTCTACGATCCTTATATCTTTCATATTACATTAGGAACCTTATCTTTAGTTTTTTTTTATCAAATTTATCAATTTGTTATTTCTCCTCTATCTCATTTCAATTTCAATCATGAGGGGGAAGCACCAATCGAACTTCAATCCTTGATTCAACTTTATCAATCCTATCATTTTTTTTGCTTGAGGCAACCTTTCTTGATGTTCTTATCTTGGACATGTGAATTACCTATTTATAGGGGTGTTGAACTTGCATTTTTCAACCAACTTATCTTTGTCTTGATGTGTTCCCATCCATCGATCACATGTCTTGGTTATTTTGTGATCCCAAATCGATCTCACACTTCAAATGCATTATTTGATTGCATGTGTTCACATAAAGATCACACATTAGTCAAAGAGGAGAAAATGTATGCACACTAAAATGGTCGTCTAGAGTATGGGCCCCCATTCTTAAAATTTTCAAATGATGTAATCAATTTATTAAGTTCCTCAATCAATGCCTTACAATATTTTCAATTCAAATCAATTGTCATGATCAAATTGTAATTAATTCAATTATTTCAATATTTCCTAAGGTTTGATAATTTCATCAATAATCTTATTTACTTAAAAATAAAACAACCCTTTTAATAAATAAAATAATCTTATTTAATTAAAATAAAATCTCTCTTTTAGTTAAATAATTTTATCTTATTTAGTTACAATCTCTCTTTTAATTTAATAAATTTATCTTATTTAATTAAAATCCCTCTTTTAATTAAATAATATTATCTTATTTAATTAAAAGAAAATCCCTCTTTTAATTAAATAATATTATCTTATTTAATTAAAAGAAAATCCCTCTTTTAATTAAATAAATAAATCTCCACTTAAAGCTCTCTTTTTGATGAAAAAAGGGATATAAATAAAATAAAGATTCCTTTTTAGCACATATTTCTAAGTGGTGGGATTTTTCCTCTCACTTTCCTTTTTAGGTATTTATCCCACATTGTTCTTGAGGATGCATTCCTCTCCACAATTTCCTTTATAAGGAGCCCTCTCCTTCTCATTTTCAGAGATCAAGATTTTATTGTTATGCTGCAAGTTTGGAGAGTGATTTTGGAGGAGAGCTTGAGCAGTTGAGCTTGGACATTGCAATTTCTCTTTTCTTTTCTTTTCTTATTCTCTCACACATCCATGGCAATCCACTTAGATTACTCTTGCACTTGCATGTTAGATTAGATTTATATTTCCTTTCATAGAATAATCTTGTATTTGTATTTACTTTCATAGATTAGCAATGTGAGGCTCGATAGCAACTCTAAAGCTCGGTATAGATTTTAATTTTTATGTGAGGCTCGATAGCAACTGTAAAGCTTGGTAGCAATATAATCAATCAATCTGATTAAGTGTTTAGTCACTAACTGACAAATGATTTGACCATAAGGTCAACAATCTCCCCCTTTGGCATTAGTGAAAAAAATACTTATCATACCAAAATATTGAATACTCAAAAATATAATTCAAAACTCCCCTATCAATATGCTTGGGTCTACAACTTAGTTTTGACTACTGTGTTGACAACTCGGTAGATTCTAACACTATTTTTTATTTATCAAAATTGCTTTTGTAGCTTTTTTGTACATATTTTCTTCTTCCTCCTTATAGATATATTTCTCCTTTGTATATATATATTCTATTTCCCCCTTGATTTTTACACAAATGCCAAAAATGGATATTTACAAGGTTATGCCAAGATGTGAAAGGAAATCACTATGTACCTTCAAAATTATGGACATGGTTTTGTCCCAATTCTCTTGCAAAATTTTGGAAGCATGCAAAGTTATCTACACTTTAGCTGATAATTTGATCATGTGACCAAAAATTAAAAAGTTATTGTTATGGATTAATGTTTTTGCATTACATCCATGTTTAGAATTATCATACTCTTTATCTCTGCTAGTGTAGACCTAATTCTGGCTTCTTCCTTCAACAATTCCTTCTACAAATTTATCAAATATCTGATGTTGACAAAATGTGCAAAACTAGTGCTAGGGTCAAGTGATAATTGGTATGCACTTGCCTTCAAATCAGTATCTATCTATGGCAACTTATCCTTTATTTCCTTGGTGAAATTGGTAGTATCACTTAACTTAACAAATAAAGAAACACCGTTATTTATAGAATTCTCAAAATTTACAAGAATAGTGGACAACTCCACTTGATCAATTGAAATTTTTGGTGCCACTTTCTCCAAAACTTTGTTCTCAAATTTCCTTTCTACCCTCTGCAGTAATTTTTCTTGTCCACTCAATTCTTTATTAAACTTGTGAACAATGTCAACAAGTTGATCCACTATGGATTTCTTCTCATCAACCTCTATACTAAGTTCATCAACAAATATACCTTTAATGTCTTCAAGCACTTGATTTTTCTTCTTCCTCTCTTCTTTCTCTCTTTTGTTGTTTTTCTCTTTTCTTCCATAGCTCTCCTAGTGTGTCCATTTGATTTGGAGTAAGATTAGAAAGATCCCAATCTAGTATAACTATGTCCTCCTCTAGATCAATCTCTTCATCTAAGGCTTCTACCTCTGTACCCTTTTCTTTCTGAACTATAGAAGGAATAATTTATTTTTCTTTACTCAAATCTTTAGTGCTTAGTTGAGGCTTAACCTCAACTATCATTGCACTTATTATTGAAACATTAGATGCAGAAATAATATCAATTGCAAGAGAAAAAACAATAATATTAGGAATATTTGTGATACCTTGCTTAGAATCAGTTTGGTTTGCTACTTTGAAGAGTGGAGCATGCTGCTCAATAGATGAAGTGGTGGAAGCAATACTCATCATTGCACTCAGTAAAGAAAATCCAATAGTCAATTTGGTGCTTGATGGAACTATGTTTACCTCAATTGACTTAGTAGCAGGTTTCTCAAAGTTGTATGACACTAAGGCTTTTCTTGGAGAGTTAGAGAGGGAGGCCATTACCTCTGTTTCTATCTTCTTAGGATTTGAGTCTTGAATACTTTGAATTTTAGGAAGATCACCACTTGTTTCTTGATCATCCTCATTCTCTTCATCATATTCTTCTACATTATCTATTTCATCAATTTTATCATCATCTTTCTCTTCATCATCATTCATTTCATCATCTATTTGTACAACCTCCTCAGTAGGCTTTGCCTCATGCAATTCATAAATGTTTTTCTATTTAGTACAACTAATTCTATGCCATTTAAAAAAATTAGGAATGCATTGAACTTAGGGGTAAACTTTTGTTCATGCTTGGTCAATGTTCCCTTCACTTCCTTATCTATCAAATTTGGCATAACCTTTCTCAAGGATTATTCCTTGATGTCTAACACAACACCTACTACATTCTCCCATCTAGGTACAACTTCCTTCAATATAACATCTAGAACTTCAACAATTAACTCACTCAGAGAATACTTCCATTTGGTCATTTTTGAAACTAAGACATCTTCTATTTATTTCTTTTCTTCCATGCTCCCAGTATCATACTTAAGAGACTTAAAGTGAGTCATACCTCCTCCTTTTGAGAGTTTTTTCATAATTGCTTCTAAGGTAGGGGAAAACCTTTTGAGGGTAACTTGGTGCTCTTCTTTATCTCCTTCATCTTGCAATTTGAGCTTCCTTTTGGATTTGGCAAGTCTTCTTGTGAATACTACAGGAGAGGATCTTGTAGGCCTTATTCTTGTAACCTTTCCTTTCTTCTTGGGAGATTTATGTTCTTTAGGTTCTTCTTTCTCATCCCAGTCATCTTCTCCTTCTTCATCTTGAATGTCATCACCTTTTCCTTTTGTTAGTAGAAGAGGGGAGCTAGACTTCTTGCTTTCTTTCTAGATTTTCTTAACCTTCTTTCTTCCTCTCTTCAGGGCTTGAGGAAGCTTGATTTCCAAAGAAATCTTGGCCTTAGCTTCTTCATAGGTAGAAAATTATGGTGGCTTAGGGTCCCCTATCTCATTGACAAGAGCCTCAATTATGTCTCTTGTATCATCAATATTCACCTCATATCCAAGAGGTTTCACTCATGCTATTCTTGGCCTAACTACTTGTATATGCACCTTTTCATAGTCCATAAGGAAACATATATCTTGTTCATAGTCATCAACTAGTTTTTTGGGTATCCTAAATCTTCTCTGCATTCTCTCCTTGAATTTTTCAAAATATGCATCCATGATGCCCTCAAAATTTTCTCCCATTTCAGCTATAAACTCATTTATCTGATATATAATAGGTATATCATTCTTCCATACCATAGTTCCCTTAGAAGGAAATAATTTTTGAACATAAAAGAATAGATAGGTCAAGAGTGATTAAAACTTACAAGGATTAGTCTCTGATGCCAAGATGCTCTCCATGCTTTTTCTTAGTTGATTCAATTGTAACTCAACAAGGTAAAATGATAGGTTTTTCTTGACCACTTTGAATGCTAGGTCAATAGCTTCATAAGGAATATTATTAATTTAGCTAGGACTATAGATTTTTTCAGTAGTCACATGTATCACAAACTTAATTTCCATATCTATTACACCATTCAACTTCATTGCTTTGTCATCCCACTCAAAAAGAGTCTTCTTTACTAGTTCAACCTAACCTAGGGTTTTGGTGGTTTTTTCCTTGTTGGTAATAAGTAACCCTATAATCCTATGAATCATCTTCTTTGTGATCTGAATAGGTTGATCAAGCCATAGTTGCATGTTATGGACTTAGCTGATAATAAATCTAATCCACTTTCCTTGAAGTCCCTCGGCATATGCAAGATATGGGTCAAACCCTTTGTTTCCAAATATTTGTGCTTTGATTTCAAACTTCTATCCACACACATCATTTCATATGCTTGGTTTAACTCTAGTGTTCCTAATTCCTAAATTAAACAATGATAAGATGATTAAATTTCATGAATTGGGAGTACCTTTGGAGGGATTTGAGATTGTGCTCAAACTGGGTTAAGTTCTTCTGCAATTTTTGAACACAATTTGAATGCTAGGGCTTCTAATTCAACACCTTTGACCAACATTTATGAACCTTTTTTCACTTTTCTCGTGGAAGAAGATGCCATCTCACTTGTTGATGCAAGGATAAACTTTAACAAATTTTCTTTAAATCGCTTGAGGGCTCAAAGATTCTCTTCACTCTTTTCTCTAAAATTCATGGTGAAATAATAACCTTTCATTTCTTTCTTTTAGCCATATTCTATCTTTAAGTTTCCATTAATGCATCATAAAGTAGTTAGTTCAATGATAGCCTGTCCAAATTGGCATATTTCTTCAAACTTGGCAAGGTCTTCTAGTTGTTTGAGTCTTCAGCTCAATAGAGTCTCCAACTTGGTTGAGCCTCCAACTTTTCATCTACATCCAAGCGCAGTTAGGTTATGCAACTTGACCTAGCATAGTAAGGTCTTGCAACCTGACCTTTCTCAGTAAGGCCTTACAACCTAACCTAGCTTGGTAAGGTATAAGGCATTGCTTCAACTATCATCTTAACCTAGTGATCCCAGTGCATCTAAAATGTTGATTTGGATCTTCTTTCTTTCTGACTAGAATTGATATGCCATGTCTCCTAAATCATAGTTCCAATGATCTCCATGGAAAGCTAGTTTGAAATGGTTGAGTCACCCAACTCATTGAATTCTAGGTGTCAAAATTTTTAGGACACAAACTTGCATTCTGAGGAGATTTCCTTATCCATTGCTACCTCATTTGACTTTTGATATTGTCAAGTTTTTTCTTTCTTTTCATCTTCAACTCTACCTTGGTTCATATAGTTCTTGACAAGAAGTCCAAGTTTTGTGCATAGAAAACATCTCTTTGTAGGGTCTCTCTTCCTCATGTGAGTTCTTATGCAATTTTTTCCAATGTACCCATACTCATCACAATAGTGATGTCTGCACCATGTGTTATAATCCCAACCAAATATAGATTTGACAATTTGTTCTTCTAGGTTCCATTTCTTGGGCTTGCAATTAGAAGATTTGTGCCCTTGTTTGTTGCAATTCAAATAGTTTCCTTCAAACATGGTTTTATTTGTACATTCACTTGCTCTATGTCCTAGTTTGTTACAACTATAACACTTTCCACTAAATTTTGATTTACCATTTCTCCAACACTTCTTTGATGTATGTCCTATTTTTCCACAATGATTATAAGTAGGTCTTTTATTCTTTTGATTTCCTTGCTAAGATGATTCACCTTCTTTTGTGTATCCTAATCCAACTTTTCCTTTATTTCTAAATTGAGTTTTCGTGTCCCATTGATTCTTGCTTTCTTGAGATTTCATTATCCTCTCATTGGTTTTCTTTTCCATGCTAAGATCATTCTACAACCTTTCATTGTCTATCCTCAAGTTGATAATTTATTGATTGGCACAATTGAGTTGATTTATCAAATCTTCTTGCTAAAGGGATAGGTGCTTAATTTTATTGTCCTTTTCTTCTATTATTTTAGTTAGCAACCTTTTCACTTCTTCTACCATGTTCCTTTTTTCTAAATTTTCACACATTCTTACTAACTAAATTTCTTTCTCTCTTTTTCAATTTTATGACTTCATCATGTAGATTGAGATTCTTTTCAAGTAGGTCTCTAATTGCTCCATCAACTTCATATGAACTTTTGTCTTGGAAAATTTATTCAATTCTTTCTTCTGTGTAGAGATTTTCATTCATTTGTGTTGCAAGATATTTTCTTCTTTTACAGGATTGAAAGAGTTACTCCTTAATTTTCTTGAATTGATCCATGGCCAATTTTAGATCCAACTTTTCATTCACAATAGATTTATCTAGTCTATATACTTCCATTGCCTCTGATCTTTTCTCAAGCTGTTAAACTTCTGATGTGAGAACCAATGCTATAATACCAAATTTTGGAAATATAGTATAGACTACATGACTGAGAGGGGGGAGGGGGTGAATTAGGAACCAATAATTTTTTTAACTTAATTCACCAATTAATCCTTCCTAAGCTCTTTTGATCTAATTTAATTTATGAAATAATGAAAGCAATAAAACATTCATAACACTTGACAAAATATTTGGTAAGCTAGAAACCTTCCAAATAAAAAGTAAAACTAGGGTGGGGATGATACCCACAAGTTTTAGTACTTCAATACAAAGTTAGCCTGTTAAAGCTTACAATTGATCAATTTTGGTGATATTCCCTATTAGGAGCAATAATGACTATTAGGTCCACCTTGTGAAAGGATTTATTTAATATAATTAAGTATGCACTCGGTTAAGAGATTCTACAGATTACTATTAAGTTCACCTCGTTAAAATATTTGACTGATGCACCTGTTAGGATGAATCAATGGCTAATATTTAATCTACAAATAGGTTTTCTAAATGATACTCTTTTGATGTAAACTGATTAGCTTGTTGTGATAGATTTGACTCTTCTTTTCGTTATACTACTTGTATCCTTCTTCTAATTTGCACTCATACTTCTTGTTACTTGTTATTTCTTATTCTTTGGATATGAGAAGTTGTATTACATATATACCAATCCAAATCATTTAACTTCTAGAGTTGGCTATAATACCAAATTCAATAATCTTCAATAGGTCGGCTCACTACTAAAACTTGGGTTCGAAAGACCACTTGGGTGATTCTTTGACACTTGGAAACATTGTCAACTTAGAAAAATCTAGTACTCAATTGAAATTAGTGCATGATCCACATTGATCACTTAGGAGTAGCATGAATTTGGTTATCACTGATGACTCAAAAAACACTAGAGAACTCAGTAGATACTGAGAGGCTCGATTGACACAATAGCTTGGTCAACACTACCTTCATTCTTTTTTGTTAACACTGTCATCTCAGTAGACATTGATAAGTGTGGTTAACACTACAAAGCTCAGTTAATACTACTTCTTTTTGGTTTACATTGATGAGCTCGATAGACTCTATGAAGCTCATCATGCACAACTGTCTACATGTGAGGCTCAGTAGAAACTATAAAGTTTGGTAGATATTGCTATATGTATGTGACACTTAGTAGTAAGTGTAAAGCTTGATATCAATGTAATTAATAAATCTAATTAGTGTTTATGTTGGAAGATTGGCAAGATTTATTAGAAGCATGAATCTAATGATATTCCTATGGGAGAGTACTACTATGATGATATGTTACATTCATGACTGAGTTTTCCATTGATGTCAACATAGTAGTTTTCAGTGGTATTTGATAGAAGAACAAGAAAAAGATCAAGTTGGTATGGATAGCTACTTGAGTATTATAACTATTGAAGGATATGGGAGATATTTTTGAGTATCTAGTATATGATGTTAACATCAGAAGAAGAAAGGATAAGTCTAGAAGAACTTATGTAAGTTTTGGTGATGTCTATTCTAAGATAGAGTTTATAAAGGCATGTTCTGGTAAACTTATTATATCTCCTAGCAGAGTTCATATCTTGAGGATTAAGGTTGAGGAAATAGAGAAGACATGTTGAGGATGTGGTGGCTAAGCTTTCTCATCATAATATTATGTGTACAAAAAGTTATTCAAGTTGTAAGGCGGAAGATTAATGTTATCACTAAGTGTAACATGTTCTTAATGTGGTCCTATAATAATTAATTGAGAAGGTCTAACAACTAACTCAAAAAATTATTTTATGGATTTAGTATAAAGGAAGGACATTTTTCTATATCATAATTATCAAATGAATGGAATTTGAATTGATGATAAGAAGCAAAGAGTGCATAATGTGAAGTTGAGCAGAACAGTGCAGAAGTGAAGGAAACTTCATTGCTGAGGTTTCACTAAGTGATATAGGGTTTGGTTTTGGATTTGAGGTTTGTGACTTGGCCTACAAGGTCTAACAATCATTTTTCTAGTTGACAGGATAATAGAAAGATCAAAGGAAAGAGGAAGATAACAATAAATTACTTGTTTGAGTAGTGAGCTCTTCTTGTAGTTGAAATTTCATGTTTGGGTAGTGGGCTCTTCTTGCATACATTGTACTACAACTCCTAACAGGGATTCATTATACTAAATATTCTAATAGACTCCTAATAGGGTCCATCCTCTAATGAGAAATATGTATATTAGTATATTGTCTTGTGGGCATCATTCCCACCGAGGTTTTCCCTCTGATCAAGGGTTTCCCTAGTAAAACATATTTGGTGTAATTATCTATGTGCAGTTTATTATGGTTTCTATTCACTTTGGTTGAATGGTTAAGTTTGCTTAAAGAAGATAAATGTATTAATTTTTATATAACTGATTCACCAAATGATATTAGAGGTTTAGGTCCTTGAAGATAAAGTTTAACAACTTTGGGAGATCCATGGGAAACATGTTTAGGAAAGATAGTCCTAAATTTGGCAGAGCAAATTTTGACACCTGAGTGGTGAAAATTCTTGTAGAGTTATTAGATTTTTGTAAAGAGCAGAGTATTGAGTTTTCAGATCCAAAATCCTTCTATTGTATACAAGGGAAGTATAGCACAAGTGAAGATAGATCCAAAATAGAACAAGATATAAAGATAAAGAAATGTATTGATCTACTTACAAAGAGAGAACCAGAAGGCATGCAAATTTTTGTTTGTTGGACATGTAAAGAGTTTGGTCATTTTTCAAGTAAATGTCCTAAGAGATTGAGTAAAGTTAGAAAAAGTCTACTTTCTAATAAAGTTGAAGAATTTAGAGAAAGTATGGAAAGATCCCTGAAAGAATATGTTAATAAGTCTAGATTTTTTCATAAAAGCATGTATCAGAAGAAAAAACTTTGGTGACTATTATGGAAATTGTAAATGTGAAAATTGATAAAAAATTCAGAATACAAGAGAGAATAGTTGATTACAATTCAGATGATGATGTTGTTACTAAGCCAAGGAATGAAGAGGTATTTCTTGAGACTAACAATGATTTGAAAAATGAAGGAGAGCCAAGGTAGGAATAAAGCTCATAACCTTTAGTAGAACCAAGAGTTGAGATAGGAACTCCTACTTTAAGAAAGAATATGATAAAGAATCACCCATCTAAATAGATCATCAGAAGCAAAGACAAAGGTGTGATGATGAGAAGTAGAGTAAGTGAAGAACTATGCTTGATATATCAAGTTGAGCCTAAGAATACAAATGAAGCATGTAAAGATGATTATTGGAAACAAGCTATGAAAGAGGAATTGGATCAGATAGTAAAGAATGAGACATGGGAAAAAGTCCCTAGAGCAGTAGACAAGAATGTGATAGGAACTAAATGGGTATTCAGGAAAAAGATGAATGAGCAAGGAGAAGTTGTAAGAAACAAAGCAAGATTAGTATGTAAAGGTTACTCACAACAAGAAGGAATAGATTATGAGGAGACTTGAAGATTTTTCAAAGATTTATTGGAAACATGAATGCTGATGATATTCCTATGGGGGAGTACTACTATGATGATATGTTACATTCATGACTGAGTTTGCAATTGATGTCAACATAGTAGTTTTTTGTGTTATTTGATAGAAGAACAACAAAAAGATCAAGTTGGTACATATGACTAGTTGAGTATTATAACTATCCAAGGTTATGGGAGATACTTCTAAGTATCTAGTATATGTAGTTAACATCTAAAGAAGAAAGGATAAGTCTAGAAGAAGTTATGTAAGTTTTTGTGATGTCTATTTTGAGATAGAGTTCATAGAGGCATGTTCTGATAAACTTGTTATATCTCTAAGCAGAGTTGATTCTTGAGGATTGAGGTTGAGAACATAGAGAATACATGTTGAGGATGACATGCCTAAGCTCACTCGTCATAATATTGCACATGCAGAAAGTTATTCAAGTTGCAAGGAAAAAGATTAATGTTATCACTAAGTGTAACATGTTCTTAATGTGGTCCTATAATAATTAATTGAGAAGGTCTAATAGCTGAATCAAGGAATTGTTTTATGGACTTGTGTTAAAGGAAGGATAGTTTCCTTTTTCATAAGTATTGAATGAATGGAATGTGAAGTGATGATAAGTAGTAGAGAGTGTAGAATGTGAAGTTGAGCATAGTAGTATGGAAGTGAAGGAAACTTCATTGCTAAGGTTTTGCTAAGTGATCTGAGATTTGGTTTTGGATATGAGGTTCATGATCTAGTCTACAATGTATGACATTGATTGGGTTGGTTGACAAGATAGAGGAAAGAGAAAAGGAAAGAGGAAGATAACAGTAAATTACTTGTTTGAGCAGTGAGCTCTTCTTGTAGTTGAAATTGCATGTTTGGGCAGTGGGCTCTTCTTGCATACATTGTACTACAACTCCTAACAGGGTTGGACTCTCCTAATGGGATTCAAAGTCACCTAACAGGGTCCATCCTCTAACAAGAACTATGTATGTTAGTACATAAATTTGTGGGCATCATTCCCACCAAGGTTTTCCCTTTAATGAAAGGTTACCCTAGTCAACATATCTAGTGTAATTGTCTATGTGCATTTTATTATGGTTGTTGTTTACTTTGGTTGAATGGTTAAGTTTGGTTAAAGAAGATAAATGTCTTAATCGTTGGATAACTTATTCACCCCCCCTCTGAGTTATCTTGGTGAACTATTGTTTCTAATAGTTTAGTCACTAATTGACAAATAATTTTAGCATAAGGTCAACATATATACATGTTACAAATTAATACTTTTCCAAGTGTAAATTTTTAGTCTTTGTTCTTAACAATATACAAAACACTTGATCAACAAGTCTTTCAAGGAGAAAATACCATGATACTCTACTCCTCACCAAGCACTTCAATAGCATTCAAACTCAATAATGTCTCCCTATTCTCATTGAAAGAGAACAAAAAAAAGTCAATGAAATAATTTTTATAGATTAAAGTGTATAGTCTTTGCACCTATTGTGAGCATCTAAACTAATTCATTAATTAATCATCCCACAATCAATAATAAATTTTGATCCCTTACTAGAATTATTTCTTCATAAATTTATATTTCTCTCTCAATAATAATTTGATACAAATTTTATGTAGCACAATGAAAAATTCTATTAAACCTCTCACTATACCACTTATGATCATCACATAACTAGGTTGTTCCTCTACTAGTAAGCTCTAGCATTTTCATATATGATCCACAAATGGATTTTCCTTAATTCATCACATGAAATCAAGAATTACATTTCCATACCTTAACTCATCTTATTTTCAAATAATTTTTCTAAATTGCACATTCAAATCCATATTTTAATGTCAAATCTAAATAAGATCCTTTAAAAATCACCTAGAGATCACAAATCTCTCAAATTTCATGCTTTACCTCTTGTGTAACATGATTGATTAATGTAGTAAGCATAGAGAAAGAATGATAATTAAAATATGATTATTGATTAAACAATCCACTAATCCCATCCTTCTGATCCATGTATATGGCTAACTCATCAAGATCATACATCAAGAAAATCCTATAGCATCCTTATAAAAACCCATCTATACAAATCTATTGCAACCATTGGATTTAACCCTTTGAGTTGAGGACACCTAAGTATGAATAAAATGCACTCTTAAGTTTTCTCCAATAGATTTTATCTTGATTTAGCACAGCAAATACTTTTCTATCTACTTGTTAACTTTGTTTGTCAATCTATTATGCAGTCACCAAATCTGACCTCGAATCATACTCAAACATTCATGATATACTTTGAAAACAATTATATTGAATTTAGTATTGAACTTAATCAATAATATCTGACATGCCAAAATTGATATCTTTAATACTTAGGCCTCAATGGACCCCTAAACATTATTCTCTATTGCCTAACTTAAAACAATTTAGCCAACAAATAGGTCTTCTAGTCAATTCTTTTAACTTCTTTGGCATGCTAACATCAATGAAAGAACATACAAAATCCCAATTTACAAAACTTTAACACATCACATTGAGAGGAATGTTATTCTAACAATATTCAATCATAAAAAATGTCATCCCATCACATTGATATTGACCTATTTGAAATAGGTAGTGGTTTCATATAACCTTTAGACCATTTTACGTATCACTTAAGCTACATTGATAACAATCCATTACTAGAGATGATCAAATATTTCATCAAAAAACTTGGCCAAGGATTTCTCCTTCCCACTAATAAGATAATTGGAAGGTTTCATAAAAAAATTCTTATGAAGGATTAAACCAATAATTTAAAGGTACTCTTCAAAAATATCCCATTTGATGAAGACATTAATGGAACCTTCAAAATACTCAAATATTATTGAGAATCATGGATACTAAGGCCAATCACAATGGTGTAGGAGCACCTAGGTAGGCTAAGTGTGAAACCTAGGTATTTCTTTATTTTTGGCTTGTAGTGATGCTAGCCACATCACTATTCTAATAATAGGTCCTATGTGGTCCTTAGGTGTGTTTAGGAGACTTGGCAAGACCCAAAGTGACCAAGTTGCTAGAAGTTGCCGACTATTGTCAACTAGGTGACTTAGGTCCGGAAAAGGATAAAATGGTTTAGAAAGGTTCCAATGGCTTTGAATTGTTTATTTGAAGTCATTTTATGCATATTATATGTCTACTTTGTTTTTGTTCCAAATTTGGAGGTCTAACTCCATGTAGAACAAAAGTTGCTGAAATGTTGTCATGTTGTCATGACAACATTTTCTTGCAAAAAGAAACTTTTTGGCATTTGTGTGTTTAGAATGTCCTAACTATTTAGAACAGTTATGGAACTGATGGAGGAGCCTTTAAAAATGTGAGGACAGCCATTTTTAGGGGGTTGGACAAGTTGGTTTTGCATTTTTTGTACGAATTGAGCAAGTATTTTGTTGCCGGTTTTATGCATTTGAAGGCATTTTTAATAGAGGAGGATTGAATGGCCTGATTTTTGTGTTGGAAAAGTTCTGAAATATTGTTTTTAATCTTTTTTTAGTGTTGGTTTGATCATTTTAATTCATTTGCATTAGTGTAGAAAAATCTTTTTGTTCTTGGCAAGTTGCTGATCTGAATAGGGCTGCACTTAGAAAATGGGATCTTAGGGCCACTTCCCACCATTGGAAACCTCTGGTATTTTGGGATTTGGAACTAGGATCCATGTACATTATTTATCAAGAAGGAGGGCCCTTGAAAGCATCAGCAAGCATTTTTAAGGTGATGCCCTAGGCAAGCCAAATGTAACTTGGCTAGGAATCATAGTTGGAAAATGAGTTATGGAGAGGATTGAGTGTACAAATACCTTAATCTGGCTGCACAACGAGTAATGAGAAGGTCTAACCTTGCTCCAGTCCAAAGGAGAGGTCTTGGAAAGGTGTCTAAGGTGGTTTTCCATCACAACAGCGATAAAGCACTTGAAATCCTCATTTTTGGCCTAAAATTGTACTTTCATTGTACGAAAAGTTTGGAGGCTAGAAAATTACAGAATCTTGAAGTACTCTAAAAAGGGTATCCAAAAATATAATTTTTTTGTAGGGTTGTTAAGAAGTTTTTCAAGAAATCTTGTTTCCAGCTATTTAGGAGGGCTAATTCCTAGTAGCCTTTTTGGAGCAATTTGGTGTATCTTCCCTAGTAGATTGAATGCGCCTATGAAATCAGCATTGTTTAGGGTCATGGATGTTAGAAGGAGTCTAAAAAAAACCCTAGATGAAGAACTGGTACCCTTGGAGCTATAGATGGACTTGAGGGTTAATAGCGGACTCGAGCCGGCTAGTAAGAAATTTGATGTTGCTTTGTTGGTGTACCCCCAACTAAAGGATTAGGATCTCTTGAGCAAGGTCCTAGTAATTATAGGGTGTGAAGAAGCCCTAGTGGGTCTAGTGAATGACCTAAGGTAGCCCTGAGAGAGAGCTTGGGGTTTGGAAGCAAGGTTGGGGTGTTACATCACACAATAATACACTATTTAACTTAACAAAAAATAACATCATTAACCAACATTCATCATGCGATCCTTTGAGATACATGAAACAAAAAACATGAATAGTCTCTTTTTATGCTTAAATGTTGGTGCACAACACCTAGCTGACATTGACATGATAGGAAATATAATCAGCTTGAAGGAATCTCATGATAGAATAATATGGGGTGATGATCCACCTCATTAATATGTTGGTTTATGCTTATTTGTAATAAGGTTGATCCTTTTGTGAGGTCAAGGGACTTAAGGTGTCTATATAAACCTAAGTTCACATAGTCCTAAGGATTTGACTATTTGTTTGTTTTAGTTAATAAAATAGCTCTTGGTGTGTTTGCTGAGTCATTACACCCTATTATAATCCTAAGTGTTAGAAGTGTCCAAGTAGTTAAGTCCTAGGAGGCAATAGTCAAAAAATTGCATTTTGCAAGAAAAGTTGTTGACAACTTTTGCAAAAAGTTCCAACTAGTCTTGTAACTATGCCAACCACCAAAACATTAGTTGAAAATGATGTATTTTTATCCTAACATGATAAAGGAAGTCAGCGGTGTGATGTGGTGTACATTCAAGAAATTTTGCATAAGGAACAAACAAATTTTCTAAGCATTTTTCCATTGTATGTAACTATATAGATTGAGAGGTTGAATCCAATATATGGTTTGATAGGGTTATTAGTCTTGAGTCCATTGAACTTTATTTAATCTTGATTGGTTTATTTTAAAGAAAGTTACATAAATTTTATTGTAAGTAGGTTTACAAACCCTAAAATTGAGCTTTCAATGAAGATGTGGCCCTAACTTGCAATTCCATTGTTGGTTTTTTATGACCTTTTGGAATTTGCAAGGTTAGGGAATTTATTTTAAGATTCCTAAGTGGAGGATTTTTATTAGATTATCTAAGGGTCCTATGATCATTCCCTAGACTGAATATTAGTATGTATTAAATCAAGAAATTGATGAGCTCGAGGACAGGGCTTGAGATAAGGCCATAGAACCTGGTGAGTAGTCATTTCATGGTGGAATAAGATAGGTAAACCCCTTTGCACCAAAAAATAGACTTAGGTACCCATCCTTGTCCATTTCCAAGTTATCCATGCTTAATTTGGCTAATTAGGCCTGTGAGGCTTATGTAAGTTTAGGGGTACTAGAGTAGATTGGAGAGTTGGTATTGTTGGAAATAATAGAGAAATAATTGAGAGGGGAGGGGTGAATCAGTTAATAAAAAAACAAATACCAAATTATTTAGATGTCAATACAAATCAAAACATAATGTGTAATGAAACTAAATTACTGCTAATACTTGGTTAACACTCACAATTTATAGTTGTTGATCTTAGATTGGTTTTGACAATTTAGTATCAACACACTTAAGATATTTACTAAGTTCATGCCAAGCTAGTAACACATGCCGAGTATAATATGTATAGATGCTGAGTCACTCATGTGTCAAGCAAGTTCTAGTGTCAAGTGAATAGTTGATGCCGAGCAAGTTCAAGTGTCAAGCTAGATAGAATTGTAGTATGTGCCAAGCATCGATATTAACAAGTTTCAAGTAACACAAAATGGACCTGGTTTTTTGTGATGGCAAAAAAAACTATGTAAACTATTTTTCAGCCAACTTATCGATAGATTTCAAAGCTTTGAAGATAAGATCAAATCTATTTATATTCCCTATGCAATCAACATGCAATCAATTAGGAAAATGGAAGGAATTAAGTAGAAAAAATGGATGAATCTCAATCATAGATTCATACCTAACCCTAAGCCACCAAAGTCTTTTAAAGGGAGACAAAGCCACCCCATAATTTAGTATTGGAGAAGAGTATGAGAGAATACATGCAAGAAGGTGATGCTAGTGAAGATTTGAAGGAAGTGAAAGGGGTGAATTGATTAGTATACATTCAAGGTGACTTAGAAGGAGGAAAAAATTATAGAATTAGTTTGTAGAATAGAGTATTGAGGATACAACAATTTCATATCAGATCAAAAAGGATCAAGATGGACTAAATTGAGATCTAAAATAAAAAGAACCAGATTGTAAGTAGCTAGATCAAATATTCTACTGTACTTTCTAACAACTCTATCGGTAGGATGAAATCCTTTGTATTAAGGTTGACTTAATAGTCACAGTGAAATCCTTTAATAGGGTGACATTCTAGGTGTGTGTTCTAATGTCCTTTAGCTAGGAACACTTTTAAAAAGGTGGTAAAATCCTTCAATGGGGTAAGATCTAACAATCCTTTGTAAGATTTTAATAGGATAGGCCTTTCATAGGGTAGATCATGGGAATGGTCAAACTATGTAACCTTAATAGGTGAACTTTATTGTTGTAGTAGTGAAGAATTGTGGGTATCATCCCCACCCCAATTTTACCTTCTCAAGGGAGGGTTTCTAGGTAATCATATCTGGTGTCAAGTGTTTATGTGGATGCATTTACTTTAAATGTTATTTCAAAATTTTTATGCATGTATTATTTTAAAGTTAAAAGTTTTATTGGTTAGAGATTAGTACTTATGATTAACCACCCCCCCCACTTAGAAGTATACATTTCCCATTTGTATTGCCAACAATTGGTATAATAGCTAAGTTATCATTAGGAGAAGCCTTACAACTTGGAGAAAAGATCTTGAGATGGAATTTTACAAGTTGGGAAAGACCATTGAGAATTAGGAGATTGAGAAACATCTCCTGCTACAACAACTAAATGAAGCCAAAGATGTATTGAGAAGTTTGCTAAAGAGAAGGAAAGAGATTGCTATAGTAGAAAATGACACACAATAAAAAGAGATTAATACCACAAAGTTATTTATAGATGGTAACTCCTATGAATTCAATATAGCAATTGTAGATCTCATGGACAAGAATAGAGCACAAGTTGAGGAAAACAAGAATCTCAAGTTGGAACAAGAATCACAAGCTATATTGCTATGTGAGTGACTGAGCAAAAGAAGAAAGCTATAGAAGACAAGGCCATGATCAAAGAAGACAAGAGAATTTTGGTAAATGGATTGGAAGAAAAATCATCAAAGCTATCTAGGATCTCAAACATGCAATTGGACACCCTAAGCCAAATGATGAATGCCCATCATGAGTTGAATGTTAGGGACATTGATATAACTACATTGAAGTTGCAAAATGAGCAATTGTAGAATGACCTGAAAAGAGAAAAGGAGTTTGCTAAAAGTTTCAACAAGCCAAATGAAGCCATCAAATAGTTTTAGCAACTACTGAAATCTCCTAGATCTAGTAAAGACACATTAGGATTGGGCTACACAAAAACTAAAGAAGGAGAAACATCCAAAGCTGCCAAAGAAAGAAACAATAAAGGTAAGAATTCTAAACCTACTTGTCATCACTGTGGAAAGAAAGGGCACAAAGCTAATGTTTGCAAGAGAAAGAATGCTAGATAGAATAGTAAGCCAAAGAACATGATTCATTATCACAAGTGCATGAAACAAGGTCATTAGGTAGATGAATGCAGAACAAGAACCATGCATGCACCAAAATTTGAAGGATGCTGCTATAATTGTCAGAAGTTTGGACACAAAGCCTTTGAATGTAGATCCAAGTCCACATGGTCATCAAACAAGGGAAAAAGATATGAAAACTCCATTAACTGGGATTACAATACAAGACATAGCTATCATTATTATCAAGAGTATGGACATGTTTCTAAAAATTGCATAAGATAAAACTTTAGTGGTAGCTACAATAGATGGTTGAGTCAAACCACATGCTTTAGCTATATGAAGACTGGTCATATCAGAAAGCACTACCCAAAAAGGAAAAAGGCACCTAACTTTGAGTTCAACAAGGGAAAAGGCAAGGTAGATGTTGAGAACATTAGAGGAGAGATGATCAAAACATGGAGGAAGAAAGATAGATGCAACACATCAAATGAAGGGATCACTTCACCTGAAGGTCAAGTGATCACATCTTATCAAACTAAGCAAAAAGGAGGTATGTGGGACTAATGTTTAAATGCTTCATCATACATCAGATCCAAGATAGGTTATTGCTGAAAAGGATAAATTATCATGATAAATATGCAAGTCAATAAAGAAAAACCAAGGTTACATCTTTAAGTTTTCATCTTACTGCCTAGTGTGAAAAGTCCTCTTCAATTGTCAAAAAAATTCTAATGTGTGCTGAGTTGTCAGCCAAAGATGGTTGAATCCAAGTTGGTAGCAGCTGTTGAGTGAAAAAAATTTCTATAGAAGCCAAGTATGGGTAATTCTTATAGCTAAGTGATGGAAAAATTAGTGAATGCCGAGTGAAACATACGTTGTATAGGAGCCAAGTTTATAGTTGTATATGCACCATACATTAAATGTGATATTTTGAAAGGGTATAAGGTAAACTTTTTCTCATTTTTTCATCATTGTGAATAGATAGAAAGAGTGAGCAGAGTGAAGAAGAAATTTTCAAGCATGAACAAAGCATTTGCATGTATTCTAGCAACAATCAAGCATCAGTCCATCAATCTCAAGGGTATTCTTCACATGCTGAGTTACACAATTTTATATTTGTTGAAACCCTAGTTTTCAAAATAGCATTGAGTTATAAGAATCCAAAGGATAAGGAACCATTTGAAGTTCAACTAGTTAGTAACAACGTTAAGAAACTAGAATTTAGGGCCATACCAGAGGTTACATACAAAAATGATCCAGCAAGTGCATTATCAGTTATTCCACCCAAGGTCATAATGGTACAAGGTGTAAGGAAATGTTATAACTACAAGGTCAAAGGAATTAGAGACATGGAAATTCATCAAGCTTATGATAAATTATGTAAAAATAGAGTGTTAAAGGAAGAGTTCAAGATTTTTGAGAGAAAGGGCTTAACTCGTGCCCTAGATTTCCCCACCATTTTCAAAATTGAATAGATCAGAATTGTCTTGAGTAGAATCCATGATGGATGGATATGGTTAGAGGGTGGACCCATAAAACTATCAAAGAGGATTGTACATAGTGTTATAGGATACCCAACCCTAGATTGGCCCAAGACCCTAAGGAGCGACTCTAAAGAAGTGATTGAGTGAAATATAGGGGCAAAGTGGAACAAGAGAGGAATGACCATTGATACTATCAAAGATCCACTTCTTGACTTTACAGTGAGGGTCATATCACATAAATTCTATCAGTCAAGCCAATTGAATAGTGTTCCATGTATAGTAGTTGATGTAGAATATAAGATTGTGAAGAAAGATCATACTCATGATCTTGCACAGCTATAGTTATAGAAAATAATGGAGAACCTAGGAGCAACAAGGAAATATGAAAGTGCTCAATGTAAATTTGGTTTAATTTTGGTATGCATATTCTTTTATGTTCAAAATGAATTTCCATCTTTTGGTAGAGTAGGATGGAAGACCAATAGGTCTGTGGCTATACAAATAAATGAGTATATTAAAAAAATGGGAGACAATTTTGAGTCAGTGATGACTAGTTACTTTGAAGACTTCAAGAAGTCAATAAAATAGAGGCTAAGAATTCCTAGTTCCCTAGTGGATAAGTACTACAATGACATTTTCTTTCTAGTGGATATAGACTACACCTTCATCTAGGCTGTAGTGCCTAGATTCAAATGGCTAAGGCCTTTGGGTTATGAAACCAACATAGATGAAACATCAACTACCATCATAGCAGTTCTTGTAGAAGAAGTTGATAAGTCAGCAAAAATATTTGGTAATTATGATATGGTGAAATCTAAAGTTGAGATGAAGTTGAAAACAACCTCAACTCTAAAAAAGAAAGATAAAATGGTGACGAAGTTGAAAGCTAAATTTGGTGAAGGAGCTGAAGGCAATGATGAAGATGATGATGATGAAGAAGAAGAGAAAGAACAAGAGCAAGGCCAAGAACCTCTTTCCCTAACCAAAGGTATGGGTGAAGATGATGAAGAAGAAGGTGTTGAGGAGGAACAAGCCAAGGAAGCACTAGCAAAACAAGAACCAAAGAAGAGAAAGGCTAAGACATAGCCTGCAACTCAGCCAAAGGGAAAGAAAATTGCAAAACCAAGCCCTACAAAGCCTACTACTCTAGCTACAAGAGCCACCATAAGGGAAACCACTCAAAAGGCCATAGAGAAAGTAAAGGAAAAGAAGAAGGATACTAAAAAACAAGGTCCTATGTAGAAGAAACTAAGGATAAAATATGCTACACAACCAAAATCAGATGATGAAAGAACCAAGTCAGAAGACACAAGCTAGTTTAGAGTGGTAAGTCATGCTCCCAAGTCTGATATTGAAAACATTTGTGATAATGTTAGGGACAATGCATACTTAACTAGTTTGAAAAATATTGAATTTAATAAATTGAGTAGAGAAGATGAAAATAAGGTTGAAGAGTCTATGTATGCCATGATGGAAAAATTCAAGAATACCCCTCTTGAATTTAACAACACAATGGCCAAAGATTTATATTCAATTGTTGAGAATAAATGGCATTATTGCCTAAATATGGAGAATGAAATAAGAGAGTCTACATTGGCACAAGTGATGCCAAAATTTTCAAAAGGACAAATCACAAAGGAAAACAAGAAACATGGTAGCAAATTTGCACCCAAATATAGAGCCTTCAGCATACTTCAAAACAACATTGAAGATGTTGTAAAGAAATCCACTCAAATGTGGAAGTTGATATATGGCTTGACTACTATCAAGGAAGGAGAAGAGGATCCCTTTAAGGGAAGGAATGATGGAGAAGATGAAGATGAAAATAAGGAAGGAGAAACTGAGAAGGAAAAGGGAGATAACATGGTGGAGGAGACACAACAAAAGGGAGATGAATAACTAAGGATCAAAAAATAGAAAAAAGTGTGCAAGACACACAATTTCCACCATTAAGCCCTCCACATGACATAAACACACTTGCAATCACAATAAAAGTGAAAGATGTTCCTGATAAGACATCTCAAAACATTAATCCACTAACTACAGAGGATCTAAAGAAGATCCTTGACCAATCCACACTATAGGGTAAATTGTGTGATAATCTAGTGTTGGTCAGTGTGGACAAGCTACAAAAAGTAGTAGCTAACATAACCACCTTCTTCCATCACTATAGCTACTAGTGGTCAACCTCTAGTGCAAACATCAAAGGATATATCAATAAAGGTTGGCATTACAATCAAAGTTGTTATGATTGAACAATAGACTCAAACTGCAGAAGATCCCACAAAGGAACAAGTAGGATAGATAGAGGTATCTATACCTGACACACAAACTCAAAGTGTAGAACAAACAAATGTTATTAATCAAGGAAGATCAAAAGAAGAGAAGGATATTCCAAAGGAAAAGGAGTAGGAAGCCATTCAAACATTGGTTAATTTACCAACAAATGACACTCCTACCAAAGTACTTTAGAGGTCGAGAACTGATGTAATGCGACTTCAAATTTCTGCACTAGGCTTGAGCTCAACAAAGTTTGCAAGGATACTTCACTATGGAGACCCAACATTAGATGAAGAAATAGTTATACTAAAATATGACTATGTAACCATGAACTTGGAATATATCAATATCATGTAGAAGGCATTGGAAAGGAAGAATAACCAAGAGATACTCAGAAAAGAGTATAAGAAAAGGCAAGCACTACATGAGATCAAAGACATCTTTTTGGATGCCTTCAACTTGCAAACACTTGATGATACCAAGCCTATATTGGAACAATTGTTAGAAATTGTTGAATAGGTGACAAATGAAGACCAAGAAACCAACGCAAAACTCATGGAATGGTCTGAAAAGAAATTTTAAGGAAGGGTAAAAGAGAAGACATCTAGTAAAATATCACTGTCACAAGTTCAGTTGGCTATAAAGATTGAAAAAGTGAAGAAGGTACTTGAGAATATATTCTTATTGTACACAAAATTGTATGGCCCCACACACTTCACACAAGAGACAAGCCACATGATTTTGAGTTTAGAAAGGAATTTGAAGATTTTAGGTATACAATTGCCTGAAAATCCAACTCAAGGTGAGAAGCATTTCCATATAGTGCTTCACACACAAAATGAACTAGCTATACTAACAATAGAAGAGGGTAACACGAGAGCCAAGCTAGTCTAGATTCAAGCTTCCCTGACCCCTCACATGGAAATACTACAGAAGGAACTAGCATATGTTGAAATAGTGCTAGAGAAAGATCCTAATCTTTCAACTTTGGACAGCATAGTTCACCTTGTATCAAAGACATCCATCCAAATCAAATCCTTAAATGCTGCAATTGACAATTGGGATGTTGCTCTCAAGATTGTAATGAAAGTAAAAAGATTTTTTTGGATAAATACACAATCAGTGTATAGACCCTTTGACATTAGTGTCAAAAAGGGGGAGGATAAAGATAGAGATAAAAGCTAGGGGGAGACAAATATGGAAGGGGAAGACATGTGATAGGGGAGATAAAGAAAATGGAGAGAAGAGCAAACAAAGGGGGTGTAAACAATAGAAAAGTAGAAACAAGGCATATTAGATAAAGAGTATCAGAATGATTAAGGACAAAGAGTATTAGCAAGAGGCAAATCTACTCAGAGAGATTTTGGATACAAAAAAGACACATTAACTCAGGGGGAATCACACAATTTTGAGGTATATAGTTCATTAAAATTTTTGAACAATTTTGAAGTTTTGTATATATGCTGAACTAGATGTATATTATACTCAAGGAGATTAGATTCATCATGTATAGTTAAATTTTTTTGCCACTCATTTCAAAGGGGGAGATTTTTGATCTAAGATTGGTTTTGACAATTGAGTGTCAACACACTTAAGATATTTACTAAGTTCATGCCTAGCTAGTAACACATGCTGAGTATAATATGTATAGATGTTGAGTCACTCGTGTGCTAAGCAAGTTGAAGTGCTGAGTTAACAGTTGATGCCGAGCAAGTTCAAGTGCTAAGCTAGACAACATTATAGTATGTGTCAAGCATCAATATTAACAAGTGTCGAGTAACATAGAATGGACCTAGTTTTTTTTGATGGCACAAACAACTATGTAAATTGTTTTTGAGCTAACTTATGGATAGATCTCAAAGATTTGAATATAATATTGAATCTATTTGGATTCCCTATGTGATCAACATGCAACCAATTAGGAAAATGGAAGGAATTGAGCAGGAAAAATGGATGAATCTCAATTGTAGATTCATACCTAACCCTAAGCCACCAAAGTCTTTTAAAGGGAGATAAAGCCGCCCCAATATTCAATATGGGAAAAGAGTATGAGAGAATGCATGCAAGAAGGTGATGGTAGAAAAGATTTGAAGGAAGTGAAAGGGGTGAATTGATTAGTATACATTCAAGGTGACTTACAAGAAGGAAAAAATTTTAGAATCAGTTTGAAAAATAGAGGATCGAGGATACAACATTTTCATATCAAATTAGAAAGGATCAAGATGGACTAAATTGAGATCTAAATCAATACTAGATTGTAAGTAGTCAGATCAAACATTCTATTGTACTTTCTATCAACTATATCAGCAAGATAAAATCCTTTGTATTAAGGTTGACTTAATAGTCATAGAGAAATCCTTTAATAGGGTGACATTCCAAGTGAGTGTTCTAAAGTCCTTTAGCTAGAAACACTCTTAACAAGGTGTTAAAATCCTTTAATAGGGTGGGATCTAACAATCCTTTGTAAGCCTTTAATAGGGAAGGCCTTTCAGGCAGATCATGAGAATGGTCAAACTATGTAACCTTAACAAGTGAACTTTATTGCTATAGTAGTGAAGAATTGTAGGTGTCATCCCCACCCCAGTTTTACCTTCTCATTGGAGAGTTTCTAGATAATCATATCTAGTGTGAAGTGTTTATGTGGATGCATTTAATTTACATGTTATTTCAATATGTTTATGCATGTATTATTTTAAAGTTAAAAGTTTTATTGGTTAGAGATTAGTACTTCTGATTCACCCGTCCTCTCAAAAGTATACATTTCCCATTTGTATTTCCAACAATAGTCACTTGACAAGTATTGTAATATCAACTATAACTTGATAAGTACTAAACATACAGATCTTAAGATATTAAGTTTGATAACCTTAATTAACTTAGTTGCATACACATAAAAGAAATAGTATGAACACAAGTGACACCAAGATTTAATGTGAAAACCCAATTTGGGAAAAACCACCAATTGTAACTAGTTTTTATTTTTTACTCTTCTAAAGTGAGCCATGGTAGGAGCCAACCCTATTAAAGGTTACAAAACACATTTTTAAGTGTGACCTTGTTAGAGGATTTAATCACCTATTAGGAGTGCTCTTGTTAGAGGTCTTTAGACACTTCAATCTAGAAATGCCACCTTGCTAAAGGATTTGGCAAATAGTTGTTAAGCCAACTTAGCTAGGAGATTGATTCACTACTATAATGGTTAGAGAGTAAAAATGACCCAACCTAATTTTTGATTTATATCTCAATTCTAGCTTAAATAATTGGTCCTTCCTAATCAGACAATGTTTGTAGCTCAACAAGGATATTCTACTTATCCTTCCAATTCACTTCCCTTAAGTTTCATTTTTCTTCCATATATTCTCTCAATCAATCCTCAACTTGACCTTATAACTTAAATATTTTCAAGTCAACTTGAATAAAACTTCCAAAAAATAATATTCATCTCTTCAGTTGGCTAGAACCAACACACAATTTCATTAAACTCAATATGCCAAAACAAGAAAATCCTTTGTTAGCCAACCGTACTCAGTAGAAACTAACTTTGAAATTTTTTTCCTGTGCTAACCAAGTGAGCTTGATTAACACTACATATTCACTAACTTCCTTTGGTAAACATGTGAGCTTGGTAGAAAATATCTTCTAAACTTGGTAAACACTAGAATTCTTGGCAGACTTAGGAAACTATCTTCATCACCCAAGTGATCTTGATAGGCACTGATTGGTAAAGATATGACATATTGTGTAATATCAAAGACAATATATAATTTGTCAATTTTTTTGAATAGGTATTTGGAGGATTGATAGAACTTCCAAAAGGTTATCTAAAACCCTAGTTTTTTCCCAAGTTCTATGGAGAAATATTAAAATGTTGTCCTAAAACTAGTAAAAAGGCTACAAGGAGAATTAGGCCTTTTAAGAGAAACTTTTCATAGGTTAAGTTTGGGAAGCCAAATTTTAGTAGAAATCTAATCCTTGAGTATCCCTTGGAGTGTTCTAAGTGTTGGTTTGGTCCAAGGAACATATTGGAGTCCATTTCCTAGTTTATGCTTATTTTCCCATTGTTGATCCCCAGAGTCACTAAGAGGAAACATTGTTTGAAGGTTGAAAGATTGTGTAGAAGTTGGTGTTTGTACTAAAACATTTTAGATAGAGTCATTGTGGGCTATAGAAGGGTTGGTAAGGTAAAGTTACAATGAAAGGTTTGGAAGATGGGGGTTTCATTATGCTTTTATTGTGAATACTCTACATCAAATGTTCCTTCCTCCTATAATACCACTACCACTAGACATACACAAAATTCATCCAAATAGAAAACAACATATCCTATTGTACAAGAATCACAATATGGTCTCAAGTGATATTCCAAAACACATCCATTAAATCAAATAGTAATCACATTTATAAGTAACTACCAAAACTATAGGGGTAAAAGTACAAAGTTGTGTCATCTTTTAGGCAGACTTATCAGAATGACTGAATTTGAGTATTTCTATCTAAAATTAATTTTTTTTAAAACATATGTTCTAGATAAATTCATTCTAGCTAAGTTATATATCGTCTCACACTTTTCCAATTGGAAATGTCTATTAAATGCGTGTTTTATACTAGTTTGTATACAATTACTAAAGAAATAAAATCATTTCAGAAAAGTGGCATTTCAATAATTCTTACTATTTTTTATGATATTTTTTAATAACATATAAATACCATTTTATAGAGCTTAGAGTCAAGAATATTCTCATGTATAATTTATAGCATTTTAATTATATATAGTTTATTAAAATTGAAAATTTTTACAACCATGTATTTTAACACTCAAAAAGATGCCAGTTTTCAGAAAGAAAAATATATTAAATCCTATCAAAAAATCTAAAAATTATATGACATCCTAGAGGAGAGAGTCCTCTTCTAGAATGTATAATTTTCTCCTAGTTAGAATATATTTGTTTTGAAAAATGTGGTGGGAGATGAAAACTATCAATTTCATGTGAGTTCAAATTTCAATCTTTATAAAATATAAAATATAGTTCTAAAGCGGATTTTTATTTTTGATTGTTCTAGATATATATGTTATATATAACATAGTCTAAGATCAAAGGGAAATTAGTTTATTTTCATATAGTTTTGTGGTGGGAACTAGAACCCTAATTTTTAACATTTTCTAGTACCTAAAAAATGATCTATAGGAATTAGGAAAATATATCAATTATTATTCCAAATAATTTTTTAAAATTATATGCCTAAAATTCATCAATTTATGCAAACTTATTTAGTTTACTTCATTTCCAAATTCAAAATAATAATACCAATTTTATGTCATTAAAGGTGAACAATTATACTTTTGCTAGCCTTTTCCTTGACAAAAGGGTGACACTGGTTTGTTCTTTTACCCATAGCTGAAATAATTATTAACACAAAAGTTTGCACCCTTTCTTGAGGTATGACCCTCAAGTGACCTTGTGTAACATAGAAACAACCTCCAAGTGTGAGACTTGCACTCTGAGGCTGAATCTTGGAAGAAGGCCAACTTCCTTACTATCAAGATGCACCTAAACTATTACTGGAAAGGACAAGAGAGAAGGGGAGCTTAATGAAATTATAGAAAGGGAAAGGGAGGTGATGAACTAAGAAACATTGGTTACAACTCTACCTATAATTGCACTACACATGAACAAGACTCTCAAATACATAAATCTCAGCTCAAATCTACTCTTCTAGAATTTACATGAAGCTAAAAATTAATGAAATGCTGCAAGGAAACAAGTTCACAAGACAAAATTCAACAACAAACTATACACGGCATGCAAACATGAAAGAACAAACAAGAAATAACCCAACAAGGAAACAAATTGCACAATTGACTACACTATCAAGGTAACATAAAGCTAAAATTTCATTCATATATGGAAAAAGAATTTACAATGATAGAGTACAAGGCTACTATCATGAACTAGAGAAGAATAGAGAAGAACCTAAAAGACATATTTATATTTACCTTTTAAGGAGTTCATTCATAACTCAAATTTAACCATGGAGTTCAAACTCCAAGCAAGGTGGAGTCAAGCTGGAAAGAATAGAAATAAATGAATTAGATTGAAATCTGCTCTTGAAATCAACTTATTGTAATGAAGTGATAAGAATAAACCCAAACTAATGCATTCAACAATAAAAGAGATCAAATCCAAAAGATCTAATCATTACCATCATTAATGAGGCATGGAGATGCATAGATGTCATCGAATAAGGACCAAAATGTTAGTTTGGTGTTAAAGAATAGTCCTTGTAATATGTCATGGCCACAAAAAATAAATTCATGCTACTATCAAAAAATAAGGGGTGGGATAACATGAGATGTGAACCCACCACAAAAATTATAGAGTTGACCCACGTGGAATAAATTTGATATGCCCAAAAAATGTGTCAACCATTGATGTAGATCTTAATTTGAATATGGATGGCCTAGATGCTACAAATAATCTCCCAACAAAAAATTAAAACCCAACCATAGATCCAAGATCTCCACATAACGAGAGATGACTGAGATGTACTCAAAATTATCAAAGATGCTCCAAAGTCTAACAACCATCATATCTTTGCAAGAGGCCCAAGAAATGGTGTGAAAATATGACCATAATCTGATTAAATGCAACCCAACACAAGAAGGATCTACCATGTGGCATGAATCTATCGGTTGACACATTCCCCAACACACAGTGAAGGAGGAAGCATGTGATTTCATAATTTTGCAAAAGCACAAAAAGTCACTCCCCAAAATAGTGAAAATGTTTAACAATTTTTTTTAACCTTGTAGATGTACGTGTTAACCCACAACTCAAAAAAAGAGAAAATTGAGTTCACTCTGTCAAAGAACAAACTTAACTAGTTCAGTTAATGATAGAACCAAGCCAACTCAGTTCATGAAGAGACCAAGCTAACATGAAATGTTAACTCCAACCAAATCACATGTTAACCCACATCAAAGAAGACAACCCATTGAAGATATCTCTAATTAGTTATTGATGATGAGATGAATGTGGGTAAAAATGGCTAACATTCTTGGTGACTCAGAGGGGATGCTTACTTGCTAAGCATAGATGAGTCGCCTTAAGAAATCCACTGGGCATAGAGTTAGAAAAAAGAACTAACACATTATCCCATCTGCAACTTCACAAAACTCTACAATCAGCAAAAAGAAAAAACTCTGGGGAGTTCTAGAAAGCTCAGAACAACTCCAAAAAAGAGCTAATGTGCTCATGCACTTCTTGGAAACTAGAAATCTCCCACTTTACTATCTACAAATATTTACAATATAAAAAGATCAAACAAAGCCATTGACTGGCTTGTTGAAATAGGTATGCTTCCTCACAAGTTGATTTCTCTTTCCATACATATGAGTAGCTGAAAAAATCAACAAGTATGAAAAGTATATTGTTGCATGGAATACTTCCTTCTTAAAGCTAAAAACAATGAAGCTCTCCAGCACTAGGAAATTTTCTTGTTGAACAAGACTTGCTTGCTCCTCCTTGCTATCTTCACCCTCATGCTCTAGAATGAGCACGACTAGGGGCAACATGCATTGTTGTAGAACTATATGACTTATAGGGTATCCTCTTGATAGTGTTGGGTCTAGGAAGTAAGACTTGACTGTGTTGTACTCTGCAACCTCCATATCCTCTTAGCTAGTAGGAATTAGCTCTAATGATGTTGTTGGTAGTGTGCATTCCTCTTGTTATTGCTACAAAATATGTTCCTCCATAATCCCATGTGAATCCTTCCAAACAAGAGGGTACACTTTGTGCACTTGTGCAAGCTCTTGTGGTGTACAAGAAAGAGCCAGATGTGCCTCCTTTGATGTCTCTATCATAGTAGACAATATACTTATCAACTTCACTTGTAGTTCTTTCTCACACATTTCCTCTTGTGCAGTCAACTCCCTTGCAAAAATTACCTCATTCTCTTGTTGCTGGACTTCCAATTGCTTTGCCAGTTCTACCTCAAACTGTGTTCATTGTGCTTCTAGTTGCTACACCAACATTTCTCCCTCTGGAGTATTTGTTGGTTCATGAGCAACAAATTTTACCTCATGTACTTGGGACAACCTAAGAAATATTTCTTTCTCAACCATATCATGAGAAACCTCCTAGTACAACACATGGTCTATCTTTTTTCCTTCTTGCAATAGGCCCTTGGGATCCACCCTAGGCTCAAAATCCAAAATTTGATCCTCAAGAACAAAAACAATTTCTTTTTCTCCTTGACCCTTTGCTAAAACACATGTTCTTTGATTGGAAGCTACTCTTCTGGTGTCTCTAATGTAGGAAAAGATATATCCACTTCTTCATTAACAAAAAAGAAAG
The DNA here is from genome assembly GCA_028749045.1 of Cupressus sempervirens. Classification (NCBI taxonomy): domain Eukaryota; kingdom Viridiplantae; phylum Streptophyta; class Pinopsida; order Cupressales; family Cupressaceae; genus Cupressus; species Cupressus sempervirens. The sequence continues at coordinate 778,892,247 of CM053791.1, forward strand.
GACAATAGTCATTTTTAGGCTCATCATCATTAGCATGTGGAGGTGTCTCAAGTGTAGGTTGCAGATTAGGGTAGATTGAAGTGGAAATATGAGGAAGGCTACTTTCTTTGAAGTTGGAAAATATGCACCTTGGAAGCTCTTGTGCTTCAACTCTCTACATTTTGGCAAGATTGAGCCTTGAATCCTCAAATTTTATCTATTTGAAATCTTCCTCCTACTGCAACCTTTGAAGGTCTGGTGAGCTTCATTTAAAATGTCAAATGCTTTAGACACCATGCCAAGAACATAAGGATCATTCTCCCACATCTCCTTCTCACTATGAAAATCATTAATACAAGAAGTCATGATGAGCATAACATAAGAATAATGCCCACAAACTATATCCTCATAAGGATTATGAAAGAATTCAAAAATCATGTCTATGTTAGCAAATCCAAGGTCCAAAATATGTAGGGCCCATTTTCCGTTGCACCAAAAGCCATGACTATTAGTGAACATGGAATATGACATAATTAACCACTTGTGGGCAAGGGAGTGCATTGCATCACCCAACAATCTCCCCCTCGATGCACATGCCAGGTGCTTACGTGGGTCGGGAAGGCACTGGGGATATTTGAACCCATGACCAAGCCAAACCAGGCTCTGATACCAATTGTATGGCCCATTTTTTGTTGCACCAAAAGCCATGACTATTAGTGAACATGGAACACCACATAATTAACCACCTGTGGGCAGGGGAGCGCGTTGCATCACCCAAAAAAATATTTATGCACTCATAAAGCTCTCCTACCTTTGACCTATGATCATTATAGGGTTCTATGGAAGACAAAATAGGCTAATAATTTGATGTTGTAGGGGAGACCAAACCTAAGGAGGAGTCAACATATGGGATTGATTTTTTCTTCCTCTCTTTCTACTCCTCAAACTCTTGGACTATGATGAACTTGGTGGGGGAAATTTTCACATATTCATGGCCATAGGTAACATGAGGGATTGGATTAAAATCAACCTCCTAGTGATCTGGGTAATCATGTTGGTCATAACTAGGCTATGGCTAATATAGAGAATGAGAGGGCTAAGGAATAGCCTCTCCATGATAAGGGGAAAAGTGGGAGGCACCTATATGAAGGGGATCCATGATAAGGCATTTAAACAAGCACCTTCATAAAAATCTGAAAGAAACATAAAAGATGAAAATCATACCAACACTTGGTATTTTGAAACTGGTAGATGCATAGAGTCACTATGGTGTTAGATGAATCCCTCCAAAGGATGATGGAACTAAGAAAAAGGACTCAAATTCTTAGTGAATGGATCCTAAAACTAGCTAACCAATGGAATTATGAATTTGAATTTGTCTTGCTAGGAATGCCAAAAAATTGTTGACATAAAAGTCTCCACCCCTACTTGAGGTATGACCCTCAAGTGACCTTGTGTAATACAAAAACAACCTCCAAGTGTGGGACTTGTGCTCTAAGGCTGAATCTTTGGAGAAGGCTGAATTCCTTATGATCAAGATGCACCTAAACTACTACTAGGAAGGAAAAGGGAGGAGAACTGAATGAAATTTCAAAAAGGGAAAGGGAGGTGATGCACCAAGGTAGAATTTGTGTTTATAACTCTGCCTATAACTACATTACACATGAATGAGACTCCCAAATGCAAAGATCTTAATTCAAATCTACTCTTTTAGGATTTACTTGAATGTAAAAACTAATGAAATGCTGCAAGGAAACAAGTTCACAAGACAAAATTTAGCAACAGACTACACATGACATGCAAACATGAAAGAACAAACAAGAAATAACCCATACAAGGCAAAAAATTGCACAATGTATTAGATTAGAAAGATAAGGTAAAGCTAAGATTTTATTCATATAAGGCAAAAGAAGTTACAATAATAAAGTACAAGGCTGCTGTCATAAACTAGAGAAGAACAAAGAAGAACTCATAAAACATATTTGCATTTTCCTTTTGAAGAGTTTAGCCATAACTCAAATCCAACCATGGATTTCAAACTCTGACCAAAGTGGAGTCAAGTTGCAAAGAATAGCAACAAATGAATTAGATTGAAATCTGATCTTGAAATCAACCTATTGCAATAAAGTGATAGGAAGAAACCAAATCAATGGAGCCAACTATAAAAGTGATCAAACTATAAATTATAGAGTTGACCCACATGGAATAAATCTGATCTGCTCAGAAAATGCATGAACAATTGATGTAGATCTTTATTTGAATATGGACGACCTAGATTCTATAAAGAATCTCCCAACAAAATATTAAAACCCAACCATAGATCCAAGATCTCCACATAACCATAGATGACTGAGATGCACTCAAAAATATCAAAGATGCGAATCTAACAACCATTGCATCTTTGCAATTCCTCAATGAACGATGGAGGATGCAACATGTGATTTTGTGGAAGCAAGAATAATCACTCCTCAAAATAGAAAAAATGGTTAACACAAAATGTTAACCCTGCAGATGCATGTGTTAACCTACAAATCAACAAAATAGGAAACTAACCTCCCTTAGTCAAAGAAAAAGCTAAACTAGCTCGGTCAACGAAGGAACTGAGCCAACTCAATTCATGAAGAGACCAAGTTAACACAAAATGTTAACCCTAACCAAATAGCATGTTAAACCACATCAAAGAAGATAACCCATTGAAGATATCTCTAATTAGTTATAGATGATGGGCTAAACGGGGGAAAAAATGGCCAACAATAAGACCCACAAAATGTGATAACACATCCAACTATAAATTACTCCAATATATAATCATTGAGTCTCAAATCAACAATCTATACCATGTAACTATAAGAACTAAGTGAAATATCTTTCATATTTAAGTACAAATTTCCTAATACATAGTTAGTATCAAATATAAAATGGATCCACTAAAAAGATCACATAGAAGTGTAGCCACAAACTCATAGTATTAAGGAAACCCACAATACTATGTAACACTAAACTAATAATCTACAAGAAAAAATCTAACAATAAGTCTTTATTGATCTCTCTTTTTCTTCAAAATAACAAAATAAAGAGATAAATAAACCACCATTATATATCCCACATAACACACATGAAATCAAACTTATAATAAAAATGATTACAACCAACCCTAAAATAATGTAGACAATTTTAAACATGCACAAATATGATATAGGTCAAAGAGACAAACACTATAAACCAAACTTGTACCATATCCTTCTATACACATCTATGAGTTAGAACTATGTCAAGTATGCTATCCTTCTTTGAACACCAAGCAACAATCCATAAAAACACCCAAACCTCATAACACATGTATCATTTGATTTCTACATGGTGAAATGTACAGAAATTAGAATAGGTGTCAACTACTTCACATTTTGGAGGTTGATTAACCTTATACCTCAAAGGTAAGTTAAGGAGATTGATCCCTTAAATTCAAATGCCTAGGTAATTATATTTAACAAGATTAGTGTCACCCAAATGATTAAAGTGAACTAATGTAAACACATATCTAATAATTATAGAATTAGAGAAAGAATGCGAGATCCTTAAAATATTAATGTAGAAAGAGCTATGAAATATAATTAAGATTATATAAATTAAATGTGGATATGTGATATAAATATGAATTCAAGGAAATGTGTACTAAAATAGAGAAGGAATGAATAATCACCTATTGAAATAAAAACCTACAAACATATTACTAGATGATCTCCAAAATTGTCAAAACCCACGATCTAGAGCATAAAATATGAGATCCACAAAACTCAAAAATTATTCAACTTATAGTAGGAAAAACCTAAAGAAGAAAGGTTTCATTCAGATAGTAGGGTCAACTTGGCAGGGACACATTGTGTCCCTACTAAACAATGTCCAATTATGAAACACTTTTTACATCTCTAGAATTTTGTGAAAAAGGGTATCTAAATCTATGCTCTATTCTATCTTGTAAAATCCACAACCTACAACAAAAAGGGCTTTTATTTTTTTTGTGGGGAGTTTTCTTTGGTTAAACCCCAATTTAGGAAATGAACTTGAAATTGAAATTAAAATAGGGAATGTTTGCAAGTAGTAGAAGTAGATATAACATGAAGCAATATGAAGCAATGAAAATCTATCAATACACTCTTCAATTTAGAATGTAGTCAAGTATGATGATGAAATATCCTTGAAACAACTTCAAAATCAAAGTAAATAAAAAACTCTATGAATGATTATTCTTGAAATTCACCTAAGACATGGGTGTGGGTCTTGGAGAGATGAATGCAAAAGATGCAATAAAGGATCTTGATTGAATGAAGATATATACTGAGAGTTGAAAATATTATGATATATCTTTCATAAACTCCTTCAATTTATTGAATTCCTTGCCTTGAATTCTTGAAGAATTATTGAGAAGTATTTATTGTGTGTGATTGAGATGATATGGGATGAAAATGAGGAAAATGGATGGGATTTCATATAAATTAGAATAAACTTTTTCCCAACATCTAATTGGGCATCAAAATTGACACCTTTGATCAATCTAAAAATAGAGTCCAAGAAGGGTGCTGAAAATAGGACCTAAGAAAGGTTGTACTACATTCTTTATTGACCATGAAAGGATGCACCACATCCCTAATTGAGTAGTTATGTAATATGTCCTTGCTAACCAGGTCCACAAATCCCCATGATTTTGTTAGGGTGCCAAAATATGTCTCGATATTTAGATTTACATCATAAAAATAGAAGAGAAAGGAGGATCTATTAAGTCCTACACTAATTTATCTAGAAGGAATAAATAAATATGAGAAGAAAGGGGATAAATGAAAATTAATGATAAAATCCCATTAAATGAGTGCTAAACCATCATTAAGTAGAAGATCTTCCAATATAAGATGGTATATTTAACCACCAATATAGAAAGAGTGTGGGTCAACCCATACTTATGATAAACAAGAGAAGAGAAGAGAAGAGAAGAGTCTAAAAAATTGTAATGAGATAGAAAATCACTTAGTCAAAGGGAAGGAGCCCACAAGATAAAGGGTTATAAGTCCACATCCATGCACAAGAGTGCAAAAATAAAGAAAAAGGAAATAAAAGATAGAATGATAAATTAAATAAGGGTTAGAACTAAAAAAAAGACCATATGAATCAGTGAAGAGACCTCAACCAACAACATCTCACCCACTAAAGTTTTGTTTGGAAGACTATTACATGAAACTAAGTGGTAGCATAAGAAATGCAAAAGAAATATCATTAATAACATAGCTTCATGATCTATTCCTACTAGCATGAGAGAGAGAGCGAGAGAGAGAGAGAGAGAGAGAGAGAGAGAGAGAGAGAGAGAGAGAGAGATGATTACTTCACACATTAAGGTTTCCACCTTTCTATGAACCATAGGAAGAGTTTCTTACAAAAGATATCATTGAATAGACTAATAGGGTGGTAACCCACTTGTTAACCCACCAAAGTTCCATCCATAGATCAACATCCTTGTATCACCATGGCATGGCCCAAAAAAAATGTAGTGCCCATGTGTGAGACTTAGCATGTTGTGCTCTAATTTAAATGCATAACCTATAAGTAAGATTTAGCAAATTTGTGTGTGTTACCCATACATAAGATTTAGCATATATCTAGATGCATTACCTATATATGAGATTTAGCATAAATTATAAAAATGAAAGTGTGAAACTATAATATGTGGGTATGAGCAAGATCATGGTACACCAAACTATAGCCTTAAGTGGCAATGGAAAATTAGAAAATCAAGGTTATGTCAACTTGATGCACAATTTTCAACTTGTTATAAACTTTCTATCAAAAATTTGAGAGAAAAGAATCTTTTGGAAATTGGATTTAGTTTCTAACTTACTTGGCCTTATCTATAAAAAAGAAAATTGATTGAAATCATTTTTTTAAAATTTTAATGTAATAATACAAAATGTTGAGGAAAATAATAAGGAGATGTATTTCTAATCACCTTAATCAAAATCAAAATCAAATGATAATATTCTTTAATAAGGTTCTAGAGATAAGAAGTAGACTCATGCTTGAACGTGACACATATTTTTGGATATTTTATTCTAAATAAATAATTAATTATGAATTTAATATTAGAGTATTTTTAGAATAAAAATAATCTTATGTTTGAGTACCTTAACTAATTCAAAACTATGTAAAATTTTAATTTTTCTTTCTTTTCCCTTATAGTAGAAGAAGCATAGAATGTGATGCATCTTTTGAATTTGAAAAATGTGGTACTGTTTAAAAGTTATAGTTGTTTATCAGTAAGTATGTTAATCAATACATAATATGTAACTCCATTAGAAAATAAGTAATAATTACTTACTAAACTTGTAATTTGACAAGTATTACATTTATGGAAAGATAAGAACATTCTTAAAAAACCCTTTTCATTTCATCAAATTCAGGTGGGAAAAAGTTGTCAGATACATGTTTGAAGTAAAAAAAATACACAAGAACAAGCCATGAATACATTTTTTAGGATGTTTTTAAAGTCAACCATGTAGGGTTGGTATCCAAAGATATAATAAGCCTTATAAAGGTATCAATTTTTTGGTTTGGTATCAGGATGGGTGGGAAAAAAGTTGGAATAGATTTTGAAATGCTTTGAGATAATTCAAAACTACATATTTTTCAGATGACACTTTTTGGCACACCATGATCCTGCACATACCCATCTATGTTCCCCTCCTTATCATGTCTATCTAATAGATATGATAAGGAAGAGAAAGAGGATATCTACTTCACACAACAAGAATATATCCTTAAAGAAATAATGTATACTATATTCATAGAGAAAAATCTTAACCCTTTTAGTGTAAGAACATATGAAATTGTAAAATGGATATATCACTTATGTAAAGAGGCTCCTAAAAAAGGGAGGGATCTTAATTACAATTCATCTACCTAAAAGGTGTATTAGATCGACATACCCTCTCTAAGAAAAAGTAGAGGGGAACACAAATTCTTCCATCTAGCCCCATGTTTCCAAGGGAGACATAAATTTATGAGGAAGGATGCAAAATTTAACTCACAAGAAACGGGTATGTGCAAGATCATGGTCAACCAAGCTATTCCCTTAAGTGGTAATGAAAAATTAACAAATCAAAGTTATGTTAACTTGGCATGCAATTAACAACTTGTAATGAAATCTCTATCAAAAATTGGATAGAAAGTAATCTCTAGGAAATTGAATTGAATTTATAAACTACTAGGCCTTATCTTTAAAAAAATGAAAATTGATTGGTCAAATTTTTTAATCTTAATGCAATATTACAAAAGTTTCAAGAAAAAAATAAGAAGTAGACATATGTCTAACCACCTTAATCAAAGTCAAATGATAATTTTTTTAATAAGATTCTAGATATAAGAATTAGACTCATTCATGGATGTGACACATATTTTTGGGTATTTTTATTCTAAAAAAACAATTAGTTATTAATTTTCTACTATAGTTTTTTTGGAATAAAAAAATTCTCATGTTTGACCACCTTAATTAATTTAAAACTCTATAAAATTTAATTTTTTCTCCCCTTATAGTAGAATAAGCATAGAATGTGGTGTATCTTTTGGATTTTAAAAATGTTGTACCATTTGAAAGTTAAAGTTGTTTTTAAATTAGTGTCAGTCAACACTTTATATGCAACTCCATTAGAAAATAAGTAATAATTACTTACTGAAGTTGTAATTTGATAGAGATTAAATTTATAGAAAGCTAAGAACATTCTTAAGAAACCCTTTTCGTTTCATCAAATTTGGGTGAAAAAAAGAGTTGTCAGCTACATGTTTGAAGTAAAAAACACACAAGAATGGGCCAAAAACATGTTTCAAGACATTTTTAAAGTTGACCATGTAGGGTTGCTATCCAAAGATATAATATTCCTTATAAAGGCATTAGTTTTTGGGCTTGGTATTAGAATGGTGTTAGAACTAGATAATACTAAGAGGTGGGGGGTGGTGATGAATCAGTATTCTACAAACTTTTACCCACAACTTAATATTGTTAATTAATTTATAACTTACATATGAAAGTAAAACAACAATTTTGAGCAATAAATATAACACCATTATTTGTTAACTAGGGGAACCTTGGCCAAGGGAAAATCTTGGTGGGGATGCTACCCACTAGATGGTTCAGTAAGCAATAGGATCCTGTTAAGGATATTGACCCTGTTAGGAGTCTATTAAGTACATATAGTTTCTTGAGTCCTTGTTAGAGGACTAGGCCTTGTTAGAAGGCTCAAACCTATTAGGAGTTGGTAGAACAAATACAATGTATGTAAGAAGAGCCCACTGCCCTATCATGCAATTTATACAATTAAGTTCTTCATAGGAATAGATGTACATACAATACTTTTCTCACTGTTGTACTTTGCATTGTTTCTAATAATACATTAGAATTCACATCAAATAAGTTTCATTAATAGTTTTCACAATAGTTCAGATGTCACATTTAATCCATAAGACTAGACAATAACTACACAAGATAAGATCTTCACTTACACCTTGCACATTTAGAAAACTTTGCACTGTCAACCTTCATGTCTTCACATGCTTGACATAATATAGAATAACTTATTGAATAATGTACATATAGTTAGATCATCATAACTTAGTAATTATTTTGTAACCAAAATAATTCCTAAAGCTGTACAATCCAATTCTCTACTATGCTCCATTGTGCACTGTTAGATACCCACACTAGTATTTGAATCATAATTTGCATCATACTAATTGTACACTTCTGCACACTAGCACACATCATCATGATTTTATGAATTGCATATGAGATAACTCTCAATGAGGTTTTTGTACTCTTAACATCTATACTTTGTGCTACTATAAATGTCCAACACTTAGACAATTTTCTATCTCTAAATGCATAAATGAAATGATGAAGATATGTTGCCATAAATGACAAGCATCAAGATATCTATCTAACCACATTGCCAACAATCTCCCCCTTTGGAATTGATGGCAACATCTAGAAAAATTGGCTAAGTCCCAAAATGATGTCATACATTAAAAAAAAAATAAAAAGTAACTACAAAAATTACCTTCAAAACTTAATAATCTTATTCATGTTTTGATGGATCATTACATCCCTTATCACTCCTTTACATTGATACATAAGTATACTCCCCCTTACATATACAATATTACTCCCCCTTTTTTTATACTCCTTCTTAGTGCTTACAAACATACAATTTCCTTACATATTACTCTCCCCCTTTGACATCAACAGAAAAGGTGCCAAAAAACTGTATCACAAAAACTTGTTGCTTGATGTTTGATCAACTCATCATTTTGGATACATAATCTAGAAAATCAATCTTCAGGTTGTCAATTTCCTTCTTCCAGTTTCCTTTGACTATATCTAATATAATTATGAGTGTGTAAAGTGCATAAGATTCTACTTCAATTGTGCTCAATTTAGTATAGGCAAATTTATCATAGGAATTCTTCATTGTAAGGCATTCCTCTAGCTGCCTCTGCAAAATTACAACTTTCGGTGAAAAATATTCTCTGAGAAAAGAGAACCTCCTTAACACCTTCTCCTTGTCAAACTCAATGTCTTTGATAGCATTGTGGATCTTCTCAATCTCATTTTCAAAATCTTCAGTTCAATACCTCTAGTTTCTATAATCTTGTAGTGAGTATCTGAAGCTCACTCAAATGGACTTTGATCTTTATATTAAAATATGATAAGTAATTGTAAGACATTGCACACTATCCATACAACTTACCTTCTTCAATATACTTTCTCAATCCCTTGATGTTTCCATCAAGTGCCTTTAGATCAATGCACACATTGGTGCACATTGTGTTAAATAGAGCTACATCATGAGTAACTTGAGCTTGCACTAAAGCTACTTCTGCTAAAGTTGTGAATTCCTTATCAAAGGTCTTCACCAACTCTATTTGCTATATTTTTGGAACCTATCTTTTGCATCTACTCCAAGACTTAAACAAGAGTCTTCTCCAAATAACTTTCTTAAGGTGCTCATTATACCTTTTTGATCTTCATCATTAGATCGAATGGATATTACTATTGATGTTCTAGCTACTATTACTACTGAAGTTACAATAGGGATAAGTGTAACTACCTTTTTCTTCTCTTCCTCTGCTTTATTCTTTCCGTTAGCATCCTTCTTTTCATCCTCTTCAACTTTTTTCCTCTTTTTTTCCTCTTCTTTCTTCTTTTGTTCTACCTCTTCTTTCCTCTTCTTCTCTTCTTCTCTCTTCTTCTTTTCCTCTTCTTTCTCCTTCTCCTTCTCCTCTTCTTTCTTCTTTTTCTCCTCGTCTTCTTTCTTCTTTTTCTCCCCTTCTTCTTTTCTTTTCTTTTCTTCTTCCTATTTCTTCTTCTCTTCTTCCCATTTCTTCATTTCTTCTTCCTGTTTCTTCTTTCATTCTTCTTAATCATCATCTAAGCTAGAATATGTAGTGATATTGATGATATTGTCAACAATAGTTTCTCCATAGTCTACAAAATGATTTTCCTTTGCATCCACAATTATGTGCATACTATCCACTTGCATGGATTCATAACCCATAACAACATGAGGTGCTAAAAGTGCCTACTATATCTCCTCTACTTCTTCCTCTTCCCTAGAAGGTGTATGGACTTGCACATATACCATAGTGTTAGCTTTGGTTTGTGCACTCACCTTTAGTACCGAGGATATATATTTTACTATAGCTTCCTCTATCTCTTTCCTAAATTCCTCATAATTGGCTCCCATCAGAATAATTACTCTTCCTTTTTTTTCTTAGAAAGGGATCAATAACCTTTAAAAATATGCCCGATTCCTCTTTGTATCTAACATCACACAATAACTATGTAAGATAAGATGTTTACTTATACCTTGCACATTTACAAAACTTTGCATTGCCAACCTTCTTTTCTTCACACACTTGACATAATATAAATTAACTTATGGAATAATATTCACATAGTCATCTCATCACAACTTAGTAATTATTTCATAAAAAAAATAATTCCTAAAGCCATACAATTGAATTCTCTGCTATGCTCTATTTTGCACTATTAGATACCCGCACTAGTATTCTAATCACAACTTTCACCATACTGATCATACACTTCTACACACTGGTACATATCATGATGATGGTTTCATTGAGATACCCTCAACTGTGCATGAGCTAACTCTCAACGATTCATTCATACTCTTAACATTTGTACTCTATGCTACTACAAATTGTCTAACACTTAGACAATTTTCTATCTCTAAATGCACAAATGAAATGCTAAATAAATGTTTCCATAGATGAAAATCATCAAGACATCTATCTAACCATATTTCCAATAGATGGGTTGGGAAAAAGTTGGAATAGATTTTGAAATTCTATGAGGCATTTCAAAATACATACTTTTCAGGTCACCACTTTTTGGCACACCATGATCCTGCACATACCCAAAGGAAAAATATTTAAAATAGATAGGGATTTTCTAATAAAGAAGAGGTGATGACATATGACATACACCTCATATAAAAGAGAGAATCCATAGTCAATACAAAATTCTTTATAAGGAAAGAAAAATGTTGCATAATAAACAATTGCCACTAAATTCCAAGTAAAGTACATCCTTAGAAAAATATATAAAGAATATACATGACATCATGTCCCCCAAATGTCAGGTAATAAAAAATAGATATGGTGGATTATATAACAAAATATTGTAAGATATAGAGATGAATTTTAAGTAGCAACCTATAGTCATCCATAAAACACAAACACCCCATATCCACCAAGAAGTATCATAGGATAAAACAATATTAAAGAATGAAATATCATAGGATAATCAAGTCCAAACAACATAAGGTGCTAGTAAAGATATCTCATATGAAGTTAACTATAAATGATAATGAAATGAGAAATAATAAAATATAAGGCATGGAAAAATATTGTGTTAGTGAACAGATTTATCATTCAATGATACCTAAATATATCAACTCTAAATGCCCTAAAATAACAACAACACACTAATAGTTGGATGAATTGTCATTCTTGATAACTCTCCTCTGAATTGAGAAGTACAACTTTCTCCTAGATGATATTCAATGAATAAAATAATCTTGATATGTCTTTAACCTAAATACACTATGGTGTACAAACATCTATTCATAAACATGAAATGAATGTGATCGTTAGATTTACCAAAATTTAATAGAGAGAAAGATGAACAAACAAAAATAAGAATGCCTTTTCAATCACCCACATTATAGAGGAAATAAGAGAAGTTAAGCATATTATTCAGCAAGACATGAGTATTTAAACCACATGATTAGATAAAACTCATGCTTGATACAACAATGAAGCAAGATATTTAGAAGTGCAAAAAAGACAACCACATAATCAATCCTAATCAGGAAAAATAAATATATAGACCATAAGATCTATGACATAAACTCATTCCTATTTCTGAATATAACAAAATGGCCACAAGTTCATTTTGTGTCCTACCATTACAATAAAAATTATAGAAAAAAAAACATGAATTCTTCCCTTCCTTCCCTCTATTACAATCAACATTGATAAATTTTAGTTCCCTAGGAAAGTCACCAAAATTCTATTAGTGAATTGATTTTTTCTTCTGACACAAACTAATAAATTAGACTCTATTACCCCTTTCTTCCAAAGACAAAATATTGGGTAAGTTTTAACAAATTAACTTCCATTAAAATTATATAAGGTAAAAATCCCTTGTTAGATCTTCAATGAATTTATAATCTATATAAATGAATGTACTTGTTACCACAAAGGACATCCTCCTTTTTCTTAGACAAGAGGCTATATTGGGACTGAAAATTGGTCTGAGTTATGAGAAATCCTAATTGAAAACTTTGAAAAAATACCCTCTATGTATTCTTTTGAGTCCTATTTGTCTAGTTGTTTTGAGGCCTATGATGTACTTTAGGTGTTCCATGCATTGAATTTAATGTATATAAGATTTTTCATGCCATTAGTTTGAAGTGTTGAGTCACTGGTGAGATTTTTATTTTAGGCACTTGAGAGATTTTCATTTTTACTTAAGTGTCAAAAAATGTGTGAAGGGATAGTTTGTATTTTGACATATTGCACTCAACTATGTTTTGTGACTCACCACTTTGGAACTATTTGGTATGCAAATTAGATAAGATATGTTTCAGATTTTAAGTTTTTTTGACAAGTTTCCATAGGGTTTTGTGCTTCCCAAATTTGGTTGTTCATTATTGTCTTGTTCTTGCACTTTATTCAAAAATATGGGAAGCCTTATCTAAATTTGAATAAATTTCATCTAGTTGACCCAAACAAGAAAGATCTTTTGCCACTACATTCTAGGGGTCAAAAAAATTATATGTTCCAAGTTTTAGCTTAAGATAGATCCATTTGAGTAGTTTTAAAATGAGATTCCAAATGCAATTTCTAAATTTTTTATGTAGATTAGTTGTGCATAATTCTTGAAAGCATTTCTTGTGATGTTATATCTTGAAAATAGTGATAGATGAGTCTAAACTGATTATACCACTATGTTGTCTACTAAAAATGTGCCAAGCATGCCACTTTTCAAGTTTTGATGAATCTATTTTAGTATTTTCCTAAAGCCATTCCATATGAAAAGCTACTATTTCAGAAAGATCCAATTTTGTATTTTCTAGTAGCCATCTTTGCACATTTTCTAAAATTTCCCAATTAAACATCATTAGCAAAAAATATACCCACATAGTTTCTATATCAAGGTGAATTTATGCCCCAGGTTTCAAGTTCCCAAGTAATTGTTTAATATGTTTTCAAAGCCAAATCCAAATGCATTTTTTTTGTTTCTAACATGTTTGGATGCAAACCAATTTTAAATGAATAACTTCAATGATTAAATTTTAGGAACAATAGTCCACCAAGATAACTGAGGGGGGGGAGGGGGAAGTGACTTAGTTATCCAACAATTAAAACACTTATCTTCATTAAACAAACTTAACCATTCAACCAAAGTAAAAAAAAACCATACAAAGATGTACTTAGACAATTACACCAGATATGTTGACTAGGGAAACCCTTAATCAGAGGGAAAACCCTACTGGGAATGGTGCCTAGAAGATGATGTACTAATATAAATATTCCTTGTTAGAGGATGGACCTTGTTAGGAGTCTATTACAACATTTAGTACAATCATTCCTTATTAGGGGACTTTGAATCCTTATTAGGAGTTGTGCCAACCCTATTAGGAGTTGTGGTACAATGTATGCAAGAAGAGTTCACTACCCAAACATGCAATTTTAAATACAAGAAGAGCTCACTGCTCAAACAAGTAATACTGGACCTCAAATCACTTAGCAAAACCTTGGAAATGAAGTTTCCTTCACTTCCACACTACTTTGCTCAACTTCATATTCCACACCCTTTGCTACTTATCATTGATCATTCAATCATATCAACACACCTCATGATAAAGAAAAATGTCTTCCTTTATATTGAGTCCATAAAACAATTCCCTAAGTCAGCTATTAGTCCTTCTTAATTAATTATTATAGGACTACATTATGAACATGTTACACTTAGCAATAACCTTACTCTTCTACCTTACAATTTGAATAACTTTCCATACATGCAATATTATGATGAGTGAGCTTAGACATGTCATCCTCAACATGTCTTCCTCATGTGCTCAATATCAATCCTCAAGATATCAACTTTGCTAAGAGATATAGCAAGTTTACCAGAACATGCATCTATAAACTCTATCTCAGAACAAACATCACCAAAACTTAAATAACTTCTTCTAGACTTGTCATTTCTACTTCTAACAATCACCACATATACTAGATACTCCAAAGTATCTCCCATAACCTTAAGTGGTTATTATGCTCAACTAGTCATCCGTACCAACTAGACATCAAACATTCTATGTTGACATCAATGACAAACTTAGTCATGAATGTAACATATTATCAACATTTATGCTTCCAACCAATCTTCCAACAATCTCTCCAATCTTCTAACAATCTCCAATTTTGGAATTGATGGCAACATATATGAAAAAATCTAGTTCCAAGAATACCAACAAATGACTATAAATATTCAAATCCTCATCAATCATACTCCCCCATTGATATACCTCAATGTGCTCTATACACAACTATTGTTACAAGTTCATGTCAAATTTCTCCTTCAACATACTTCTCCCCTTATTATAATGTTTTTCATGCAATACTTCTCTCCCATTGACATCAATGTCAAAGGTTTCTACAACCAACATCTCTGCATCAAACTTAGCAACAACTTACTAGCTTGAGTGTCAAAAGACACTATTCAAAACAACAGCAACAAGAATCCTAGATGACTCTATCCATCGTAGATACTCCCCCATACAGGAAGCATCAACATTTAGTCCAGATAAACAATGGTGCTATATTACCCTAGAATGATTCACTCTTGCATCATCTACTCTGATGTAGGAAAGGGCATAACCCCAAGAAAACCTCACAAATACTCAAAATTCTCTTTGGGAAGAGGCTTAGTGAATATATCTGTAATCTTCTCTTTTGTGCTTACATACTCCAATCTTATTCCCTTTTCTGCAACTTTTCCTCTCAAAATATGATACTTAATAGAAATATGCTTAGTCTTTGAATGCAATACTGAATTCTTAGACATATTTACCATGCTTGTGTTGTCACAATGTATAACAATAGGTTCACTAATTTCTATCCTTATATGCTTCAACACTTACTTCTTCCAAATAACTTGATTTCAATTATTTACTACTACAACAGACTCCACTTTTGCTATACTTTGAGATGTACATTCCTACTTCTTGCTTAACCAAGAAACCAATCTTCTTCCACAAAAGAAATCTCTTCCACTATTGCTCTTTCTATCATCCATACTACCTACCTAATCTACACTAGTGTAAAAATTTAGAGTAAAATCATTAGATATATCATACCATAATCCAAACTTAGATGTTCCCTTCAAATATCGAAATATCCTTTTCACTGCTGCATAATGTGCTTCTCTGGGATCAACCTAGAATCTTGCAACAATTCCAACTATATTTTCTATATCTAGCCTTGTGTGAGTCAGATATTTCAAATCTCTAATCATAGATCTATACTTCTACTCAATAGTAGGTGTCTCATCCTTTGTAGATAAATTATGTCTAGTAACAATAGGTGTTCTAATGAGTTTAAAGATTTTCCAACCAAACCTTTTTAACAAATCCTTCAAGTACTTAGTCTGAGAAATAAAGATTCCCTCATTATTCTGTACAATCTGCAATCCTAGGAAATATTTTATTTCTCCTATCATACTCATTTCAAATTCTTTCTTCATTTCTTCTTCAAACTTCTTACTTTATTCATCATTTCCTCCAAATATAATGTCATCAAAAAATATTACTAAAATTATCAAGTCATCATTAGTTTATTTCCAATATATATTACTATCTGCTATACTTTTGCTATACTTGAGCTTTGTTAGATGGTTATATAACCTTGCATACTAGGTTCTGGGTGCTTGCTTCAATCCAGACAATGTTTTCCTCAATTTGCATACTATGTCCTTGTCATCTATCAAAGGACATCCTTCAGGTTACTCAATGTATACCTCTTCTTCAAGTTCTCCATTCACAAATGGTGACTTGACATCCATCTGATATACTTTAAATTTCCTCTATGCTACATAGGTTAAGAATAATCCTACTACTTCTATTCTAGCCACTGAAGCATAAATCTCCTTATAATCTATTCCTTCTTGCTATGAGTAAAATTTACATACTAATCTTGCCTTGTTTCTTACAACTTCTCCTTTCTCATTCATCTTTTTCCTAAATACCCATTTAGTTCCTATTACATTCTTGTCTGCTAGTCTAGGGATCAATTCCCATGTTCCATTCTTTTATATCTGATCCAATTCTTCTTTCATAGCTTGTTTCTAGTAATCATCTTTGCATGCTTCATTTGCATTCTTAGGCTCAATTTGAGATATCAAGCATAGTTCTTCATTCACTCTACTTCTTATCATCACACCTTTGTCTTTGTTTCTGATGATCTATTCAAATGGGTGATTCTTTATCACATTCTTTCCTGAAGTAGGAGATGCTATCTCAACTCTTGGCTCTACTAAAGGTTCTCAACTTTGTTCCTAGCTTTTCTCTCTTTCACTCTATAAATAATTGTTAGTCTTAAGAAATACCTCATCATTCCTTGGCTTAGTAACAACATCATCATTTGAATTGTAATCAACTATACTCTCTTGTATTCTGAATTTATCATCAATTCTCACATTTGCACTTTCCATAATAGTATTAGTTCTCTGATTATAACATCTATACAACTTGCTTTTCAATGAATAACTAGGAAAAATTCCTTCATCACTTCTAGCATCAAACTTACCAATGTCATCATCTCTCATTATGTAACACTTACTGCCAAATATTTTGAAATACTTAACTGTAGGTGAGTGACCAAACCATAGTTCATAAGGTGTCTTGTTTGTGTCTTTCCTGACTTGCACTCTATTAATAGTGTGAACTACTATATTCATAGCTTCTCTCCAAAATGTCTTTGATACATCATTTGCTGCTAACATATCTCTTGCAGCTTCTGTAATAGACTTATTCCACCTTTTTGCAGCTCCATTCTATTTTGGGGTTCTTAGAGATGATAGCTATCTTTTAATCTCTTTTTCTTCACAAAACATGTTAAACTCATTTGAAGTAAATTCTCCTCCTCTATCTAATCTTAAAAATTTAATCTTTACACCAGATTCATTCTCAACTGTATTCTTGAATATCTTAAACTTGTCAAATGCCTTAGATTTTTCTTTAAGAAAACAACCCACATAATTCTAGAAAGATCATCAACTAGAATCATAAAATAAATTTCACCATAGAATCCTTTAGTCTTTGTAGGACTGTTGAGATCTATGTCTACAATCTCCAACTTCATTGTAGCGGTAAACTTCTTGCTAGGAAAAGAAGTTCTGCTATGCTTTTCCAAAACACATTCCTTACAAATTGCGTCAGTAGGCTTTAATCTTTGGCAAATCTCTAACAAAAAACACTCTACTAGTTCTTACAATACTATCAAAATTTATATGAAAAAATCTATTATTCCATAACCAACTGTCATCTACCTTTGCAATCAAACATGTAATTTTAGTAGGATTCAACTAAAATACATTACCTTTGGATATGGTTCCTATTCCAATTACCTTTCCATCTTTAACCCTGATCATGCATGTTTTTTCTATGAACTACAACTAATAACTTTTGTCTACTAGTTGTCCAACACTCAAAAGATTGTTCTTTAAACCATCAAAAAAGTATACATCCTCAGTATTAGTTTTACTATCAAAAGTTATAGATCCAATACCTTTTACTTGGCATGCTACATTCTTTCCAACTCTAACAATTCCTCCATCCTGACTTTTGAAGTAAACAAACGTGTTCATATCACTAGTCATATGATGTGGACAACCATTGTCAATTATCCAATAAGATTTCTTCTCAACCTGTTATACCAAAGCTACCTTCTCTGGAATTTCTTCTTTAATTGCCACAAATTCAATTTCATCATTGCTAGCACTTAATGCTTGTTCATCAAAATCATCATCTTCATTCACATACCAAAAATTTCTATCTTTTCTAGGTTTATGGTTTTCCTTATAATTTTTCTCCCTTTTAGGACACTTAGATGCATAATGACAATATTCATCACAAGTCCAACATTTAAAGATTTCCCTAACTCATTTTTCTCTTCTTACCATAAGGGCTACTGCTTGATCAATCCTTCTATCTTTCTCAAATTTGCTGATGCTAGCAAAATCTCCTCTAGCACTCATGCTCCTTGATAGGTTAGGTCAAATATTCAAGACACTAAAAGTTGTCTCTATTCTAGTCAATTCTCTAGATAGTCTAAGTTCATTCTTAACTACTTCAAGTCTTCTAAGAAATGTATCCTTTATGAAATCTTTGGTACATGACATTAACAACTATGTCATCTAAAATGATGAGTTGAATGGTGGTGTTAGAGTCTTCAAAATCTTCCATATAACCTCATCATCTTCTTTGGTTCCTCCTTGAGCTTTAATACCTACAGTAATTTCTGATATCCTACCTATATATGTTCTTATAGATTCATCTTCCATCATTTTAACATGCTAAAACACACAAACCCAACTTTGTAGCCTCAACTTCTTAGAATGTGCATCACCTTCAAAACTATTTTCCCAAGCTTTCCAAACCAAATGTGAAGTAGCAAGTGATTTTACATTATTGTACTCAATTTTAAGAAGTGCAATCAATAGTGCTTCTCTAGCTCTCATGTGACACATGAAAATATCTCTTTCTACTTCAGTGCAAATTTCCAAATCCTTTTCCTCAATGATTGTCTTTGCTAATTTTTTCAAGATCCAATATCCTAGACCCATACACAACAAATGTGTCTTCATCTTTTCTATCCAACTGTTATAATTTCTTCCATAGAACTTTGGACTATCTTTCTTGAACATGTTCCCCAGGAATCTCCCAAAGATGTTAAACTTTTTCTTCAAGGACCTGATGCTCTAATACCAATTTTTAGAAACAATAGTCCACTAAGATAACTGAGAGGGGGGTTGGGGGGTGAATCAGTTATCCAATAATTAAAACACTTATCTTCATTAAACAAACTTAACCATTCAACCAAAGTAAACAACAACTATATAAATGTGTACATAGACAATTACACTAGATATGTTGACTAGGGAAAACCTTGATCAGAGGGAAAACCCTAGTGGGAACAATGCCCACAAGATGATGTACTAATATAAATATTCCTTGTTAGAGGTTAGACCCTGTTAGGAATATATTACAATATTTAGTACAATGAGTCCCTATTATGAGACTTTGAATCCCTATTAGGAGTTGTGGTATAATGTATGCAAGAAGAGCCCATTGCCCAAAAATGCAATTTCAACTACAAGAATAGCTCACTGTTCAAACAAGTAATTTATTGGTATCTTCTTCTTTCCTCTATCTTGTCAACTAAACCAATCACTGTCAAACATTGCAAACTAGGTCACAAACCTTAGATCCAAATACCAAACCTTGGATCATTCAAAAAAACATTGGGAATGAAGTTTCCTTCACTTTTGCACTACTCTTCTCAACTTCACATTCCACACTCTGTTCTGCTTATAATTGATCATTCAATCTTATCAACACACCTCATGATAAAGGAAAATGTACTTCCTTTATACTGAGTCCATAAAAAAATTCCCTAAGTTTCCTATTAGTCCTTCTCAATTAATTACTATGGGACCACATTAAGAACATGTTACACTTATAGATAACCTCAATCTTCTACCTTGCAACTTGAATAACTTTCTGTATACACAATATTATGATGAGCGAGCTTAGCCACATCATTCTCAACATATCCTCTTCATGTCCTCAACCTTAATCCTCAAGATATCAACTCTACTAAGAGATATAAAAAGTTTACCAAAACATGCTTCTATAAACTCTATCTTAGAACAAACATCACCAAAACTTACATAACTTTTTCTAGACTTGTCCTTTCTACTTCCAACATTAATTGCATATACTAGATACTAAAAAGTATCTCCCATAACCTTGGGTGGTTATTATGCTCAACTAGCCATCCATACCAACTTGAGCTTTCTATTTTTCTTCTGTTAGATACCACAAAAGACATCGAACATGCTATGTTGACATCTATCACAAACTTAGTCATGAATGTAACATATCATCAACATTCATGCTTCCAACCAATCTTCCAACAATCTCTCCAATCTTCCAACATAAAATATTTTGATCTGAATATCATCATGAGGTTAAATTTTGTAGGAAAGATCTCCGTTAACCAGAGATCAGGTGTGTCAAGTGCCAAACCTTGATAATTTAATTTTGTTAGTTTTTGAAGGTAGTTTGACGCCCAATCAATATAAAAGTGACATTTTAAAAAAAAAGGTGAAAATTAGTTTTATATGTCCAATGATTGATCTAAATTGAATTTAGTTATTACATAGAGGTTATTCAAAGCATTTGGTTGAGGTCAATTACATGAAAACAAATTATTTTTTTGCTGAACCCACTTTGGGGCCCAACCAACTTTATAAAATTGATAAGATAATTTGAAAATTTAAGATGTCTCAAGAGATTATAATATCCATGATAATTATAATATTGTGAATTAAGGATTATGTGATAATAGTTGGCATTTTATGGGAGTCTATAGACTGGAGAACCTATGTGTTAGATAGTATGGTCAAAATACATGTTTGGGTAAAATATTCAAAACATAAAAAATAGTCACGTTTGATTTTCCTCCTTTGTCCAATTTTGATGTGAGATTCATTTGACCACTTTGGGTGCATAATTTATAAGTGGTAACCACATATTTTTGCCCCAACCAAAACATAGATATTTCCATTCCATTAAAATGAGGTGATATATTTGTTTTAATTTATTTTAATAAATGTTTGGACATGGTAATCACAAAAGGGTGTTTTGAGCTTTGGTAGAGAATCTTCCATTCTTCAGAGGAAATCCATGTGATAATTAGTATATTGATAAGAATGTTTGAAAAATGCTCACATGAAAAACATTTTGATTATAAACAATCCACATAGGAGACTCCATGTGGGAGTTCAACATAGAAGGATGGGCTTGTTTTTCTTAAGCATTGGCATTGCTAAATGTATGGATTTGATTGTATTTAGATCAGAGCCCAATTTTTGTGACACATAAGGAAACTAGCAAGGAATAAAATTGAGATAAATGTCATGACCTCCATGTGTAAAGATAAATAATTGAGGTTCTCCCTTTGTTATGGTAGCATCATGAGGGATTGATTCAGTGAGGGAGCCATTATTTTTGGTGTGAGGGCTTACATATCAAGGGATACACATGTGTTTGGTGGGGAAAAACAAAATAAAATTAGGGAGGCCAATGGTTCAGATAGATTACACCTATATAATGAAACCAATAATGTAGATAAAGGGAATATGCATTGATATAATCACTAACACTGAATGCAAGCGCATTCCAAGTAAGGAAGAAGAAAGGAATAAATAAGTAGCTTCTCCTTTCAAGGGATGTTATCAACATTGGAATATCAAAGGATGTCACTGAATATAGAAAGGTAGTTGCAAGTAGTGGAGTGCCTTGATTAGGTCTATTTTAAGTCTATCAATAATGTACAATTATGGAGGATATTGGATTGCAAAAAAGTTTAGGTAAAACATGGGTTCCATTTGTAGATTATATTGGAGGTATAATTGTGAAGAATGTGGATGATGAGAAACATATGTTGAGAGAAACTTGCACAAAGTTCAAGGGATCTTGGTTCATATAGGGGACATGTTGTGGCCTAAAAATGCATGCCCCATTTTGAGTCCCAAAATGGAGACCCCCTAGTTTCAAAATCATCTATGAGACACACAGTTAGGTGCCTTGGTCATTTAGGACCCTCCTCTAGGTCTTGGTTGAAACTCATCAGTTGATCAGGTAGTGTTAGGTACTAAAGAAGTACAAAAATATCAATTTTTTAGGCTTCAAACAACATAAAGTGCACATATGTGTACTTTTTTACATGTACATGTGTAATAAGCACAAAGATGTGCACATGTGCACTTGCACATGTTCACACCCTCAGAGTTACACACCTAGAAAAGTGTACAATAAGAACCCTAGGTCTATATAACCCCCACTTTATTTCTTTCCACACTTTTTCTTGATCACCTCTCGCTACTGCACCTTCACACCTTCCAGAGGTGTGCTACTATGATACTTTGCTAGTATTTTGTCTAGCCTTCAACCTTCTCTAAGGTATAAACCCCAAATTTTGGAGGTATGAACATTCCTGTGTCCACCTAAAACTAAACCAAACCCTCTTTTTAAGAAAATATCATGCATCTTTGCATGTGCATAGTTGTGCACATGTGCACCTTACATAGGTGCACAATGTGCGCAATTGCACACATTGCATTAAATAGGCAATTTAGATGTGCACTTGCAAACCATGTGTACCTATTCATGTACACTAGGTGTGCTAGTTTAAATTTTAGACTCTTTAAGAGAAATTTTGATCTATTTTCTACTATTTTGGACATTCACTCGTCAGTCTAGATCTAGTCTAAGTGTTGTTATGGTTTTTTTACATTAAGGTACTGATATTTCTTCCTCTTCTATGGATACAATGGAATCATCATCATCCTTTGTGGTGGAAAAGATGGAACCAAAGCCTGTAGCCTTCAAGTACTAGAGAGCCTTAGAGAAATCCTAGTTCCAAGACAAACACATCAAGATTTGAAACATTGAATTGGGGCATACTAAGTGGAATGTCTTCCTCACCCTATGTAATAAACCAAAAGAGAGATTAGCTATGGTGTTAGCTCTCATTTAAAGTGGGTTAGTGAATGCCACTTCTAATCCAACATCAATTCAATCATTTGAGATGATCATGAAATTGGTCCAACATTATGTGTTAGAGGAGAAGGTCATGAAGAGTGTGAGAAGGGAGATCATTCTAGATCTTAGGTCTTGAAACATTGAAAAGGTTTTCCACCTTCCAAGGAAACTATAGTACCTTCAAATTACTTATGAAGGCACATGAAGATGGTATAGATAGAATGAAGTATAAGCCATGGACGTAATACACGTGGGTATATGATAAACAATTTTAGATACTCAATTATTCTCTTGAGTAGCACCATGGGCCTTCTTACACCAAGTCATCTAGAGACATGGATAGTACACTTTATTGAAACTATCAAGATAGGCAAGATGCCTATTTCTTAGGCCACTATCCTTAGTGACAATCTAGATGAGAAATTGATCTTGATGAAGAATGACACCCTCTTTTATATGACCTCATATATTGTGTATGTCATAGAAACTAGGACCATAGACTATCCTAGACTGTACAGAAAGGGAAGAATCCAAGATGCAAATTCTTAGCCTTATGTAGTATACCCATAGCTGGTGAAGAAGAAGCTCTAACTACAAAGTGTAGAGTACATGGTGGTTAATGATGGTTTCAATTTTACCATCATTAGGTTCATAGAAGGGGATAATGTAAAGAGGATGTTAGTAGAGGCTACAATATGAATAATAGAAGTTGATGATTGCTACATCTAGTTTAAGACCTTCACCTATCTTTGCATAGCTAGTACTCTCTTGTTCCAAAAAAATCTCTTGCAATATCCATCCAATGGGATGATATTATTGGAGATAGCTCAACAACTTGCCTCTGCATATGAAAAAGTGAGAAAATGACTCAAGAAGACATGGGTGTGTTCGATCGCCATAAGAGATTTTGAGGTGAAACAGAAGCAAGATATCACCACTTTTGACTCAGAATGGGACCAATATCCTCTCAAGGATTAGAAGTCACCTCGTCCATATTTTGACAATATCAAGATGGTCCAATACCTAGTAGGGAAGAACATTTTACCTAAGGAGGCCCTCAAAGATCACTGTATGAATGTAGTAGATGACTATGATGTCTATATTAGGGACTACTCTAGAATGATTCTTTAGCTAGAAGAAAAGGTACTAAACATGGAGAAACCCCTTAAGGCCTGGGACAAAGATGTCCCCAAGATAATGGATCCCTTGTACAATAGGGACAAGATCTACTAGAGACCCATCATGAGTAAAGAAATTGGACACAAGGAGAATAATGATATGGACTACTGGGGTCAACATGTGGTCAAAATTACAATGGAATGGATCAGGAAACCTTTTTGGATGGATCCAATTCCCCAAGCCATAGCTCTTCAAGATACAACCTAATTGAAGAGAGGAAAATGAACAAAGCTCACTATACTAACCTATCCTACCAAATCACTAGTGAGGTCACAAATGATACACTGGAATGAGTGAGAGGTCAAGTATTTTGAAAAAGTAAAAGAAAAGCATAAGAAGAGAAAGGAAGCCCCTGGGAAAAGAAAGAAAGTGGCTGAGGCCCAAGCTAAACCAACTTCTTAGCAAGAAGAAGCCCAACAAGATAAAAAAAAAGCTTAATAGGAGAAAAAATAGGTGCAACTGAAATAGGAAGGAGTTCCACCACCTCAAGCCTTAGAAAAAAAATCCTCTCTATTAGTGCCCAAGAGAGCCTAAAAATAAATGATGGTGCTAGGTGTGAATGGGAGAATACTAAAGAGGATGAGCACTCACTCTCCACAACTGTTAGATTATAGTGACTGATTAGGAAAGTACTGTACATACTTCATAATTAGTGGAGAATTTTTTTTTGGGTCATGGTCGATGTTGTAGCCGACATATGGCCGACATGTTGTAACCTTAAAACAACATAAAATACTTGTATAAAAGGATTTAGGGTTAGGTATTTTCATTATGTGGTTGTGATGCAAAATTGCTTCTTGCGGTGGTATTGAGCTGTAAGGGATTACAGATTATAATCAGGTTGTAATCATTGGATTGTAATAATATTGGACTTGTAGTTTGGTGGACGTAGCCCAGGGATTGGGTGAACCACGTTAAATCTTGGTGCCTTGTGTTCATTTTTGTGTGATCTATTATTTTCTGTAATTGGTTATATTTGCATGTAGTTTTTATTTTTGTCCGTGGTTTATCCTAACAAAAGGTTCCAAAAACTATTATAGAGGTGGAAGACAAGGAAGAAGGGGAAAAAATTGAGTTTGCACCTTTAAATAAAAGGACCCACTCAACTAGTATGGCCAAAAAAGAGAGGAGAAGAATCTCAACTCAAACACATCCATTTGTCCCTAGGGTGCCTATCTAGTTTGAAACATTAGAAGATGAGCAATAGAAATGGATAGCAAAAATGGAAGGCGAGGGAGAAGATATTTTTGACCTCTTAGATTTAGATTTTATGCCTATAGGGACCAAGATGGTAGGAGATAAAATAAGGGACACTCCTAGGAATGAGCCATTAGGAGAGGAGTGGAATCAATTACCTCCTCTACCTTAAGGACCTATCAGCATTCCTCCCCCACTAGTATAGGAAACAACAATGGTAATAGATAAAGGATCAGTGACTCCACCTCCTCTAACAATAAAAGCATAATTAGTGAGACAAAATATGAAGGAAGGTGAATATGTATAGTTGCATGCCAATGGATTATCTAAGGAAAGATAGATAGCAGAAGAAAGGAAACAAGTTTGTCTAGATACATAGCCTAAGTCCTTAGCCCAGCATGAAACCAATACTCTCTGAAGATCTTCCTCAATATGACAAGACTCCAAGGAATAAGAGAAAGGATTCCACTTTAGAACTAACTTCTTCAACACAATACATGTCACCAATGGGGACAACACCATCATGGTTGAAGAACGAGGTTATGTTTAGACAAAAGAGGAGGGAATGGTAGAATTAATAAAGGCAATCTAGAAACTTGAGCCACTTAAGGGTGATACTAGAGAACTTCGCTTCATAATAAAGAATCCAGATTAGGACCTTCTAACATACATCACCATCCCACTTCCCCACATAGATATAAAGGAAAGTAAAATAAATATTGATGAGACCATAATATGGTCTATTTTATCATTTCATTTTTAGTTGAATTTGCAAACTTTCTAAAGACTTTGATGTTTAAGAGCATGATGTTTATGATAATTTTAGACAAATGTATGCATAATTACTTTTTAGGACTAAAATTAATATGCTATGAAATGATATGTCATTTTATTACAAAATAGTGAGAATGATGTTTTTTCTTCCTTAGCTAGGTTAGGTAGTTCTTCTACAAAAATGTGACATAGGTTAAACTAATTTAGATGATATATTTTGAATTAGTGTTGATGTATGTTATTACTTTGGAGGCACTAATATTTTGCAGAATTAAAGGTGAAGTCAACTCAGCTAAGTGGAGTTAGTAGCCTAAGCAATCAATGGTAGATTTCATTAATGACCTTTCCACATCACCTACCATTTTGTCCATAACAACTAGTACCTATTTTTAGGAAAGTGGGAGTCAAAGTGAGAAATCCAAGGGTGGTGAGCTCCTAAATACCTATTCCATTTAGCACCAAAGTTACTTCATTTGTTGTAATACTTAATACCATTATTTGTTTTGGTAGTTGATGGAGTCTAAAATCTAGGAATTTTGTTCCTAGGTTGTGCTTAAATAACTGGAAGTCTATGTTTCAGGGGAGCTTTTTATTAATTAGTTGTTTTTAGTAGAAAGAAAAAGTTTCTACATTTTGAGTGCTAAATATAATCTTGTTGTATATAAGTATGTACATTTACTATTGTTATGAATAAGAAGATCATTTCAGGTTTCCATCTCTGAGTCATTCTACTTCACTTCTCTATGGGGGCCCACATAGAGAGTGAACTAATTGGTTAGTACAAGATTTATCTTTAGTTCGTAGAACTAGAGTAGACTCTACTATTTCTATAGCCACTAATAGAAAAATTAGTGGGTTGTTCCTATAGCATAGATAGTTGAAGTAGTTCTTAGCTATATTTTCATGCTTTATTGAAATAGACTTGATTCTTAGCTTTAGCCTAGATTTCTTGTAGCATAAGCATTTGAATTTTTGTATAGTAATTCTTAAGTTGAGAGAAGTTTGAAGCATATACTTTGCAGACACTATTTCAAGTTTATGTCCCTCATTGATAAACTAAATGAGCCCAAATGAGTTGGGTTAGAAACACTCAAGATGTTCAATCCTAGATTAAGTAGTCCATTGCTATAGGATTTTGATCCCTTTCTTTGGCCAAACATTTTTGGTGCTATTGTCAAGGATGGTGTTAATTCAAACCAATCTTTGTAGTTGAATTTTTATTCCTTGTAGAATAAAGTTTAGGTTATGCATAGAAGAAGAGACCACCTTGAGAGATTCCTTCCTCATGATAATCAGGAAGGACCATTCAATGATTTTCATCCTAAACTAGATGAACCCCAAAGAGAGAACGACAAAGATGAACCTTTTGAAAATTTATTTTTGATATTCAAGCTGAAATACCTTCTTCATCTTTAGAAGAATGGCTCCACTCGAATGAACTTTTTGGTGAGCCTATATATCAAGATAATCCACTAGCCATTATTACATATCAAGCACCACCTCTTCCTCCAAGAATGGTTATGCCTACCTTTCCTTTTCCTATTCCACCTCAGCAAGGGAATAAAAAATTGAGGAACATACCTACTACTACCCTTCCAAAATTCTATGGCCTTATTACAAAAGACCCTCAAAATTTTCTCTTTGAGTTTGACATTCTCTGTAGGAGCTATGACTACACAATTGATACCCATAAGTTGAAGTTATTTCCCTCTACTTCAATGGAGGCTGCACTAAGACGATTCATGGGGTTGGGTGCAAATTTTGTAGCAAACTAGATTGAAATGAGTAATTTGTTTTTTCAAAAATACAAAGAATATTTCAGAGGTCAAGATATGAAGGTGTAAGGAAAATTTCAATAAAAAATATAACCATTTTCACATAACCCATAATAGATTTGAAATAAACATGGAATTAAAATCCAAATGCAAGAGAATATATAACATACCCACAAAATTGTGACACAAGATATACCCTAGGAAGTCCCTTTCGAGGGAAAAACCTAGCCTCAAAAAGCATCCATCACCATGTATTATTTAGTAAAAATACTATTTCAATACAACCATAGAAGCCTTTAAAGCCATAGCCACTACCAAGAAATCCATGTGAATAAGCATGAATCCACACATCCCATGCCATGCTTCCAACCTTCACAAATTCTCCCTTGGCTAACTTGTCAAGCCTTGTCCTCCTTGACTCTTGCATCTTTACATGTTGCACATCCATCTAGGTGCAACATTACATAATAAAATAATAAAAGTTAAGCAATATTATGCAATGTGTGCAATACCCATTATCTGAACAATCTCCCACTTCTTGTATACATTGCATAGGGTCAATCTATAGCCACATAAATGAACAAGGGAACAATCCCTCCCAACACATCCACCATCATGGACATAAGTAATCAATGTGCTTCATTCTAATACCCACAACAAAATCAAAGTATCCAACACCTCAAACATGAATGAAGCCACCTTCTATTATGCCACTGCCACTAGACATACATAGAAGCTATCCAAAGAGAAAGCCACCCAACCTGTTGCATTAGAATATCATTAAATCTTGTAACAACTAAAATGCCAAGCACAAAAAAATTGATCCAAAGGTAATCACATGCATCTGTAGTTGTCAAATTATCCATAGCTGAAATAGCACCCATTGCAAGTGCCAAACCCATCCAACTATCCATACCTCCAAAGGTATATCAAGTGAATCTCATATCATCAACATATCCAATTTATAACTTGCAATCACAAGCCTCAAGAGCAATACCTACCACGTATATACCAAGAAGTTCCCACTGTAAAAGATAATGTCAAATCTATAACCTGTCCACTCACAATATCTCAAAGAAGTGAATATATGTATTCTCAAGGACATCCAAAATACATAAACAATAACCTAAAAGAACCACTCTCATAACAAGTCTCTAATGTTCTCTCATGTTCTCCACAACCAACAGAGGAAAGAGATAAATGAATAACCATGTCATCTCTCACATGACATACATGAGAAAAAATTAGTGATCAAAATCTCTAACTAATCTCAAATCCAATGTAAGAAAAACTGAACATCTAGGAAGATAACCAAGACCAAAGAGAAACCATGCAAATCATAACCTGTATCATGTCCTCCTACACACACCTCTAGATGTAAACTATGAAAGTATGATCTCCTGCATAAAACCCCAACCAAGAAGCCACAACAACACCCAAACCATACCATATAACTAATCATGGATGTAAGCCTCTCACAAGAAGATCAAACTCATAAATCATTCCTAAACCAAGGAATATGCCCAATATAAAACCATCTCCCAAACTCAACCAACATAACAAAATATGAACATTAAAATAACCAATTCTAAACCATCTCTCAAATGAACTCTCTAGAACTAACTCATGTACCATAGCTCAAGATCTATATCCGTGAAAGACAAGCATAAATATAATGTAATTGGGAGAAACAATGGGCTATACCTCTCAAGTAGCAAACCACTGAGTAGACCAAGAGTGGGGAATGAGAATTCTCATCAAGATACCCAAGTCTCCAATGAAGACTCATCTAAGAACAATCTCCTCTCAAGTCCATATCAGGTGACTACCCCTCAAACTTCCTACTAAAACCATCAACTATCCCAACAAACACATCTCTAATTGAAGAGAAATCAGCATCACCACTATCTCTAAGTATCCATGAGCACCTATAACCAATCAATCCATGCCAACTCTAAATGAAAAATAGCAATATCATGAAGTATCCAGCTTATGATTAGTGTACTCAATACCAAGAAACTAAACCAAGATCGATGCCAAAGTTTCAACAATGGCCTCAGGAACATAAACATGACAACATGATCTAACCCATCTCAACCAAAGAGATAACATGCTACGTATGAACATACTATAACATGGAAATACTCTAAATGCATATCAAGAGTATACCATGAAATAATAATGAAACCATCCTAACTCCAAGGATAACATGCCAAATGAAAACATAAACCACAACTTTACCAAAAACCTCATTAGTCCTCAAGATTCAACCATCTCCACACACCATGAAGAAAAACCATCTCCACATACTATGAAGATAACCAAGAACCCCATGAGTCCTTAAGATCTAATCATCTTCACACACCATGAATATAACCAAGTGTACCATGCAAATGTTAAAGACGCTTTTGTAGCAAAGAGATCTAAGACAAATCCCCAACATTTATAAACACTCAATAAATACATCAATGCCAAAAAATCCCACTCAACCATGGTACCAAGTCACTTATGGCATCATAAAATCCATCTCCTACATTAAGATCCTCTAGGTCTACACTCACACAACCAAAGTGTCAACACCAAGTGAAACCAAGATCTCCAAGCCAAGAAGATACAAACTAAACTAGGAACTAATCGAGCACTATTGCCTCATCACTGTCACAAACTCTAACTAAACTATGTATCTAAGATATCCATGACATCATGATGAAAAAATCCATCCTCTAACCATGAGAATCAACCAAGGAATCAAACCATCAAAGAACTCAAAGTGCACATTGCGAGCTCCTCAAAAGAAACCAAATAATCATGATTCTCAACCAAAAAGATATACCACCATAACCAAATCATAAATCCAAACCAATAAATATCAAGGATGTACCTATATATCCAATCATGTCATGCCAAAATTTATAGCACCATGATCACATCCATGAACTGAGCATTTGACTATTAATGTGTCCAACCTATTAGCATAAAATAATCAACCATAATTCTCCACCTTGACTATACCTAGAAACAACATCTCATCCCTTTTACATGAAGAAAAGACATCAAAAAATCATGTGACTTAGGGCATAGACAACCCAAATCCAAGCCACCAATCTAAATATGCATCAATAATGAAAGATCAATGGGTAAAGACAACCCATAACCAAGCTATAAGTGCAACCTATAAGTATAGACCACTTACAACACTACACAACTTGTAGATCTAGCAAGTCATCATACATATCCAAACCAAATATTGATAACCATATCATCATGATACCAATCTATAATATGAACTAAGTATACAATGACATGAAATCCAAATCTTCAAACATACAATGTCATAAATTCATAATGCTACCATAGAAAAAATATATCTATAAACTATTTAGATCAATATATCACTGAATGAATCATACCAAACCTACACCAAATTTGAACTAATGTGTAGAGCTCTCCAAGAGCTTTCTGTTGACTACTTGAAGTTCAAGATCCAACTATGTATGTCCAAGTTATGCCCTAATTTGTGTCCATATAAATAACATCTGACTTTTGGGATATTAAAACCTAAAAAAAATTCAAAATCATAGAACCAAACCTACACTAAGTTGTAGTGCTCTAAATTAGCTTTCCAATGCCTATAAGAACTCTAAAATCCAAAATTTTGAGAGAAAGTTATGGTTGTTTTACTAAGAGAGTCTTTTTACCATTTTCACTACATTTTTTTTTTTGTGATGAAAATTCTGATGGGATTAATTTTGATAGCCATCACATGCTGAAACTACAAACTCTTTCATTTTCTCTAAATACGGCCAAACTAGGGCATATTATATATCAAAATTTATGGAAACATTGACCCAGATTGAACGGTGAGGTCGATTTTTATCTAGGAGGTCATTTCTACAAGCTCCCCCTAAAAGCCTCATTTAAATGAAACATCCAAAAAACTCTTTTGTCCAACAATTGCACATGCCCAAAATCTACCAACATCCCATCCTAACAACAAACTCAAAACTATTATATCTGCAATAAAAAACTCATATATCTTTCCCTTTCTTTTATCCTCTCATGCATTCCCATGGATTCAATCTATGGCTACAATAATAAAGTCATAGCTTTGGTACCACTTGTAAAGAAACTTACAAAAAAAATTCCAACAATTTCCACATAAAACATAATAGATCTGAAATAAACATAGAATTAAAGTTCACATGCAAGAGAATAGATAACATACCCACAAAATTGTGACACAAGATGTACCTTAAGAAAACCCTCATTAAGGGTAAAACCCAGCATCCAAAAGCATCCATCACCACGTATTATTCAGCAAAGATACCATTGCAATACAACCATGGTAGCCTTCAAAGCCATAGCCACTACCAAGCAATCCATGTAAATATGCACGAATCCGCACATTCCATGCCATGCTTCCAACCTTCACAAATGCTCCCTTGGCTAACTTGTCAAGCCTTTTCTAGCTCAACTCTTTCCTTTTGTCTTCTTCTTGTCACAACAACTACCCTTGTGCTTTCTTATATAATAGCAAGTCCCACAAAATCACCAAGTGGTATTACATAAACCATGTGCTAAAACCATGCGCTACCTAACCCATTGACCCCCACATTTAATATTTGGGCATTTAATTCTTTTACCCACTATTAAATAATTACATAAAATATTATCACAATGTTACAATACAACTCATCAAGAATATCCCATGAAAATGTTTACATGTTGCACGTCCATCTAGGTGATACATTACATAATAAAATAAAATAATAAAATTTGAGCAATATTATGCAATGTGTGCAATACCCATTATCTCAACAGAAGGGGGATGGCATTTTTAAAATGTTACAGAAGGAGGGTGAAACCTTAGAAGACTATGTTTCTAGATTCTTATTTAATGTGTAGTGGAATATACAACATAACCTAAATGAATAATCTAAGAAGCATCTTTTTCTAAGAGGTGTGCAAGAAGAAAGCATGGAAGCCTTGGACCTAATGGTTCGAGGAGATGTTATACAAAGGACTTGGAATGAAATCAAGGAGATATGTTAGAACTATTCAAGAGCTACTATGAAGAAAGGTAGAGGACTAACATAAGACCAATGGTGAGTCAGGAGTATCTAAGATGGAGTTATCTAACCTACTGTCTGACTTCAAGTAAGATATCATTAATGATGTCACTACTCAGCTAGATATCATGCAAGCCTGAAGGAAAAAGGATGAAGCTGATGCTATGCTAACTAAATTTTTCTCTCGTTGCAAAGAAATGAAGAAGAACTGCACATGCAAGACTATTGTAACCGTGAATGCACATCCAATGCCCACTAAGTTCAAAGAAATTAATGAAGATATAGTAGAAGTGATTTATGTTGCTCAAAGATGACCATGGTCTTAGAGACAAGGTATGCCTCAAGAACCTCTAAATAATTTTGGTTATAATAATAATTAGTGGAAGGGCACTAGTCCTCCAAATTCTACCCCTCAAGGATAGAATTGGAACAATAAATGACCCAACCAATAGCCAAAGTATAATCAAGCCTACTAATAACCACCTCAGTATCCCCAAAAAAAAATCAATGGCCTGAACAAAATAACCAGTATCCTTAGTGGGGCCTTAACCAACAACCTTTGCATTAGGGGAATTGGCAGCAACCACCTCAGTGGGGGCTAGCCAACCACCTTAGCACCAAGCCTTGATGCCTCCATCTCCTATAGCCAATGCTAGCCCACAGAAGCAACCACAATTTCCTCCTCAACAAGCACAAAATCCTAACAATAAGTAGCAAGCTTATTCTTTGCAGATAAATGATATTCATCTATGGGCTGGAACCAAGTTGCATGCATCTAAAGGACATATAATAATTGAGGTCATTGGTACTGATAATGTTTCAACAAGTCAATTAGTTTATTCTCTAATTCCCCCATCTGTACAAGCATCTACTCCATATCCACAAAGGTTAGTTCCTGCAACTCCATCCAAACCAAATCCAATAGCAACTAATCTCCTAGACTAGCTTAAGAAAATGACTATCTAGATTCCCTTATTGGATGTGCTTAAGGAGATTCCCCTTTACAGTAAAGCTTTAAAGGAAGCATGTGTCGAGAATTGCAGTAGAAAGAAAAAGGATCCTCCTACTATCCATGTGTTGGGATAACTTTTTGATTTAATGTTGAGTAAAGAATTTACATCTAAGTATTATGACCTAGGAAGTCCTGTGGTTACCATACACATAAATGGCATCCAAATTTAAATTTTTTTGATTGATTTAGGAACATCCATTAATGTCCTAACTAGAGAAGTCTTGTTAAAACTTAGCATTATTGGATTTAGGGACACTCCTACAATACTTTAGTTAGTAAACAACTAAACTGTCAAGCCTAATGGTATGATAGAAGATATCATTATAACCTTGGACTCCCTTGATTTTGCTTCATACTTTGTTGTGTTGTAACCTAGAGGCACCCTTGGAGGATATCCATTAATCTTAGGAAGACCTTGGTTGGCCACTACAGATGCATGCATTGCATTGCAATAAGGAAAAATGACAATATCAAATGGTTCCAAGACTAAAAAGTTAACTCTCTACTCTCCTACACAACCACAACTAGATCTTGACCAAGTTTCTTGGCCAAACCTTGGTGATGATCCTTCAAAAGTTAATTATGTTCAACTACTCATGATGCTTGAGAGAAATCCATTTTTTGTATCCCAGGAAGAAGATGATATACTGGTAGCAATCCTTACTAATTAGTATGATTCTAAGGAGTCTACTTCTAAAAATTCTATTGAATCCTTACAAATTGTAATGCCTAAACATGATGCACCTCAATCTTCTATAGCACTTGATTACCTTCATACATTATTAGCCCATGAAATTAAATCTCCATCAATAGTAGAGGTTTTAATGATGGACAAGGTAAAGAGAGTTGAGATTGTTGTAGGAAAAAAATTGAATATCAATAATGACCTTACTGAATCTCATATGACAAGTGTCATTAAACTATTGCAATATAGGTAGCAAGCCTTTGCATGGGACTATACTAAAATGAAGGGTGTAGATCCTAGTCTTTGTACATAGGATATTTATTAACTCAAAATGTAAGCCAATGAGACAACCCCAGAGGAGAATAATCCCAACCTTAAAAGATACAACAAAGTAGAGTTACAAAAACTTCTTAGTGCTAGATTTATCTATCCTATTTCTGATAGCTAGTGGGTGTCACCTCTAGTTATTATTCCAAAGAAGGGAGGAAAATGGAGTGTATGTGTATACTATAGGGAGCTTAATAAAGCCACTAAAAATGATCACCTTCCTATGCAATTTATTGATGGAGTACAAGATAACTTAACAAGAAAGAGATATTTTTTATTTCTAGAATAAATAATAAATAATTAATTATTTACTCTAACACCCCCCCTTAAGTGCAACTTAGGGGAATGCCTTAAGCTCACAAAACTAAGATGAAAATGCAAATTGGGTTTCGACAACAAGGCCATGTTAGGTACCCATGTATAATCCAAAGAGAATGCAACCTTTGAAAATGGGGAAAGAGAAAAAAATACGTGGGAAAAACCCTTCCCCAAAAAGAGGTAAGAACCTATTAAAGAACTGAAGAAGCCTCCAACTAGGGTAATGTCCCCTAAAATAGGAATAAAGAGTGATCATGAAGAGCATCATTGAAGAATGAAGAAGCCAAAAAATTTGCCATCAGAAAGAAACTACTGATCTAAAGAACCTCCATGGAAGAAGAAGGCGTGAACTGAGCATGTCTATATGGTAGATGATCCATCTCATTGGAATGCATAGGTGGCCAACCACTGCAATCGCCTCATATATAGGATCAACCACTGAATACATATGTCACACTATCAAACCATGGATGCATTAGAACAACAACATAATCCCCCCTAATGCAGATGGGGTGAGATGATAAGCAACTGAGAAGGTGGGCCAAAATCCCTTGTAGATAGAATCAAGAACAATGAGAGAGGAAGAGGTACAAACACCTATAAAGACATAGTTACACTAACACTGCATGGGAAAAAAAAAGGAAGAAGGCCTAAAATAGCAAACAACTATCCCCCCATGGTGCTTTATAAAAATAGTATAAGTACAACTATTTCAAAAACAACGGTCATGAACCTGAAATGCAAAAGTGGAACTTTATCTCAGTGCATATATAAAAGTGCTTACAAATGATGTCTAAAATGATGAGAAAAGGAAAAAGGCTGATACAAAGGATAGTACAGCCCAAAACAAAAGAGACCATGCCAGGAAAATGATCCTCAGACCTAAAACACCCAAGCTATCCAGCATAGAGCAAAAATGCTGAAAACATTATAGAAAGAGCATGGGCTATAATCTAAGGAAAAGGACCACATTTTTGAAAAGGTGACAAAACCAGCTTTCCAAATATATAACATTTTCAAAAAATTGACATGGGATGCAAAAAAATGCTTGCCAAAGTCAAAAATAGAACATTAGACTTCAACTAAAAAAATGGCAAAGAAACTACATCAAAACTTGAAAATACCTTCACCAATGTCTAAGCCTCAGAACCAACTTTTTTGTGCTTCTTTTAGATTGGAAAAATAACTCGGTATGCTCAAGTTATGGCCAAAAATTTGAAGGTAGGTCAAAAAGGACCTTGGAGAGGTGCAAGAGGCTTCTAATGCAAGATGACATCATGTTGATGTTAGTAGAAGGCTATATTAAATTTGACAGCTTGAAGGCCATCACAAAAAAAAAGAAAGCCATGTGGCATGCCACATGGTAGGTCTACATGGCAGCCACATGGAAAAATCTAACATGATAGGTGATGTGGCAAAGTG
This sequence comes from Cupressus sempervirens, assembly GCA_028749045.1. Taxonomy (NCBI): domain Eukaryota; kingdom Viridiplantae; phylum Streptophyta; class Pinopsida; order Cupressales; family Cupressaceae; genus Cupressus; species Cupressus sempervirens. Next base: position 778,929,437 of record CM053791.1, read on the forward strand.
CCACATGGCATCTATGCTATGTGTCACCCACATGTGGTGCCAACTATGCTGCAAAACACGCTGTGACTATGCCCTATCATTGACTCAACAAAATGTTCCATGTAGGTGCCAACAATGCACTGACTATACACATGTTAGCGGGTGATTGTGTTGGTGGAGAGGAGTGGTAGAAACCATCAGCTAAGCTATAGATGCCAGAGGACATCACTAACTAAGTGGAGAAACAAAGGCTATTGATAGTGAACTCTGGTGGTGAACTATTGTTGTGGCAAAAAGATGAGGTGGCACAGGTTGCGATCGAAAACTAAGTCACTGGGGAGGAAAGTGCAGGAGGTTCCTACCTAGGATATGAACCTCTAAAAGATGCTTTTTATGAGAAAAAGGTAGAACCATCCATTAAGAAAAATAATAATGTGACAACCAAGCTAGATCAAATGAAAAATACCATCTCTTATATAACTAATGAGATAACTCATCAGAGGTTGTCACAGAGGTAGAACAATAATTTCCAAAGAGAAAATATGACCCCCTACAAGAATAACTATGGTAAAAAGTACAATAAGAATTTTTTCTGAAATAACAATGTAGGGAATAAGTTCAACCCTTTGGATTGTAACAAAAATTTGCAAAGACATAATCGACAATGGAATACCCTTCCAAACAATGGAAGTATCCTTGCAGATAATGATAAAAATGCTCAATTTGTGGACATCAATCAACTTGACCCCAGTCAAAATATATTGAATAATGGTGGCTCATACTTCAATGGAAATAAAAAAGTGAACCAAAATTCATAGTGCACTAATAATAAGCCTACGATTCATAGTGCCATGTTGTTCTAATCCTACGATTGTCCATAGAACACTAAAATGGAGATCCAAGTGAATAAGGAAATTGACTTTTCATTTAATCAAGAATTAGACCCTTAACCAATGAAGATGTTCATTTTTGCAGAATGATAACCAAAATACCTACAACTTATGTAATCAAAGGGAGCCCATGACTAATGGAATTCCCCCTAGATTACAGTGAACACCACCAGATCCAAGAGTAAATAATAATCTGGTATGTACAAGAGCACCCTATGATGAACAATTTTTTTTCTTCAATGCCCAAGTGAGCTCTACATACATTGATTGGCAATGATATGACATGTTGTGTAACATCAAAGATAATACACAAGTAATCAATTGTTTCCAACAATCTCCCATTTTTGTATTGATGGCAACACGACATGTCATAATGCAATGATTTTCTTAGAGCAAGAATAAGATGAGAAACATATCCTTAGTTTTATTCTTATTCTTATCCATGAAAATTCCCTCTATCAGTGCGAACTCCTTCTGCCTTCAGTTTCTCACCCTTTCAACAAAACTTTTTCTTTGATATAAGACCATGTCCAATCTCCCTCTTTGGAATCTCTTGCTTTTTATCTTTATAAAATTTCTATGATAATGATAGTAAACTTCTCCCTCTTTGACATCTCATGCCAAAGACAATATTTAGTGAATATCAATTTACCTTATGTACTAATTCATTTGCAATGTTCCCTTGTTGATACTACATCAACTTATTGATTGTCAACATGTTCTAGTTGATGCATCACTAAAATTTATTTAGTAAGCTTCAAATAGGGGAATGACCCCTAGCTTACCACTTAGATAAAAATATTCATCCTTAGGTAAATGCTTGGTGAATATGTCTACAATATATTCTTTAGTATTCCAAACATATTCTAACCTTACTTCTTTGTCTTGTACCAACTCTCTTAGGAAATGATATTTAATAGCAATGTGTTTTGTTTTGGTATTTATCATAGGATTCTTTGATATATTAATTGCATTGGTGTTATCAAAGAAGATAACTACTGGATCCTTGGTTTTTATCTTCATACCTGCCAATAGTTGTTTCAACCAAACAATATTTGAACAATTAACTATTGCAACTACATATTCTACCTTTGTTGTGGATTGAGAAGTACAATTCTATTTCTTTCTTGGCCAAGACACTAATATTTTACCAAGAAAGAATGCCCCACCACTAGTTATTTTTCTATCATCAATGCTTCCTACCCAATCAAAATTAGTGAAGGCTTTTAACTCTAAGTTTCCTCCTTTCTTATTTTTGGTGTAAATAAGTATTTACTTATTACACTTACTCAAGTTTACTTAGGCTAATACATTATTTTATTATTATTTTTTTGTGAGACACTTAGGAGTTTGCACACGTTTTTGCATTGTCATGTAGACAACATAGGAGTACGCAACTCTAGTTTAGCACATGGTGTCTAAAATATTGATTTGTGTGTCGCACTCTTATAGGCTTATCCTCTCATCACTGCACTTACTTTTGTGCTTAATGGAGGATAACTCATATCTAGTGGACATGTGCTTGGTTTTATGACCTATTCTTAGAGGACCTAATTGGAAGCTACCTTTCCACATTCATACTAACACATTTGATACTACTTTAGAATCCATTCTAGGACAAAAACAAGGCACTGTTGAGCATGCCATTTACTATATTAGTAAGAATTTGTAGGGTGCTGAGTTGAATTATACTATCACTAAAAAAGAATTGATTGTTGTTGTGTATGCACTTAATAAATTTTGGCATTATATTACAAGCTATGAGGTTTTTTTCTACAAGGATCACTTTGCTATAAAATATTTGATGAAAAAACTTTCTATTTCCTATAGATTAGCATGTTGGCTACTCCTCATGTAGGAGTTTAATGTGAAGATTATAGATAAACTAGGCTAAGTCAATTCACTAGTAGATTTTCTATCATGACTTCAAGTACTTGATGATCTTATAGCCATAGATGATAGCTTCCCTAATGAGCATCAATTTTCAATAGAAATTTATAACCCATGGTTCACAGATATAGCAAATTACCTTGCTATAGGAAGAAAACCACCACACTTTTCACCCAAGCAACACCAACTCTTGGTGGAAAAGAGTTTCAATTTCTCATGGATAGCTATGTTGATGTTCCACATTGGACTAGATCAAGTAACTTGCCAGTGTGTGAGGGAAGATGAAACCTATGACATCATGTGGGCATGTCATGATGAACCATCTGGGGGTCATTTTGCAGTAAAGAGAACAACCTACAAGATTTTGACAATTGGATACTATTGGCATACTCTCCAAAAAGATGCAAAAAAGTATACAAGGCAATGTAATCAATGCCAACACATTGGAAGGCCCACTAAATCTGATGAAATGCCCCTACAACCATAGGTGGTAGTCACACCTTTTGACACGTGGGTTATTGACTTTTTTGGTCTAATAGAATCATCTTCGCATGGAAAATAATACATCTTAGTATGTATTAATTATGCAACTAAATGGGTTAAAGCATAAGGTATGATACATTCTAGAGATCACAAAGTAGTAGATTTTCTATATGAATGCATATTTACCAGATTTGGAGTATCTAGAGAAATTGTTATAGATCAAGGAGCTCAATTCACATCTTCCCCATACCATTCTCAAGCTAATGGTCAAGTAGAAATTAAAAATAGAGAGATAGAAGCAATCCTCACCAAAATAATTTTTATTCACAAACAGAACTAGGTTACCAACTTCCTAAAGTAATTTGGGCTTATAGGACTACACGAAAGAGAACCACTTGATTTACCCCATTTGAATTACTTTATGGAAAATTTTCTTCCATGCCTATAGAATTTGAGCACAAGACTCTAAAAATTTCTTTGGAGCTGGATGTTGATCTTTGAAAGGCTTAAGAAGATAGGTTACTACAACTGAATGCCCTTGATGAATATCACATATCTGCCCTACATAATACTCAGATAATCCAATAGTAGTGAAAGAAATGGCATGATAAGTTCATCAACGACAAGAAGTTTCCTATTGGAGACTGGCCTCTACTATATTTTTCTCGTTATTAGAAAACTTCTAGGAAAATTCCAAACATGTTGACTTGGACCCTATAAAATCATTTTTGTATTTGAGAATGGTGCATTGCAACTTTCTACCATTGATCCTATTCACTTTAAACTACTTGTTAATGGGCATCACTTAAAACTATACCATAAGTCATCTAGTCATGAAGAGTTCCTGTAGCAATTCTAGCCATCTATTGATCCTATAATTTTTGCAGCAATCGTAGATGAGTTTCCTACTCATTTTCCATCCTCTCTCTAAGTTCATTTCACTCATCATAATAAGCTACTTTCCTAGTGAAAGTATTTTCTCTATAATAATTCCACCTCACTCCACTCTTTCTCGTCTTCCACCTCACCTCATCCTTCATCAACTTGTATGATAGTATTATGTGACAAAATGAATTACAAGGTCCATACATATACTCAAGTTAAATCTTTTTCTTAATGTGTTGTTCTATTTTTAGTTACCTTTGTCACTAGCAATTATAGGAGCTATTTCCTAATCTAGCTAGGGGGAGGGGTGTTATAGTTCATTCATTTTTTTGTTATCATTAAATATTCATGCTATTATTTATATGCCACCACATGATAAGAAGAATGATGTGATGTGATAGTTACCTTTATGCCACATATTTTTTTTGCAAATTGGTAAATACAAGTTCCAGCTGAAGCACTTAATGTAGATTAAGTGATTTTAAATGCTAAAATGTTAGTTACTTAAAAAGTACTATCACTTGTCTTCTTATCTTGTTCCAAGCTTTTCCATTTTTGAAATTTCTCCTATAATCATTTTGGAAGAACAATGGTGGGTGATTTGAAGAGAAGAGAATTGGCTAACCATGCAACATTGTTGGGAGAACCAATTTTTCTTCCTATATTTCAAACCAAGGGGTGGACAAATTACATGTTCAAACTGTCTACATGGGATGAGGAGCTTACCTTAGAATTTTTGCACACACTGAGGGATGATTTTGCACAATCAAAGGAATAAGGGTTCCATTTTCAATTGAAATTGTAGCTAAGATAATGGAATTGCCTCTAGCAGGAGAGGATTTTTCAAATGCATTGGACCCAATTTCAGCCAAAGCCCAATTTACAGTGCTCACATACCCATAGCTTTAGATAGACTGGAAACAAGGTACAATTCGCACATATTTACTAGAACCACTTAACCAATGTGTTGTCTATATTGTGAGATATTTTACTTGTTAGAGGAGACATTCATATTTGCATCCCACACATTTCAAATTATTGAAATTCTTAAGACATTAGGACTGTCCTTTAAATGTTCCTCATTTTATGTATCACATTTTGTTAAAAAGAGCTATTGTAGTGCAAAAAGGAACCTTGAAAGACGTTTCACACCATTTTTTTACTAAGCTCATCATAGAAAAAGACCTCAGGGAACAACTTGGAATATCTTGGGATGATTTTATTTCAATCAATGTGCAAAACCCTATTACATAGCCTACAAAGAAAATTGATGAGGAAAAAGAACCTTAGAAAAATCCTGTAAACCCAGCACTGCATTTTTTCTTATCCAGACATACGAGGTCATAGAGAACCCCAATTTCCACTCCTAGCCTCTACTTTGGGTTGGGTCTAGCATCTGATAAGGGTAAAGGAAATTAAATTTTCCCCAACTATTGACTCTCCTGTAGTTCCTAGCATTTATAAGTAGAAGAAGGGGAATGTACAAGGAACATCTCTAGAACTTCCTATAGCTTCAAAGGTAGCTGAAGTACCCCTCAAGCATAGATCTTGAAGGAGCCAGTCATCTATAAAATCTGAAGAGGGTGTGTCTTTTCAATCCCCTATGTCTAAAAATATAACTATTGAAAAAGAGTAATCCTCTTTTGACGAGGATAAGATCATCATTGAAGATGGTCCAAATGAAGAAAGTGTAGAATGTATGCCTAAAATAGTAGGAACATCCTCTATCTAGCTACCCATCATTTCATAGATTCAGACAATGATGAAATTATATCTATTAGAGTTTTAGACTCTCCTCCTATTCTTCAAAGGGTATTATTTTATGAAAAAAATATTGGAATAAATTTGGATGTAGTTAACACTGTTGTTGAATAGATTCTTTTGCAAAGACTTGATGCTTTAGCATCTGTAGCCCAACAAGCTATTCCTCTTAGTCCTTCACTTGTGTCACATGTTACTTACCATCCAAGTTCTACTATTTCATTGTTAAGCATTATTTCATAGTTATCTAATCAATTAATTTAGGAGAGTGATGAATGGAAAATAGAGAGAGAGACTCGATAAAACCATCTTCAATCAAGCTCAAGATTTTATTGAAAAGGATGTAGAGATTGAACAATTAAGTGGTAAACTTACAAAAGTCATTGCCATGATTCCTAAATTGATCTCTTGTCACTCTCCTTCTTCTTTTTATGCTCTCTTTTTGAAAGAACAATTTGTCAATTATTAGATGACCTATGTAATTAAGGGTAAAAGTTTAACATTGGATAATCCTCAGGAATTCTTCCAAGCTTTTCATACTGTCCCTATAGCCATCAAAAATTTACTCTGTAAACTCTTTTTACATAATTTAGTAGTCCCTGACAATAGAGATTAGAACCCTCTACCTTATGTGGGTGATATTCAACTCAAGGCATTGATGTCTTGGATCCAAAATGAAGTTAGTAGGGGAAATCGGGCCCACTAGTGTAGAGAATTAGAGTATGAGATTCCACTTTTTCTTAGGCCTAAAGCCAATGATGCTAGAACACTATACTATGATTAGTGGAAAGTTGCTCAATCAAAATCTAAAAATTGGATTATTCCTCCTTTAAGGGAGGTAGCCTATCAATAATATACAACTATGGAAAAAATAGATCTTCCTATAGCAAAGAAGATAAACCAATGGTGCTGGATAGGATTGAGTGAAGACCTAAAGAAGAAGGAACCTCATTTTCAGAATCTATGACTACTTGATGAGCACCTTGGTACATTAAGCTAGGGGGAGAAAGAAAAGTTGATTGGATCCTTTTAAATTTTCAGCCTCCACTACTATTGTCCCCATTGCTTGCTAATAAACAAGACTTAGAGAAATTTGATATGAAAGAAGAGCTTCACAGATGGTAAGGGTACAAGAAGAGTAAAGGTTTTTATTGGAACTTCACTACATGAGGTAAAGGATAGAGTGTTATCTCATATTCCAAGATGGCTATGAGGGTGAAAAATTTCATGTTTCCTTGAGGACATGTCAAAGTTTCAATTGGGGGGAATGACGCAACCAAAATATGGTCTATTTCATCATTTCATTTTTAGTTTAATTTACAAACTTTCTAAAGACTTTGATGTTTAAGAACATGATATTTATGATAATTTTAGATAGATGTGTGCATAATTACTTTCCAAGACTAAAATGAATATTCTATGAAATGATATGTCATTTGATTACAAAATAGTGAGAATGATGTTTTTTCTTCCTTAGCTAGGTTGGGTAGTTCTCCCAAAGCAATGTGACATAGGGTAAACTGATTTAGATGACATATTCTAAATTAGTCTTGATGTATGTTATTACTTTGGAGGCACTAATGTTTTCTAGAATTAAAGGTGAGGTCAACTTAGCTAAGTGGAGTCAATAGCCTAAGCAAACGGTGGTAGATTTCATTAATGACCTTTCCACATCACCAACTATTTCATCCATAACATTCTGTACCTATTTTTAGGAAAGCAGGAGTCAAAGTGAGAAATCCAAAGGTCATGAGATCCTAAATTCTTATTCCATTTAGTGCCAGAGTTAATTCATTTGTTGTAATATTCAATGTTGTCATTTGTTTTAGTAGTTGATGTAGTCTAAAATATAGGAATTTTGTTCCTAGTTTGTGCATAAATAACTGGAAGTCTATGTTCTAGGGGAGATTTTTCTTAATTAGTTGTTTTTAGTAGAAATAAGAAGTTTTTGAGTTTCAAGTACTAAATATAATCTTGTTGTTTATCAGTATGTACATATACTATTGTTATGAATAAGAAGATCATTTTAGGTTTCCATCTTTGAGGCATTCTACTTCACTTCTTTGTGGGGGCCCACATAGAGAGTGAACTAATTAGTTAGTATATGATTTACCTTCATTTCATAGAACTAGAGTAGACTCTACTGTTCCTATAGCCACTGATAGAAAAATTAGTGGGCTATTCTTGTAGCATAGGTAGTTGAAGTAGTTCTCAGTTGTATTTTCATGCTTTATTAAAATAGATTTGATTCTCAACTTTAGCATAGATTATCTATACCATAAGCATTTGAAATTCCATAGAGTAATTCTTAAGTTAAGAGAAGTTTGAAGCATATACTTTGTAGGCACCATTTCAAGTTTATGTCCCTAGTTGATAAATTAAATGAGTCCAAATGAGTTGGGTTCAAAACACTCGAGATGTCCATTCCTAGATTAAGTAGCCCATTGCTGTAGGATTGTGATCCCTTTCTTTGGTCAAGTAAAGATCACCAAATAAAGGAGATGGTATTAGGAAAAGCTACAATGGACACAACAAAGCTTCTAATCACTATAGGTCCAAAACAAGTTTTCACACATTTGGACAAAGATGAATCAGATCTTTTGATGTTGAGGAGGTAGAATGAACCATTAAGAGGATACTTGAATGAGGTGGTAGGCCCAATAGACCTAGATAATCCTAAAATCTCTCTCATAGCTGCATTAAAAAGGAGGAAATCAAGGCCACCATTGGATTCATTTTTGGCAGACATCTTCACAAAATCTAGCTCTAACAACTGGTGGACAGCCCAACAGTCTAGGAAAGTACACACTCAACCAAGCCTTAAAGTTTGGCCCACCCAACCTAACGCTTCGACATGAGCTCTTCACTTTAATGAACATGGATCCTTTATTTTAAAGACTCTGCAGACTTACATATAGCACATGTGAGATCTTTTATAAGTCCCAAACTATGCTTCACAATTTCTTTGTCATCATCTATATTATCACCCATGGACAACACATTCCCAATCGCAAATTTGTGATCTCAACATAGTTTTTTGGTTTCCAGGCTAGTCCTTATCTAACACTTGTGACAGGTCTTTTTTTGACTGTGTTTAGTGTTTTCTAGGACAACATTGCCTTCTGGCCAGGTACATCTTTTTCGGCATGCGTAGCAGTTCTCTGGTGAGGGTTTCATATTTTGTAGCATGGTTTGTAGTTGCAGAGTCAATTATCGACAATGACATTTATAACTCACGACTACTACTCTCTTGCATCTCAAAGAATCATGGGTTTTAAATGTCCTCCTCTAACTTCACACAACTATTCTACATGGAAAGATATTGCATGGAGTAGATTAATGGAAAAAGGATATAGTCATTATGTTGATGGTACAATTACCAAACCTACTGATGTTAAGGAACTCATTGATTGAAAAACTCAAGACCAATAGGCTTTAGGAGCTATCAAGAGTTGTGTACATGGGGATCTTCTCTTTCATATAAAAAATTGTTCAGAATCCAAAGAAGCTTGGGATAAACTTGAATAGTTGTATGGTAAAGTGGATGAAGAAAAGGGATTTCAGATTGAGGATGATCTACTTCTCTTGGATCCTAAGAACTTTGACACAATTTAGGATTACATCATAAAAGTCAATGAGTATAGGGAACTTCTAAAAGATTGTGGAAATGCCATGAAGGATGATGGGTTGATTCATCACATCCTGAAGAGGTTACCTTCTGAGTATGCAAACTTTGTTTTGAGTTTTAATACTGATAGGTTGACCATGGGATTTTCTTACCACAAGCCTTCCTTTGATGCATTTGTAGAGATGTTGATTGTTGAACAATCTCACTTGATGGATTTAGGACTTCTCAATTCATCAAAGACCAAAGCCTTGGTGGCTAGTGATGAACACAAATCAAGTCAAGGGGGAAAAAGCAACAACAAGAAGAAGCAGTGGAAGCAGAAAACACAATCTGGGATACAAAAATCCTCCTCACAACAAAGTAGTTCTTCTTCCAACAAGAAGGGAAGCAATGACAAGAGCGACAACCTCTTTTGTGCATATTGCAAAAAGCCAAATTATGAAAAGCATCATTGTAAGACAAAAATAATTGATGAGTTAGAAAATATACTCAGGAAAAACAAGATTGAAGTGCTAGGTACTTCCAAGGATTCAACTCCAACCTCTTCAAAGGGTAAAGGGCAAGCACTTATGGAAAACACAAGTTCTTCTTCAGAATGGATACTTCACTCTAGTGCCTCTTACCACATGGGTTCTTCAAAGGAAGACTTTTTTTTATTGAAGCAGTCAAAGGTACCACACATCTTTGTGGGAGATGATACTAAAATGGAAGTTGAAGGGGAAGGACATGTGGAAATAGAAAATGGGAAATTCAAAGATGTTCTCTACATTCCAAACCTTAGCTCCAATCTCCTATTAGTTTACCAAATCACTCACCTTGGATATGGTCACAAAGTCGAGTTCCTTCTAGATTTAGTGATGGTGCGAAGTCTTAGAGATGATTTATTGGTTTTAGTGGGGAAAGTCAATGATGACAAGAGGCTTTACTCCTCCCACTTTGTTCCTATGTCTCCTTCTCAAGCCTTGTTGACTCACTCTCATTCATACATCAACCTATGGAATGAGCAGTTTGATCACCTTGACTTTCACTCTTTTTAGCAACTTTGCTCAAAACGAATGGTCAAAGGTCTATCAAATATCAACTTTTTAAAGAGAGAATGTTCATCTAGTTCAGTGGCTATGAATTTCAAAGAGAAGTATGATAAAGGGAAGTCTTCTAGAGCTCCAGTTGTTCTTTAGCTAGTTCACATGGTTTTAGTGTACGAGTTGATGAAATCCAACTCCACAGCTCGCCAAGATCACCTGCATGCAAATAACCCGTTGAAGGGAAACCAAGAAAGAAGAGTGGAGCTTGGAAAAACCCTAAATGGACATGAGAGAGAACATATTGCAAAATAATGAAATTGTATTTACAATGAGAATGTGTTCGTGAGTTATGAGATACAATGAGAGAGCCCAAATATAAAGGCCTTATGGAAGCTTGTAGAACAAGCTGGAAGATGCAAGAAGATAAGGTTGACAATCAAGCACACTTCCACAAATAGGTGGAACATGCTAAAAAGGAACAAACTCCCGTGTTATCAACAAATCATCACTACAACTATTAACTACTAAATATTGAATAAATGTATTAACCTAAGTAAACTTAAGTAAATAGAATAAATAATTAATAATTAATTATTTACTCTAACACCCCCCCTTAAGTGAAACTTAGGGGAATACCTTAAGCTCACGAAACTAAGATGAAAATGCAGAATGGGTCCTAGATACAAGGCCATGTTAGGTAAAAATGGGGAAAGAGAGAAAAGCACGTGGGAAAAACCCTCCCGCAAAAAGAGGTAAGAACCTAGTGAAGACCTGAAGAAGCTCCATGGAAGAAGAAGGCACAAATTGAGCATGTCTATATGGTAGATGATCCATCTCACTGAAATGCATAGGTAGCCAGCCACTGCAATCACCTCGTATATAAGATCAACCACTAGTGCTTTTTCTATCATCAATGTTTCCTACCCAATCATCATCAATGAAGGCTTTTAACTCTAAGTTTTCTCCTTTCTTATTGTTGTAGACACCTAAAAATATTTTAGAAAATAAAATATTTTTATTTTTTGAAAAAAGTCCCTAATGACATCATCATTTATTAATTAATTAATTATTTAATTAATTTATTTATTTTTATGCCATTAAATCCTTTTATCTTAGTTAAAAATATTTAATTAAGGAATCCCTCCCAAAAATGTTTAAATCTTATTTAAACATTATTTCCTTATTTATTAATTATTTAATTAATAAATTGACCAAAAATCCCTAAATAAATAATTTATTTATTTTTTACCCAAAACTTGGCCAATTTCTTAAGACCACTAACCTCTTCCAAAATCTTCTAATCCTTCTTTAATTTCGATTAAAGGCTAATCCCATCATTTCCTACCCCTAATCCCAACTCAAAATATTTAATTAAGATTAAATAAAATATCTCCTCAACCCAAACCCTTGAAATAAATAAAACTTTATTTATTTCTTAAAAACCTTATTTATCCTCATCCTAGGAAGTTCTAGACTCTTCTAAAAAGTCTTCATCCTCATCCAAAGCCTAGACTCTTCTAGAAGATGTCAATCCTTATCTTTAATCCTAATCCTAATCCCCTCCTAACCTTGTCACATTCCCTAAACATGGGTTAAGACTTGCTAACCCAAGCCAACGTTAACAAATATCTCTTCCTTCACCCACCCTCATTAAATGCCATCCACTTGCCCATCTCTAACAAGCCTAATCTAATCTTAACTCAAGCTTAATCCAAGCCTTAATTATTTGCACATTCCCTAAGTAAGCTTAAGACTTTCCTAATCCAAACCAAAGTCTCCCCTCAAAATATCCCAACCACCAAGTCATAAATGCTCTTACAAATCCATAAAAGACTCTGACAAGCCCATTCATTGCTCTTACAAGCCATTATGAAGGGTCTTTATGAAGATATTATCCCTTGAGCCTCCTTTGTTGACTCATCCTTACCCTTTCCTCCATCCTCTCACCCTGTGACATGTGTCACTCTCTGATTGGCTGTAAGGAAGCACAATCTATGTGCTCTCCTCTCATGCAATCTAAGCCCTCCATAAGCTTGTTCCTTTCCTTCCATCTTAGCCCTCCATCCCTCAAGCCTCTTGCCTATAAATTGAATGCCCTCCCAAGCCATTTCATCATAACCTTTAAGCCAAAGTTATAATGCTAGTTTGAGAAACAAAAGCCATCAACCATACCCTTATAATGTCAAATTGAGAGCTCACAAAGCTACCAATTTTCCATTTACTCATCCCCACCATTGAAGCATAGTGCAAGTTTGAGCATACATACCAATCCTTTACTTAGACTCATCCCTAAATCAAGTGACCATCCTCATTGGGAGGGCCATTCTATGGCTCATATTCTCATTTGAGGGTTTTACTTTGTCTCTCATATATGTTATGATTTTTATGCTAGTTAATGCTTTGTTCTCTTAATAGATTAGTATTTCTTGCTAACATATTTCTCATATACATTTTGGCACGCCTGGTGGGACAAGTCACTACCTTCAAGCTACGATTCCCTAGCACCAACAATATAGCTGAATATGAGGCTCTCATAGCAAGATTAAAGATAGCCACAGAATGAAACATCACTGAGTTACAAATATTTGGCGATTCTTAACTCATCATCAAGCAAGCTCTAAATGAATCTCAAACCAAAGACGTAAAGCTATTACCCTACAAGGAGCTAGTTGATCAGCTAACCCAGCATTTTACAAAGCTTTAGTTTACACAAGTGCCTCGAATACAGAACAAAGTAGCAGATGCTATGGCTACTATCAACTCGCTCTTGGAAATTCCCCGAGCAACTACATAGTATGAGTTTTTAGTCGAGTAGCTCCTCACACCCACCTATCCGAATGAGGATTCAAATTGTGTTTACATCTTGGTTGGTCCCCAATCCCCTTTGTACCATGAGATTCATGCTTACCTTAACAATGGTATCATATCCCCTCACCTCACATGTACCCAACGCTAGAACCTCATCCAAAAATCATCCTGCTATATTATCATAGCCAATACCCTATATCGTCGAGGTTATCACGATACTCTCTCTCGATGTTTAGATGAAAATGAGGCCACGATGGCATTAAAAGAAGTACATTCCAAAATTTGCAGTGCCCACACGAGTGGTATTGTCCTAGAACAAAAAATCCTTAGAGCAGGCTACTATTGGCCTACCATTGAAGAAGACTCCTGTGACTTTGTGAGAAAGTGTCTCCCATGTTAGCAGCATGCAAATCTAGTGCATGCTCCAGCACAAGATCTATAGCCTATTGCACCACCTTGGCCTTTTTCTTGTTGGGGCCTTGATCTAGTTGAAACTATCACACCCCTCTCATCTAATGGACATAAATGGATAATATAGGCTACAGACTATTTCACTAAATGGGTGGAAGCAGTCCCCCTCATCTCAGCTATAGGAGTTGAGGTCTCCAAGTTCATCTTGTACCACATTGTTTTCTGCTTCGACATCCCATCCACCATCTTCACCGACCATGGAGCTAACTTTGAAAATCTCTACATGGAAGAATTATGCACTTCCCTCCACATCCACCACCACTTTTCTAGCCCATATTTCCCACAAGGTAACAGCTAGGCAGAGGAAACTAACAAAACCCTCCTCAAAATCCTAAAGAAAGTTGTCAATGATTTTGGCCGCTATTGGTACCTACAAATAAATCTAGCCCTATGGGCCTATCGAACCTCCTTCCGTACATCCACAGGAACAACTCCATACTCCCTAATCTATGGTGCCTAAGTGGTACTACCCATCGAGGTTGAACTTCTCTCCTTGCACATATCTTTGCAAGGGAAAATATCAGATGAAGAATACAGAGTAGCTCGGGTCACCCAACTAGATCTCTTAGACAAGAAGCGATAACAAGCCTATGATCATCTCACAGTCTATCAAACTCATCTCAAAAGGAATTTCAACAAGAAGGTACTCCCATAACACTTTCAGCCAAGCGACATGGTCCTCAAAGAAAATATGAAAGTCCCTGCTAATCGAGAAAAGAAAGGCAAGTTTGAACCTACCTAGCTTGGTCCTTATGTTGTCACTGCCTCCTTTGGCTCCAAAGCTTATTAGCTATCCACATGAGAAGGAGAACTCTTGAATGATCCTACTAACATCATTCATCTCAAGAAGTTCTATGCTTGAAGATCCTTGGTATACCTAGCTTTTTGAAAAATACAAAAAAAATAAAATAATAATAAACAGAAATAAGTGCCCAATGGTGCAAACTTGGCAATTCAAGTGCCTTGGATAGGTACCTTGGTGAAAACCTAGTAATTTAGGTGCCTTGTGTATTAAGACTAATCCATTATCTATCACTATCCTATCCCTCATCCATTCACCCACCATCCCATAACACACTTGCTTGTTCCCTTGGTGTTCCAACCAAATATCCAAAATCTAATGAAGCTTGTAAATACCTCCTGTACAGCTTGTAAATCTTGTACCTCAACTTGTAAATCTTGTACCTCAACTTGTAAATCTTGTATCAAAGCTTGTATTATACTTTGTAAATCTTGTATCATCCCTTGTATCATAGCATGTATATCCACATCTTGTCCAAAGCTTGTACCATATTCCAACTTGTAAATAATCTTGTATCCTAGCTTGTATCCTATCACATGCACACAAAGAATCCCATTTTCACTTAAGCTTTTCGCAAACCATCTACCTATCTGCCTATCAACTATTATAGAAATCCCACCCTTCACGAACATTTCCATCTCACAAAAATCAAAATATGAACAAACCTTGTACATTTATAACATATCATGGTCTGTTAGCTTGTACATCTTCTTTGGCTTAGTACCATTGTATCTATCCAGCTTTCGTGTTAGTTCCTCCTTGATCAGCATCTTACACACATTGCACAACCCTTGGTTAGCTATTCCAATGCATCCTTTAGCTAGATCTCCTATCACCAAATTGTTATCCTTCTTAGTTCAGCTTGCTAGACGCATCACTCATCCAGATCCATCAGCTTAGGTGCTCTCTGATAGATCCTTGTAGGATATAGCTTTCCTCATGTCTGATCTTGGTCTGTTAGTACCTCGTCCCACCCATCTCGTTGGCAAATAGTTCTCTTTTGAATTTTTTCTTTTTTTTGATTTGGAATCTTCCCTTTTGGGTCTTGAAGTATCTTTTCCAAGAAATCTCCTTGTTCCCTCCTCAAGGTTTCCACGATCTTCCATATCATGGTATACTACGAATGGGGCAATTTGAGTGTAAGGTCTTGATCAAGTCTTTTGTTTGTTTTTCTTTTCTGCTTGTGGGTTACCTAGTGTTAGTTCCAGTCTGATTCTTCCAAGATTCATGTGTGATGCTAGGGCAATCCTTGTGTGTCAATCCGTCAGTCCTCTAGATAGTTGGTGAAAAGGCCTTGATGTTCTTGGTAACCTTGGAAATTAACCAACAGTCCTATAGTAAATCTAGTGCTCAACTACATGGTGGTACTTCTCTTTGAAGTATCCCCCTGCTCAAAAAAGCTTCAATGGATTCCCTTCATCTCCATTATCCCCCATCTATATCCAACATCTATCTCTCCTAACCTAGCTTATGCATCAGTATCTCTTTGAATCAATCATCACTCTTAGCTTTAGGGATCCACAATCCTAGTCTTAGGGATCCACCAATCTAATCAATCGACCAAGCCTCATCTTTCAAGATCCACAATCCTAGTCCTAGGGATCTTTGAAACCCATCTTTCGCCAATCTGACTCTTTGAAATCCTATTGCATCAGCTTTATCATCCCATCATCCATCTCCCTATCCTAGATTCCTTTTTTATAGTGCTCCACTCCTTCATCCACCCCCCCCAATCTTGGAAAGTATTAAGCTTGTACATCTAATTTTCCTTTATCATTCTCCCGTAGTGAGAGTTTGAGCTAATTTAGCCCCTTCTCTTTGCCAACCTGTGTCTCAGCTCATCTCGGATTCTTGTATTTTTCAAGAAGCTGTCGAGCCTCATTTTCTCTCCCCGCCACCTTCTTGAGGGGGCATCTCTAAGTCTAGTCTCTCCTCTTGTTATCTGAGACTGGGGCAACGTTGTTACTAAAAACATCTTCCTTGTGTCGTCTCCATTCGAAATTCTTTGAAATAGTGTTGTCTCAACACTATGTTAAAGAGGGGCAAAATGTAGACACCTAAATTTGATTACACCACTTTGGTAATCTAATTTATCCATCTCTAAAGGCATCATTAATTAAATTCTTATTTAATTAATCCTTTGCCATCCCCTAGCTGATTAATTTAATTAATCATCTATAGTCCTAATTGATAAATCAAATAACCAATCATTTATCAATTAAATCCTATTCTCCTATCTAATTCCAAAATCCCCATTTATTAAATAAATCTATTTGATAAATAAATCCCTCAAATCTAAAAGCCCTTAACTTATCCCTAACCCTGCATTTAGCCTAATCCACCCCATCCACCCATACTAACCAAGCTTAGCCACTAACTCACCCACCCTCATTGAATGCCATCCACTTGCATATCTCTAACAAGCTTAGTCTAATCCTAAATCACCTCTAATCCCACCCCTAACCTTGTCACATTCCCTAAAGCAAGCTTAAGACTTTCCTAAGCCAAGCAAAGTCAACAATCTCAACTCCCTCTAAAATATCCCAACCACTAAGCCATGAATGCTCTTACAAAGGCCATAAAGACTCTTACAAGCCATTATGAAGGGTCTTTATGAAGATATTATCCCTTGAGCCTCCTTTGTTGACTCATCCTTACCCTTTCCTCCATCCTGTCACCCTATGACATGTGTCACTCCCTGATTGGCTGTAAGGAAGCACAATCCATGTGCTCTCCTCTCATGCAATCTAAGCCCTCCATAAGCTTTTACCTTTCCTCCCATCTTATCCCTCAAGCCTCTTGCCTATAAATTGAATGCCCTCCCAAGCCATTTCATCACAACCTTTAAGCGAAAGTTATAATGCTAGTTTGAGAACCAAAAGCCATCAACCATACCCTTATAATGCCAAATTGAGAGCTCACAAAGCTACCAATTTTCCATTTACTCATCCCCACCATTGAAGCATAGAGAAAGTTTGAGCATATGTACCAATCCTTTACTTAGACTCATCCCTAAATCAAGTGACCATCCTCATTGGGAGAGCCATTCTATGGCTCATATTCTCATTTGAGGGTTTCACTTTGTCTCTCATATATGTTATGATTTTTATGCTAGTTAATGCTTTGTTGTCTTAATAGATTAGTATTTCTTGCTAACATATTTCTCATATACAATTTTTGGTGTAAATAAGTATTTACTTATTACACTTACTTAAGTTTACTTAGGTTAATGCATTATTTTAATATTTTGCATTTTTTTTTTTTGAGAAACTTAGGAGCTTGCACACATTTTTGAGTTGTCATGTAGACAACACAAGAGTACGCAACTCTATTTTAGCACATGGTGTCTACAACACTAATTTAGATGTCACACCCTTGTAGGCTTATCCTCTCATTATTAGTGTAGTTTTTTATTTTTCCTATTTTGCTAGGTTTTTCCTACACTTTTTAATAATCTCGCTTAGGTTAATAAAGCATGTCTTATTAGGTGAATGGTTGTGAGGTGTCACCTTCCTACATGTGAGCATCCATTAGCTATCTTGAGAAGATACTTTGCTATCTTTAGTTTGATAGATGGTTGCTCCTCATTGGTTGGTGTTGCCACCTCCTCCCTCTTTCTAGCCTATATAAGCATGCTACCTGGCTTGTATTTGCATCCTCATAATGCTGTTTTGCTTCTAGCATTTACATTACTCTCTTGGAGACTAACTCTGTGTTGCTATTTTGATTTTGTATCATTTGCATTCATAGTTTAGATATTTACTCTTTGCACTAGTTTTCTGGGTTGTTACTCTTTTCAGATTCTAACATGGTATCAGAGCTTTTCTATGTGCAAGAGTAAATTTTAGTTTCCTTATTTGAGAGATTCGGGGGAGGGGGGGGGGGGGGCGGGGGGCGCTAATAAATTTTATTGTAGTTTTTTGAAAAACAAAGTATGCTCTTATCTTGCATCTTTGGATGATCTTGAGAATCAAAAAAGTTTTGACAAAAACGGTTTTTCTCTGGGGTTTCAATCTCAAATCTGAAAACCAACTTGCATATTTAGAGTTTTCAATCAGTATTGCAGGTTCCAGCATGCCATTAATGGACTTAAGAAGCTGATCCAACATTTTCATGTCATATTTTGTTTTCTAGGGTTGTTTCTTGATTTTTGGAGCCATTTTTCACTATTAAAGGTGTCTGATTTACACTACAACAACATTTTCTATACATCAGCAAGGAAAACGCTTTCTAAGTTTTGTTTGCAGCCCCAAAAAACCATTTGGGTATCTTTTAGATTTTTCATGCAAGCTGTAAATTTTGCAGAATCAAGCATGAAAGGCTACAACCATACCCCTCTCCGTTGGCAATCACAAATTTGAATGCAGTTTTCAAATGTCTCATTCTTGCTCATATGGACTCCGATTTTGATGATTCTTGTCATGAACTTGGCTATTTTTTTGTGCTCTATCCACTAGTGGAGTTGTTTTTTGATTTTCATGCATGAATTCTTCAGAAATTGCAGATTCTTAGTCATGACTGTGTACAGTTCTCGGTTTGGAAACTTCAGAGGATCATAACTTTCTCATACGACCTCATATCAAGGTGATTCTTTTTTTAAAAGTGCATGATTTTTCGAGTAGATTGTAGTGGTGCTATTTGTTTCTTTGATTATTGTGACCAAGTTTCACTTTTAGCATATGCTCTTCATGAGGGTTTGTAATGCATTAAAATCAAGACCACTAAGTATTTCTTTCTAGTGGTAGTTGTAAACACACTAAAATAAAGTGCCAAATCATATTTCTTTTTGGGGGGGGGGGGGGTTCTTTGATTGAGTAAAAAGGGGGGCGCATTTTCTAGCTAGGTTCTCTTCTTTTTAGCATTTCTTTGCATTTCTTCATCATGAATCAAACAAATATGCCCATCCTAACTCCATACAATTACTTTGAGTGGAAATCACACATGATAATTCACTTAAAGAAAGCTGGATTAAATAGGATAACTATGGGACTTGAAACTGAACCTACTAAAGATGAAGACAAGCCTAAGTGGTTTAACAAATGTGATGAAGCATATGGAACATTGTGTTTGTCTGTTTCTCCTGACTTGCTATTTCACATTGAATCTTTGGATACACCAAATGAAGTATGAACAAAGCTAGAAACATTATTTGGCACACAAGATTCAATGAGGGGTCATATGTTGGAAAATGAATTAATTAGTTTGAGTCAAGACAATTTCAACACAATCCAAGATTTCTTCACCAAATTGAAATCACTAAAGCTACAGTTAAAACAATGTGGAATTGAAAAGAAAGATGAACAACTGATTCTCAATATTCTCTCTAAGCTAAGTTCAAAATATTTTGTGTTTGTCTCTACCTTCTATGCTACTAAGGGTGCACTTGGTACTCAATTCACCATGCCATTTCTAGATGATTTTGTTATCAATCTCACTCAAGAACAGGACAAGCTAATCCAGATGGGCACTCTTAAGTCCTCTAAGTCACATGCCTTAGCAACCAACCAAGGCACAAAAGAACAAAAAGGACAAAGTAGTAACAACAATAGTAAGAACGAGAAACAAAATAATAGTGAGGAAAAGAAGGATCAGATACCAATTGCTTCAAAAGAAACTATTAATACCTCATCCTCTAAGAGCGATAAGCCTAAGAAAGAAAAGGTTAAATGTGCCTATTGTAAAAGACCTAATCATGATGAAAATAAATGTTTGAAGAAACAAATTGATCAGTTGACATACATTCTTGAGAAGAATAATATTAGTGTTCCTGAGTCTATCAAACAAAGTTCTAATGAAGAGTCTAACAAGGCAAAAGAAAACAACAAGGGGAAAGGAAAGGGCAAAGCTCTTGTTGCAGTTGCTTCCTCACCATCCACTTGGGTTGTTGATTTGGGTGCTTCACACCACATGGCTTCATCTAAGGAAGAACTTGCATCCTTGGAGCCATGTACTATGCCTTCTATTTTGATGGGTGATGACACTCCTATTGAGGTGTGTGGGAGAGGGTCTTTTGATGTGGGGGATGGAACATTCCATGATGTTCTTTGTGTACCCTCATTATCAACTAATCTCCTATCAATATACCAAATCACTCACACAGGTTTAGGCAAGAGGGTTGAGTTCACTCTTCATTCAGTGGAGATATGTGAGTTGCATAGTGATTTTGTAGTTGCAGTTGGGAGAGTAGATCATCAGTCACGACTCTATCTATTTTCTCACTTTGTTCCTGATCCTCCTTCATCTATTTTTCTCACTCACTCTAATGATGTGAGTAAATTATGGCATGAGCGGTTTGGCCATCTTAACTTTTTCTATTTGCATCAGCTCAACCAGCAGAGCATGGTCATAGGGTTTTCTTTGGTTCAATTCTTAGGAGGTGTTTTCCAAGGTTGCATTCTTTGTAAGCATCCTAAGGAAAAGTTTGATAAAAGTAAGGCATGGAGAGCTTCACAGATACTAGAGTTAGTTCACAGTGATTTGGTTGGTCCATTTCAACATCCTTCTTTTAGTAGGGCCCGATATGTCCTCACATTCATTGATGAACTTTCTCGATATACATGGGTGTACTTTCTCAAACAGAAGTCAGAAGTATTTGATCATTTTCAAGACTTCAAAATTTTTGTAGAAAAGCAATCTGGGAAAGCCATCAAGGTTTTGTGCATAAAAAATGGTGGTGAGTATGTCAACCATCGGTTTGAAAGATTTTGCACTTCAGAGGGGATTGATTTACAGCATTCAGTTCCATACAATCCTCAACAAAATGGTGTTGCAGAATGGAAGAATAGATCCTTGAAGGAAATGGAAAACTTTATGATTCACTCTAGATCTCTTGCACCACAGTATTGGGCAAAAACCATTAGCTGTGCTTGTTATATCTAGAACCGTGTCCCTCATCGAGCCTTGAAGGGAGTTACTCCTTTTGAAGCTTGGAGCGGTTGAAAACCATCAGCTAAGCACTTTCAAGTTTTTGGCTCCCCTGTATGGGCCCACATTCCTACAAAGAAATGTAAGGCCTTGGATCCACAAAGAAAACCTTGCATATTTTTAGGTTATCCTGATGGTGTGAAGGGTTATCGGTTGTTCAACCCTACTACACATGAGTTATTCATTGAGGGGAGTGTTCAGTTTGAGGAGGGATCTTCAAGTTCACTTTCTATCACTTCTCCAACTCCTTCTACCTTGACATTAGAGTCACTTGGAATACATAAAAGATCTTCTGATAGTCAGAT
Organism: Cupressus sempervirens; assembly: GCA_028749045.1. NCBI lineage: Eukaryota > Viridiplantae > Streptophyta > Pinopsida > Cupressales > Cupressaceae > Cupressus > Cupressus sempervirens. Next base: position 778,951,288 of record CM053791.1, read on the forward strand.
TCACCTGAATAGTCTTCTACCTCTACTTCTGATGCAGAAAGTGATTCAGAGAACTCACCTCCTTCCTCTCCTAGTCATCATTTAGAGGTTAATGATTACCCTCCAAATTCTCCATCTTCTTGCCCACTTTGGGCTAGACAGACCTTGCAGTATATAGGTGATTGGGATGGGGATCCATCAGACACCAGGAAAACTCATTCACAATTCTAGGATGCTCCACATGTCTTCATTGCTATTGCCTCAGATCCACAGTCCTTTCATGAGGCTTTTGGTATTTCTGAGTGGGATACAACTATGTAGGAAGAGTATAGTTCCTTGATGAGGAACTACACTTGGGATCTTGTCCCTCTTCCTAAAGGAAGAAAACTTGTTTGATGCAAGTGGATCTATCAGGAAAAATTTGTAGCAGATGGGTTAGTTGACAAACACAAGGCTCGCTTGGTCACCAAAGGATTCTCCTAGGTTCCTGGGATTGACTACTCTGAGACTTTTGCACCAGTTGCCTGAATGAATTCCATTTGAATTGTTCTTGCCATTGCTACAACTAATCATTGGGAAGTGCATCAGATGGATGTGAAGAGTGCTTTTCTTCATGGTGACCTTCATGAGGAGATCTACATGGAGCAGCCATAGGGCTTTCTTCAGGATTCTTCACTTGTGTGTCATCTTCAAAAGTCTCTCTATGGCCTCAAGCAGGCTCCTCGGGCCTGGTATGCCAAGATGGACTCCTTCCTTCTATCAGTTGGGTTCACTCGGTGCCATTTTGATCCTAATGTCTACATTTTGCAACAGGGTGATTCACTTCTATTTTTGGTTTTGTATGTTGATGACTTGTTGATCACAGGAAGTTCTTCACCCACTATTAAGGCTGTCAAAGTGGCCCTTCAGGACAATTTTTGATGACTAACTTGGGCTTGTTGCATTACTTTCTTGGGATTGAGATCCTTCAGTCTCCTTCTGGGATCACCATCACACAATCCAAGTATGTTGTAGATTTACTCTCAAGATTTCATATGGCTGACTGTAAGCCTGCCCTGACTCCCTTCCTTTTTGGAGTCAAACTTGAGGCTCAATGTTCTTCTCCACTTGTTGATGGCACTTTGTACTACCACCTTGTTGAGAGTCTCATTTATCTGACTCATATGAGACTTAACATCTCCTATGTTGTAGGCATGGTCTCTTGATTCATGCAGGAGCCCCATGAGTTACACTGGAAAGCAACCAAGTGGATCTTTCACTACATTCAGGGTTCTCATAGTTGTGGGATTCACTACGCAGTAGGTATTGAGCTTGATTTGGTGGGCTACATAGATTTAGATTGGGCAGGTGATTCTGAGGACCTCAAGTCTACATTAGGGTATAGCTTCTCACTTGGGTCAGGTCCTATTTGTTGGTCAAGCAAAAAGTAGTCTGTTATTGCTCTAACTGAGGCTAAGTATCGAGGGGCTGTAAATGCCACCACTGAGGCCATTTGGATTCAACATCTTCTCACTAAGTTTGGTATCCAGATCAAACAGCCATCAGTCATATTTTGTGACAACCAGAGTGCCATTCAGATCTCACAAAATCCAGTTCATCATCAACAGACCAAACACATAGAGGTCGACATGCACTACATCTAGGAGGTCATCCATGGTCATGTCATTGACCTTTGCTATTGTCCGAATTCTGAGCAAGTTGCTAATATCTTCACCAAACCCTTCACTGAGAGCAAGTTCCTTCATTTGCGAGCTTTGCTGGGGGTGCAGGATGCTTCATCTTTTGGGGGGGCCTCTTCCTCTCACTCGGAGTCCTAACTTTTTTTATGTGGGGGTCTCTTTTTTCTCTCTTTTGGGAAATCTTATGTACATGGGTACCTCATTAGGCTTGACTTTCCGGGACCCATTTCTACATCCACCTAAGCTTTGCTTATGGGGGGGTGTTAGTGTAGTTTTTTATTTTTTCTATTTTGCTAAGTTTTTTCTACACTTTTTAATAATCTCGCTTAGGCTAATAAAGCATGTCTTATTAGGTGAATGGTTGTGAGGTGTCACCTTCCTACATGTGAGCATCCATTAGCTATCTTGGGAAGATACTTTTCTATCTTTAGTTTGATAGATGGTTGCTCCTCATTGGTTGGTGTTTCCACCTCCTCCCTCTTCCTAGCCTATATAAGCATGCTACCTAGCTTGTATTTGCATCTCTTGTTTTTGCATCCTTGTAATGCTATTTTGCTTCTAGCATCAACATTACTCTCTTGGAGACTAACTCTGTGTTGCTATTTTGATTTTGTATCGTTTGCATTCATAGTTTAGATATTTACTCTTTGCACTAGTTTTCTAGGTTGTTAATCTTTTCAGATTCTAACACTCATCACCGCACTTACTTCCCTACTTAATGGAGGATAAACCATATTTGGTGGACATGTGTCTGGTTATATGACACATCATGGTGTTGATTACGAAGAATTGTACATGTATCTCTAAGGCCTTTATATTTAGGTACTCCTAGTGTACTCTATCATGACATATTGAATATTGTTAGGATAAACCATAGACAGAAATAAAGAAACTACATGCAAATATAACCAATAATTGAAAAATAATAGATCACATAGAAATGAACACAAGGCACCAAGATTTAACGTGGTTCACCCAATCCCTGGGCTACGTCCACCAAATAGCAAGTCCGATCTTATTACAATCCAATGATTACAACTTGATTACAATCCGTAATCCCTTACAGCTCAATACCGCCGCAAGAACCAATTTCGCATCACAACATAATGAAAAATACCCAACCCTAAGCCCTTTTATACAAGTATTAAACTACTTTAGAGTTATAACATGTCAGCCATATGTCAGCCATAATATGTTAGCTAACATGTTGGCCATGGCCCAAAAAATGTTTTTCAGGGTGATGCCCCGAACCCCACTATTTATGACGTATGTACAGTACTTTCTTGATCAGTCACCACAATCTAATAATCTCCTAGTTGGGGACTGATCAGGCTCCACACTAAACAACAATCTCCCACTTGGAGATTGATCCTGTAGCAATACCACTACCACATGGGGCTCCTACTGGATCAAACCACCCTGGACTCTACTATTCTTTTATTCATGTTTAGTCTAAAAGACCAATCGAAGCTGAAGAGGAGTTCAACTTCTCCCTTGTTACAACCTTTGTCAACATATCTGCTGGATTGTCATTGGTATGTATCTTCTCTAGCTTTAACTGTCCATCCTCCAAAACTGACCGAATGAAATGGTACCGCAACTGTATGTGTTTGGTCTTAGAATGCAGAGCTGAATTCTTAGCAAGATGAATGGCACTCTAACTATCCGTGAACAAATAATTATCCTTCTGAGGATGTCCCAATTCTTCCCAGAAGAACTGAAGCCATATCATCTCCTTGGCTGCCTCTATAGCAGCAACATACTCTGCCTCTATAGTGGATAGAGCATTAATCTTCTGTAACCTAGAAACCTAGCTCACGGCTGCCCCACCAACAGTAAAGACATAACTTGTAGTACTCCGCCTTGTATCAATATCCCCAGCCAAATCTGAGTCAACAGAGCCCTATAAATCAGTAGTAGAGCCCCCAAAGTGTGAACACTTATTGGATGTTCCTCTCAAATATTTGAGAATCCACTTGATAGCATTCCAATGCTCAAATCTTGGATGACTCATATACCTGCTAACGACTCCCACTGCATGTGCAATATCTAGCCTAGTGCATACCATAGCATACATCAAGCTTCCTATAGCTGAAGCATAGGGTACCTTGGACATCTTATCCTCCTCTTCCTGTGTCTTGGGACACATTTCCTTAGTCAATTTCAAATGACTGGGTAAAGGTGTGCTGACAGCTTTAGCATTCTCCATAGAGAAACGTTGCAACACCTACTCAACATAATTAGCTTGAGATAGCGTCAATGTTCTGTTCTTCCTATCTCTGCAAATCTTCATACCAAGGATTTGTTTTTCTACCCCCAAATCCTTCATAGAAAATGCATGTGCTAATTGGCATTTCAGCCCCTTAATATGATCCATGTTAGACCCAGCTACAAGCATATCATCAACATATAAAAATAAAATAATGTAGCTATCATCATCCAACCTCTTAAAATAAAAACAATAATCTAAATGAAACCTATTATATCCATGCTCATGCATAAAACTGTCAAATTTTAGATACCATTGCCGAGGTGCTTGCTTCAAGCCATATAAACTTTTCTTCAATTTGCACACTAAGTTCTCTTTACCTTTGACCTCAAAACCCTGTGGCTGAGCCATATATATTTCTTCATCCAAATCACCATGAACAAAGGTAGTTTTAACATCCATCTACTCTAAATGCAAATCTTTAGTAGCCACAAGACTTAAAAAAGTACGAATAGAAGTCATTTTAACAATAGGAGAAAATATCTCATCAAAATCAATTCCCTTTTTCTGTGCAAATCCTTTTACAACTAACCTAGCCTTAAATCTTTTCTTACCTCCTTCCTCTTCTTTCAACCTGTAAAGCCACTTATTCTGTAAAGCCTTTTTACCTAGAGGCAACTTGCACAAATCCCATGTCTTATTTTTTAGCAAAGATTCCATTTCATCTTTCATTGCAGACTCCCACTGAATCTTAGTATCCACCTGCATAGCTTCATCATAACTTTCAGGTTCACTAGCATCAGTAAGTAAAATAGAATACAAAGAGGGAGAAAACCTTTGTGGAGGTCTAATTTTCCTTGTTGATCATCTAACATTCACTGGTGTGTGTGCTATTTGTTGTTGCAATTATTGCGCATCATGAGGAATGGCTGGAACATCAGCTTTTGGAGTATCATCCAGCACTACATAATCATCTTCTTTCTTCTCATGTTGCTACAATAGATCTTTGTACAACACTTTCTCATTGAATATGACATCCTGACTTCTAACAATGTTAAGATTTTCAAAATCCCAAAGCCTATAACCAAATTCATTAATGCCATATCCAAAAAAGACACATTTCTTTGATTTAGCTTCTAGCTTGGTTCTATTTCAGAGTCTACATGAGCAAAAGCTTCACAACCAAAGGTCTTGAGAGAAGAATAACTCACCTTCTTACCAGTCCATGCTTCCTCTAGAATACCACAACCCAAAGGAGTAGAGGGACCTCTATTAATCAAATATACTATAGTATTGACAGCCTCCACCCACATGTGTAAGGGCAACCTAGCATGCAACCTCATGCTCCTTGCATGCTCCATTATAGTCCTATTCATGCATTCAACCACTCCATTTTCCCGTGGAGTCCTTGGAACAATTTTCTATCTATGAATACAATTAGTGGAGCAATAATCTTCAAATTCATGACTACAATACTCACCACCATTATCAGATTTGAGACATTTTAATTTCTTACCAGTCTCATTTTCAACCAAGCATTTCTATTTCTTAAAAGTTTGAAATACATTAGATTTCTATCTAAGGAAATAAACCCATACTTTTCTAGTTGCATCATCAATAAATGTAACATAATAATGAGAGCCACCAAGGGAAGATACTTGATCTGGTCCCCATACATCTGTATGCACAAGCTCTAATTTCTCCTTTTTTTTTTCCTTCCCAGTCTTTACAAAACTCACTCTCTTTTGTTTTCCATACACACAACTTTCATAGAAATTCATATTCACACATTTCATACCTGGTAAAAATTTCTTTGAATGAAGTACTTTCATACCTTTATCACTCATGTGTCCAATTCTATTGTGCCACAACGCTGTATCCGAATCTACAGTAGCTATTTGTTCTCCCTGCTCAACTGCAGCAATTGTTCCTGAAAATTTATTTTTCTTTGAAACAATCAAAGTAGAAGGAACAATATGACCTGTACAAAGATATAAGGTGCCTACTTTCACACCTTTTGCTACTACAAGGGAACCTTTTGAAACCTTCCAATTTTTATCATTAAAAGTAACTACACAACCCTCATCTCCGAGTTGCCTTGCTGAAATTAAATTCCTACTTAGTTTTGGAACATGTCTTACCTCATGTAGTAGCCAATGATTCCCATTCTGCAACTTAATCTTAATTTTTCCCTTTCCAACAATCTGACAAGGTTCATTATCCCCCAAATAAACAAGCCCAAAATCCCCTTGGACATAATCAATGAAATAACCTCTATGAGGTGTAGCATGAAATGAAGCACCAGAATCTAAAACCCATGAATCATCAAAACTCTCTAAAGATAGAAGCAAAGCATCCTCTTCGGATTTGTTACTTACCACATTTGCCTCCTTGTCTCCATCTGATTTATCTCCTTCATTTTTCTTTCAATTCCAGCAATATTTCTTTTTGTGCCCTGGTTTCCCATAGTACTAGCAATCATTTGGTCCTCTCGATTGAGACCTCCTCCCCTTTGACTTTCCTCTTGATTTCTCACAATTTCCAGAGTTACTTCCTCTTTCAGTCGTTCTACCCCTGCTTTTTGAATTTAAAGCACTTCCTGATGTAGATCCACCTGAGGATTTTCTATGAGTTTCCTCACTTAAAATAACACCGATCACATCATCATATTTTAGGGTACTAGATCCAGGAACAAAATTACTCACTGCCATTACCAAGCCATTCCAACTTTTAGGCAAAGAACACAAAATCAAGAGAGCCCTAATTTCTTCATCAAAATTGATACCCATAGAAGATAATTGACTAGTAATAGTATTAAACTCATTTAAATGATCTGCAACAGATCCACCTTCTGGCATTTTCATATTAAATAAATGCTTCATGAAAAATACCTTGTTTGAAGTGGAGGGCTTTTCATATAGTGCCGCTAGGGTTTTCATCAAATCTTCTGTCATCTTTGCATTTGTAATATTAAATGCCACTAATGGTTCCAAGCATAACCGAATGCTTTTGAGTGCCTTTCTGTCCAAAAGATCCCATTCAGCCTTTGACATAGTTCCTTGATTCTTGACTTTGCCTTCCAACGACTTCCATAAATCCTTCTGATATAGATAGTCTTCCATTTGCATCTTCCATAACTGGAAGTTCTGCCCATTAAACCTGTCAACCCTTAGCTTACCCTCATCTGCCATCGCTCCCACTCAACCGTGAGACTCCCACTTAACTGTGAGAATTTCCTGCAGAGGATAACTGAAAGACAACCTCACTCTGATACCAGTTGTTAGGATAAACACAGAAAGAAATAAAGAAACTACATGCAAATATAACCAATAATTGAAAAATAATAGATCACACAGAAATGAACACAAGGCACCAAGATTTAATGTGGTTCACCCAATCCCTGGGCTACGTCCACCAAATAGCAAGTCCGATCTTATTACAATCTAGTGATTACAACCTGATTACAATCCATAATCCCTTACAAATCAGTACCGCCGCAAGAACCAATTTTGTATCACAACATAATGAAAAATACCCAACCCTAAGCCCTTTTATACAAGCATTAAACTTCTTTAGAGTTATAACATGTCGGCCATATGTCAGCCATAATATGTCAGTCACGGCTCAAAAAATAATTTTCAGGGCGATGTCCCGAACCCCACTATTTATCAAGTATGTACAGTACTTTCCTGATCAATCACCACAATCTAACAATCTTCCACTTGGGGACTGATCAGACTCCACACTAAACAACAAATATATCATCATTTTGATCATACTCTCTTTGTCTTGTTCTATAGTTGTGCTTGTGCTTGAGTTCTTAGTTCTTGGGTGAATTTTTCCCTTAAGCAAATTCTTCAGTACCTTTTAGATACTTAATGATTCTCTTAATTTTTATCATATGATTTTCTTTTGGATTAGTTGAGAGTCTTATCACCATACCAATTACAAGAGTAGTGTTAGGCCTAGTATGCACAACATACTATAATTTACCAATCATTGTACTATATGTGGTCTGATTTACTTCATTTGAATCATCATTTTTGGAAAGCTTATGTGTAGTAGACATAGGTGTTCCAACTGGCTTTGAATCCTCCATTCAAAATTTCTTGAGAATCTCCTCGATATATTTATACTGAGTAATGAAGATACCATCTTTGTTTTATTGAATCAATAATCCAAAAAAGAATTTTATCTCTCCAAACATGGACATCTCAAACTCTTTACTCATCTCTTCTAATTTTTTTTTGCCCAGGTCATCATTTTTGGTGAACAATGTGTCATCAACAAATATTTTTACCAATATAATCTTCTTGTCTATTTCATCCTTGATATACAGACTGTTGTTATCATTTGTTCTTTAAAAACCATTTTTTATCAAATAGTTATGAAGTCTTTTGTACCAAGCTCTGGGAGATTTTTTGAGACCATACAATGCTTTTTATAATTTTCAAACCATCTCTCAAATGCACAGATCTAAAAAGCCTTTATGTTGCTCTATGTAGACTTCCTCATCAAGAATTTCATTCGAGAATATAGATTTGACATCCATTTAATAAACTTTAAATCTTCTATATGATGCATACGCTAGTAAAGTTCTAACACATTCCAATCTTGATACAAGAGAAAAAATTTCACCATAATCAATACCTTCTTCTTGAGAGTAACCTTTTCAAACTAATCTTTCTTTGTTCCTTGAAACTTCTTCATCTTCATTTAGCTTATTTATGAAAACCCACTATGTGCCAATCACATTTTTCATCTTTTGGTCTTGGAATTAAAGTCCAAGTCCAAGTTTTATTCTTTTCTATCTATTCAATTTCTTCATTCATTTCTTCAATCCAACTCTAATTATCAAAAGCATCCTTAACATCTCTAGGTTCAAATTCAGCAAGTAAACATGTACCTTTTAATTTTTTTCTTGTCATTGTTTCATTAGACTTATCTCCAATGATTTGATTAGGTGCATGATGCCTTCTGACATATCTTGCTAACACAATTACCTTGGATTTAGAGTTTGTTCTACTAACATCTTCATGATCTTTCATATTTCACTTGTGTCCCACTGTCTATGACTCAGGTCCATCATATTTAGTTTTCTCTAGCAACTACATGTGTCCTTTAGACTATTACTCGAGTTTCATTGGTTGCAACTTAGGTATCTCAGAAGATTTTGGGGATGCGCGAGATGAAGCTTTGTGACCTCCAAATAGATTTGGCAATGTATTAGGTTCATAATACATAAATATTTTTTAATCTTTAGGTTCTTTGCTTCTATCATTCTCAAGTTCATCTATTCTCACATGTGCACTTTGTATGATTTTATGAGTAGACAAATTTAGACATTTGTATGCTTTACTTCTGTAGGAGTATCTTAGGAATATGCCTTCATCACCTTTGACATCAAATTTACCTTTCCTAGATTCCTTCAAGATATAACATTTGCTACCAAATAGTTTTAAGTAACTTACATTAGGTTTGTAGCCATACCATAGTTCATAAGGTGTTTGGTTTGAATCTTTCTTTAGCTGAACTCTATTCAAGGTATGCACTGCAGTAGTAATTGCCTCTTTCCAATAATTGCAACATTCTTTTCTATCATCAAGGTTCTTGTACAATCCATGATGGATATGTTCCTTCTTTTTGCTATACCATTCTATTGATGTGTACCTGGTGCTGATACTTGTCTTTTGATTCCTTTTTTAGTGCAAAATTTATTAAATTCACCACCTCTATCTGATCTCAAACATTTCAGCTTCTTTCCAATTTCTTTCTCTACTTTTTCCAAATACCACTTAAATTTTTGAAATACTTTAGACTTTTATTTTAAATACATTATAGTCATCATTCTATCATAATCATCACTATATAAAATGAAATACTTATCTCTATTGTAGCTTCCTATACCAATAGGTTTGTATGAACTAGCTCCAAGACTTCTTCTAAGGGATAGTTCTTGCTTTTGAAACTAGTCATTCCCATCTTTCCAATTTGACAATTTTTACATAGGCCCATATCAAGTTTCCCCAAACTAGGAATACCTCTTACTCTTTTGTGTTTTCTTATTTTGATTAGATTATCAAAATTCACATGCCATAACCTTTTGTGCCATAACCAACTTTCTTCTATTTTAGCAATGAAACATGAACTCTCACTGAGATCCAAGTAGAATAAATTACCTTTTGTTTGTTTGTCACACCCAACTAGATTTTCTTTTCCATCTAGTAGCTTGGCCTACCCTTTCATGAATTCTACCTTGAATCCAATGCTATTAATTTGTGCATGCTTTAGTCCTTCTACCCAATAGGCATTGTCACATCTGAGCTCATTGTTTAGTGAAATACAACCTTTTCCTTTTATGCAACAAGGTTTATTATTTCCAAATCTAATGCTTCCACCATCATAGTGTTTCATATTTTCAAATTTTGTTTTGTCACTAGTCATACAATGAGAGAAACCACTATCAATAATCCATGTATAATTTTTAATCACAAGAGAAATAAGTGTCATTTTGTCTGACTCATCATCTGATTTATCTTTTATAGCTATATAGACCATTTCATCATTATCACTGCTATCTAAATCTTTAGCAATGAAATAAGATTTCTTACCTTTGCTTTTGTAGTCCTTGTAACTCTTGAATTCCTTCTTTCCTTTGAGCTTTTTTTTTTTTTTTTTTCTTTGACTAATTTCTTCACAAGAAAAACAAATTAGAGGAATCTTACCTCTGTACTTTCCTTTGCCTTTGGAATATTTCCTTGCAAGTAGGGCTTCAACAACGTCAATATCATTTTCTGAACTTTCTTCCTCTTCTTCACTTTTAGATTGATTGGCTTTTGATTTCTTACCCTTTTTCTTGTGTGAAAGCTTGGCTTTAAATGCTAACTCAATACCATTGGAACTAGGAATATAATTATCATAGTTATCCAATTCAAAAGCTGTCAATCTTCCTACTAGAGAATATAGATTCATCTTTTTGTTTGGATCACATCTCATCTCCTAAATAATAGATACTCTAATTACATAGATAGGAAGAATATTTCTGAGTCCTTTACTTACAACTATTTTATTATTTATGTCTCCCCTAGAGGCTTTGATTACACTTACATTTTCTTTGATTCGATAAACATATTTTGCAATGTTCTCATCCTCTCTCATCCCAATGTAATAAAACTAACCTTTGAGAATTTATACTTTGTTTCTTTTGACATTATCATCACCTCCGTAGATATCTTTTAATTTGACCCACATTTTATGAGTAGTGTCACCATCTTTAACTTCATCAAATTCAACATAGTTGGGAGTAAAAGCAATATCAATCATCATGATATTATGATTCTTCTTTTTAAAATTCTTCTCAGCTATAAATGTTCTGGTAGGAGCCTTGTAAGCATTGTCCAAATGTTTCAAACTTGAACCACTGATGGTTTCCAGATGTAAGTTCATTAGTTACTGCCATGCTGAAAAGTTGTCCCTATTCAACTTGGAAATCTCTCTTTTATAAGACATCTTGATCTTTTAGCTTAGGTCCTTGAAACCTTCTCTACAAGTACCAAAGCCCAGATACAAATCGTTGGAAATATAAGAGGAGTAACTGAGAGGGGAGGAGTGAATCAATTACCACAAAAATAAATCCAAAATCCCTTAGATGTCAATACAAAATTAAGCATAAATTGATAACTTATGTTCTCTTGTAACTTGGTAATTATATAGGCACTCATTTTCCACTAACAAATGTTGTATCTTGATAAAAATTGAAATAACTTGCCAAATACTTATCATATAAAACTTATGATATTATATATGATTAATCTTACTTAAACTTAGTTGCATACACATGAAAGTAAATATCATGAACACAAGTGATACTAGGATTCAACATGGAAACTCAATTTGGAAAAAACCACCAATAGCAACTAGTTACTGTGTTTCACTCTTCCAAAGTGAGTCCTATTAGGAGCCAACCCTGTTAAAGGTTACAAAATACACTATTAGGTGTGACCTTGTTAGAGTATTTAATCACCCTATTAGGAGAGGCCTTGTTAGAGGTCTTTAAACACTTCAATAGAAATACCACCTTGTTAGAGGATTTATAAATAGTTGTTAAGCCAAACTTGTCAAAAGATTTACATCACTGCTACAATAGTTAGAAGGTAACAATGAGATGACCTAATTTATGATGCAATTGGATTATAGATTATAGATCTCAATTTTGGCTTGTATACTTGATCCTTCCTAATTTAATGTAACTTTGTAGCTCACCAAGGATATTCTACTTATCCTTCTAATTCACTTCCTCTAGTTATCATCAAAATCTTTAATTATGTTCCACACATTCAATCCTCAACTTGACTTTGTATTTATATATTACAGATTTTTAAGTCAGCTTGAATACAATTTAGAATGATTAATATTCATCTTATCCATTGGCTAGAACCAAAAAACAAATTAATTGAACTCAATATGCCAAAATAAAAATCCTTAGATAGCTAACACTGCTTGGTAGATACTAGCTCAAAGCAATTTTCCTGTGTTAACTAAGTGAACTCAGTTAATACTACATATTCAAAAAATTTGTTTGGTAAATAAGTGATCTTAGTTGACACTGGCTTCATCCAAGATTTCCTTCATTAACCAAGTGAGCTTGGTTAACACTCAACTTCTGTAAACTTCACTTTGTCGCTCAACTGAATTTGGTAGACACTATCTTCTAAACTAGGAAAGCTTTAGAATGCTTGGAAAACACAAGAAGTTGTCTTCAATGCCTGAGTGAGCTTTGCATATATTGATTGGCAATGATATGAAATTTTGTGTAACATCAAAGACAATATGCAATTAATCAATTGATTCCAATGAATTTTGACATTAAGGTCAAAGTTTGTTTATTAGTGATTTGCACTTAGTCAAATGGTTAAACTACTAACAAGCTCATATTCTAGTTCATATTATTAACCAAGTGCTACTAAGTTATATAGTTGCTACTAAGTTATAAAGTGGTTATCAAGTTCTATAGTTTCTACCAAATTCCAAAATCTTGATTTAGTATATGGCAAGTAGTATCTACCGAGTTGATCAGTGATAGTGCAAACTGAGCTTCATAATATTAACTTAGTTCCATAGTATCAACCATGCTTTTCACTATCTACTAAGTTGGTAGTATCAAGTGATTTAATTTATATGCCAAGCTTGGAATGTTAGTGTTGACTGAGCCAAGGTACGTAAACCAAGTGATTTATTCTATATCAAGCTAGCAATTCTAGTGTTGATTGAGCCATATTGCAGTGTCAACCAAGTGAGTCAGTTTATATGTCAAGTTTTTTTTTTTCACTAAGTCACTCAGTGCTAAATAATTTCAAGCTATTTGAAGTGATTAGTATAAATTGAGCTTCTATGTCCATTGAGTGCATGATGATTCTAAGCATTGACAATGGTTGCCTAGTATCAGAACATCACCAAGTTTGTCTTTAGAACCCGAGTGCTAGAAGTTGAGCTAACTTTGTGATTTTGATGGAAAATTATATTGTAGCCAACTTTGATGAATTGTAATTTGGATTAGTATATATGTAATGAAATGTATCATATCCAAGAGAAGAAATAAGAATGTGAAGTGATTATGAAGACTAGAAGTGTGAATTGACAAGGCTACAAGAAATATAAGGGACAACAAATATTTATCTATCATAGCAAGGTGATCTTTACACTTCAAGGAATCTCAACCTATAAATTAGAGTTGCAAATCAAATATCAGCCATTGCTTCATCCTAATAGGTGTATTAGTTAAATCTTTTAACAATGTAGACTTAATAGTCTTTGTCAAATCTCTTTACCGAGTGCATACTTCATTGTATGTTTTTGTAAATCCTTTAACAAGATGGACCTAGTAGTCCTTATTGCTCCTAACAAAGCAGATCATTAGAAGTGATCAATTGTAAGCCTTAACAGGCCAACTTTACACTACAGTAATAGAGCTTGTGGGTATCATCCCTACCCCAGTTTTACTTTTTATTTGGAAAGTTTCTGGGTCACCATATCTTGTGTCAATTTTTTTATGAATGTTTTACTACTTTCATTATTTGATGCATGCAATTAGATTAGAATATATATGAAAGATTTATTAGTGAAATAAAGTTAAAGTTTTATTGGTTCCTAATTCATCCTCCCCTTTGAGAAACCTTGCCTATATAATATTTCCAACAATTGGTATTAGAGCTTTTGGTTTTTAGAAGAGAAGTTTAATAGTTTGAGAAAAGATCAGAGGCAATGGAGGTATATAAGCAAGAAAAGGTTATTGAGAATGACAAGTTGGATTTTGAATTGGCTATTGGAAATTTGAGAAAAATAAAGGAGCATCTTTCTAAATCTTTGCAAAGAAGAAAAGAACTAGTAGAACAAACCAATGACAATCTCTATATTGAAGAAATCTATCCTAAAAGAAAATTAGATAAAGCAATCAAATATTTACTTGAAAAGAATCTTACTCTCCAAGAAGTAAGAAAGCTTAAAAGAGAACAAGAAATCCAATTAGTAAGACTATGTGAAGTTATGGAACAAAATGACAAAGTCATAAAAGAGATAGAAGAAAAGAACAATGAAATCAATCATCTACCCATTCAGCAAATAGAATTTAATGATCAAATCACTAGTGTAAATGAAGAACTCATGAATCTAAGATTAGAGAATGAAAGACTATAGAATTATCTAAACACTAAAAATAAAACCAATAAGAGGATGATGAGATCTCAAGAAAGCATTAATCAATTGAATGAGCAAAGTCAATATAAACAAAAAGGCAAAGTAAGAATAGGATATATTGAAGAAGGTGAATCATCCAAGCAAGGAGCTCAAAAGAATCAAAGGCCTAGTTGCAATCATTATGGTAAGTTAGGTCATACATCAAATAAATGTTAGTGCAATGGAAAAACAAGATTTAGTGGAAAGTATTATATTTGCAATAAGCATGATCATAGAGAAAGTGAATGCAAAGAAAAACCTTAACTTGAAGGTAAATGTTACAAATGCAAGAAGTGTGGACACAAACCTTCTAAATGAAAAACTAAGATATTGAATCCAATAGAACATATTGTAAAAGCTATATTTGGTTGGGACTACAATAAATGGTGTAGATGCCACTACTATGGAGAATTTTGGCACATTAGAGAAAATTGTGTAAAACATCACATGAGGAAAAGAGACAACACAAGAAGATGTTTTATTTGTATAGAACTTGGACATCTTTCCAAGAACTGTATGAACACTGGAAGAGTCAAAGATGAAAAGAAAGCCAAAGCTAATAATATTAGAACATAGATGAAGTATCAATGGACAATTATAGTTGGAGCAACCTATTCAAAGAACATAGAAAAAAATTCATATAATCACAAGGCTTCAATGTTGAACAAGGCTAAGAGTACCAAAACCCTAAGTTAGGCAGAACTGGAAAATTAGAATCTCACTGAGTGTGATGGAAGAGGAATGAAGATCAAAAATTTAACTAACATGGAGCTAAAATTTTGGATTCATGTGATAGCCCATAATATCTACAACTCTAGTCACCTCAATAGTGTGTTATGTGAGGCAATTGATCTAGCCTTCAAGGTAGTGAAGAAAAACCTATCCTTCGACCTTGCTAAGTTGTTTCTTAATCAATTAAACAAGAACATGGAGAGCATGAGGACTTCAAAGAACAATCTATGTAAGTTTGGATCACTCTTAACTTTTTTATTCTTCTATGTGAAAAAATTATTCCCTTCTAAAGGTACAGTTGTATGGAGAAATTATGTACCCGTGTTATATTAGATAAATGAATATATAGTAGAGATGGACGAGAACTTTGATAGTATCATGGACAACTATTTTGATTCATTCAAAGAAAAGATGAATAATAGATACTGAATACCCAAGAAATTTGTAAAAGACTAAAAGGATGATATTTATTTTATGGTAGACTGTGACAAAGTGTACATTCAAGTAGTCAAACCTAGAGTCATGTGGGTCAAACCTCTAAACTATGAGGTTAACACTGATGACACCAAGGACATTATTGAAACACTACTAAATGAACCTGTGGATCCCAAGGCCACATATTTTGGTACTTATGAAGAATCCATAGCATGAATAGAACTTGAAATCAAGCTTCCTCAATTAGTTAATAAGGGAAAGAAGAGGATAGAAAAATAGAGACAAGCAAGTTCTACTCTCTTGTTGACTAAAGGAAAAGGAGATGACATGGAAGAAGATGAAGTAGAGGATGAAGAGTAGATACAAAATTTGAGGAAGAGGAACCTATAAGAAAAAAGGGTATGGTTATCATTACCCAAACCACCAAGTCATCTACAACAATTTTCACAAGAAGACCATCTAGATCAAGAAAGAAATTGAAATTAGGTGAGGAATATGCCAAGGAAGTTGTTTTCAAGAAGCCTCTACCTACATTTCAAGAAAAAATAAAGGAAATTAAAGGAGGATTTGGAATGGAAAACTTCAAATATCTCAACTATGAAACAAGGAGTGCAAATGAGAAGAAGCAAGTTGAAGACATGTTGATGTAAAAATTGCGTAAGTGGAAATACTCTTCTGATCAACTTGTACAACAAATTCCAAATGAGCTTATGAAATTAATCAAGCCAAGATGGGAAAATGCAAAGAAAACTACAAGATATATATTTGAATAGAAATTGAGGTAACTCATGCCAAGTCTTAGTGACAAAGATGTAAAAGAATCCATGAAGAAATATGAGGAAAAAATCACTCTAAAATTCAACACATCCATGATATTAAAAAATGACATTGAACATGTGGTGAAGACAACTACAACTACATGGAATAATGTTTACAAACTTCATCAACTGAGTGATTTTGTTGTTCATGTCAGCGAAAAAGATGAAGATGATGAAAACAATGATGACAATGATGATGATGAAGAAGATATTGTTGGAAATATAAGAGGAGTAACTGAGAGGGGAGGGGTGAATTATTTACTACTAAAATAAATTCTAGATCCTTTAGATTTCACTACAAACTAAAAACTGAATACTACTGATGCTCGATAAACATATATAAAATGTTGTAACTTGGTAATTACTGAATATGCTTGGTAAAAACTTTAGATTTTATCTGTGATTACCATTTCTTTAACTTAGTTGCAAACACATAAAAGAAAATAGAATGAACACATTTAAGACCAATATTTAACATGGAAATCCAATTTGGGAAAAACCACCAATTGCAACTAGTTACTATTTTCACTCTTCTGAAGTGAGCCTTGTTAGGATCCAACCTTGTTAAAGGTTACAAAATACACTATCAGGTGTGACCCTGTTAGATGTCTTAAGAAAATTCAATAGAATTGCCACCTTTTTAGAGGATTTGTGAATAACTATAAACCAACTCTGTTAAGAGACTTATATTACTGCTACAATGGTTAGAGAGTAACAATAAGATGACTTGAGTTGAATGAGACTAAATTACTGATTACAAATCTTTGTTATTGCTTGCACTTGATCCTTCCTGATTGAATCTAGCTTTTTTCCTCCATAATGATATTCTATTTATCCTTCAAATTCACTTCCTCTTCTCATCATTAAGTCTTCAATAACATCTTCATACTTACACACTTTGAATTCACAACTTGACTTTATACTTATATCTTCCATATTACCAAGTTAGCTCATATACAACATAGAGTATTTAATATTCATCACCTTAGTTGGCTAGAACCAATAGATAAATCAATTTAGCTTAATATGTCAAAATAAGAAAATCCTTTATTAGCTGACCCAACTTGGTAGAAACTAACTTAGAAGTGATTTCTTATGTTAACCAATAGAAGCTTGGTTAACACTATAAACTTACAAAGATCCTTTGGCAATTGAGTGAGCTTAGTTAGTACTAGTTCAATCCAACTTTCCTTCATTAGCCAAGTGAGCTTGGTTAACACTCATCTTCTACAATCTTTCCTTTGACACCTGAATGAACTCAGTAGACACTGCCTTCTAAACTAGGTAATCATAGAAACACTGAATAGACACAGAAAATGGTCTTTACTACCCAACTGAGCTTGACATATACTAACTAATAATGATATGAAATTTGTGTAACATAAAAGACAATACAAAATTAATCAATTGTATCCAACAATCTCCCTCTTTGGCATTGATGGAAACACACCATGTCATAACACAATGAAATTTTGGATTTATTCTTTAGAAGTCCCTCTATCAGTAGGAGCTCTTCCTTTCACTGGATTCTTCCTTTTGTCTACAATAACTTCTACCAAGTTCATTCACATAACTTCTCCTTCTTTGTAATGACAAAAAATTCTCAGAGATATGATAGTAAACTTCTCCCTCTTTGACAACACATGCCAAAGATAAATTTTTTGTTAATACTAGTGTACCTTAAATAATGATTCATTTGTAATATTCCAATGTCAATTGGTGTTTGAAAATGCTCGAGGGTTTTCAATTATCCCAATGAGAATATGACATATCTAGGGGCAACTAACTCCCATTTTCAACATGCCATTTCAGACACCAGGCCAACTATAAGGCTTGACCCTTCTTCACTTCAGGCTTTGCAAGACCTAGGCAAGTTAACGTTGAGGTTCTAAGATATGGTACCAGTGCATTTAAAACATAAATCTGAACCTATTTATTGCAGATGAAAACCCTTATATCTCCTAATAACTCATGATACAACACAGATCTACAACAGCTAAATGCAAATCTATGAATCTCATAAGTTGAGTGAGGGTTAATCCTTTAAGTCCTTCAACATGAAAGGGTAAAACAAGTTTGATTAATAATGTTGAATTCAAAAAAACCTTAGATATGCAACAGTATGACCTAATGATCCTGTAAACTGATCAGTGCCTTAACCATTGGGAGAATCTATGAATCAAAAACACATATATGGATATCTCTATTTGTATCTTTAGATATCTGATCTATCCATTTAACTTGTAAATGGACATCTATGCTCAATTTTAACCTCATTCTTACATGATATCCCCGTCAGCAAACTTGCAACCCTGTTGATTTCCCTAAAGCATTTACATAACCCCTTGAGTTATAGGCAACAATGAAATAACATACAACCTTAAGGGACTACAATTACAACCTAAGCTCTATTTCAAAGATTATAAAACATTGAAGATCACTGATAAAGGAGACAAGATTAAAGATGAAACTCAACCTACTGCTCTTTTTATTAATTTCCTTGAAACTATACATTCATATGCATGAAATGAAAACATAGAAAACACTTAATAGATCTGAACTATCTATATTATCCTTCCTAATGCTGTTCATACAAGAGAATTATGCTGAAGAAAATGGTTTCATAGTAAAGCACCGGAACCCTACTAATATTACCTAGAGAAAATTGCCAACCCTTACAATGAAAGAAAGAAAGAAAGATATAGAAGAAGATGAATTTTGGATCTGATATGCAACTGACATCTATCCACTTGAAATTCCATCTCTTGCAACTAAATCACCTCTCTCTTCTCTCTACTATTGATCTGATTTTGTTTCCTCATTAAACTATAACTGATTTGCAAATATCTCTTGTTGAATGATGAAATCCTTTTTGTTTGCCAAAATATCTGATAATAGTATGAAATGTTGGTGAAATCCTAATTCAACTGACTTGAAAGTAGTTAAATTCTTACCCCAACTACATTTTGATTGTATATTACTAATCCTACAACTGCATTTTCAATTTTAGCTCTTTTTACTAAGAAGGCCCCAAATTTCACATTTCTAGCTATAACTTGAACCCATGAATTCCTATGTAGAAATGCACTCCAAAATCAAAAAATTCATCTTCTCACGATTCTGGCTATATATAATATCTCTATGTTAGCCTCTCAGAAACCCCTTGAAAATTAGTTTGAAAATGTCCCCCTTTGGCATTACTATCAGGTCTGCAACTTTGATATTCAAAAATTTAATTTTTTTCTAAAGTTTATACTTTAGTGTAGGTGCTTCTTTTGATTTTATAATCCTATATGTGCACTTTGGAGAAAATTTATTAAAAATAATTTTTTATCATTTTTTAATTTTTGCTTACCCTTTAAATTTGGGGTCAACCCTAGTTTGACCTCTGTGACATGTGGTAGTATCTAATTTGCTGACCTTTACCACTAGACTACCTTGTCATCACCTTGTATGCAGTGCCACATCACCATCTGAGCTTGGCCTATTGACATGTCTCAACAACCCGCTTACCCACATTATATAAACATCTTGCATCTTTGTTTTGTGAAAATGCCCCAGCATCATGTGCCTCGTGTTTGAACTGCACATCTTTGCCATGTCACTGCCAGCTAGGACCCTCTTGCCACTTGTCATGTGCCTGCTTTTCCACAATATTTAACCTCCGAACATCTTTTTTTTGTGGGCATGTGCTAACCAGTGGATGAATACACGTGTTGACACTTGGGCACATCCCGCCACATCAGCTCATCGTTCTGTGCATTCAAAATATTGCTACAGTCATCACCTCTAGCTTAGCACTATCCCACACAAGCTTGCATTCACAAAAGAGCTTATCTTTTATGATGAGTTAGGATGTGAGTGATTGGATATTTAAACATAAAAGGTTCCTACAGTGGCACAAATGTGGGATAAACATTTGAGACTATTTCTTTTTGTTTTTTATGTCACTTCTTGTGTGCTTCCCTCATCTCGACAAGTAAATGCAATAATCATTGCTTGAAGAGGTGAAAGGCTCTAATTGAATGCAGTAGATTCTATGCAAGAACCTTTAAAGATATTTCCTTTCATAGTCCTTAAAGAAACTCTAGAAGGGTAGTGGCTATATAGAGAATGCATTGAGTTTGCAGCTTGCAAGGTAGCCAATCTGAGCTCATATAGATCTTCAAAGGCTATAAAGCCATTAATACTTCCATTCTCTAGATCTTCTCCAACTTTGCATATGTGGAGTGCTGCTTTTAAATGTTGGAAACTCCTTCTTGGATAGGTGGTCTATGTTATGCACTGACTGTCCCTCATTGCATGGATTTTTTTAATTTGCTAATGCTCTATCAAGAAATGGTGTGATCTCTATTCTATTGTGTGGGATTTTAGGGCATTGTCTAGGGAACATTTTATACATGGAATCTTCCTTCCAATACGTGGGGTTACCTTTTAGCTTGGGTGTTGTATCTTTGTATCTCCTCTGTCTTCCTTGTTATGTTAACTTCTATGTGGGCTTCTTGCTTTAGCATCAGCTTTTGCTTTTCTTTTAACACATGAACAAGTCATGAACTCTTCATTCTTTTGTGAGGCTCTACTTGGGATTTCTGATTTTCCTTTTTTTTTAATTGGAAGATTCTTCCTTTGACAGCGACTCATATTAAAATGCCTCATTTTTAAGCATGGAACCTCCATTCCTTTGCTATAGGCTATTGCTTGATCTTAGCTGCGTGGGTAGCTTTGTAAGCATCTGGGTAAGATTTTTTTATAGTTCCCATGCCTTCTAATGTGAATTTTTGAAAGCATGCATTGACTACTACTTGGGCTTTCATTTTATGCATGAGGCTTCTTCTTTTCAAACACATTCATTTTTCTTCCTTGCATTTTAGTCATTTACTGACTTTATATATATTCCAAGATAAGATGGTGACTCTAATGTAGTCGACAAGCTTGTGAATTCTTATCCCTCTTTGTAAATATTTTCCTTGGAAGAACTTTCTAGATGTTCCTCTATTTCATGCATGACTTTCTTCCATTCTTCCATATTAAACACTGAGTTTCCTTACCAATCTGCACTAGCTCCTTTTTAAATTGTTTTCAAATGCCTTATTTGCTTGGGTTAATGTGAACATACCATGAGCTTCCTTGTTAGCTGACTGCAACATTAAAAGTGTGGGTTTATTTGTTTTAAAACCACTGGTTCCTTTCTTTGTTACTCATGTGCCTTAGAAAAAGGCCTCTTCACTTTTTTGACCTGCAACTTCTTGGTTGTACTAATGTGTTCCAAAAGACCTTTACTTTGCAATCAAGTATCTTCAAATCCTCCAATGTCACTTTTAAATATTTTTCGACCAATTCCTTCCATCTATTTGTTACTCAACAACAATTTAGATGATCCAACATTCACAAAAATCAAAAATTCCAAATCATTATGAGTTCTTCTCCTTTTAAAGATTTTAAAATCCCAATGTTATATTAATTAAGTAGAAATAGTCGGGCCCCAAAGTGGGTTTGGCTAAAAAAAAATTTGCTTTCAAACACCTGAACTGGAAAATTGATCCATTCATCACCTCAAACTAATTAAAATCAAGTTCAATCATTGACTCATCAAATAAAACTTGCTTTACCACTTATTTACAAACTATGAATTTGGTGAAAGGAGGTCCTTTGACTAGCCTTAAAAACTGATCAAATCACTTGACTAGGCTCTGAAAACTGGCACACTAAATCTTTGTTTTGCAAACTTGCATCCTGCCAAATCTTGTCTCATGAAGAGTTTGAGCTCAAAATATATTGACTGTCAAAGCTGCCTTCTTAAAATCACCTGCATGAAAACATGTCAGAAAACACTAAATTTCGTTCGAAATCGGCTTAAAAAACTGGGCAAATTAGCACATTAAGAAACAAAAACTAGGGCATTGGTTCTTTTTCATGAGGACATTATAAATATAAGATTTGGGCTCATGATGAATAATAGGACTCAAATGGAAATCGGTCAAAGTGGGCTACTCAGAGTTTGTAAACAGGAAACACTGGCAGAAAGGTGATTTTTGCAAATGGAATTGACCTGGAAAAGTGTACAAATGGATTCATCATGACTTAAAAATTGCCACACTTAAGTATTTTTAGAGGAAAACATAGTGGTACAATCCATTAGATCTCACTAGTCACAAAATCAAAGATATGATGTCACGAACATGGGTACCAAACAATCTGCATTTGCTAACACTAGTAAAAAGATAAAAATTGCATTTGGAATCACGTTTGAAAACTAATCAAATGGATTTGTCATGAGCTGAAACTTGAAACATAAAAAGTCTCTGACCTATACAATGTAACAAAAAATGAATTTTAGCATATTCATCAATTGGGTCAAAGTTATGACTCATCAAGCAGGGCCTCCTAGAATTATGTGCAATGTGCATCAGCATGAAAACAGTAAACTACCAACTTTGAGGGGTTCCAAATGTAGTCAAATGGACTCAAAATATGAAACATAGTCTCTTAGATATGGACACTAGACACTCCCAAAGTGGAAATTTACAAAACATTTTTGGATGTGAGATATTCAGATTCAAACATAGCCTCCTATCGCTGTTTGACACTTGGGTAAAATGTAGATTTGACACTAGCTCACAATGAGACTTCAAAAAATCACTCAAAATGTCAATTTAACTTCATATAACAAGTGAACATGCTGAATGGAAGGTGCTAGAAGCATTGAACACCTCTTGGGCCTCAAAGGTATAGCCAAATACATAGGCATTTATGGGGATTGATTTGACTCAAAATTTGAAATAGATGCTCAAAATGAGAACGCAAATTTGACCACCAAGAGTCACTTCTAAACCAACTAATTGATCTTTAACTTAGCTTTTGTTGATGCATCACTAAGCTTCACTTAGTGAAATTCAGATAGAGGAATGACCCCTAGCTTACCTATTAGATACAGAAATGCATGCTTAGGTAATGGCTTGGTGAATATGTTTGCAATCTCTTCTTTTGTATTAACATATTCCAATCTGACTTCTTTATCCTACACCAACTCTCTTAAGAAGTGATATTTTATAGTAATGTTCTTTGTTTTGATATGCATCAGTGGATTCTTTGATATATTGATTGCACTGGTGTTATCATAGTATATGACTATAGGATCCTTGATCTCTATCTTCATTCCTTCCAACAATTGTTTGAACCAAACAATGTTAGAACAATTAATTGTTGCTGCCACATATTCTGCCTCTACTATGGATTGAGATGTACATTTTTGCTTCTTGCTTGTCCAAGACACTAGCCTTTTACAAAGAAAGAATGCTCCACCAATAGTTCTTTTTCTATCATCAATACTTCCTTCCCAATCAACATCAATAAATACCCTCAAGTTGAAATTGCCTCCAAGTTTGTACCATAAGTCATAGTCTTTAGTACCTTTCAGATATCTCATGATTCTTTTTTATTTCCATCATGTGATTTTCTTTAGGATTTATTGAAAATCTTGCCACTATTCCAACTACTAGAGCAATATTAGGCCTTGTATGTACTACATACTACAATTTTGTAATCATTGATCTATATGTGGTTTGATCTACTTCTTTGGAATCATCATTTTTGGAAAGCTTATGTCTAGTAGACATAGGGGTTCCAACTGGTCTTGAATCTCCCATTTCAAATTTCTTTAGTATTTCCTTGATATACTTAGATTGAGTGATGTAGATACAATTTTTGTTTTGTTGTATCTGCAATCCAATAAAGAATTTTATCTCACCAAACATGGTCATCTCAAATTCTTTACTCATTTCTTTTGAAAATACTTTACACAAGTCATCATTTTCTATAAATAGAGTATCATCAGCAAATATTTTTGCCAATACAATCTTCTTGTCTGGTCCTTCTTTGGTATACATACTACTATTATCATTTTTTCTTTGAAAGCTAATCTGTACTAAGTAATTATGAAGTCTTTCATACCAAGCTCTGGGAGCTTGCTTGAGACCATATAATGCTTTGTGTAACTTGCAAACCATGTCTCTTTTGCTAGGACTACAAAACCTTTTGGTTGTTTAATGTAAAATTTCTCATCGAGAATTCCATTCAAGAATGTAGATTTAACATCTATTTGATTTACTTTAACTCCTTTATGTGCTACATATGCTAGTAAAGTTCTAACACCTTTAGTCTTGCCATAAGAGAAAAAGTCTCACCATAATCAATACCTTTTTCTTGATAATAGCCTTTGTACACCAATCTTGCCTTATTTCTTGAAACTTTTCCATCTTCATTCAACTTATTTCTAAATACCCACTTTGTTCCAATTACATTTTTATGTTTTGGTCTAGTAACAAGAGTCCAAGTTTTGTTCTTATCTATCTATTCTATCTCTTCACTCATCACTTCAATCTAGAGCATTTTAAATATTTCTAAGTTCAAATTTAGAAAATAAACATGTACCTTTTAATTTTCTCTTTGTCATTGTTCAATCTTATTTGTTTCCAATGATCTGATCAGGTGCATGATGCCAGCTCTTTGGGATTTGAATGAGTTCCACTATCTTTATTATGAATTCTAGTTTCAAGCTCTAGTCCTTCAATTAGTGATTCGAGTCCATCAGACTTGGTTTGAACTAGCTTAGTAGCCTCTAACTATGACTCGGGTCTTTTAGAATGTGACTCAAGTTGCACTATTAGAAACTCGATAACTGTTGGAGACTTTGGGGACTCAGGAAATGAAGCCTCCTTTCTTTTAGATAGATTTGGCAGGGTATTAGGTTCATAGTAAATTTATGTCTCTAATTCAATTTATGTTGAATTCCCAAGTATTATAAAGATTTATGATCGGTATACAACAAAAACTCCTTAGGAATCAAATAATGACTCCACTTCTTCAATTCTTGAACAATAGCATAAAACACCTGATCATACACAAAATATTTCCTTTTAGCATCGTTCAACTTTTTACTAAAGAAAGCAATAGGTTTACCTTCTTGAGTTAATATAGCTCCTATTGCACTACCACTTGCATCACATTCAACTTGAAATACCTTATTGAAATTAGGAAAAGCTAATATAGGTAACTCAACAACCTTTTGTTTCAAAGTCTCAAAAATCTTATCAGCTCCATGTGTCCGCTTAATTCCTTTTTATCTCCTCTCATTATCTCAGTCATAGTATTACAAATAGAACTAGAATTTCTTATGAGCTTTCTATAGAAACTAGCTAAACCATGAAATGATCTTACCTCACCTACATTCTCAGGTGTAGGCCATTCCAAAATTGCTTTTACCTTCTCAGGATACATCTTCAATACATCAGCTAAAATCACAAATCCCAAGTACACAATCTCCTCTTGCATAAAAGAACACTTTTTAAAATTAATCGACTTCTCCTCTTTCAATCTCTACAATACTTTTCTAACATGTTGAAGATGTTCTTCCTTAGTCTTACTAAATATCAAAATGTCATCCAAATAAACAATCATGAACTTACCCAAAAATGTTTTTAGAACTTCATTGATTGACTTCATGAAAGTACTAGGTGCATTAGTCAAACCAAAAGGAATAAAAAACCATTTGTACAAACCATCTTTTGTCTTGAAAGTATTCTTCCATTCATCACCTTATCTGATTCTAATCTAATGATAGCCACTCTTCAAATCAATCTTTTTAAAATACTTTTCTCCACTCAAACAATCCATTATGCCATCCATCCTCAGCATAGGAAAACTATGTTTCACTGTGACCTTGTTAATATTCTTGGAATCAGTACACATTCTCCATTCTCCATTCTTTTTAGGTGCTAATACAATAGGTACAACACATGGACTCAAGATTTCTCTAATCAAACCTTTCTACAACAAGTCATGCACTTGTCTATTAACTTCTTCATTCTCTATAGGTGTCAATCTATATGGTGCTTTGTTTGGAAAACTAGCTCTAGGAATCAGATCCATACAATGACATACTTCTTACTAGAGCTAAACCATTAGGAATATCCTCAGCAACAATATCCTTAAACTCATTCAAAAATTCTATAATTTCTACTGCTACTCAGCTATGACTATTTGATGTCACTCGATCATTACCAACTTCTACTGCTCAGTCATTACTACCAACACTCGGTCCTCTAGGAACTATGGAAACACAGACTTGATTCTTCTTCACTTCTTTTTCTAATTGTTTCCCATTAACCATGCAAACTTTTATTGTAGTACTACTAACCTCATCAAAACTTTCAATCAAAGGCAACAATAGTTTTTTTCTCCCATTCACCCAAAGAGTATATTGATTCAATCTTCCATCATGCATAACATATCTATCATATTTCCAAGGTCTACCCAATAGGACACGACAACAATCCATAGGCATAATATAACACAAAACTTCATCAAAATAATGTCCAATCCTAAAATTCACAAGGCATTGCTCACTTACCAATATCTTATGCTCATATTTGATCCATGAAACATGATAGGGTTTAGGATGCTTTAGCCTCTGCAATTACAACTTTGTAACTAACTCTTTTGATGCCAAAGTTGTAGAACATCCACTATCAGTGATCACTTTGTAGCATTTTCTAGCCATCTTACATCTTGTCTTGAAAAGACTTCTCCTTAAAATAGGTTCCTCATCACTTCCCTTATTACATAAGTTTCTTCTCACCATTAGATTTTATCCAACCTGAGGTCCACTTGGTGAACCCTCATTATCTCCTTGAATCACAACATTTCTATTACATTTCTCACTTTTAGAGGATCTACATTCAAAAGATCTATGTTCCTCTTTACCACATCTAAAACAATTACCATGAAATCCACCTCTAGAATAAGAATTACCTCTTCCTTGGTAAGAATTAGTACCTCCTTAGTAAGAATTACCACTTTTGCATTCAAAATTTCCTTTTTCATCATTCTTCCACTCAAATTTTCCCTTATCTTGTATGAAATTGTTAGATCTGCCACCTTCACCATAAGATCTACCTCTACCTCTTTGTCTTTGTTTATGCCTTTTTTTCAATATCTCCTTAGCCTTCAAGGTATATTAGTATGCTTCTTCCACACTTTCTAACTTCACAAAAATTATTTCATATTGTATTCTAGATCTCAATCCATTTATGTACCTTTCAATTTTTTTAACACCATCATCCACATGTCTAGATCTGATGTCCAATCTATAGAATTCCTCAATATACTCTTTCATAGTCATGTCCTTTTGTCTCAAATTTTGCATCTTTCTCAACAAGCTAACATGGTAATCAATAAGAAAGAATTTTTTCTTTTCCTTGTTCACCATATTTACCTAAGTTCTAATCTTTTCATTTCCTCTCCTTTGTTTATTAGTTTGCAAATGCTCCCACCACAGTGAGGCATGACCTTTTAAAAGAAATTTTCACCATACTATTATCAAGAGTGTTTTCCTACTCAAAGAACTTCTCCATATCTATGATCCAATCCAACACAACATTAGCATCAAACTTTCCATCATAAGGAACCACTTCTTGTTAGAAATGCTTTATAATAACTAAGAGGGGAGGGGGGGTGGGTTTGAATTAGTTATTCAAGGTCCAAATGTTGTAATAGAACTTTTTCACCAAGTAAAGTGAGCCCATTAAACTATTCATACATCCAAGATTAAACTTTCTTACTTAGCAAGTTACTAAATATCAACATGCAAAAATAACACATGAAAGATCAACACATAACATAGTGATTTACATGGAAACCCAATTTGGGAAAAGCCACTAGTAACATGCTACTCAATTCTCATTCTTTTGAAGTGATGCCCTGTGAAAGTCATGCCTTGTTAAAGGCTACAACACACTGTTAAATGTGACCTAATTTAAGGATTTAACCACCCTATTAGAAGTGGGCCTGGTTAGAGGGATTTAGAACATTCACTTAGAATGTCACCTTGTTAAAGGATTTACAAATGGTTGTTAAACCAACCTAATTCCATAGGATTTTACCATAACTGATACAATTGTTAGAGGGTAACAACAAGGAATTTTGACCTGATACAATTGACAACTTAGCTTGAAAATTTGAAATCTCAATTTAGCTCTCAAATTTTGCCTGGCTTTCAGTCTTTGTAGCTCTAATAGCTTGTCCTCCTTTCAAGCTTTGTCTCCTTGAGTCTCCATGCTCGATGTACTAGTGCAATCTCATATATGGCCACTTATCAAAGCAGATTCTCTTTACTTTGTTCTTCCTTCTTGATGCCTTCACCTTGACACCCTTCTACCACTTTGCAATTTGGCAATTCAACAACTCTATCTTCTTGGCCTGTGACTCCTTAAATAGAAGTCTTGAATACTTTTCCTACTTGATTCTTCCATCTTTTTAATTTCAGATCAAATGGATTAGGTAGGATTCAATGAATCTAACCCATATCTTTTTTCTTCTAGAAACATCATGAAGAATCCTCCTAAATTTTCCCAAAAATGGTTTATCTAAAATTCTGTGTCACCAGCTCATCATCCTTATCCTCCATCTGATTTACAAAATTCAAGATAACAAACTTGTTAGCTCAGATTTGGTGAATCTTTGACTTTTCAAATAATGCAGTAGCTCAGCACTTTTGAAATTTTAAAAATATTCTTAGCATGAACTATCTTGCTTAGCACCCACTAATGAACTTAGTCAAGCTTTATAGACAACTTTGTTACAAATTATCTTTCTAGAGTTTCTAAGTGTAGCCAACATCTATATATTCAAGTATACTATCAATAAATCATTTTATCATTGTCTTAATTGATTCTTGTACTTAATTACAAAACAATAACTGAACCTTTCCTTTAGGTGCTTTTGTTACATCTTATTGATTAAATGTTCTTCATCAATCAACTAAGTGATAGTACCTGGATCTTATAAGAAATTGTCATTCTAGAAAATAGTAGGTTTGACATCAGTAAAAAACCAATGATTGAAAACATTCTTTATCAACAATCTCCCTCTTTGCAATAGTCTATATTCTTCAATGATGATCTTTTCAATTAGATTTCAAACACTTCTGTAGTAGGCTTTGAATTTTCCCTAGAAAACACTATCAACAACCTTGCTTCATCTTGGTCTTCTTCAAGTTTTCGATTAGGGTTTGGTGTTACTGCTTCATCAATCACTTACATCATCTAGATGTGCTCCTCTCCTTTGGGTTATCTCCATAAAATCTAATCTAGCTACAATTTGTCTCAATGTACATAATATTACATTATTAGAATTTCCTCTACCTTGAACCATATTTAAAAATTAGGTTCCTACAAGGTCATAACCCTCTACAAGTTATAGTTCAAATCCCCAGATCTGCAACCCTATAACCTAATTTACTTAGGGTTCTACACAATCTAATCACCACAAGGATGAAGTTCAAGCTCTAATACCACCTGACGCAAGGAGGGATGAATAACTAGGGCCAAAGGCACACCTAGCTATCCAAACCACCTTGCAAAAATTAACATAGTGGAAACACAACACATAGAACAACAACCAAAGGAGGAAGAAGAGAAAACACTTATTGATTCATCAAATAATTAGCATACATGCCCAACTATAAGGCCTTCTAGGTTATAGCTAGATACAAAATATATTCAAGATCAAAGATCCAACATCAAATTCATAGCTCCAGATACATATGCAACAAAATATCCAAACTTTCACATTCTACTCGAGAATCTCTCAAAAATTGCCCTAACTTTAAACCTAAACACTCTATATATACTTTCCAAAAAGGCTTACAAATTATTCTAGAACATTACATAAGAGGAAGGCCAACCCAAAAATGGTCTAGACACATCCCAAGAATAGATTTTAACATAAATTTCATGATTGAAATAAATCCCGCAAATCAGCTTGTAGAGATCACATCCAATTGCTAACACTTGGCATAAATAGGAAAACTCAACAAATGAAGGGTCACTTGGCATGCACTAGGTAACTTGGCACATGAAAAATCACTCGACATACACTAGGTAACTTGGCACATGAAGGAACACTCAGTCAATACTAGATTGCTATAGTTTCTCAACATCCACTAGAGCTACAGTAACTCAACATCCATTAGAGCTATAGTAACTCGACATCTACTAGAGCTATAGTAACTCAACATCCATTAAAGCTATAGTAACTTGACATCCACTAGAGCTATATTAACTTGACATTCATTAGAGCTACAATAACTTGGCATCCAATAGAGCTACAATAACTCAGCATAAACATGTAGAATAACAAGGCAACCTAGGATGCTCCTACATTAAGTAATAAACTTTACTATTAAGGTTATCTCTCATAAGTTTTATCAATCCAATAGATTAAATAGTGTACCCTATATTGTAGTAGATGTTGGATACAAAATTGTGAAGAAAGATTATGCCTATGATCCAGCTGAGTTTCAATTGCAACAAATAATGGAAAACCTTGGAGTAGTAAGGAAGACCAAGAATGCACAGTACAAATTTGGATCAATTCTAATTTGCATATTTTTCTATGAATACATTCCCATATTTTGGAAAAATAGGATGGAAGAAAAACATGGAAATTTATGCTTAGATAAAAGAGTACATTGAGAAAATGAGAGAAAAAATTGAAACTATTGTGACAAGCTATTTTGAAGACTTCAAGAAGTCTATGAAGCAAGGGATGAGGATACCTATTTCTTTAGCTAAAAAATACTACAATGATATATGTTTTCTTGTAGATATTGATTACACATATGTACATGCTACCACACCTAGGGTAAGATGGCTAAGACCCTTACATTATGAGATCAATGTTGATGAAGCCTCAATAGCCATTACTAGACTTATAGCTGAGAAAGTTGATAAAACAACCAAAATCTTTGGAAATTATGATGTAATGAAATCAAAGGTAGAAATGGAATTGAAGAAAACCTCCACACTGAAAAAGAAGGAAAAATTTGGTGAAGTTGTTGAAGAGGAAGAAGAGGAAGGAGATGAAGAGGAAGAACAAGAAAAAACCCTTGGACCTCTTGCATTGATCTAAGGCATGGGTGAGGACAAAGAAGAAGAGGAAATAGAGGGTTCTAAGGAGGATGAAGTTGAGGAAGCACCAAAACATTTCAAGACAAAGAAGAGAAAGGCCAAGGTATAGCCTACGGCTAAAGAAAAGAAAGTTGCTAAGCCAAGTCCAAAAAAGCCAACAACACCTGGCACTAGAGCTAGCACATGAGCTACCACACAAAAGGCCAAGGAGAAAACCAAACTAATAGAAAAAGGAGGCCAAGTAGAAAAGAAACAAGGAACAAAATACATTGGTCAACTTGACTCAGATGAAGAGAGAAATAAGACAATTCAAAGTGGTAAGTCATATACCACTTTTTGATCTTGAAAATCTATGTGAAAATAGTAAAATAGTGCGGATCTTTCTAGCCTTAAGAATGTAAATTTTGATAATTTTAGAAGAGAGGAGAAAAATTTAGTAGAAGAAGCCCTATACACAATGATGCCCAAATTTAAGAATACACCATTAGAATTCAGTAACTTAGTACCCAAGCCATTATATGATTTAGTTGAGAAAAAATGGCACTATTGTTTAGATTCGAAAAAGAAAATAAGGGGAACTACTTTGGCCCAAGTTATGCTAGAACTCACAAAAGGGAAAATTCCTAAGGCAAATAAGAAATATGGAGGAAGGTTCACACCAAAGTATAGAGCCTTTAGCATTCTCCAAAATGACATTGAAGATGTTGTCAAGAAATCAACTCAAATGTGGAAATTAATTTATGGATTAACTATGGTGAAGCAAGGAGAGAAGGACCCATTTGAGGGTAAAAATGATGATAAAGAAGAGGATGACAAAGATGATAGCAAGGAAGAGAGAAATACAAGGGAGGAGATTGAGAAGATGGATACTGACACAGTGATAGCTAAACAACAACATGAGGAACAAAGTGTGCAAGACACACAAATGTTGAGTGCTAGTACTTCTCATGACAAAACTATACCTACATAACTATCATTGTCAAGGATGTCTTTGATGCATCAACTTAGAACATCAACCCATTGATTGCAGAAGATTTGAAAATGATTTTAGACCAATCTACACTATAAGCACGACTATGTATAAATCCTATTTTGATTAGTGTAGAAGAACTTCAAAATGCAGTAATAGAAGTTACAAGGGATAAGGTGAACACACAAGAACTAGTTTATGGAATCCCTTTAGTTACTAGTGATCAACCATTGATTAAAATAAATAAAGACACATCAATCAAGGTTGATGCAAGTGTTAATGAGTTGAGGTAGACTTCCACAAAGGAAAAAGAGATAGGAACAGAGCAAATAGGACAGATAGATACATCTATACCTGAAGCACAAACACAAGGTGCAAGTCATGTCGTTGTCATGGATGAAGATAAATCTTAAGAAGGTGAAAAAATACTGAAAGTAAAGGAGTAGGAGGCCATCCAAGAATTGGTAATTTTACCAACATTTGGCTCCTTACCTACAAAGCTTCTTCAAAAGCCAAGCATAGAAGCTATACCCCTGAAAATCTCAGTGCTAGGATCAAGCTCTTCTAAGGTTGTGTTAACTCCTGATTTAATAGCTTTGAAAATGAACAAGAAACCAAACAAATGCATCTAAGGCTAGCAAATTCCTATGATGAATACACTTGACTACAGTCTTGGGCCAACTTTAAGGCATAACTCCTTCTTCACTTTAGGCTCTGCAAGACATAGGCGGGTTAACCTTGAGGTTCTGAGATATGGTACTAGTGCATTTAAAACATAAATTTGAACCTAATAATAGAAAATGCAACCCTTTATATCTCCTAATAACTCATGAAAAGACACAGATCTATAGTAGAAAAATGCAAATCTATGGATCTCATAAGTTGAGTGAGGGTTAATCCTTTTCAGCCAACTACAAAACATGAAATACTGAAATGATTTTGATTAATAATGATTTTGTGCAAATAACATTCATATCAGCTTGCATCTAATTTAGTGATTAGTGCCTTATCCATTAAAACATAGAGTCATTACCAGCAGGATGACCTAACTTGCTTGCATTACAATCAAGTTTATCAATTGAAATCCCCAAATCCCATACTTATGCAATATCCCCTTCATACACCAAGAAACCCTATTAGAATGATGAAGAATTTACTTAACTCCTTGAGTCAAAAGCAACAAAAAATTTGGGATACAAATCATCCAAGCTACTTTAAATCAAATGAACCTTATCCATTTAATCACAAAGTTAATGAAATATGAAGAATCACGAGACAAAATAAGAGAACTCAGATAATTCATGTAAATCCCATTTTTTATTCATCCATGGAAAGATTGAGTACATTTGACTGGTAAAGCTAAATGAAGCTCAAGATATGTCACATAATCTAGCATCCATTATCATATCTCAAGAACAATACATGAAAATGAAATGCAAATCTGCATAGGTGCGGGTGTGTGGTCTACACTGCTAGAGCTCAGCTCAATAAATAGGAAGCAAAACCAATCACATCCATGGTTTCAATAGTAAAATACTAGAACCCTACTGGTATTACCTAGAGAAAATTGCCAACCCTTACAATGAATGAAAGAAAGAAAGATATAGCAAGAAGTGAATTCTCAAATCTATTATGCAACTTACATGTGTCCACTTGGAATTCAATCCCTTGCAACCAAAAAAAAAAAAACTTTCTCTACCTTCTCCCATTTTGATCTAATTTTGTCGTCATCATTTCTTTGTAACTGATTTACAAAATATCTCTTGTTGAATGATGAAATCCTTTGTTTGCCAAAATATCTGATATGCATGAAGAATGTTGATAAAACTCCATTTAACTGACTTAGAAATGACCCCAACTACATTTTCACTGTCTCTTACCCATA
This sequence comes from Cupressus sempervirens, assembly GCA_028749045.1. Taxonomy (NCBI): domain Eukaryota; kingdom Viridiplantae; phylum Streptophyta; class Pinopsida; order Cupressales; family Cupressaceae; genus Cupressus; species Cupressus sempervirens. The sequence goes on from CM053791.1 coordinate 778,985,692, forward strand.
TTCAAGTTATTTTCATGCCAAAAAATAGTTTTGAACTTCCTCACCTAAATATAGTTGCAAAATGGGAATCTAGAAGAAAACCTCCTGTAGCTTGAACTATTAGCATTCTGCAAAAACTGACCTCAAAATCAGAAAGTTCATCTTTTTCCAATTCTGGTGATATATAATATTGCATATTTAGCTTACTAGGAGCTCCTTAAATCTCAATTTGAAAATCACCCCCTGACATAGCTCTATGACTACATATCTTTTAAATTTTAAATTTTCAAAAAATTTAAAATTATCTAAAATCTGAGCTTTAGAAAAGTAACTTTTTTGAATTTAAAACAATGTGAATGTGCACTTTGCTGAGAAACAACAAAAAACAATATTTTATTATTTTTCAAATTTCTCGCTACCCCTTTGAATTTGGGTCAAACTTGGTTTGACCAAGCCACATGGCACTTGCTAATTAGCTACTCAATCTACATCATCTGCCACATCACTATTTGCTCTAGGCATACTGACACATGTCAGCCAGTCGCTATCCCACATTATTTATCCACCTTGCAACTCTGAGAAGTAGGCATGCTCCAGCCATTGGATCTTGACACTTGGCACAATTTGGACGGTCCATCTTGAGTTGTTGTTAATTCATTCTACTTGTGCCACATCATCATGCACTAGGACCCTCTTGCCACATAGCACTTTCTCGCATGCTCACATTAGTTATCTGGTGAGCATCTTGCTTTTGCAAGGATGCACCCACCGTAGGATCTGACACATGGCATGATCGTGTGTTTTTGGGCATTTTGATGCCACATCAGTACATGCACATATTTGTCTAAAACTTTCACTAGGTCACCTCCAAGCTAGCCAACCATGGGCCTCACCATGCAACTTAAGGCTTCCAAAAAGTGCATGTCTTTAAGACACAATGAATGGCATGTTGGATTGTATTTAAAAGTTTAAAACTTTCACCACACAAGGCATGTGGGATAAACTTGTGAAAGTTTCTCTGCCCTATTTTGCATTTTTTCTCTTTATATTTGATGTAATTTTTTGCTTAATTCATGGATAGACATTGATAATCATGGATGCCTTTCCTTTATGCATGAGTTGCTTCTTAGGCGACTTCTTTCTAAAATCATGGCATGGACTCTCTTTTATTTGGCATCTTTTTCATTAAATCAACTTCTCTTCAAGTCTATGAGTTCCTCTATTTTGGGCATCATTGCCTAGCATCAGCCTTTGAATCTATGCCAATTTTAGAGAAGCTCCTTTGAGTGCTTGGGTGTCTCCTTGATTTTTGTGAGTATCTTTAGTGCTTTTGTATGTTTTCATGAAATCCTCTTGGATTGCGGCTTTTTCTTATAACTTCCTTTCTTCATCACTTACGGCTTGGGCATTAGGCAGCTTCTCTCTTATTTTAGCATGGATTTGGGGCTTCTTGTTGGGCAGCTTCCCTTGTCTATGGCTTCAAAATTTTGACCAGCTCTTTTCATGGTGTAGATCTCTATTTTAAACTCCCTTGTTCTTTGTAGCTTGCCTTGGACTACTTCAATTTTCCTTGTGCAATCTTTGGCGCCTTCCCTTAGTGTGGTCTGCTTGCTACTTCATTCACTGAGATGGTTTCCAAATCATGGGCTCTATTGTCCTTCATAGTGTGGCTTGCTTATTAACATGCGTAACTCTTATGTTGCTATTGCAGGTCATCATTCTAAGCACGAGCTTCTCCACTCCGACTAGGAGCCTTTTAATAATGAATCTACTAATTCTTAGGTGACTACCTACACTAATAGCTGACCCATATACTTCAGTGATTTTACAGCAATGATGATGCATATGGGAGACATAAGCTCTCTCACTAGAAGTAGCAAACAAGTCCAAAGCAACTATAGGAAACCCAATTGGATAGTGTACTCATATCTTTGATTCAGTTATTCTGTGTCATTGTAATAATTCCTCAATGCATTATGTAATGCTTAATAGTGTACACATGACGAAGCACAACAGTTATGTGACGAAGACCACTCTATTCTTTGTTCACATAGCTTTGAAGGTTGTTGACCACCTTGGTCTCTACTAGGTTTTTTCATAAGTAAAATGCAAGGAGCTGGGGAACATGATGTTGCTTCTAGATGCAAACTCAAGAATATCGTAAAATTTTGTCTTGCTGGCCATGATCTCATATAGCTAAACTACACTTGGATGCTTGATTAATTTCACTGTAGATATCTCTAATCTTGTATCAGTCTGATGCAATTAGCTGGGCCCTAGAGTGGTTTTGGCTAAAAAAAATTCATTTCTAAACAACTAAACATCTTGAACTGATTTAAATCAAATTCGATCCCTGACTGATCATTTAAAATTCACTTTATCACTTTCTTGCAACTTGCCAATTTTGCATTAGGAGGTCCTTTGATTGGCCTTAAAAATTGATTTGAAGCTCTGACCGAGCTCTGAAAACTAGCACATTGACTCTTTGCTCCGCACTCTTTTACCCTGTCAAATCTTGTCTCATGATGAATTCAAGGTCAAAAGATATTCGATGTCAAAGTTGACCTCTCAAAACTGCTTGGAAGAAAACATGTCAGAAAATAGTAAATTGGGTTTGGATTGGGCTTTGAAAACTAGGTAAATGAGCACTTGGAGAAATGAAAACTGGGATGTTGGTTCACTATGACAAGGAGAATACGGATCTATGATTTGGGCTCATGAAAAATAATAGGACACAAATGGAGAGTAGTCAAAGTGAGCTACTTGGATTTTGCAAATTGAAAACAATGGCAGAAAGCAATTTTTGCAAATGGAATTGACCTAGAAAAGTGTGTAAATGGATTCGTCATGACTTAAAACTGACTCACTTGGAATATTTTTTGAGGGAAACATAGGGTTACAATCCATTCGATCTTACCAATCATAGATCTCAAGTTATGACGTCCCAAATAGGGATATCAAACAATCTGCATTTGTTGACACTAGTAAAAAGTTAGAAATTGCGTTCGAAATTGCGTTTGAAAACTTATCAAACGGATTCTTCATAAGCTAAAAATTGAAACATAACAAGTCTCTAATGTCTACAATGTAATGCAAAATGAAATTTAGCATTTTGATCAACTAGGTCAAAATTATAACTTGTCAAATACAGCTTCCCAAAATTATGCACAATTTGCAAATGCATAAAAATAGTAACTAACCAACTTTGAGGGATTCAAAACCTAATCAAAAAAACTTGAAACAACTAAAAATATGAAACATAGGTTCTTAGGTATGGACAATAGATATTCCCAAAGTGGTAAATCACAAACATTTATGGGTTCAAGATATTTAGATGCAAACAAGGCCTCCTATCATTGTTTGACACTTTGGTGAAAAATGCAGATTTGACATTTGCTCAAAATGAGACATCACAGAATGGCACAGAATGGTGATTTATCATCATGGAACATGTGGATGGGCTAAATGGAAGGTGTTAGAAATATTGAAAACCTCAGTGGCCTCAAAGGTATAGCCAGGTAGGCATGCATTTGTGGGCATTTATGGGGCTTGATTTGATTCAAAATTTCAAATAGATGCTCAAAATGAGAACTCAATTTTGAGTGCCAACAGGTTAAAAAGTTAATCCATTATGGTTATATTACTTTAGATGAAGATATAGTAATTCCAAAATTTGATTATGACACAATGACAATGGATCAAATAAACATTTTACAATAAGCTTTAGAGAAAAAGAAACACCAAGAAATGCTTAGGAAGGAGTACAGGAAAAAGCAAGCATTGCAGTAAATTAAAGACATATTTTTAGATGCACTCAACTTGCCTACTCCTGAAGAAACCAAGCCATCATTGGAACAATTGTTAGATTTGTGGATAAGGTTAATAATGAAGACTTGGATACAAATGCTAAAATTTTAGAATGGTTTGAAAGAAAGTTTCAAGGAAAAGTAAATGAAAAGATATCTAGTGATATAGCACTGACACAAGTGGCATTGGCAACCAAGGTTGAGGATGTGAAGAAGGTACTTGAGACTACCTTCTTATTGTACACCAAATGGTGTGATCCCATACTCTTCACCCAAGACACCAAACATAGAATCCTGAGCCTGGAGAGGAATATAAGGATATTAGGTACAAAACTACCTTAGAACCTAGCTCAGAGTGAGAAGTATTTCCATACATTGCTTCAATCAGAGAGTCAATTAGCTATGTTAATAGTAGAAGAGGCTAATATAAGAGCCAAATTGACACAAATTCAGGCCTCTCTCACCCAACACATGGAAATCCTCCACAAAGAATTAGACTATGAAGAAACTTTTTAAAAGAAAGATCCCAATCTTTCTACATTAGATGGCCTAGTACACCTTACAGTCGAGCTTGCTATCCAAGTTAAATCATTGAATATTTCATGTGACAATTGGGATGTAGTTCTAAAAATAATAATGCAAGTTTGTAAATCCTTTTTGGACAAATACACTATAAGTGTATAGCCCCTTTTACATAAGTGTCAGAAAAGGGGGTGATATAAGCAAGGGGCAGCAACTATGCAAGGAGTTAAGGGGGAGAAAGTGAGTAAGTAATACAGGAGGAGAATAATGAAAGGGGGAGAGATAAAATGAATAAAGAAAAAGAGAAAGCATGAGGGAAGATATCAAATTTTGACCCTAGTCATATACATTTTTGAGAAATACAATACAAAGATGGAAACAAAGTAGAGTAGACATCAACTAAGGTAGAGCATAAAGAGTATTAGTCACTAGAGATAAATCTACTCAGAATGGAGAATAGATTTTGGATATAGAACAAACATATTAACTCAAGGGGAGTTATACATTTTGAGGTACATAGGTTATTGCAAAAATTTTGAAAATTTTGAAGTTCTGTATATAAATCGAGTCATGGATATGTTATACTCAAGAATATTAGAATTATTATGTATATTCAAGTTTTTTTGACATTCATGTCAAAGGAGGAGATTTTTGATCTCAGATTAGTTTTTATAATTGAGTGTCAACACACTTAAGACATTTACTTAGTTCATGTCAAACTAGTAATGCATGTTAAGTTGCAATGAGTGCCAGATCACTCATGTGTCAAGTCACTCAAGTGCCTAGTGAATAGTAGATGCCAAGCAGTTTAGGTGTCAAGTCAGAAGCAAAATTATAGTATATGTTGAGCATCAATAACTACATAAAATGAGTAACACAGATTGGACATACTTTTTTGATATGGCACAAACAACTATGTAAACTATTTTTCATCTGACATTAGGATAGATTTCAATTCTTTAGAGATAAGGATGAATCTACATGCAGATTCCTTATGTTGGAAATGCTTTAGAATAATTGAGAGGGGGGTGAATTAGTTATTTAAGGTCCTAACTTCCTAATAAAACTTTTTCACTAAGTATAGTGAGCCTGTTTAAACTAATCAAGCATCCAAGCTAAACATTCTTCTTAGCAAGTTATTGATAAATCAACATATAGGAATAAGACATGAAAGATCAACACATAACACAATGATTTATGTGGAAAACCAATTTTAGAAAAAAACACCAATAACATGCTACTCCTTTCTCACTCTTCTGAAGTGATGCACTGTGAAAGGCCCACCTTGTTAAAGGCTACAAAACACATTGTTAAATGTGACCCGATTAAGGGATTTCAACCACCCTATCAGAAGTGGGCCTAGTTAAAGGACTTTATAAAATTCACTTGGAATGTCACCCTATTAAAAGATTTACAAAATGGCTATTCAACCAACCTAAGTCCATAGGATTTTCCCTAACTGATACAATTGCTAGAGAGTAACAATGAGGGATTTTGATCTAATACAACTCACAACATAACTTGCAGATTTTAGATCTCAATTCAGCTCATAGATCTACCTAGCTTTATGTCTTTGTAGCTCTGACAGCTTGTTCTCCTTTCAAGCTTTTTCTCCTTGAGTCTTCATTCTCATTGTGCCAATGCAATCACCTCTGTGGTCACCTATCAAAGTAGAGTCTCTGTACTTTGTTCCTCCCTCTCAATGCCTTCTCCTTGACACCACTCTTGCTTCTTGACCTATAACTCCTTAAATAGAAGTTTGGAATACTTTTCCCACTCTAATCTTCCTAAAATTATTTGGGATTCAAATGCATTAGGTAAGATACAATGTATCTTTCCCTTATCTCATTTCTTCTAGAAACATCATGTAGAATCCACTTGTATTTGCCCAAAAATGGTTAACCTAAAATTTTGTGCCACTAGCTCATCATCATTATCTTCTATCTGGTTCACAAAATTCAAGGTAACAAACTTCTCAGCTTCGATCTAGTGAATCTTTGACTTCTCAAATAATGCAATAGCTTGACACTATTTATTTTTTAATGCCTAACACATACTATGTTACTCGACACCTACTAATTTTTACTGATGCTTGACACCTATTATATTTTTCTCTAGCTCAACACCTGAACTTGCTCAACACTTTCTGTTTCACTTGGGACACAATAGATTTTGCATTTTCTCGGCACTTATTGATAATCTGCTCAGCATGAACTAACTTGCTTGGCATCCACTAATGAATTTAATCAAGCTTTGTAGATAGTCTTGTTACAACTTATTCTTCTAGAGTTTCTAAGTGTGGCCAACCTCTGCATCTTCAAGTGTATTATCAATACATCATTTTACCATTGTCTTAACTAATCCTTATACTTCATTACAAAATTATAACTCAACCTTTTCCTCAGGTGCTTTTGTTACATCTTATCGATTAAATGCTCTTCATCATTTAACTAAGTGATAGTACTTGGATCTTATAAGAAATTGTCATTCCAGAAAATAGTAGGTTTGACATCAGTCACAAAAAAATGCTTGAAAACATTCTTTATCAATAATCTCCCTTCTTTGATAATGATCTTTTCAATCAGTCTTCAACACCCTACGCAATTACATGTAGCCAATCAGAAAATGGGAAGGATTAAGTGGCAAAATGGATGAATCTTAGCCATAGATTCATATCTAACCCTAAGCCACCTCAGTCTTCTTAAGGAGGAAAAAGCCCTAAAATTTTAAAGAGAGAGAGAGAAGAGAGCATTATGAAGGGGTGAATGATTGAATTGAAGGAGCAAACAAGATAGTTTGCAAAGAATTCAAGGTGACCTAGTAGTAAGAATGAAGTGTAGAATCAGTTATGTGAAGAATAGAGGATAGAGGTTACAACATTGTTACATCAGATCATGAAAGATTAATCAAAGATTGGATAGAGGTGATATGTTATTAAGAAAGCAAGTTCCATCTACAAGATCTATGCTGACACATTTTCACATGTGATTTCAGTTAAATCTCCTAGGTGGACTAGTCCTAATAGGCTTTACCAAATCCTTTCACAGGGTGGCGTTCTAAGTGAGTGATCAAAAATCCTCTAACAAGGTGGGACTTAATAGTCTTTGTAAGCCTTTAACAAGGTAGGTCTTTCATAGGATAGATCATTATTCATGATCAAATCATTATAACCTTAATTGGATGCACTTTATTGCTACAGTAGTGAATATTTGTGGGTGTCATCTGCACCCTAGTTTTACCTTCTCATTGGAGGGTTTCTAAGTGATCGTATCTGATGTTAAGTGTGTGTGTTTGATTACTTATATGTTTTAGATGTACTTACTTTACATATTATTTCAGTATGATAATGCATGTGATATATGAATGGTGAAGTTTTTATGGGTCCAAGATTAAACTCTTGATTCACCCCCCCTCAGAAGTTTACCTTTACCACTTGTAATTCCGATAGAAGTACTATGAAATATTATATAAATACTTGATAATATCTAAGATTAATAGGCCACTTTGATGGGGAAGCCTCCAAATATCTCCAATGAGAACACACTTCACTATGATGTTGAAATAAGACTCACAACCTCCTATATATACCTAATTATGCTTAGGTTGAATTGACACAACCCTACATAACATGTAGGCTGACCTAACTACCTAAATAATAATATAATAATGATAATTTGAATTAACTAAGGATTAGGATAGCTATAAGTTGACTATTTAGAACCCTATATACACTAATATTAAGGGTGTAGCATACTCTAGATTGCCATTGTCTTTGTATCAATGTTGAAACTAACCCCCTACAATTCTCAAGTGATATTAGTCTCCTCAAATGAGAAAAATTTACTTTTTCTTCTAATCTGATCCAACATGAAAGATGAACTAATTTCCCATCCAAGGAAGAGAAATATTTCCTTTCTCTTTACCAGTTTTCTAGCTTCATCTACAATGAGGGTTTCACTATTTGAATCATATTCTTGTCATTTATCTACTAGCTCTGTAATGATCTCCAATGAATCTCCTAGATGTAATTGTAGAAATTGTTCATTTTACTTAATCTTAAAAGGAAAGATTTGAACTCCTCTAAATTGATGAAGTCATCATCCTTCATAAACTCTTGAGCTTGTATGATTCTATGATCTATCATTCTTGCTTCAAGCTCAAGTTTTTTTTCTATTCTTTCATTGTTATTAGTCTAATTTATCAAAAAATCATGTTTGATATTATCAAAATATTTAATCCATCTTGGCAGAATCTAGAGTACCTTCTACCTAGCTTTTGTTGGGATCTCAATTATTTTTCGATTTTTTTCCACTTGGAGCTAAGAAGAACTTTTTAGTTGTTCCCATTCATCATCAATCTCAATTATGACATTCTGCTCAAGAGATTTGGGTTCTATTTCTTTTCTAATATGTGGGGGCACTTAAGACATTATTTCTTCATAATTTTGGATTCATTTTAAAAATCTATCCAAATATCTTTCCTTAGGATAGAATCTCTTGATAGAGGGATCTGTTCTTTTCATCTCCTCTTCAATTTTCATTATTTTCTTTTACTTTAGAGTTTTACCTCTAGATTCCTCTATGTCTAAATAGTTTGTGACTACACCCCCTTCCTAAAAAGGCTTTCTAATGGAAAGTTTAACTTTCTCATCTATCTTAGGGCATGCCTAACAAGATCATTAGGGCCAAATGTCCTAGCAGGAGTTGTATGAAATAGGCATTCTATCATGAACTCATCCAACTCTTTAATTGCATCCTTTCCAATGAAAAACTCCCCAACTTTGACATTTCTACACTTAAAGGATCTTTTCTAATTGTTGGTCCCAAGTATTCTTTGTTCATCATAATCAATTGCCAAAAGAATTTTGTGATCCTCATTCTCTCTAGAATGTGCTTTGGTAAAAGATTAGGAGGTTGGGGGCATCCATAAACACTTATGATGGAACAATTTTAAAAAAGAAATACACTACTCCAATAATGTCCTAATTTCCTGTCATCATAATCATAACATCTAGAGGGTTTGATTAACATTCTAACACCGATAGGTACCCTTTCAGTTATATCAACTAACATATTGGAAATTGGATGCACGAAATCATTATGAAAAGCTAAAAAAGTTGAATAAGGATAGAACATTTTCCATAGCCTATTTCATCATCATATTGGTAATCTTTCTCCCATCTCCTTTGTTTCTTCAATAAAATTAGGACTAATATGACCTATGTTCTTGTACATGATAATATGCATTAATAATAAATAATGGTGGAATTTGAAATTCCCCATTTCCCCCTTCTGTGTAGTTGTGATCTCACTATGCATATTATTGATTATATGGGTAACAAAATCATACCCCACATTATGGTGAAAATTCTATATATCTAAGGCCATGATATACACATTACCAAGAGCATTTGTAGTACCATCTAGTGATTGTAAATATCTACCTAGCTTATTGTATAGTTAACAATGTTTGCCAAGCATTTCAGTTATTGCCAAGTTCTACAGTTGCTACCGAGTCCTTTGGATAAACATCAGAGTTTATTGAGTAGTTATAGTTAATGTGAAGATTAGTAGTCTTAACCAAGCTACTTAGTGTTAACCAAGTGACTCAGTTTATATCGAGCTTGAGGTGATAGTGTTTACCAAGTCATACAATGCAAATCAAGAGACTTAGTTTATATAAAAAGTTTCACAGTATTCATCGAGTCACCAGTGCAGACCAAGTTTGAGACTACTTGGAAGTAATTAGTATGGATTGAGATTCTACATCTACTAAGTGCATTATGATGTCAAGCATTGATAGTGGCTAGTGAGTATCAAAACTTCATCGAGGTAGTCTTCAAAGCCCGAGTGTCTACATTTGAGCCCACTTTGTAATGTTTGTGTAAACTTGTATAATGGCTAATTTTGTAATTTGTATAGTTGGATTGGTATATATGTAGTGTTTTGTATCACATCCAATGTGTGTAGTAATGATACATATGTAATGTAATCTTTAAAGAAGAGCAAAACGTGCAAATTACAAAGGCTACAATAGTCTAAGGAGTACAAAAGATTCATCTATCACAGCAAGGTGATTTTTACACTTAAAGGAATCTCATTTAGTAAACCAAGTTGTAGATAAGAGATCAGCTACTATTTCATCCTAACATGTGGGCCAGTCAAATCCTTCAACAAGGTAGACCTAATAGTCTTTTGTAAATCACTTTATCAAGTGCATACTTCATTGTATGTTTGTAAATTCATTCACAATGTGGACCTAGCAATCCTTATTGCTCCTAACAAAGCAGATCATCAAAAATGATCAATGTAAGCCTTAACAAGCCAACTTTATAATACAATACTAAAGCTTGCGGGTATCATCCCCACCACAATTTTACTTTCTATTTGGAAGGTTTCTGAGTCACCAAATCTTTGTGTCAAAATGTTATGAATGCTTTCATATTTTCAGTTTCTTATGCATACAGTTAGATCAGATTATATATGAATGATTAAATGCTGATTGGACTATTGGATTAAGAGTTAAAGTTGTAGAAGTTTTAAAAGTTACTGATTCACCCCTCCCCTCTTAGTAACTTAGCCTTGTTAAGAATATTTCCAAAAATTGGTATTAGATCATTGTAATTCTCAAAAGAAAGTTTAACAACTTGATCAAAGATAAAAGCCATGGAGATATTCAAATGTGACAAAGCTATTGATAATGAAAAGCTAGATTTGGAAATAGTGATTGCCCAACTCAAGAAAGCAAAGGAGCAACTCTCTCAATCCCTGAAAAGAAGAAAAGAACTTGCAATTCAAATAAATGATCATCTCTATATTGAAGAAAAGGTTGAAGATATTCATTGAAGCAATCAAAATGAAGCCAATGAAGTAATCAAAGAACTCCTAGAAAAGAATGGTTCTCTGCAAGAAGAAGTAAGAAAACTAAGAAGAGAACAAGAAATTTAGTTAGTAAGGCTATGTGAAGTCATGGTAGAGGAACAAGATAAAATAAGAGATATAAGGAAAGAACAATGAAATCCAACATTAATCCCTTCAGCAAGAAAACCTTATTGATCAACTCTCCAATGCAAACAAAGAAATCATAAGCCTAAGATCTAAAAATGAAAGATTGCAAAATGATCTAAACTCTAAAAGGAAAATCAATGAAAGAATGATGAAATCCCAAGAAAACATGAATAAATTGAATGACCAAAATCTCTATACACAAAAAGGAATACAAAGAATTGGATATACGGAAGAAGGAGAATTATCCAAGCAAGGAGCTCAAAAGAATAAAAGACATACTTGCAATCACTGTGGCAAGATAGGTCATACTTCAAAAAATGTTGGAGCAATGGAAAAGAAAAATTCAATGGAAAACTTGCTACGATTGCAATTGGCATGGTCATAAGGAAAATGAATGCAAATAAAAACCAAGATTTGAAGGAAAATGTCACAAATGCAATAAACAAGGGTACAAATCATCATAATGCAAAACTAACATATTAAATCTAGTAGAAAAAATTATAAAAGCTATTTTTGGTACGGACTACAACACCTAGTGCAGATGTCATTATTGTAGACAAGTTGGACACATTGGAATGAATTGCATAAATCATCATTTGAGAAAAAGACATACTACTAAAAGATGTTTCACTTGTACAAAACTTGGTCATCTTGTCAAGAACTACATGAATACTAGTAGAATTGAAGATGAGAAGAAGGCAAAAGCTAATAACATTCGAAACCAAATGAGACAGCAATGGGTTCCAAAGTCTACCAAGAATGTAAGTCCAAACAATGATGAAAAAGTCACTCAAGAATTGGGTGACTCCACAATCTCTAATTGATTTCTCAAGGGAGAAACTAGGACTAGGCTACCAAAGAGGACATTCAAAATAGTTCTAGATTGAAAAGATAGAAGATCCATGTTTGTATTCAAGATACAAAGGGATCACTGAGTGAAAAGGATACCAGTCACCACCAAGTTACTTTCCTTACTAAGTGAGGTTGGGTCATAGACTTTATTGAGTGAGGTTAGGAGTTACTAAAATTTCATATGGCTACTAAATGATGGAAGACTTTTTCGAGTAATCAATGCAAAGAAGTGGATGATAGTCTGTCAACTTGATTTACCATCCACATTGAGCACTTATGGAAAAATTTGATAAAAGGAATGAAATAAAAGTCACTTTCACCATGAATTTTTGAGAACTATTGTGCAGTATGATCTTTGAGAGCTTCCAAGTGATTTGAGCAAATTTTCACCAAAAGATTTTGAATTTTCTCAAACCCTACCAAGTAAAGATGGCATCTAGTAAAACCAAGGCAAAGTGAGATTTTGACATGCTAGTTCATGGTGAATGGAATGCTCTAGATTTCAAACTCAACCCTATAATCGCTGAAACCCTAGATCCGAGTGGAGCACAATCTCAAATCCCTCCAAAGGTACTATTGCTAAATGACATTTGTTCTCAAATTAAATACATGATTCAAGATATTGGCACTTTGGAAATGGACGAAACCCCGGGACACTTGTGTGTTAATGCTGTCTTCAAACCCAAGCATCAACACCTAGAGACAAAAGGGTTGACACACATTCCTCATATGCCCCATGAATTTCAAATAAAATGGATCAAGTATATTTTGAATCAAGTGCACAATGGTAAGTTATAGTTGGAGCTGCCAATTTTAATCACAAAGAAGATGATTCATAGAATCACTATTCTCCCAATGTTGGTCAAAGCTAAAATGACTAAAACCTTAGGTTGTGCTGAACTTGAGAAGAAAACCCTAGTAGAATGGGATGGTAGAGGCATGAAGATAAGTATTATGATTGATATGGAACTAAAGTTTGGCATTCATGTCATAACACACAAGATCTTTTGCTCTAGCTAGTTGAACAGTGTGCCTTGTGAAGTAGTTGACCTTGCTTACAAGGTATTCAAGAAAAATCTTTCATTTGACCTTGCCAAGCTACTATTAAAGAAATTCAACAAGAACATGGAAAGCGTTCGGATGGAAAAGAACAACCCATGTAAGTTTGGTTCTTTTCCAACCTATTTATTCTTTTATGTTCAAAAATTTTTCCCTTCAAAAAGATTAGTTATATGGAGAAAAAGATGTGCAATTTCCCTACCAAATTAATGAGTATATTGCTGATATGGGAGAGAACTATAATAGTATCATGGATAGCTATTTTGATGCATTTAGAGAGAAAATGGATAATAGATTCAAAATTCCAAGAAAACTAGTAGAAGACTACAAGGATTATGTATGTTTCATGGTAGATAGTGATAAGGTATTCATTCAGGTAGTCAAGCCTAGAATTTCGCGGGTGAGACCTCTTGGATATGAGGTTAATATTGATGAAACTAAGGATATCATTGAGGCACTTGTAAATGAACTAGTTGATCCCAATGCTGCATATTTAGGTTCCTAAGATGAAGCCAAAACTAGGATAGAACTAGAGATCAAGCTTCCTCAGGTGGTAAACAAAGGAAAGAAAAGAATTGCTAAATTGAAAACCAGCTCCACCCTTTTGTTGACTGAAGGAAATGTGAGGATGATGAAGAATCTGAGGAAGAAGAACCATTAAAGAAGAAGTGTAAGGTTATTATCATCAAGCCTACTAAGACATCCACTACTATATTTATCCAAAGAACTTCAAGAAAGAAAGTTGATAAGGAAGGAGGATATATAATATTTATGAAACCTCCACCCACCTTCCAAGATAGACTAAAAGAACTATTGGAAGGAGTAGGTATAAAAAAATTTAGCCATTAAAGAATGAAACTAGGACTAAGGAAGAAAAGAAGAAGACTGAAGACCTAGCGATGACAAAATGGGTAAGTGGAAATACTCACTAGACCAACTTACTTCTCAACACCCTAACATTTTTTTGGATAAGATTAAAGCCAAAATGGGAATTTTTCATGCAAACTATAAAAGACATCTATGGGCAAACCCTAAAGAAACTTATTCCAAGCCTAACAGATAAGGAGATTAAGGAATTTCTAAAGAAAAATGAGGATAAATTAACTCTAAAGTATAATACTTGTCTAGTTTTGATAAAAGATATTGAGTATGTTGTAAGAAATGCAACACATACATGGAAGAATATATATCTTCTTCATAAGCCAAGTGATTTTTTTGTTGAGGAATAAGATGATGATGATGATGATAAAGAGGAGAAATATGAAGAGGAAAATTTTGACAAAACAACACATTTTGACAACATTGATGATGAAGAGGAACAAGAGCGAGAGGATAACAAGGAAGAAAAGCAAGATGATGAGGAAACTAACCTAGTCAAGGTTGTTGTAGTGGTTATAGCCTTACTTCCTCATTCTCTAAGAAAGGTATTGACCACATCAAGAACAAAGATAGCCTCTACACGATTGATTGTGATCGGTACTCAAAGCACAACTAGCCAATCAATCTTTGCACCAACTCAGCTAAGTGCATCATTGACTGAAGCAACCTTCACTTCATCTAGTGAGATAAAGACTCTTCCCTCTTCTACCATGTTGGAAAAATTAGTTTTGGAAATATTGGTTTTGAATTCATCAATTTTTGCTACTACAAGTATTACTTTAGGTATTTTTACAATAAGTTTAGTATCAAGTTTTATAGCTAGTCCAAGTATGTGTACTATTCTTTCTATTCTAGGTACACAAGCAATATGTGCAAAGACAATTGAGACCAAGTCTCAACCAAGAACAAATTTTTTGGGCAAGGGAAAGAAGATGGAGGAAGAAATAGACCTAGATGAAGAAATTGTAATCCCAAATTGGGTCATTTCCAAGCTCACTCCAAACCAAACACAAACATTTGGTGAACTCCTCCACAAGAAAGCTAAGTAGTAGAGGCTTAAAGAAGAAAGAGATAAGGAATTTAAAATTATTGAGGATACCAAGAATATTTTGGCAGAAGCTACAGGTATAGAGTTTGATTCTTCACAACCAATTTTGTATCAACTAGCAAAGGCAGTTCAAAAGTTCAATGAAAACTTTGATGGACAAGATAAATTACTACAAAAGGTAGAAAATAAGTTTGAGAATAAAGCGTTGGAGCACATTGCACAACAAATTGTGAAAAGTCCCTTTTCTGATTTCTGCATGATATTTCCAACCTCTAATCAGATCTTTAAGATCAAACAACTAATATCACAAAGATCCACCAAATTTCTCAAGAAACCCCAAATCGAGTATGCTGAAAATAGTGCCAAAAGCTTCACAACTTCACAAATTATTAATAAATCTGAAAATGGAAATTTTTATAGAAATTTCAGCAGCATAACAGCCTACAAAATGACATTTCCAGATCCGTATAGCCTTTACACAACAGTTCACAAATGTAGGACAAAAACTATGCTCATCGGGCTCCCAAAATTAACACAAAAATGCCCGGAAACACCACAAAACACTAATAATCTATCTCAAAAGTTTAATCATGTCCCAATACATATATTCAGCTCTATTTTAACACCTTAAAGTTTTAAATACAGCAGCAACCCAAACTGATATGAAATACTCAACTGTAAACACCAAACTCATACAAAAAACACACCCGAAAACTCACAAATCTGCACTGTTCAGCACAAAGGCAAACTCTGTATGAGCATGCACATAGAATGGCTTCAAACTCCCATCCTTAGCCTTCTTGGAAACATACAAAATCCCATTCTTGGGTTTCCCTGGAAACCTGCAAACTCCCGTTCTTGGGTCTCCTTCTCCACAGGTTTGGCAGCCTCTGAAGAATAACAAAGAATCAGCAAAATCAAGTTCTCGAATCTGTCCAAAATGCCTCCAAACCCCCTTAAAAGAGGGCATAAATGTAACTCATGTCCAAGAGAGGTTAATGAAACATATTTTAATAATAATTTTCATTTATTAGTCCAACAGTTTCCAAAGATTAACTCCCTTTTTCCGAAACTTCACTTTCTTAGGCCTGGCCTGCCTTAGCAAAGATTATTATTTTTTAATTATTTGAAAAGGGGACATGAAAAATTGTTATTTATCAAGTAGAACTCTCTACAATTTTGGGTTCCTTGGAAACTTCATGTACAAATGTATCAATACTTTTTGGTAAGCTTTGTGATGTTTCAAATTTTACCAAGGAAATTAAGGACAAATTGTCCAAGATAGATGAAGACCTCAAGGTGAGTGCTCAGCAGCTAGAGCTTGACCCTAGTTCAAGCCCTGTATATTTCAATAAGATTAAATTTTTGATTGAGTTATTGGTAGAATTGCTTAAGGAAGAGACTAGAATTAGATGTACCTTAATATATATTTAGAACATGATTTTTTTGAACATGGATGCACTTCAGAAACATATTGTACATTCCAAAAATCTCATCCATAATAACAACTTCTGCATACCAGACCACATGATTGATTTGTTAGTAGAAGTATAGATTGCACTTCATACATGTAAGTTCTTGTAAGATAATTAGGACAAAATGTTGGCTATAATACTCAATGTACATTAAGACTTTTTGTCTCATTTTGGCATTAACATGTAAATATATAAAATAAATCTTTGGCATTAATGTCAAAAAGGGGGATTATATACTATGAATAAGGAGATACATAGAAGATATGAAAATAATAAGTTATGGGGGAGAAAATGCATTGTAGAATTGATACATAAGTTGTAAAGGAAATGGGGAAGATAGATGTGTACAAAAATATACATTGTATATAGCAAAGAAATGTATTCAGATGTATAGTATGCGATATAGGAGCCTTACCATGTACATACATACATACATATACATATATATATATATATATATATATATATATATATATATATCTTACAAAATAGATTTTGAAAAATCTCAAAAAATGTATACTTTACTGAGCTAATAATCACATGATGATGGATAAAGGCATTCAAGAAAATTTTTGAATTTAGTTTTGGATGATAAGTGTTTTTGTCACTGATGCCAAAGAGGAAGATAGTGGATATATCAGTCAAGTTTGTTATTAGGGACATACACTTATTCAGATTGTAAATAGCTACTGAGCTTATTGTAAAGTTAATAGTGTTTCCCAAGCATTTTAGTTGTTTCCAAGTTCTACAGTTGCTACCGAGTCCTTTGGACAAACTCTAGTGTTTACCAAGTAGTTATAGTTAGTGTGAAGATTAGTAGTGTTAACTAAGCTACTCAATGTTAACCAACTGACTTAGTTTATACCAAGCTTGATGTGATAGTGTTTATCGAGTCATACAATTTAAACCAAGAGACTTGATATATTTGATGAGTTTTGAAGTATTTGCTGAGTCACTAGTGTAGATCAATTTTGAGACTACTTGGAAATGATTAGTATGGACCAAGCTTCTACATCTATCGAGTGCATGATGATGCCAAGCATTGACAATGGATGCTAAGTATAAAAAATTCACCAAGTTAGTCTTCAAAGCTCAAGTGTCTACATTTGAGCCAACTTTGTAATATTTATGTAAAATTGTATAGTGGTCAACCTTGTAATTTGTATAATTGGATTGGTATATATGTAGTGTATTGTATTACATCTAGTGTGTGTAGTAACGATGCATATGTAATGTAATCTTAAGAGAAGAGCACCAAGTGTGAATTATGAAGGCTACAACAATATAAGGAGAAATAAAAATTCATCTATTATAGCAAGGTGATTTGTACACTTAAAAGGAATCTCATTTAGAAAACCAAGTTGCAACCTTAATCTCATTCATGTGGTTATTGATGAGTCAAATTTTTGGGATGTTTTGTTTATGATTTTGAAGTATAGAATTGAATATCTTATGGTTTTTATGGTTTTCTTTTATGAATGTGATACAGTCTTTTATGTTTATAAGTTTTAACTATATGAATATTTTATGCTTATGAAACTTATGTTGACATATCAATCAAGTTTTTTATTAGTGACAACACTTATTTAGATTTATGGCTATTGAGCTCATTGAACAATCTACAGTGTTTTCCATGTCATTCTATAGCCACTAAATTCTATAGTTGCTACCAAGTCTTCTAGACTAATTCTAGTGGCCATCGAGCATTCTAGTGGTTACCAAGGGAATTCAGTTAGTGTGAAGTGCAGTAGTTTAAACTGAGAAGAATCAGGTAGTGTGAAGTCTAGTAGTTCAACCCAAGCACTTTAGTGGTTACCGAGCTTTGTAGTTTCTACTGAGCTAGTAGTTCTTGTGATGCAAAGCTAGTGTTAATTGAGCCATATGCAAAGTTAGTGTTTACTGAGTGAAGTCATGGTAAACTAGTAATTTAGTTTATGCCAAGTGACATAGTATCTACCAAGTCACTAGTGTAGACCAAGTCCGAGACTACTTTGACGTGATTAGTACGGACCAAGCTTCTACTTATACTAAGTCCATGACAATGTTGAGTAATGATAGTGGACACTGAGTATCAGAACTTCACCAAGTCAGTCTTTAGAACCGGAGTGTCTTCATTTGGGAAAACTTTATAATATTGGTGTTAACTTGTATGATGGGCAACTTTATAATTTTGTAATTTGGATTGATATATATATATATATATATAATGTATTGTATCACATATATATGTAATATAATGAAATGATGATGAGCATGTAAGAATGCAAATGTGATCAAGCAACAGAAAAAGTATACATTCAAGGCCATATCAGAAAAGGAGAAGCAGAGACATATCCATCGCAAAAGGTGATCAATACTTCAAGGAATCTCTATTAGCAATTTAGTTGTAAGTTAGAGATCTATTGTTTCATTCTAACAAGTGAATCAGTCTAAATCCTTTAATAAGGTAGACTTAACATTCTTTCTCAAAATCTCTTTACCGAGTGCACACTTTATTGTGTGTTTGTAAATCCTTTAAAAAGATGGACCTAGTAGTCCTAATTACTCCTAACATGGTAGATCATCAGAAGTGATCAATGTAAGCTTTAACAGGTAAACTTTATGCTACAGTATTGAAGTTTTGTTGGTATCATCCCCACCCAATTTTACTTTCTATATGGAAGGTTTCTAGGTCACCAAATTATTGTCTTCAAGTGTTATGAATGTTTTATGTTTTTAGTTTCTCATGTATGCAATTAGATCAATAAATCATAATTGATATATTGCTATAAAGTGCTAAATTTGATAAAAATTTAGAGGTTACTAATTCACTCCTCCCCTCTTAGTAACTTGGCATGGTCTTGAATATTTCCAACAATTGGTATCAGAGCTTTGTGGTTCTTAGGAGAAAGTTTAATAGCTTGAGCAAAGATCAAAGATATAAAGATATTTAGACTTGATAAGGCAATTGACACTGAAAGGTTGGATCTAGAAATGGCCATTGCACAACTCAAGAAAGCTAAGGAGAAAATTTCTCAATCCCTAAAAAGAAAGAAGGAACTTGAAAATCAAATGAATGACCATCTCTACATTGAACAAAGAATTGAATACTTTTTCCCTTCAAGCAGCTCAGATGAAGAAAATGATGCAATCAAGGAACTCGTAGAGAAGAATGGTTCCCTACAAGAAGAAGTAAGAAAGTTGAAAAGAGAATCAGAAATTTAGTCAGTAAGGCTATGTGAAATCTTGGAACAAAGAAAGAAGATAAAAGAAGAAATGGATGGAAGAAATAATGAAATCTAGAACCAATCCCTTCAGCATGCAGATCTTATGGACCAAATCTCCAATGCAAATGAGAAAATCATGAGCCAAATATAGATCAATGAAAGATTAAGAAATGATCTAAATTTGGAAAGATAAATCAATGAAAGAATAAGAATGAGTAGATGTCTAAAAGGAAAATTAGTGAAAGATTAAAAAATGACCTAAACACTGAAAAGAAAATTAGTGAAAGAATGATAAAATCCCAAGAAAACATGAATCAATTATATCAACTAAATGAATAGAATCCTTCGAACAAGGTAATCAAATGAATCAAAGACCTACTTGTAATTATTGTGGTAAGTTAGGTCATACATCAAACAAATGTTGGATTAATGGTAAAGAAAAATTTAATGGAAAATGCTACAATTGTAGTCAGCATGGTCACAAGGCTAATGAATGCAAAGAGAAACCAAAATTTTAGGGAAAGTGTCAAAAATGAAAGAAACATGGTCACAAGGCATCAAACTGTAGAACTGAGTCATTCAATCTAGCAGAGAAAATTGTGAAATCAATATTTGGTTGGGACTACAAAACTTGGTGTAGATGTCATTACTATGGAGAATTTGGACACATTGGCATGAATTGTGTTAAATATCACATAAGGAAGAGAGATACCACAATAAGATGTTTCACTTGTACCAAACTTGGTCATCTAGCCAAGAATTGTATGAATATAGGTAGAGTTGAAGATGAAAAGAAAGAAAAAGTAGATAACATTTGAAAGAAAATGAGGAAGCAATGGATTCCTAAATCTACAGAGGATGCTATTTCAAGTAATGATGGTCATGTCACTCAAGAAGTGGGTGACTCCACCATTTTTAGTTACATTTCCAAAGGGAGAACTAGAACTGCGTTATCAAGATCACACTCAAATAGTTCCAAATTAAAAGGTGAAAAAGATCTAAATAAATAATCAAGATACAAAAGGATCATTGAGGAAGATTGGTATTAGTTATCACCAAGTTACCTTCTCTACCAAGTAAGGTTGGGTCATGGACTCTACGGAGCAAGGTCAGGAGTTACAAGACATGCATAATTACTGAGTCATAGAGCCTTCACCAAATAATCAATAGAATAGTGGATGATAGCCTATCATGCATGATGTAAAGAATAATTTCAATCTAGTTACCTTCATACTGAGCATTAATGGCAAAGTTTTAACAAAAGGGAAAAAATTGAATTCATTTTTCACCATGAAATGTAAGTGTTATTGTGAAGAAGTGAATTCCAGTGCGATCAAGCAACTTGAACTGAATTTGTAGCAAGTTATCAAGGTTTCCATAGTTTACTAAGTACAATGGCATCAAGTAGCAACAAAGTGAAGAGAGGGTCCAAGATGTTGGTTTGAGGAGTCGGGTGGAAAGTGCCAAATTTTAAACTTGTGCCTGCGATTGCACAGACCCTTCACTCAGCCAGAGCTCAATCACAAATCCCACCTAAGGTACTCCTTATTAACAATATTAGTACTTATTTCAAGTGTTCTATTAATTAAATTAGAATCCTAGAAATGGATAATTCCCTAGGTGACTTGTGTGTTAATGGATTTCTCAAACCTGAGTATAAATATTTGGAAGAAAAAGGTTTGACCCACATTCCTCACCTGCCTTGAGGTTTTCAAATCAAATAGATCATATAAATTCTAAGTTAGGTGCATAATGGTCAACTATGGCTTGAGAAACCTATTTTGATCACAACGAAAATGATGCATCGCATCACCAACCTTCCCATGCTCACCAAAGCTAAAACCACCAAAAGCCTAGGTTGAGGTGAGCTAGAAAAGAAAACCATAGCTAAGTGGGACATCAAAGGCATGAAAATCAATAGTGTGACTGATGTAGAACTAAAATTCAAGACACATGTGATAGCTCACAAGATATATAGTTTGAACCACCTCAATAGTGTATCATGTGAAGCTATGGACTTGGCTTACAAAGTTGTGAAGAATAATTTGTCTTATGGCTTGGTAGATCTATTATTGAAGCAATTCAACAAGAAGATGGAAATTATTCAAAATTCAAAGAACAACCCTTACAAATTTGGCTCTCTGTCGATTTGTTTTTTCTTCTATGTTTAGAAGCTCTTCCCTTCCAAACGCACAATATTATGGAGAAAAGATGTGCCTGTACTATATTAGATTAATGAATACATTGCAGAAATGGGAGAGAACTTTGTTAGAATTATGGACAACTACTTCAAAGTATTCAAAGAAAAAATGAATAAAAAATTTAGAATGCCTAAGAAGCTAGTAGAAGATTACAAAGATGATGTTTGTTTCATGGTACATAGTGACATAGTCTACATTCAGGCAGTAAAACCAAGAATCGTATGGGTAAAACCTATTCACTATGAGGTGAATATTGATGAAGCAAAGAATATAATTGAAGCCTTGGTTAATGAACCTATTGATCCAAAGGAACCATATTTTGGAACATATGATGAGGCAAAGGAAAGGATAGAGCTAGAGATAAAGCTCCCACAAGTGGTTAACAAAGGTAAGAGAAGAATAGCTAAACTAAAATCCAACACAGCTCTAATGTTAACTAAAAGTAAAGGAGAAGATATAGATGAAGTAGAGGATGAGGGTGAGTTTGAAGAGGAGAAAGATACTGAGGAATATGAAGAAGACAATGAGGAGACTAACCTTATGAAGATAGTAGTTACATTTATAGCCTCACTTCCTCACTCTCCAAGCAAACTAGTTGCTACATCAAGCTCAGAGATAGCTTCAACAAGTTTGATTGTGACAACCATAGACACTTCAAATATCCAATCACTCTTTTCCCCCACATAGCTTAGCATATCATTAATAGAAGTGACTACCACTTCATCTACCAAGCTATAGCCTCCCTCTTCTTTAGCTCCTGAGTTGTAGTCATCAACAATGGATGCATCATCTTCTACAATTTTGAGCTCTTCAATAGTAAGTACTTCAATTTTGGATTCTATAATTTTGTCTACTTTAGTAATGGATACTTCAATTATGACTTCTTTAGTTTTGGATTCAACAAGAATTATTGTTAGTATTCCATTAATTAGTACTATATCAATTTTTATAGCAAGTCGTAGTATATCTACAATTGTTTCCATCCTAGATACAAAGGCATTAAGTAAAAGGATAGTTGAAACTAAGGCTCAACCAAGTACAAGATTTTTGAGTAGAGGCAAGGAGATAGAAGAGAATATTGAACTAAATGAGGAAATAGAAATTCCCAAATGGCACTTTTATAATCTTACTACAGATCCAATGCATATAGCTGGTGAACTACTCCAAAAATAGAAAAAACAACAAAAAATGAGAGAAGAAAGAGATAGAGAATATAAGATTATTGATGATGCTAAAAATATTTTGTCCGAGGAAATAGGTATTGAGGTAGATTCTTCTCAACCTATTTTATTGCAATTAGATAAGGTAGTCCAAAAGTTTAATGAGGACACTAGTGTCAAGATAAGTTAATTGAGAAAGCAGAAAAAAAAACTTGACAATAAAGTTCTTGAGCACATTGCTCAACAAATTAATATCCATAAAGTTGAGCTTTCCTCAATTCTAACCAATCTTGAAACCTCTTGCACTAATGTGACATCACTTTTTGGAAAGTTGTGTAATGTTACCAAGTTCACAAAGGAGATAAAGAGGAAATTGACAAAGATTGATGAGGGTCTAAAAGCCAGTGCACAACAACTACAACTTGACTTTAGTTCAAGCTCTACACATCATATGAAGATTAGATTTCTGTTAGACATGCATTCATAGTTGAGAGAAGAAGCAAGGATCCAATCTACATTGATAGATATTTAGAATGTGATCCTTCATATCATAGATAGAATGCATAAACATATTTTTTATTCAAAAACCTTGATCCATGACACAAAATTCTCTATTGTATATCACATGATAGAACTCTTTGTAGAAGTTCAAATTGCTCTACATACATGCATGATTTTGCAAGAAAATTGTGATAAAACCCTGGCACTTATTCTTAAGGTACATTCTAAGTTTCTATCTCATTTTGGTGTCTCCATGTAAATAAGTTTGAATAAATCTTTGGCATTATTTTCAATATTCTAGATACAAAAGGATCATTGAGGAAGATTGGTATTAGTTATCACCAAGTTACCTTATCTACCAAGTAAGGTTGGGTCATGGACTCTACCGTGCAAGGTCAGGAGTTACAAGACACACATTATTATCGAGTCATGGAGCCTTCATTGACGTATCAATAGAATAGTGGATGATAGCCTGTCATGCATGATGTCAAGAATGATGTCAGCTTAGCTTCCTTCATATTGAGCATTAATGGAAAAGTTTTAACAAAAGGAAAGAAATCAAATTCATTTTCCACCATGAAATATAAGTGCTATTGTGAAGAATTGAATTCCAGTGCGATCAAGAAACTTTATGCAAATTTGTAGCAGGTTATCAAGGTTTACATAGTTTACCAAGTACAATGGCATCAAGCAATAGAAAAGTGAAGAGAGGGTCCGAGATGTTGTTTGAGGAGTCTAGTGGAAAGTGCCAAATTTTAAACTTGTGCTCGCAATTGAAGAAACCCTTGACTCAGCTGGAGCTCAATTGCAAATCCCACCTAAGGTACTCCTTATTAACGATATTCATACTCATTTCAAGTGTTCTATTCAAGAAATTAGAAACCTAGAAATGGATGATTCTCTAGGTAAATTTTGTGTTAATGGAATTCTCAAACCCAAGCATAAACAATTGGAAGACAAAGGTTTGACCCATATTACCCATGTACCCCAAGGTTTTCAAATCAAATGGATTAGATACATTCTAAGCTAGGTGCATAATGGTTAGCTATAGTTTGAGCAACCTATTGTGATCACAAAGAAAATGATTCGTCGCATCACCAGCCTCCCAATGCTCACCAAAGCTAGAACCACCAAAACACTAGGTCAGGCTGAGCTAGAAATGAAAACCCTAGCCGAGTGGGATGGTAGAGGCATGAAAATTAGTAGTGTGACTGATACATAACTAAAATTTGGTATACATGTGATAGCTCACAAGATATATAGTTCGAGCTGCCTCAATAGTATATCATGTGAAGCTGTGGACTTAGTTTACAAAGTTGTGAAGAACAATTTGTCTTATGACTTGGTAGATATATTGTTGGAGCAATTCAACAAGAACATGGAAAGTATTCAGACTTCCAAGAATAACCCCTACAAATTTGGTTCTTTGTTGACTTGTTTGTTCTTCTATGTTTAGAAGTTCTTCCCTTCCAAAGTGAAGGTAGTATGGAGAGAAGATGTGCCTTTACTATACTAGATTAATGAATACATTGCAGAAATAGGAGAGAACTTTGTTAGCATTATGGACAACTACTTTGAAGTATTCAAAGAAAAAATGAATAATAGATTTAGAATACCTAAGAAGTTGGTAGAAGATTACAAAGATGATGTTTTTTTCATGATGCCTATTAAGACTACTCTATTAAGAGATTTAAGTAATTCACCCATTATAATGTCTCAGCAATGACTTTGTAATTAGCACTCTACTTCTAGATAATAGGTCACCTCTTTGCATGTATACTTGATCCTCTCTTATCAAATGTATCTCTTTTTTCCTCTAACTCCTTTCCTCTATTCTCCTCTAACTGATTCTACAATTCATACACTATGATCACTATTCCTTAGACACACCTAAATGCTCTATTTCTTTAGCATGAACTAAGTTCTAACTTATAAATGACTTAAGTGTATATACACTCATATGTCAAAACCAATCTGAGATCAACAATCTCCCCCTTTGACATGACTAGAAAAAGCACTTGGTCATGGATGAATGATCTTAACTTATGAGCATAACTCATATACTCACTATCTTTGCTCGACATATGTACAAAGTTTTGTAAAACTTGACTTAGCAGTCATACATCAAAATCTTATAACTCCTCCTGAGTTGATTGTGCTATCCTAAATCTGAACCAATACTCCTGGTGAGTAAATATGCATATGCTAAACTATGTTATACTCTATTTCTATCTTTAACTCCCCCTTTTTTTCATGTCATTTTTTCCTTGGAGTCATTGTCTCTCTTAAAAATGCTATATATATAATATCTCCCCCATTGATACTATCTCTCCCATTTCCTTATTTCTTCTTCATATTTCTCCCCAAAACTTATCTCTCCCCATTACTTATTTCTCCCCCATTTTGACACTTATGTCAAAGGGTTATAAATGTATAGTGTGTTTGTCCAAGAAAGTTTTATGGACCTCAAGTATTATCTTCATAGCTACATACTATTTATCACATGCTACCTCCAATGATTTGATCTAGATAGTTAACTCGACAACAATGTACTAGGATTTCATGGGTAGAAAGATGCGGATATTTCTTCATTAATGTCTTTGAAAAGGCTACTTCTTTATGTAATATCTTCATGTTTGGGGTAAATATGGACTAGATGATGATTAGTGTAGCCTAAATTTTTTTATCTTGAGCATGTAGGACTTCCACTTGACCTTGGGAGTTCATCAAATTCCGAAAGTGATTTTGACTCTAAGTTGGAGATATGGGTAGAGTAGTACCTATTTTTTTCCATATCTCCCTCTAGATTGTTAATATGTTGGTACACTTCTTGTTTGAATAGAGTTGTATCACACAACTTGGTGTAAAGAGAGAAAATATTCACTAACACTTTCTTTACACTATCAATCTTGGTTTCTAATTCAACCTAACTAAGTACAATGACACTTAATATCTTTTCATTTACTTTGTTTTGAAATTTCCTTCAAACCATTCAAGTAGTTTTACATTTGAATCTAGGTCTATTTCATTAAGCTTTTCTTCTATGTTTTCCAACTACTCCATGATAGGCTTGTCTTCTTTAGGTGTAGGAAATTTGAATGCATCGAGAAAAAAATCTTTGACATCTTACAATGCTTGCTTCTACCTATGCTCCCTTCTAAGTAGTTCTTCGTGATTTTTCCTTGCAAGAGCATCCTAAAGTATGCTCATTTGTTTAATAGTGATTATTGCAAGATCAAATTTTGGCAACCTAATCACTTCATCCAAGTTAGCTTGACAAAATGATGTAACTTACCTACCTTAGATATGCTAGGACTATGCCTTGATGAATATAGTGGTGTAGTTCTTGCATTCGACCTATGAAGAGCTTGACTTGGAGGAGTAGCAGACTTTGGAAAAGTAACCAATTCTTGTATTGTTATTTTCTCCTCAGGCTTGGTAGTCAATACTAACTCTTTATTCCTATGCCATTCTTACTTTTTAATCTTAATTGCACCATGATTTTGTGTTGTAATTGCAGGAATATCTTCTTGACCTATTTGAACTTGTGTCTTTTCTTTCCCATATTTTCCATCTTCCTCATATTTCTCTTCATTTTTCTCATCTTTCTCATCCTTTTCATCTTCTTTTTCATTTTCCTCATTCTTTTTATCTTCCTCATCCTTTTCATCTACTAAGACTATTGGTACTGGAGCATTTTGCACCATTATGTTGACATTAGATGTTCTTGACTCCTTCCTTTGATACACTACAATAGGCATTGTAGGTTGTAGCACTGTAGATTGAGGGGGGCTATAGATATTTCTCATGTTTGTGTTTTCTCCCTTGTAGATGCCATGTCTACCTTCTCAATCTCATTCACACTCACCAATATAGGATGATTGCATAGTTGTGCTTTGGTGGTGGAATCTCCCAATATCTTCTTCATATCTTCCTCAGTTAGGGGATTTATATTATGAATGATAGTACTAGAAACATCCTTGATCTTTACTTTACTATATCTATGTCTGCATCTAACCCACATTGTGGACTTGCACTCATCACTAGTATATCAAGTAGACTTTATTCTATTCGCTACTTAATTTTAGTTGTTGTTTGTGTATCTATATTCTTTTTAGTGCTTCCACATGTGCATCTTTTTTAGTCTTGTCATTAGTAACCTTAGTTATTTCTTTCTCACCTACCCCAATAGGTGTTCTTTTAATTTTCTTAGGTATTTTTAATCCATAGATTACTTTCCATATTGGGGTGGACTTCTGAACAACATCATTAATGTCATTTTGCAAAATATCGAATGCCCTATATTTAGGAGAAAATCTCCCCATGTACTTCTTAATGGCCTTTTTCATTATAGCCTTATCCAATTTTGGAATTATTTGAGCAAGTGTAGTCCCTCTGATTTGTCTTTCTATAGTGAGACAAATTTTCCATTTTTGTTGAACTCTATCATATATAGACGTTTTGGTAAAGAGTTGGCAAGCTCAATTGGAGTCTTCTTGAATGTTTCCATCATGGCATATATAAAATCTTCTACTTTATTCATCTCAATTTCTCCAAGTTGTTCAAACTCAAAATGTGTGAATCCAAATAAGTTAGCATTATTCTTGATATTCTCACATAGGTTGTCCAATTTAGATGAGGGACTGTGACTTACCACTTTGAATTGGTTGTTGTCATCAGATTTTGTCCTCTTCTCATCTGATTCAGCTAGAGAAATGTACTTTCTCCTTCTTTTTTAAGACTCATCTTCTTTGCTAGTTTTCCTAACTTTCTTTCCATTTGGCTTTTCTACTTCTTAAGTCTTCCTAATAGTAGCTCTTATGTTTGCCTTGGTAGAAGGACCTATAGAATTAGGTTGTGTAGGTTTTACAACCTTCTTTGGTTTTCTTATTCTTGGGGATTTATCTTTCCTCATCTTCTTCTCTATGGCTATAGGTGCTTCATTGGCTTCTTCTCCCTCAACACCTTCTTCAATTTCTTCTTCCTCTTCACCTTGGTCTTTTCCTTGACCTTAAGTTATGGCTAGTGGTACTTGGGCAAGTACATATTTTCCTTCTTTATCATCTTCATTATCTTCTTATACCCTTCAACAAGTTTCTCTTTAAGCATCTTTATAATTTTGTTCTTCTTCCTCATTACAGAGGTTGTCTTCAAGTTCATAGTTATCTTAGACTTGGCTAGACATCATAATGACCAAAGGCTATATCCTTCTTATCCACTTCTTCTTCTAGAAAAGCATTAACTGTTGTAGATGCCTCATCCACATTTATCTCATAATCTAGAGGCCTTATCCATCTCACACTTGGAACATAAGCTTGGACATATGTGAAGTTAGTATCAACTAGAAAGAAAACATCATTGAAATTATTATCAACTAGTGACACTGGTATCCTCATTCTTTGTTTCACTGACTCCTTAAAGTCTTCAAAGTATTAGGTATTATAGACTCAAAATTCTCTCTAGCTTACTTAATTTATCCACCTATCTATGCTACAATAAATATGTTTGTCTTCCATGCAACCTTACCAAAAGAAGGAAAAGTATTTTGCACATAGAAAAATATACAGACAAGTATTGAACCAAATTAGATTGTGCACTTTTGGTTCTCCTTATGGCTACCAACTTTTAAGGTCATAAGAATGATCCTTCCTAACTATCTTGTAGCCTAAATCAACAACAATACAAGGTACACTATTAAACCTACTAGATTGAAATAATTTATGTACAATTATCCTTACTACAAAAGAAATTAGGGGATTTGTTATGGCATCAATTATCATTCGTCTCTTATTCCAAACTACCCCTGTGTTTTTCTTAATAACCTCTTTCACATCACTTCTCATGGTCTAAGATCTATCTAGGGTTGGATACTTTGTTACCCTTTGTACAATCCTCTTGGTAATCTTGATAGGTCAATCCTCTAACCACACATAGTTATGATGAATTCTGCTCAAAACAATCTTTATCCACTCTATCTTGAAAACATTGGGGAAATCTAGGGCATGAGTTAACCTTTTTTGTCTAGAATCTTATATTCCTCCATAAATATTCCAATTTTACATAATTTTCTGTATAGGTCTCTAATCTCCATGTCACCTAAGCTACCTATCTTATATGTGTAACTATATCTTACATCTTGAATCATTAAAACTTGTGGTGGTATCATTGGTAGTGCACCAAATGGGTCTTACTTGTGTACAATGTTAGGAATTTCTCTAAAGTTTGGTTTTCTAATCTCATTACTAATTAATTGAACATTTAAAACTTCCTTTCCATCTTTATCCTTAGTATCAAAAAAACTAGATATCATGTTGATTACCTAGGGTTTGTGAATGTTCAAATAGCATAGCTTAGCATAATATAAATACCTTTACAAATCTCCTAAATGGTGTCGAACAATGGTTGAATCTAGTCTGCAAATTCTTGGAACAATCTCTTTAATTTTTCTTAAGCTCTTCATGCTCTCCTCAAGTTCAAATGATGTGAAATGAGTCAAAAGTCAATCACATAGTCCCTAAAACTTCATAATTAATGCTTAGTGCTTACACAACTATAAGCTTGACTTCAATAGAAATTCCAACTCACTTGGCTTTCTTTTAATTTTATTCATGCTCAATAACCACTACAAGCTTGGCCAACACTATCACCTATGATAGCTTGACAAAAACTACATTTCACTCAGTAACTTGAGTGAAACTTTTCATGGTCGATACCAACATGAAAATTGGCAAAATTTAGAGATTTTTTCTAGGTTCTAATCAAGACTTTGCATGTTTCTTTATGCATATATAATCTTTTCAGAACTAAATCCTTGGAACTAATCTATAGTACATCATTTAATTATCAGTCCCACACATACCTCTTGATTTCTTAAATGGGGGTAGTGTGATCACTTGACCCATTGGATGAAGTGATCCCATCTCAACCTAATGTACTAAAATCTTCCTTCTTCTTCCATGTTTTGTTCTTCTACACTTTGACTTCTTCAACATCAACTTTTCCTTTTCCTTTGTTGAACTCACTACTTGGTGCCTTTGACTTTGTTGGACAATATATTCTTATGTGACCAGTCTTTAAGAAACTAAAACATGTGGTTTGACTTAACCATCTATTGTAATCACTTCTAAAATGTGTTCTTACACAATTCTTCAGGAAAGGTCCATACTCTTGAAAATAGTGACAACTATACCTATTATTATAATTCCAATTATAAGAGTTTCCATTATGTTTTACCTTTGTCTACTTGTTTGATGACCACTTGGGCTTGGATCTATACTCATATTCTCTTTGTGCATACTTGTGATGATTATAGCAATATCCTTCAAATCTTTGTGTGTTCATGGTCTTGGTTCTACATTCATGTGCTTGATGTCCTTGCTTGTTGCATTTGTGGTAGTGACCCATATACTTCTACTTAGGATTTTGATTTGTAGTCTTGCTCCTGCAAACATTAACAATATATCCTAATTGTCCACAATTACAAGTAGGCTTGGAGTTCTTACCTTTGTTACTTTGTTCACCACTTTTAGATGATTCTCCTTTCTCAGTGCTAGTGTAACCTAATCTAGTAGTATCATCATTAGATCTAGGAGATCTCATTAGTTTTTTAAAGTACTTGATGGCTTCACTTGGTTTGTTGAATCTTTCAAAAAATTCTCTTTCCCTTGTTAGATCACTACTCAATTTTTCATTCTATAATTTTAGGGTTGTGATCTCAATGTCTTTACCATTTAATTCATGATTGGCAATCATGATGATTCATTGTCTCTAATTGCATGCTAGCAATCCTTTGCACTTCTGATGTCTTGTCTTTCAATCTATTGGTCAATATCCTAATGTCATCTTCAATCATGACTTTGTCTTCTTTAGATTTCTTTTTTCGTTTAGTCACTTCACATAGAAATGTTGCTTGGACTTCTTGTTTTATCTTTAGTATTATGGCATCTTCAATTAGGGTTCCATTATTTTCCATCAGATCTACAACTGCTACATCAAATTCACTTAGGTTTCCTTTCGCAAATAGTCCAGTAGTGTAAATCTATATGAAGTCTATGTCACTCTCTTCAATAGATATATCTTTCCTTCTCTTTGGTGAACTTTTTAGGTCATCTCTTGCTTCATTCTAATGATGTAGGATAATCTATATTTCAATCTTTTGGTTCTTAATAGTCTTTTCCAACTTGTAGACTTCCATCTCCAAGATCTTTCCTCAAAGCTACAAAGATTTCCTTTCTAGTGAACAAAGCTCTTATACCAATTTTTGGAAATACAATATGACAAGTAAAATGTGAGAGGGGGGTGGGGGGTGAATCAACACTTCAAAAATTTAAACATTAAATCATTCACCTCACATCAATCTCACAATTTAGCATGTAAACTAAAATACCAAATTAAGCATATACATCCGTAGCATGTAAACAAATAAATATTCACACATAGGACACAAGATATGATTAGCCAGAAACCCTCCAATGAGAAGGTAAAACTAGGGTAGGGATGACACCCACAAATCCTCACTAGTGCATTTTTAAAGTGTATTTAATGAAGGTTACAATTATTTGACCATAAAATATGATCTACCCTTTGAAAGGTCTTCCCTATTTAAGGCTTACAAGATTGTTATGTCTTACCCTGTTAAAGTATTTCAACACCATATAAGAGGTGTGCCTAGTTAAAGGACTTCAACTCATAACTAAGTAAGAACCCTATTAAAAGATTTGCAATAACCTATTAAGACTACTCTATTAAGAGATTTAACTGATTCATGTATTAGAATGTCTTCATAATGATCCTGTGACTAACACTCTACTACTAGATAACAAATCACCTTTTTGCATGTATCCTTGATCCTCTCTAATAAAATGTATCTCTTTTGTCCTCTAACTAAATTTGCAATTTATACACTAGGATCACTATTCCTTAGTCACACCTAAATGTTGTATTTGCACATGAAAACTTCTCTCTTTTCTCACATAATGTTTTAGTGTTTACCTTCCTTAAGAAGATCTAGTTGACTAGGGTTAGGTATGAATCAACAATTGTATTCATTCATCTAGCCACTCAATTCATATGTTTTACTAATTGGCTACATGTATTGCATAGGGATTCTCAATTAAGATCCATTTTAATATCTAGATCAGAGCACAATCCTTAAGTTGGCTCCAAAATAGTTTACATAGTAGATTTTTCCATTATAAATAACTATGTAAAAATTGTATAACATTAAATCTCAAGTCTCTGATGGCTGGCATCAACTACAACTTCAATTTTGTTATTTGACATCTGAATGACTCAACACCCATTGATCTCTTTGCACTTGAATCACTTGGCACATATTGACTACTCAACACTTGAGTGACTCGACACTAACTATTTTCTTGACACTTACTAATTATCTCACTCAACATGGACTATCTGAAATGTTATGCTCGACATGAATTACTTGTTTGGTATGAACTAAGTTCTAACTTAATGACTTAAGTGTATAGATAATCATATGTCAAAACCAATCTAAGATCAATAGAAAACACTAAGCAATTGACTGAGTTGCATCATCATGATTTAAAAAGATTAAAACCTTAACAAGGTGGAGATGTAGAGATAATGCTTGGTCATGCAATTGCTAGTTAAAATTTCAAAATTCTTTTAAAATGTGAAACCCTTAGAGAATTGATTTAAAAAATCAAAAGGGGTAAAACATGAAAATATGCATGTTGGTATGAAACTAGGTTTTCTTTCACCAAAACCTTTTCAACCAAAAAAAATGCAACCCTAATCTCACATTTTTCATCTAGATTTTTAGAATAATTTCTCAAAATTTACAATGGTGAAAATAAAGGCCAAAATGTGCTCCTTGACATAGGACAATTGAGTTCCATTGTACTTGTTTCATTGGTGAATTTATCATATCCAACCCTTGCATTGGTATTATGTGATTACATTCATGAAGTTGGTTGTGCCCACATACAAGCACATGCTCATGCATATGGTACAATCTTTTGAGACCCAAACTGTGAGATATAGGTCACTTGAGGGATTGTTCATTTGGGGTTTGGTTGAGAATTTGTATTGCCTATAAGTACTCATCATGTGATGACCATGGGTATGTAGGTTAGGTGGTTCCATGGTTTCTCTCATGTACTATGACATGAAAGTGGTTGATGAGGTAACATGAAGAGGTGTGTGTGTACAACCTCTTGATGAAGTTTATCAAACACATAATTATATCTAGCCTATCGAGGGAGTTGATTGAAGCTACATTCCAAGTTTTGCCTCATGATGAAGTTGATCAAAGGCTTGAGGTACTTGCACTATCCAATGGAAAGTAATGAAAATCCACTAGAATTCCAACATATTTATCCTATAGAGGTTCTGACTAGTGACCTTATGTATTATATTGTCTTCATGGTCATATAGATTTTGGTATCATGTTCTTGTTTGGCATATGTGTTAGCCTTGGGTGATTATCTTACGTGATTTTGGTTAGTTCATTATCTTTGTGAGCATGGAAGGTGTGAGTCTATGTGTACCACGTTCTTCAGAGGCACAACTACCTATACTACTATTGGGAAATGGTTAACATATATGGTCTACATCCAATTTTAGGCTAGCATTAGATATTCACTTGGTACTTTTTGTATTTAGAGTATGTTATCTTGTGATTTATGTTTTAATTTAGATGCATTTGATATCATGTTTAGATGATGATTAGTATGTTATGTAATGCATTCCTATATGATGATGTTGTATCATATTGCTAGATGATGCTTCTTACCACTACTTTGGATTAGTGATGCTATTGGTAGATTAGCATATTAGATGTACTTTTTCTTATGATGTTAATTAATAGTTATTGGTAATAATGATCTCATGAGACAACTCCAAATATTTTTTTGGAAATTTGAGTTTCATGTTTGGGGGTAGGTTAGGTCCCTTGAGGTCTCATGATGCCATTATGGTAGGGAGGAAATGAGCACAATTATTTTTAGTTTTGTAGCTACATTGCTTGTGCTTTCCTTCTTGAGGTACTCAATATATGCACATGTATGTTTACTATGATGTTTCTTTCTACATAATTACAATTATTTCTATGTATTAGATATTGAGTGAATTGATCTCTTTTTTTTTCTCGAGTGATCATTTCTCAATTTATGTAGATCCAATACTCCTAGCTAAGGAGGTTTTATATTTGTATGCCTTTTCCTTCTCATTATATTTTATCTTTGGCTATCTAATCTCCTAGAAAAGCTATTTTCTCATGCAAAAAATTAAAGTCTTAGGTGAGGATGCATTCTCTCACGTGAGGATAAATTGTCTCTCATGAGTGTGTACTTCCTTGGGTGCATGTTCATCTTTCACACCCAGTAAAGAAAAGTCTCTCACACAATAATGCAAGTCTCAAATGCAAAAATTTAAAGTATTGCACATAAAAGAAGAGTCTCACACAAGACTATAAGAAATGTTATTTATGCACAAGAAATAGTGGACATTTTGGCTTGGCCCAAGGAAAGTTTGGAAGTTGGTTTTGGACACACTATTGAGTTCCACACCTTCCTAGTTCAAAATAAATTTTCTATAGGATATAAAACATAACATTTAAGTATAAGTTGGTGTATATATTTTAATATATGAGATGATTCATTTGAGATAGGTTCCAGACCTCTCTTAGTTAAGATAAAGATTCTAGAAATTTTTAGGGATTCTGGAATTTAGATGTGGCTAGATTTTAGGGCTTCAAGATTTTAGATTTAGCCAAATTTTAGTATTTAGCATTTGTCTTTTTGCATGGTATTCAGTAGATGAGTGGTTCTAATTGTGAACCCTCTTCCTATGCATGATCATTTGAGGGTGTCTGCTTAAAATTCTTGATTATTATATGGTTAGTTCGAAATGGGTTTCTCTATTTAACCATGCTTGTAACTTGTTCTTTGGGGCTTAAAAATAACATCTTTCCTTGTGTATTCTCATGATTCATATTATTTTTAGTTTTAAGTTATGGATTAGTGTTTAGGGATCTTTGGAAGTGTTTGTAAGACTTCCACTAGTGTAGGTGAACATGTGATTTTAACTATGTTCCCTATTCTTATTGCCTTGTCTAGATGTTTCATTCTTGCACTTGGTTACTTTATGTTGTTTTTAAGTAACCTATCTTAAGAAAAAACTTATTCAGTGCATGTTTAATCCCTTTGTTCCAAGGATCTCTAGGAAAGGCATTACATCTTGTATCAAATCCCATGTTTAAATATTGGGATCTATGTGCATATGTTTCCCACATGGTTGATGTTGTAATTGTGGGAGTGCAATGCATCCCATTTGAGCTTGTTATGTCTTGTTGCTTGGGTACCTACTTGGAATTAACTTTCTTATCTACTTGACATGACTCAAGTAATGTGAGGAGAAGGAAGTGAATCCTTCCTTTTTATGTAGATAGAATTGATGTCCCTTAGTTTGTTAGTTGCTTCTATGACCCTTTTATATGGGGCCACTAATTGGTGTCTATGTGTTGGCTTTGAGTTCCTCTTATCTTTCTCCTTGTGGAGTAAGGTGCATTGTTTTCTTTGTATTCTCTTATTGAAAGTAAAGAAATGAATGCAATTGTAATTCATTGTTAATTCATTATAGTAATGAAATAGTTCCTTTTTCTTAAAATAAATGAGTGTATATTGTGAAATCATTCAAAGAAGTAGGTGTTGTGTTAGATCATTTGGGTTAATGAATTACATTGGTGACTTGCTTGTTTCTTACACTTATGAAAGATGTAGTGGTTTTTTTGAATAACTCAGATGTTGCATTGTATGGAAAGGAATTGAGGAAATTATGGTAGTATGTATATGCATGAGGTTATTAATGGTATAGTGCTTGATGTGTGTGAGTGTGTTCTCTAACACTACTAGGATGGTGTATTCCTTAGCATTATGTGGTGAATTATCCCTCTTGTGTGACTATTCTCAGTCATAACTTGTAATGTAACCTAATTGATGCCTTATTTTATTTAGCTAGAGGTACTTTCCTCATTTTTTTTTGGCTAGCATTGGCTTTGGTATTTTCCAAGCTTGGATTAATCATGAAAGTTCTCTATCTCTCTCTTTATGACAGTTGTCACACTTGAATAATTGTTGAACTATGCACATTTTTGAGATTTTCTATTGGAATTAATAATTCTCCTACTTGGTACTATTCATTTATGTTCCATGGTGACTATTCTAAAAATCTTTTACTGCTACCCAGTTGTATGTTGTGAATCTATCATAACCATCTTGGACCACTAGTAGTAAATAAAAGGGATAACATTATAGAGAACATACTAGAGTGTTTGTTAATAGTTATAAAGTTTTAATGAAAATTTTGTTTGGTTCAATGTTGATAAATATAATATTTTTATGAAAGCAAAATAAAGTTGATAAAAATATATACTTATAAAATGGTTATTATTCTTTTTGCTAGCTATTAAAATCTTTGGTTTCAATTGTTCCTAACTACTTTTAATAAGAGTAATTTAATGTTGGATATGTTAAATAATAGTATATAGCTTAAGAATATGCTAGTATTCACTTATCTGGATGTATGGTGTGTGTCAACATTCCTCCTCTCTTTCCATTATGAACATTTTATTGTTGCATAATTTGGCAATTGGGATTCTAAATGTTTATCTTGCCTTATGTTGTTGAGTTGTGGCTAGATGAAGTTTTTTTTTAAAAAAATTGTTGGATTGTATTTGGACACTTGGTGTTTTCTATTCTTGGATAATAGGATTCTAGGAGTAAGCCTAGTCTTTGGGTGGGACAATGTAGTGCCTCTCCCATTCAATTTGTATAAGTCATCCTAATGGATTCTATGTTGAGTGTCTTCCTTCTTATGTGATCATGGTTATGACCCATGAGTGTTCTATACCCTTGGGGTGATTTGATTGTATTTTTCTTTAATTGGTTGATGTTGACAATTAGCTAATGTATATATGTAATTGTTGTCATTTATGGCAACATATGATGTAAATGCTTATAGGAAACCTCAGAAATAAAGATACTTAGCTTTTGGTAATCAGAAAATTGTCTAAATATGGAGTTTGATAAATAACATTGTATTGTTTTGTTTATAAATTGTTGTTGATGTCATATTATGACTAGAAAACTTATATAGAGATGGTATACATGTCAGAGATGACATGTATAACCTTAGAAGTTAGTATGGACTGTATAGAAAATAGATATTTGTGTTTTAAGAAAAAAAAAAAGTAGAATTGAAGGAAAGGATTATTTTGTTCATAAAATAATTACTTGTCCAATTAGGGTTGACATCCTAGATGTTTACTCTAAGTTGGAAAAGTGTATTATGGTCTTAGCTTACCTAGCACCAATTTGTGTAAAGAAATGGTATGTATGAAAAGGACATTTTGCAGTAAGAAGTGTGCTATGATGTTGAGCAATTGTATGTGAAGTTCTGTGAAAGCAATATATGTGAAGTTTTGTGAAATCTATTTTCTGATCCAAGATTAAGCTAAAGATTAGAGATCAATTGAGAAAGAAGTTACAATACCTATATTTTAGAAGTCTGATTAATTTTTTGGGTAGTGATCTCTTCTTGTAATTGGAAGTCCATGTTTGGGTAGTGGGCTCATCTTCAATCTACTATACTACAACTCCTAAAAGGGTTAGAGTCTCCTAACAGGGATTCAAAGTCTCCTAACATGGACTCCTTATACTAAATTTTCTCATTGACTCCTAATAGGATCTATGCTCTAACATAAAACTTATATATCAATAATTATCTAGTGGGTATCATCCCCACTAGGGTTTTCCCTTGGCTAGGGTTTGCCTAGTTAACAAACTACAATGTTATGAGTTATCTTTGTGCATGATTACTATTACTATTCAACATTACTTTATTATTTTGTTATGTATGGTTTAAAGTAAGAAATAATATCCAGTTGGTGACTAAAGTTTTCAAATTACTGATTCACCCCCCTCTTAGTAATCCCTATTTGTAACAATTGGTATTGGAGCACAGTTACTTTGAAGAGGCTTAACAACTTGAGTAAGATCCCTATGGATATAGAACATTTGATGAAGAAAATTGAAGAGGTTCTTGAACAAATTGATCTCCTTCCTGAAGAAAGAGATACGTTGAAGGATATATATATGAAGGCTCCAAAGTATGCATTGCACACTTGAAGAAAAAGATTGAACATCTCAAATCCAAGCCAAAATCTACTAAATCTAGAACTAGTGATGATGATTATTCAAAGATAAAGATAGAGTACAAGATCTTGAAGGATAAATTGAAGATTACAAATATGAAGTTGACTTTAAGAAATGATCCTAGCAAAGTTGAGTCTGATTTGAAGACTAAGAATGCATATCTTAGAGAAAGTCTAGCAAAGAAAACATCTAAATTTGAAACATTGAAAGAAGATTATGAAGAAATTCATAAGTAAAATACTATTGTGAAAGATGAATTAAATTAGTGCAAGCAATATCTTGAGAAGCTTTATTCTAGCATATAAAAGGTGGTGATTTAATGTTAATATAGAGACCTACTTATGATAAGATTGGTATTGGTTATCTAATTAATATATCTATGAAGAAGCCTGAGATTAGATCAGATCTAAAAGAAAAAGATAAATCTAATAATAAGATTGAATATAATCAATCTTCTAATAAACCTAAATAAGTTGGACAAGCCAAGCAAGTTGAAATTTTGGGTGAACCAAAGAAAGTGGAATCTCCTCAAGAAACTAGGTATGAATTTAGAGGTAAGTGCTTTTCATGTATTGAAATAGGTCATATGAAAAGAGATTGTACAAATAAGTCATTTAATCATGTTAACGATTATTATTGTCATAATTGTCATGGTATGGGTCATAAAGCAATTGATTGTAGGAAACCTAAGTATGATAATTTTAGAAGAAATAGTAGAATGTCTAAAAATACTAACCCTAGAAATAGAAGAAGATCTAATGAAAGAACATCAAGAGAAGGAAGACCTTATGAAGACAGAAGATAGATAATGTGTTATAAGTGTAACAACTTAGGACACATTGCTTGGAATTGTCATGCACCTAATGATCAACAAAATCCTAGAAGCAAAGCACTAGTATGCTAGTTATGAAAATTTAGACATATAACAAAGTATTGTAGAATGGATAGAAAATTTAGAGATAGAAGGAACCATGAAAGGAACTTTGAAACTGAAAAAGATAATGAGAAAAAAAGAAACATAGTCAATAAACTTTGAGAAGAACTCAATGAGGTATTTGTAAATGGATTAGATATCTAAAAATAAAAGCTAGATGATGATGATGAGATGGGTAGATCAAAGCTAGTTATTGAGTTCGATTGAATTAAGTTGAATTAAGCTTGTTTACAACACTAGAATTTGAGAACCTTATTTAGAGATTGAACTAGGGGAAGCAAAGTTGGGAAAAGGTGTATTAAGTTAAGTTTAGATGGTACCTAAGCTCACTTGTAATTTGGAGCTTATCTAAACAAGTTATGAAGGAATTGAGAGTTACTGTTATTACAAATAGGGTTAATTCTATAGCATCTAGAGATCAGATAGATGATCTTGAGCAATTATTTTATTAAAAAATGTAATTGACAGATTTTTTGTGTTTGTAAAGTATGCAATTAATGCAAGTTAAAGTTGATGGAATAAATGGAGTATACAATTGATTTTTACTTCATTACAAATACATTTGAAGCATATACTACACAAAAGCAACTTGTCAAGGTGATTTTGAAGAAAACCCTATTTTTGGAAAGATGTATTTTATCATTTTATTTATTTAGTAATAGTTCATATTTGATAGAATCATGGATATGTTAGTAGTGCACAATGTTGAGAACAAGGGAAAACCTAAGTTGAAGGTTATTTCCATGAAACATACTAAAGGAAACCATAACTCATCATTATCCATTACTTTGAACAATGTTGTATATTTGGAAGATGTAGGAAGTTATCTTAACAGTAAATCTAAGTCTATTGGGAGTAAATACATGAACATGGATATGGAATTAGTTTTCAATCATGACATGACTATGAAGCCTAGATTTGAACATTTGAAGGAACTAGACCTGTTCAAACATCATTTCTACCATGAATTACATATAGATGAGTGGACACAAATTATATTAAGTAGGATACATGTTGGGAAACTATAGATGCAAGATAATGTAATTGATATTTCTATCAACCTCATTCATGAGGTAACTAGTCTTAATAAACAAGGCAGTGCACCTATAGGAAAGAAAATGGTCAAAAAGAAAGTTGAGAGTTACACCAAAGAAGTGTATAATGGAAAGGCCATGGTGATTAGCACTATGAAGCAATATGATGTAAGAATCCTAAGTAGAATCATTGCCTACTCTATATGTGCAAGCTCAAAGATTGATGAATTATGCACCATATTCATCTATGCAGCATATAAGATATGTGTAGAGAAGGAACAAGTAAACCTTAGTGAAATTTTGAGAATGTAATTACTTGAGAACCTAGAAAAGATCAAGAGGACTAGGAATAGTGTGTTTAGATTTTAGTCACTATTCAATCACATATTATTTCATGTGCTTAAAATATTTCCATATTTATTGGTCAAAGAGATAATGAGAAGTGATAAATGTACAATGGAGAATATCACAAAAATATGCAAAAGACATTCTGTAGATAAGATATTGGATAGTGGAAACTTGATAATGAAGACATTTTAGAATGAAATGAGACAGAGATTCAAAATTGTACCTATAATTATAGATAGATTTAAAGAAGACATTTGTATTATGGTTGATACAGATTATACTTATATTCAAGTAGTGGAACCTCAGGAAACATTTCTTGATCCCTTGGGTTATGAATTGAATGATGATATAGTAGTTGGTTATATTGATTTATTTTTGAAACCAAAGAAGGACAAAGTAGAATACTAATTTGGAACCTATGATGAGATTACCTAGTTAGTTCATCAGGCATCCTTCAAGAAGGGATCTCACAAGAAGATAGAGTCTATTATGAAGAAATCTTTATCAAAGGCTAGTATGACTAAGAGTAAGTCTGAGGTAGTTAGGCAAACCATGAAATAAGGCATTCTAAATATACAACCTTTGTTAGTATTTTTTTTAGAGACATCTTTGGAATAGAGAATTTTGTATATAGAAGTGTTTGATGTGCAACCTATTGAGCCAGAGAGAAAATTTGAGAGATTAGTGGAAGTAGTGACCATAAAGTGAAAAAGGGTCAAGCAATAAGCCACTAGACTAGGCAAGAGGCAAAAGAAAATGTTGACAATTGTCAAATTTAGCAATGAAGAAGAACAAGAAGTCAAAAAAGAAAAGAAAGTAACAAAGAAATCAATAGGAAAAGCTCAAAAACCCTGGAAGTTGAAGATAGAAAAGATTAACTCAACTATTGCTATTGAGGGTAACTTTGTTTAGATGAACAAATTTTATGACTTCTATAACAATTTTGCAAAAGATTAGATTGATAAATCTATTGTGAGATAAATTATAGAAAATAATATAAAATTGAAGGATATTAAGGGAATAGTAAACCAAAAAGTCTATGATAGACTTATTGAGAAGAAGGCACTAGCAGGAGAAGAAGATTGAGAACTTCAAAAGTCTATGCTAAGAACTATTTGAAAGACTGATGGCAAAGAAGATATTAAGAGATTATTGAATAATCTTGCACCTTATTTGAAAAAATAATGTAAAACCATTTTTATTTATGGTGGGTGAGAAAGATAAATTAAGAAGTGAGACTATAGCAGCAATAAGTTAGATGTTGACAAAATCTAAGGTAGTATCTCCACCAGTACCCAAAACCTCAGAAGTGTTAGTGAATAGTGACACTATGAAGATGGATCAGACCAATGTTACCATTAAAATTAATGATACTAATCAATTTGAAGGATTCAAACATAATGAACCTAATACTGAGGATATTAAAGACAAACTAAGACAAAATGAGGAGGAAAAGAGGTTACTTGAAGAAGAAAAGAAGAAAGTAGAAGAGGCCAACCAAAAATTGCTTAAGGATGAGAAGAAAAGAAATGAAGAGGATGAGAAGTAAAAATAACAAAAGAAGAAATAAGAAAGAAAATAGAGGAAGAAGAGAAGAAGAGACTAGAAGAGGAAGAGAAGAGAGAAAATTAAAGAAAGGAAAAAGAAAAGAAAGAAGAAGAAGAGAGAAGAGTAAAAGAGGTAGCTAAGAAGCATAGGGAGGATGACAATAAACCTTCTCGTTCATCTAATTTACTTTCACTTGATAGCTTAGCAATTGATGATGATGATCAAACTAATTTTATCTCATCCTTATCAAAGCTTATTCAAAAGAATAGAAAAGTGAAGAGCTCGCAAAAAACCTTGATGGAGGTTACTGACAGACTACATAGTACTTTGGCTATACAACCCACAAAAGAAAATCTTGAATAGAGGGCACAAGAAGTGTTGAAGTTATTTAATGAATAATTTACTAATTTTTTAAGTGTTGCAAAAGAAAAGGCACAAATTTCACATGATGCGAACTTGTTTTGCACCATTTGCCAAAATATTAAGAATGGTTTAATAAATCTTGATACTTGTATCAAGGAACTTTAGAAGTGTCAATAGGATGGTAAGATATTGTATATTAAGTTTACTTTATCATATAAAATGATTAAGTACATTGAAAGTTAGATAGGAGGAAAGATGAGTGAGCTAGAGGCTCTATCTAGCTAGTTACAACATCCATTTTGTAAAGTTGATGATTTTGAAGGACAAGTGGCTAGTATTCACAATGATATTAGGAAATTTGAACATCAAAATGAACTAATTTTGAAGAGGATATTAGATTTTAGAGAGTTTATTGTTCCAAAAATATGTTTTGTTGAGAAATAATTGGAGGAATGTGTCAAGGCCAAGGACAACTATTCTAACTTTTTGTATTCAGATCTTAATGCAGTTGAGATTTCATCATATGTTTTATGTGCAATACTCACCTCTACTAAATCCACCAAGGATACATGGACTAAAGATATGGATAGTTTGAAAGAAAATGTTGATGATTGCATGAAGATTCTACCAGCTTAAGGTAGAAGGACAATATTTTTTATAACAAATGGATAGTTTTGGACAAATTTTGACATTTTTACCTTTGTCGTTGATGTCAAAGGGGAGAGATACAATGTGAAAATTGTAAATCAGGTAAAGAGAAGATAAAAGTGTAAAGTATATTGTAAGGTGGGTATATGCAAGAAAAAAAAGAAAAAAAAAAACTTAACATAAATAATAAAGATAATTGGTTAATGGAGATATGCAATTGTTTTCATTTATGGCAACACA
Source organism: Cupressus sempervirens (assembly GCA_028749045.1). Taxonomy (NCBI): domain Eukaryota; kingdom Viridiplantae; phylum Streptophyta; class Pinopsida; order Cupressales; family Cupressaceae; genus Cupressus; species Cupressus sempervirens. Next base: position 779,029,696 of record CM053791.1, read on the forward strand.
TGTTGTACATGCTTATAGGAAACCTCAAAAATAAAGATACTTAGCTTTTGGTAATCAAAGCATTGTCTAAGTATGGAATTTGGTATACAATAGTGTATTGATTTGTTTATAAATTGTTGCTGATGTCATATTATGACTAGTGAAGTTAGATAGAGATAGTATACATGTTGGTGATGACGTGTATAACCTTGAAAGTTAGTACAAACTATACAAAAAAGAGATATTCATATTTTAAGTGAAATAGAACAATGAAATTGAAGGAAAGGATTATTTTTCTTACAAAATAATTACTTTTCCAATTAGGGTGGACATTCTAGATGTTTACCCTAAGTTGGAAAAGTATGTTATGGTCTTAGCTGACCTAGCATCAATTTGTGTAAAGGCATGGTATTTATGCAAAGGACATTTTGTGATAAGAAGTGTGATATTATGTTGAGCAATTAGATGCAAATTTCTATGAAAGTGATACATGCGAAGTTTTGTGAAAGTTATTTTTTGATACAAGATCAAGCTAAAGATAGAGATAAATCAAGAAAGAAGTTATAGTACCTATATTTTAGAAGTCTGATTACTTGTTTGGGTAGTGAGCTCTTCTTGTAACTGGAAGTGCATGTTTAGGTAGTGGGCTCATCTTGCATCTACTCTACTACAACTCCTAACAGGGACTCATTAGACTAAATTTTCTCATTGACTCCTAATAGGTCCATCCTCTAACAAGGAACTTATATATCAATATATTATCTAGTGGGTATCATCCCTACTAGGGTTTTCCCTTGGCTAGGGTTTCCCTAGTTAACAAAATATAGTGTTATGAATTATCTTTATGTATGGTTATTGTTACTATTCAACATTACGTTATTATTTTGTTATGTATGGTTTAAAATAAGAAATAATATCCAGTTGGTGACTAAAGTTTGTAGATTAATGATTCACCCCCCCTCCCCCCCTCTCCCCCCCCTAGTAATCCCTATTTCTAACAATTGTTTATGCTTATACCTAGTTTTTGAGATTATGGTTGAAGATTATCAATGCATATTGTTAGGTTTATTGTGATATGTGTTGGAGTTCTTTCTGGTAAGGAACATGTCAGGTGGGTTTAAACTTGATAACAAGAAGCATAAGATAGGGGCAAGCCTAAGGATGAGCTAAATCTTATATTTAGCAAGGCTAAGTCTTAGTTCTAGGCCAACATTAATAGAGTCATCAAGACTCACTTCACTTTAGGGTCTACAAGGCCAATGCAAGTAAACCTAAGGGATTAATCTTGTTAAATTCATACTCTTTTCCTCAAAGATTTTTCCCCATAGAAGAAATGGTCAACATTCTTCTATGATCTACTGATAAACTTCTTGAGTATAGTAGCTAACTATAACCAAAAAGTAGATGCAAATAATTAATGACCAACACTTTTATCCCTTGATACATGAAATGGTAAATTGATTTGTTGTTATGAATATTATAAAATTAAGTGAATCATCAGTATATCCTTGAACTTTTAAATGGACCAGTGTATTGTCCAATAGGATATAGAGTCAAAGATTAGTAGATTTAGACCTTTTTAATGAACTTGTGATTAAAATTGTTAACATTAAACTCTAAGTTTCATTCTTATCATATCATTTTCATAAGAAAGCAATTACCTAATTCATTAAATTGGAAATCAATAAGGAATATGGAACTTGTGTAAATTGCATTAAACTAAATGAAACTTGTTCATTTGATCCCAAGATTATGGAAATATGAGAAAGGAGACAACACTCAAAGATAATGATAAATAACGAAAATTCCTTATTATTAAGATCTTTATAATGCTAACAAAAACTCATAATATAACTTAGAGACAAGTGATGGATACCAAATGTTCACTTTTTGTATTCAAGTATGCAATGACTAATCTCATTCATATATTTTCAAAACAAATGGATGAACTAGAAAAATAATACATGACAAATGAGAAAATTCTATAGACAATTTACCTCTAGTATTCATCTTGGAAATCCATATATAGGATTGCAACAAGCTAAAAATGAGAGGAGGACACATGTGAATAAAAGAATTGATACAAAAAATTTGGAAGATGGGAAAAAAAAATGTATAAAAAACATTCTTCCAAAAGATCAATCAGAAAAAGAAAAGTATTTGACATAGTAAAAGAACATTTATATCATACCTTTGATTATTCTCCTCTCCATCCTTCGCTATCATGTATGAGAAATATCTCAACTACCTCCTATCAGAAGAGCCTTAATCTCTCCTACTACCTCCCAAACATAAGTTTCCCTTTTTGTGGGCCACTCTATAGTTTTGATCTCTTGCAAATCCTAAGTGGCTTTGGTCGACCTGGCATCCATGACTGGTTTTGATTCAACAATAAATTTATTCAAATCTATTTTTTCCTTAAATAGGGAATTAGTTAACTTATTATATTATATGGAATATCAAAAGCATCTTCAAAAATTGATACTATAGCCTCTCGAGTCAAAATTTTATCAAAAGAATTAAACCATTCTTCTCAGTCTATCACTTTGCTAGCAGCATCCAAAATTGATTGTATGTAGGGATGTACTCCTTGAGATAAAACCTTTAACTTCCCTTGTATAATTTGTAACTTTCCAATGAAGAAACCAATCAATTCTTTGACCATATCCAAGTCTTCCTTCACTATGATTATTTTGTCAAACAAATATAGCCTTTTAGCCAATAGTACAATTAGCCTCTCTAAAAACTAAATGTATGGCCCCCAAAGATTAAATGTGGGTGATAAAAAATTTCTTAGTACTTTGTAAATGAATATAAAATCTATGAGCCTACTGCGACATGTTTTTCAAAATTTCAATAATATGGCTCATCATATTCCTAAGGATAGTTGTCCTTATCTCATCTCCTTGGTAAGTAGATTGAGCATCAATGCTCATCCTCATAGGTTCTAATACTTCCTCTTCACCCAAATCCTCTGTTTGTGTTAGGGTGTCTACTATGCTTTTGGATGGCTACTATTGATCTTCATGTTCTTCTCTCTATTTTGTAGGAACCACCTATTCTACCTATACAAGTTTCTCTGTGAGTGATGCAACTTCATTTTCTAGTGCTTGGACTTTGGCCTCAAGCTCCATAATCTTCTCCTTGTATACATGGCTAATTTTGAGCTCATCTTCATAAAGCTTTCTCACATCAGTGTAATCATGTATGGATTTAGAGAGTTTAGTCTCCATTTCCTCTACCTTGGCTTCATTCATAAATGAAAAGTGCTTCATCGCTTTAGATACCTTTGTGCCAGAGGTGCCCTTAGAGTCCATACAATAATGTTACCCTACTTAGTTCTCTATGCATTCATTAAATTTTTTTTGTTAGTTGAAGGAGCCATACTCCAAATTGCCAGAGATTTGGTATCAATGTTAAAACTAGTTCCTCTTTGCAATCCATCTACACCAAATGCCTCATATGAAATGGCATTTTCCTAGCTCCTTATCTGATCAAGCATGAAATCTTGTTCCAAGTCCCATCCAAGCACCAATAGAATTCCACTACTTTGTACAAGATCCCTGGCCTCCTCTAGATTCATAACTTGGCTTCCAGGATCATAGGCCTATAGATTTTCAACTAGTTCCAACTTTTTCTCATCTAATTCTCTTGATTTTGTCTTTAATAAAAATTGGATCTATTTTATTTTATATAAAAAGATTTTGAATTTAGTAGATTTGATAAACTCATCATCTTCAAGGAATTTTTGGGCTTGGATGATCCTATCATCTAGCCTTGTTGCTACTAATTCCATGTCAATGATTGTATTCTCAACTGCATTTATTCTATCTTGGAGGTAATTTCATCTTAAGTCAGCAAAATAATGACTATTCCTAGGTAAGATCTACAATGTCCTATGTTTTACCTCTATAGGGATATGGACAATCTTCTATCTCTTATTTCCCTTTGTGACCCATGATGCTTCAAGGAAATCATCTTCTTCTATTTCCAGGGTCACATTGGGTTCAAGGCTATCAGGGAAAACCCTATCTTCTTCTCCCATTGGCCCTTCAGGAATCTTTTCCATGATCTTAGCATGGTTAGTGACCATCTTCCTAATCCTCTAAGGATATGATATATCCATGTAAAATCCCAAAAATTTTGGATCTTCTCTTTTCATCTCTCTCTCCACCCTCAAGACATCATCTAGCTTTGCTAGCCTATTAGTTGCCTCACCCTCTGCAACTATGTTTGGAATCACATCCTCATGTGGAAATTCCTTGGTGTTAGGTAGTACATAATTTCTTATATCCTTTAGAGTAATCTTCATCTAGTTGTCAAGGTCATACATTCTATAAGGACCCATTGACAAATTATAATGATGGAGAAAAGTATGGATATGATCTAGGGCCTCTTTTCCTATTGTAAAATCCCCAATCCTAAAACATCTACATAAGAATGTGCCCCTATGCACTTTAGGTCCTAGATACTCCCTATTAACCATAAATAATTGCAAAATGAATTCAATTATGCCTAATCTAGGAGGGATAAACTTTGGTAATATATGGGGTGGCTAAGAACAACCATAAACTATCACCAAATAAAAAGTTGGAAACAAAAAGATGTCCCCCTAGTTATGGTCAAGTATTTTTCCCTTACGAAGCAAGGCTGGTCTCAAAAGGCCTTTTAAAATATTAGGTTCCCTAAAGTAACCTGGATCTAACATTCTCATTATTACAATGCTAAAACTATTAAAGAATGAAACAAACTCAGAAAAATGATAATTGTTGTCCCATACCCATGTCCACAACTGAACTAGTAGGTCTCCATTTGCATCAAAAGTATGGTCAATAAAATCAAAGCTTACATATCCTACATTCTTGTAAAGGATCAAGTGCATCAGTAATGAATAATGATGGAAAGTGAAATCCTTTAGTTCCTCCCTTTGAGCCCTAGCAATATTTTCTTTCATCACCTCAAAAATGTAACTTACATAATCATACTCCCCACCATGGTAGGAGGCTTGCACATCTCTAGCAATTATGAATTCAGCTCCAAATACTACATCAGTTTCATCCTTGCAAACCACCTTATGCATACCATATATCGTCTTTACAAATAATTTTAAAACTTGTCTAGTGACATCATTTTTCTACCTTTTCAAGGTAATCACCCACATTTTTCAAATCCATGGGAATATGTTGTAGTATAGATTTCCCAATATATGCATTAGTATTTGCCTCAAATTTCCTCTACAAATCCTTTAAATCTATAGCCTAACCCATAGCTCCATCTAGTCCAAAAGCCTCAATGAATGATTCTTAGTCAAGAGTGAAAAATATGGTTCCATTTTTCATACAAAAGGATTTAGTGGGTGGATTATAGCAATGAAATAGGACCTTCATCAAGTCTACATCTACAAATAATTTTGGAAACATAAACTTGGCTAAATTCTTCTTTCATGGGTTAAACATAGGAATTTTCTTCTCTTTTTTATAATAGAAGTAGTTGAACAGCTCCAAACGAATAACACCAAGGCATATAGCATCTCTACAAAGAGCATATCGATCAATAAAGGCATGATCATCTATAACATTGATATTAGAAGAACTAGGGAAAATTTTTATCCATTCCTCTACAAAGCTATTTGGTTTCTTCTATCTCATTTTCCCACCTTTAGAAGTTGAAGTTTCTGCAACTCCCATGTCTAATGCTTGAATTTATTCCACCTCTTTATCATACATCTTGACAATATGCTTCCAAATAGGGTATGGAAACCATTCTCAATGCTCTAAAGTAACAATCTATATTGCACTAAAAGCTCTAAAACTACTCAAATTCTCTTTCTTTGTAAATGGCAAATTGTAATTGTAAAGTAGGAAAATCTTTACAACTTAATGTATGCAAATAAACATTCACTTTGCATTGATTTTAAACATGCTTGAAACATAATATCAACTTATTCTATCAACTCAGGGGAGCATTGCCATTACTATCTAGCAATGCACTTTTTGTACTATGCTTAAATCTTATCAGTCAAAAAGTTTATTATTGTTTCCAACTTAGAAAGTTGACTTAGCACTTTTAATGTCAAAATAGGGCATACAATCTTATGATCGTGACTAATGAAAAGAATCCTCTTATCATCTTATAGTTGAAAAAATAGTCTCTTGATGTTACAAAACCCTTTGAAAAACCCTAGTTGACCAGTTAGAAACCATGGCAAAACCCTCTTATGATCTTAAGACTCCTTGGTTGTCATGGTGTGGTAAAACCCTCTTATTCTTCTATGATCTCTTAATAAATAGCTTCATTGAATTGGCGTAGCATCTTACCTTGACCTTTTCCACCATACAATCTTATAATCATGGTCACTTTTGTTACTTCATAACATCTTTGGTTACCCTTCAAACTTCTATGATATTATGATAAACTATTAACCCTTTGTACCATGGCATCACAGGCTTTGCATTTTTCATTGGCAATCTTACATTCACATCTTACTTGTAACATCAGAGCATATTATTTATTACCCTAAGATCTTATGATGAATAATATATTGTAAGATCGAAGATCACCAAATGTCATTCAAAATTAATATAAAACTCCTTTTTGGCCCCACTAATCTAGCTAAGCATACATTTGGTATTTGTACCACAATCTGGCCAATAAGAACTAGACACCTATCTGATAGTGCATTATCACTTTTTCTTATCTTCATTCTCCTTACAATCTTACAATCATAAATATCTCATAGCATCGCAACAACCAAATATTTTCTTTATGATCTTAAGATGCCCATTACTTCATAACATCATAACACCCTCATTCATTGTCCCTAATGCCACAATTGCCTTTTTTTTTTGTAACTCATAGAAGGCAAAAGGAAAACCATCTAAACTATCATACGATCATACGATACAAAGGAAATTGTATGATTGGGAACACTAACTTTCTCATCCATGATACTATGATACAACACTTATCTTAAGATTGGGACAATGAAAATACCACATCATAGAAGACAATGTAAAAGCCAAATTTAAATCATGCTCAATTATAAAACCTAGTGTTAGGACCTAAGCTCTAATTTTATGAATATTTTTGCAATGTTGGATAAAATTCAAATCCTAGAGCACTAAATTTCACACATGGGACAATAATGAAAAATAATCAGATTAGGTAAAAACATGCTTGGATTTCCTCTGTAGATGAAAACAAAAATATATAGCCCTAACAATCACAATAATTTTAGTATTTTCATCGTAAAATTTGAAAATTAAGCTTAGTGAAAATAGGAGCTATCAATATGATTGTGCTACAAATATTTACATTTCTCTTGCCATAATATTTTACTATTGTGCAAATGAAGGATTTAAATATATTATTTTTATTAAAATTAATTAGATGCTTTAATTATGTGATTTTGTATAATTATTTCTTTGGCTATTATATAATGTGAATCTACACTTGATGGTGTATGTTTATTAAGAAGGACTAGTAGTGGTGCATGGAGTTAGTGGTTAGACCTTTCATGTTAAGCCAATATTGTCCCTATATGGGTGATGTATCTTTTATTGTTATTTTAATCATTTAATAATTGGTAAATCCATATTCATAATACATTATGTGATTAGACCCATGAGCATGGTTGTACATTTAGGATTATGTATCTATCATGAAAGAGATCTAATTAAATGCTATTTTAATGGCTTAGAAGGAATTTAATTATTTGATATTTTATTTTATTATTTTAATTGTTGACAACTTTGCCATAGTTGGATTCCATTTAATTAAAATTGCCAAACTTTGTCTAGGTTAAAAAATGCATTTAATTAAGTGAGCCAATTGTTTTTCTATTTTAATCTTTCACTTTTAAAGTGAATATGAATTCCAAAAAGTGGTTTCTTTCTCACTTCTCACTTTTAAATTAGAATTTGAGAGAAAAAAATCCCAAAACCCTCTTAAGGAGGTATTATTATTTTACTTGTTGTGCAAGCTACAAGCATGGGATCAATGTGGGTTTGATCTTGTTGGATCCGACTTGTTGAGATCTTAGTTTTTTTAGACTTTTGGCATTTTTAGCAGAGTGGTTATTTTATCATGAGCATTCCCATTTTTTCCCTTTTGGTTGTCAGGTAGCGCTCTTTGATTTTTATGCCTTAGCTTCATTCCTGAGTCTATTTTTGGTACTAGTTTTGTAGGAGGCTAAGAACTATTGTTCCTCTTCATTCTTGTATGCTAGCTTGACCCAGTTGGGTGGGTATGAGCATTTGTTTTCCTTTTGGAGTGGGGTTTGGAGGTTTTAGAATTTTATACTAATTATTTTTGCATATGGACTCTAAACCCAAATTTTATTTGATATCTAGTATTTTTATACCAGATTGTTAAAAGGGTTTTAATTTCATTGAATTTTGATAATTTTTTACTTTGCCTTGATTTTTACTTCACCCAATTTCCTTAGGTGTTTTTTGACAATAATGTTGGTCATAGATTCAAATTATTTGTGAGGTTTCCAATTTGACCATATTTTTTCTTCACATCATTGGGATTCGTGAAGAATCCATAGCCTTAGATTTAGACCAATTGAGTGAGTTCATGATGTTTGGTGTTCTGTGGGCTCTATGAGATTCATGTCGAATTTATACTTTTAGACATAGGTTGGTTGAGTGGGATCATACTTGTTTCATTGTTGTATTTCTCATATCCAACCCTTGAATTAGTATTATGTGATTACATTCATGATGATGGTTGGAGTATTATTCATTTCGGGTTTGGGTTGGGAATTTACATTGTCTATGAGCATTGATCATGTAATGACCATGGTTATGTAGGGTAGCTAGTGGAGTGGCTTCTCTCATGCACCCCAATCTAAGAGTGGTCAACCAGGTAACATGAAGAGGCTCTAATAAGAGAAAACCAATTTTATTAATTTAAAAGTAAACTTAATAAAAGATAAGGGTATGGAACACCTAACCTCCTAAGGGAGTTGATTGAAGGTGTGTGTCTTGCCACCTAAGGGAGTTGATTAAAGGCATGGTATCTGGCCTCTTGAGGGATTTGATCAAAGCTACAGTCCAATTCTAGCCTCTTGAGGGATTTTATCAAAGGCTTGAGGTACTTGCATTAGCTGATGGCAAGTAATGAAACCCCACTAGAGTCCTTACATAGTTATCCTATAGTGGTTTTGACTAGTGAGCTAATATACTATATTATCTTCAAGATCATATAGATGTTAGTATCATGTTCTTGTTTGGCATGTGTGTTAGGCTCAAGTGATTATCTTATGTGATTATGGTCAGGTCATTATCTCTATGAGCATGGCAAGTGTGGGCCTATGGGTTCCACATGGTTGGGAGGCATAGCTACCTATATCACTATTGGGGAGTGATGTATAGAGATGGTCTACTTCTAATTTTAGGCCAGTTTTGGATATTCACTTGGTACTTTAGTGTATTCAAATAATGTTATCTTGTGATTTATGTTTTACTTCAAATTTTTTGATATCATGTTAAGATGATGATTAGTATGTTACTTGATGCATTCCTTTATCATGATGTTGTATTATATTTCTAGATGATGTTTCTTACCACTACTTTAGATTAGTTATGCTATGCTAGATTAGCATGTTGGATGTTCTTATTATTATGATGTCAATTGATAATTATTGGTAATAATCATCTCATGAGACAACTCCAACTTTTTTTTGGAAATTTGGGATTTAGTCTCAGGGGTATGGTTAGGGCCCTTGAGGTCCCATTATGCCATTATGGTATGGAGGAAACAAGAATTTTTTTTAATTTGGTGGCTATATTTCTTGTACTTTCCTTCTTGAGGTAGTTGATATATGCACAGGTATTTTCAATATGATGTTTCTTCCTAGATGATTACAATTTTTGCTATGTATTAGATATTGAGCCATTTGATCTCCTTTTTGTTCTCAAGAGATCATTTCTTGATTTACATAGATTAGGTACTCCTTACTGTGCAGGTTTCATGTTTTTATGCCTTTTCTTTATCTTTGTATTTTTTTGTTGGCTATTTTATCACTTGGGAAGGCTACTCAATAGGTCGACTATGTAAAGCCTTGCATGAGGATATATTCTCTTGTGTGAGCATGCATTATCTCTTGCAAGTGTGTACTTCCTCATGTGCACATTCACTCTCTCATGTGTAATATAGAAAAGTCTTGTGTGCAATAATGCAAGTCTCGTACACAACAGTGCAAAGTCTTGTGGGGAAAAGGACATTGTCACATGAGATTGTTAGGATGAGTTTTTGTGCAAAAAAAATAGTGGAAATTTTGGCTTGGCCAAATTTGAAGTTCATTTTGGACACCCTATTGGTTTCCACTGTAGGGCCCATTTGCCGTTGCACCAAAAGCCATGACTGTTAGTGAACATGGAACACCACATAATTAACCACGTATGGGCAGGGGAGCACGTCACATCACCCAACAATCTCCCCCTCGACGCGCATACCAGGTGCTTACGTGGGTCGGGATGGCACCGAGGAGATTTGAACCCATGACCAGGCCAAAACTAGGCTCTGATACCAATTGTAGGGCCCATTTTTCGTTGCACCAAAAGCCATGACTGTTAGTGAACATGGAACACCACATAATTAACCACCTGTGGGCAGGGGAGCGCGTCGCATCACCCAACATCCACACCTTCCTAGTTGAAAACAAGTTTTCTACAAGGTATAAAATATATCTTTTAATTATAAGCTGGCATATATTTACTTATACTTAAGATATATTTTAATATATGCAATGATTCATTTGAGATAGGTTCTAAACCTCTCTGAGTTAATATAAAGATTCTAGAAAATTAAAGGGCTTCAAGGATTTGACTTAGCCAAATTTTAGGGCTTCAAGATTTTAGACTTAGCAAAATTTTAGGATTAAGCATTTTTTTTTGGTATGGTGTCTAGTGGATGAGTGGCTATGACCTTGAGCTCTCTTCTTGTGCATGACCATTTGAGGGTCTCTAATTATAATTGTTGATTATGATATGGTTATTTTGAAATGGACGTATATGTTTAACCATGCTAGGAACTTGTTCATTGTGGCTTAAAAAGAACATCTCTCCTTGTGTATTCTCATGATTCATGTGATTTATAGTTGTAAGTTATGGTTTAGTGTTTGGGGATCTTTGGAAATGTTTGTGAGACTTTTATTTGTGTAGGTGAACATGTGAGTTTAGCCATGTTCTCTATTCTTATTACCTCGTGTATATATTTCATTCTTGCACTTGGTTACTTTATGTTGTTGTTAAGTAATCTATCTTAAGAAGGAAATTATTTAGTGCATGTTTTATCCTTGTGTTCCAAGGATCTCTGGGTGAGGCATTACATCTTGTATCAAATCCCATGTTCAAACATTGGGATCTCTATGTATATATTTCCCACATGGTTGATGTTGTAATTGTAGGAGTGCAATGCACCCCACTTGAGCTTGTTATATCTTGTTGCTTGGGTACCTACTTGGAATTAGCTTTCTTATCTAGTTGTTGTGACTCAGGTAATTTGAGGAGAAGGAAGTGAATCCTTCCTTGTTCTATATTTAGTGCATGTTATATCCTTTTATTCCAAGGATCTCTAGGTGAGGCATCACATATATCCTGCAAGGATGAGACTTGCTCATATACATGTTTGTACATTGATCATGCATTATTTCTCCTGACTTGAGCATGGACATTTTCCCTTTTGGAAATCAGTTTTTGAATGTAGATTGAGAAGAATACAAGATATAATAAATTTATTTTCCACTCCCTTGACCACTTTCTTCATTAAATGAATTCAATTTACATCCTATAATTATCATAAATTCACCAAGGTGGAAACACACTTGTAGGGAGTGTCAAATTGTATATGTCCATAGTGGCTGACATGTACCAAGAGAAAATTCTATTGAACTATGACAATAATCATGACCCCAAGCTCAAGCAAAACCAACATTGGTCATTATCATGAAACACTAAACTCTTAAATATGAAATCATTATTTTATAACATGTGTTTTAGATGTGAAACAAATATACTCCATCATACTTCAAGCAAGATATCTAGCTTCTTTATTTGGGAATTTATTTCAAATAATTAGGGTGCTAGAGCTTAGGATCCCACAATGATGCATGGCTTGATGATGGTTTTCTTGTGCATGTCGATTGATCAAACACCTCATATTCTATTTCAAAGATTTCATCAAACAACTCATTGACTTGTCAGAGCACTTGCATAACTAATCACATTTATTCTAATCATTCATTCTCCTTATCATAACACTATGATTACATTTCAAAAATCCATATCTAAGGGAAAGATTAAAAAAAATCCATTTCATTACTAATGTCATATGTTGATCAAATCGTATGATTTCTTAAATTTTTGCTAACTCAAAGAGGGCATCTTTGTGGCTGGTCATGGTTTATAATGCTTATTAACAATCTGGATTCACTTCTCACTATCTATTCAAATGACCAGTTTTAATCAATCGACGGAGATTCCTTTGCTCACAAATTCTCATTAAGGCTTGTTATACTCATCTAAATTTTTTTTGGATGTATTTAAAGCATTTCTTCCCAACCTGTAATGGCATTATTCTTTGTTTTGAACCTCTATCAAAGATTAGCTTCGAATCACATTTCTCAACTTTATGTCTAGCCAGTAATTATTTCAAAGTTGGAGTTTGGGTTCAATAGTTTGAATTAAGATTAGGGAAAAAAGCATTAGAGAGAGAGAGAGAGAGAGAGAGAGAGAGAGAGAGAGAGAGAGAGAGAGAGAGAGAGAGAGAGAACAATTTGGGTACTAGAGAGAGAGAAGATTTTAGTATTTAGAGAGAATAGTTCTAGTATATAGAGAGAGAGAAAACTTCGTAGAGAGAGAAGGTTTTGGCATTTACTCTTATTTTGGAATTAAAATTTCTCTTAGCTTCTTGGATAAATTATCAAGGTAACCTACAAACACATATAATTGAAAATATAATTTGATTTAAATATATTTTTAATAATTATAGTATTTATCAATTTTAGGAATTTAATTTTGGTGGATTTATCTCTATTTGTGTTTTGATAATGGTTTACTTTTTCCTTATTTGTCATAATATGATTTTATTTGGTCAAGATTAAGATTTAATTTTACTTTAATTTGATTTAGGTGTATAGGGTTAATCATTATATTTACTATAATGTTAATTAATCCTACCCATCAAATAGTATATGGTTAGTTTATTTAGATATATCATTAAGTTCAATATGGTTTACTATTAATTTTAGGATTTTATTTGATTTCTATTCAATTAGGTCTAGAGTTAAAATTCAATTTAGTTTGGTATTATGATTAAGTTTGAATTTTTTCTATTAGTCTTCAATTAGTTTTCATATCATATTTATGATTGATGAATATCTAAAATATAGTTAATATTAATTTAATTAAAGGCTTAAATCTAAAGATTTTTTTTTATGTGTTAGGCTAAAGGTCTTGTTTGGTTCATTAGTTAGAATATGATTCTATTTGGTGTAAGATGGATATTCAATTTTTCTTTAAGGTGTATAGGGTTAATAGTTCAATTATTTTATGTTAATTAACTAAATCTAGTGTATGATATGGCTAGTTCATTTATACATAGTGTTAAGTTAATTCAGTACCAAGGTTAAGTTTAAAGGGTTATATTTGGTTTTGAATATGCAGGGTGACTATTCATTTTTATGTAGTGGTCTATTAATTAAATGATTTTGGCTCAATTTGGTCGAATCTTGTACTTAGGCTTAAAGTTTGTTTAGGATTGAAGACACATTGATTTTCTCTAGAGGGTGTTGGTCTGAATTTTTGTGCAACAGAAGTTTTTGTTAAATTGTAGAAAAGTCAGAATTTTTATTTCTAAGTGAAACATAGGGTTTCTGGATAATCCATCAATAAAGAAAAAAATCATGAAAATCCTATGTTCTCTCTGATCATAAACTGTCGGGCGCGAAACTTTTGAATTTTTAAGTGAGATGAATATTCTATCCCTTTTTACTTTCTGTTTACCCCGAGGTCCCATTTTTCTCATTTTTTTCCAGCCGTCAGATCCAGGTAGATCTACCACTGTCGTTACCTTGCTATGAAAAATTACATACTTTTTAAGCCATGTGAGGTAGTGAGTGCTGAGTATTTTACGAGGTGGGACCACAAAGTGAAGATACGGTGGTTAGAGATTTGTTTTCTGAATGATTTATTATGCAGGTACACATTGCAACTACCATCCAAACGGGGAAGGGGACCCAGTAGAATATCTAAAATTAGAGCCGGAATGATGATTTTTTTGACGCTTTGCCACTTCACTATCGGAAAAATTAGACACTTTGCCGTTAGCGAAGTAGCGAGGCCCATGAAATCTGAAGGGGCGGTGACGTTGCATTTTGCCAATATCGTGACTACACCAGGTGGCGTGACAAGTCATAAATGCCATTGTTAGAAGCAATTTAAATAATAGTAATAATTATCTTCTGCCCCTTGCATTTTCTAGTACAGAATTCATTAAAATTTTAGAGCTCACTACCTCGCTATCGAAAAAACCAGATACTACACCGTTAGCGAAGTAGCGAGGCCTCGTGAAATTTGAAGATCGGCAGGACCTTTGGTGACGTGGAAAGATAATTAGGACTACAGTAAATTTTTGATAGGCACCAAATATGCATAGATCCATTTTTCATTAATGCCTTTCTGACAAAATGTACAAAGAGATCCTGAACATCAGCTTGGAACAGAATCAACGGAGCTCGCTACCTCGCTATGCAAAATTGCATGCTTTTTAAGCCATGCAACATAGCGAATATGAATTAGAAGACCCCATGTAGTTTCCTCACCCTTGATTGAGTATGTGATCAACGACTATCATCTTCTCACTATGAAGAGTTGCGAGGGAGATAATTATAGTGACATAGCGAATAGGGCCCACCGCCTTCTTTCTGAGCAAACCAAGTAGCATATCATTTGATTGATTTCGAATCAGATCGACGATTGTCGCTGCTTTGCTATGGCAAGATGCTCGTTTTTTATGCATAATGAAGTAGTGACATGCTGACACGTGTCCTTAGATGTCAATGGGTCCAGATACAAGCACCATCAAGGAAAGCATGATATACGTGGTAAGTTCTCATTGGGTAAATTGACTAACATGTCAAATGCAACTCCTAGTTGTTCTCTCTGTATCACATGATCTTAGGATCTTTGAAGATAGATGGCGTAGTTTTAAACATAGAATGTAGTGCCACTCCTTATATTAATTAGACATGAAAGCATCGTCCGTGAGAAAAAATAGAGTATAATATAGAGAGATTTCATCAGTTTCATCTTACGCGAGCAAAGATTTGAAGCCATTCTTGTGCAGAAGCAATTACTGAAGGAAAGTGTGCCAAAGCCTGGTAGAAATTGTGAAGTTGTCTATTCACGAAAAGTTTGCGAAAATACAGAGGGAAACAAAGACAAAATTCAAGTATGTAATACTACCATAATCCTCGTAGGCTTTTCAGTTTTGTGAAAAATAAGTCCAAGATGCCTCCGAAGAAGGGATTTTCAGGTGCAGTAAATTATTTGGATAGGAATGTGCATGATGATTTGCTTGAGTTGCTTCCTGAGTCTACTGTAGAGAAAACACAAGTTAAGAGGTTAACCTCATTGAACCCTAGGCTAAGGATAGCTAATGGATTGTATGATAAGGGTAATTGGGTTCAGGATGCTCAGACTTCTCAAACTGTTTTGAGTCTGTTCAAAAAATGGTTCGCAGAAAGGAAATTATATGCCCCTCATGCCAATATATGGAATTTTGATCTTGGAAAGCTTGTTGTTCCCAGTGTGTTTATGGATTATGACCTACTTGAAACTATAGTGAAAAGCTATGATCCATCCACTAAGGTAGTGAGAAGAATGGATGGTGAGGTTTTAATTACCATTAGTCCAAAAGAAATTAGGAAGGTCTTCAGTCTGGAACCTCTCACCATGTATCATGTGCCCATTAATCTGATAGAGTTAGAAAAAGAATATATGTCCAAAAGGGATATAGTTAGACAAGGTGCATTGAAAGCCCACATAGGCAGAATTGGAAACCTACCAACAATAACATCATCTTCTAAAGAACCTTTCAATAAATCATGCTTTAATGCCAGGGCAGTAGAAATATACACGACCCTCTGCAGAGTCTTCAGAGAGGGCGAAGAAGACTTTATTCTAGTGAGCTTCATGTATATGATCACCCAAATCGCTTCTTTTGGTGTAGAAATATTTTTTGATTTTGCATCTTACTTGGCTAATGAGATTCACAATAGATTGGTGGGGATTGCAAAGGGCAAGGTGCAAAAGGGTTTGGGGTTAGTACTCCCTATTGATGCATATGTTTCTTTTTAAAGGGGTTACATATTTCGGTAAAGAAATGGTTTTAAATAGGGAACAAAAAGGGGAGGCACTACCAGTTCAATTATGGAGTGCAGACATGACTTGGGAAGCAGAAAATGCTAGTTTTGTTAGATTTGATAGGCACTTTGCTTCTAAACTAAGATGCCTCATATTGAGTGACAATCCCAGAATTCCTAAGGCACTAATGCATCTTGTTAGGCCTATGGACAGACCCAATAGTTTAAAAGTTTCACATAATTGGGGAGATATTATCCCATGTCCAGTCTCAACTATCATTAGGATCTATGGGTTCAAAGGGACACCCCATGTACTACCCTATCAGGTACCTTTAAAGGTAGGGGTAGCTGAATTTTTATGGCAGTTGGGAGGAGTGGAGGAAACCTTTTTGCACAAAAGGGGAACAGGATCAATTTTTCCTACTTGCACTATAGCTCACCAGTTTGTAATAACTAAAGAAGGGTGGATCTTCCCCTACAAATTTTTGGATTGGTATAAGATGGCAGTATCTCATGCTCATTTTTGTGACACAGAAGACTTCTTTAATTCTGCTCTTAGATATAGGATCAAGCTTTGTCCAAGTCAGCATGATTTCTACTTCCCTGAAGATATAATAAGGAATGAATGCTCTCTCCAGGAGCAAGAAACAAAGAAAGAAAAATGGAGAGTCTATTCAAAAGTTTTGGAATTCATTAATTGTTTTGACAAAGATTACAGTCCTCTTAGTAATGCTGCAACTAATGCAGATAGGATAAATAAGCTCATGGGTACATTTTCAAAAATAATGGAGGTAATGAATGAAAAGAAACAACATTTTATTGATTCTTTTCTAGATAAAGCTAGAGAAGTTATGAGGAAATTGGGTTTCACCCCTAACATAGGAGAAGGTCCACTGGTTGTCTGAAAGAGGATAGGATATACTATTATTCGGGAGCAGATGCCCATTGTAAACAAAGAAAAATAGGTAATTGAATCTACTAGTACTATGCTTAAAGAAAGACCCCCTGAACCTTCTCCCAAAAGAAGAAAAATAATAAGGGAAGAGGAATCCCATGATGAAGGTTACTCACCTTCCCAAACTCCAATGAGAATTGAGAAAGAGCAGCTCACCAATGAGCAAATTGAACAAATGGGGTCGCAAGGAGGAGTTTTTGTTACTCAAGTAGAAATTGATGAAGGGAACCCCCAGGAGCCTCCTGTGCGAAGTTTTGAATTAACTGTAGCAGATTTCAGAGGAAGGGAATTAGACCCTATTTTGGAGTAGGCCAGTTAGCAATTTTTGTCTGATAATAGCGTTGTAAAATCTAGGGCTTTCCATCAATTTTCATGGAGGGCAAACATGCACATTTTTGAACAAAGGTGTAGGAATATGAAAGCAGAGCATCCAGAAATGGATGAAGCCTCCATTCAGAATCAAATAAAAGAAAAAATGATACAAGAATTCCAAAATATAACCCCTGACGAGGGTAGACAGATGGTGAAAAACGCAAATATTTTATTATTGCCCAATTGGGATATTGCCAATGCCTTAATTTTTAATTTTGTGTGAAATAATTTAGGATTACAGGATCCAGATAAAAAGGAATTCTTAGGAAGAGCATTCAGTAATGATCAAGCTGCCCTTGTTATGTGGTCACTAAGAAGAGGATCCAGGACTACTCCATTACATCCTGATGATTCAGGACTAGCAGGGAATATCATTGTGAGGAGGGTTGTAGATACTTCAAATGTACAGGCAACCTACATGAATGTGGACTATTCTAAATTTTTCTTGGCCACTGCAGAAAGAGAAGAAAAGGAAATGACTGATTTGCAGAGTAAGTATGAAATAGTGGTGGATGCCTACAATCAAGAAGTAAAAAAAAGAATTGAGCTGGAAAACAGGGTATCTCAATCAGAGAAGATACTTGGGAAAAGAAAGGTGGGAGAATCTAGTACACTTAGAATTGCGTACCCTTCACAGTCATTTTTTGGATCAAAACCTATCATTGAAATACCTGACACCCCTGAAAGGCCCCAATTCTATACTGCAGAGGACTTAGAAGTAGAAAAAAAAAAATTGCATGAGTTGCAGATAGAATTGAGAAATCAATATGAAGAAAAGTTGAAATAGGGTATATTATATTTAAGGGATAAAATACAATGTTCAAAATTCTTTGATTAGTTGGCCAGAATTGCAGCCCTCATGGATGAGTTGAACAGGGATAAGGATAAGCTGACTCTTCTTGCACAGAAATGGAGGGAGAGAAATAATGATATTACAATCATATGTATATCTGCAGTTCAAATGCCCTATCATCAAGTTGAGAAGATTTTTGATTTATTAAATAAGCTAGAGAATTTTGATGATGAAAGGGATTCTTTACAGAGAATATTAACACTCTGCTTTTCCCAATACATCGCTGAAAATTTCACACTTTTTCCTTGTGCTTTAGAATTTGTGGATATGCTAAAAGAAAAAGAAAAGTGGAAAAGGGAGATGGATGAATTATTAAATGAAAGAATGATAAACATCATGAGTGAGACTGGCCACTGGTTATGGGCTAAGACTAATGAGGAACTAGTAAAAGTACAGTTATTTTATACTGATATGGCGAAAGAATTTGATGTTTTAGAAGAAAATGCAAATTCCTTAATAATGATACAAAGAGAAGTTTTGAGCTTTGATTGGCCAGATGATGATGCTTTTAATAAATGGAAAAATTAGTTTCCAGAACAAATATCAAAAGATGATGAGGAAGAAAGTGAAAAAGTAACAATCACCCCCGAAGTTAATACTAAGGACACAGAAACTCCCTAGGTTACTGAAGACAATACATCACTTTCAAACCTCATGGCTACTTACTCTGAGGATGAAGAATAATTGGAGAATCAGATCCCATCTTCTTGTTAAAACAAATGAGAAGTATAACAGAAAGGGACCCACCCAGGATGTTTTGATGTGTTAGCTTCTCTGTTATTTGTTTTTGTCTTTTACTACAGACATTCGTTAGTATCTTGTAAAGGACACATGTCACTCTCTTTAGCCCTAAGATTTTCGCATCTCACACTATTTAAGTGAGATCCCAAGGCTAAACAAGGGTCCAAATTCTTTTTCTTCTAAGTATTGTGCTTAGTCTAGTTTTTGGTCCAAATTTTGAAGGCAAGTTTGTAATGTGTTTCTCTATCAAATTTTCTGAAAATACATGAATATAGAATGAACTTTGTTTATTTCTGAAGGCTATTCTAAGTTTATTGTAAAAGATGTACCATTTTCAAAGGAAATGAATACAAACTATGAACTGTCCCCATATCAGTTCTTTCTAAATTTTGTCTCCTGCTCAATACTTAGCTACCTTGATGTTGTATGAGTAAAAGCCTGTACAATTGAATGCAATCTAGTTAGGTTTTATATCCATCTATCATTGCTGTTAATTCAATGGATTAAGTAAAATCTTTGATGAATGTGATAAGATTCCTCAAGTATTGAAAAGGATTTTGAATGATAAGTTCTGATAAGAATTGTTGATACAGTTTTTTGTAAGGCAACAAATTAGATCTTAGATTTTGCTATAGACTCTGAACCTTCAATGGATTAGGCACTGATCAAGTTATTTCAGCTGAAGGAGAAGTATCTTACAAATGGTTTTTTCAAATGCATCATCAAATCAAATTTTACTTTTATTTCCTTTAGATCTTCAAAGTTGGCCAGCACTTGTCTGCATGAAACCTTTTTAGCTTCAGTTAGCCACTGTTGTTGAAAATGTCTGCAGATCTATAGAAGACTTCTTGGCCATATCTGTTTATGGAATGTGTTTGGAAAGTTAGTAAGAATTATGTATATATTTGAGGATTTTGAAATGAAAATCAGAATGAAACTAAGAATAATCCTCATACAGTCATTTCATATCTGAACCATCCCTGGGTATACGCACCCTGGTTGTGCAGAGCCAAAAGAGTAGAAAACCATTTGTAGTTTTGTTGAAGTTGGGTCCAAATACCTTACATATGCAATTGTTGATAAGAATAGGCTAGTCTTTAGATTGTGTATGTACTTTCATTCTAGTATTAAGCTTTTTGTCACTTATTAGTTTTAGTACCTTTTAAAACACCAACAAAATGGCGACTCTACTGGGGATGATAGACTACTGGAGTCTATGCAAGAATTCAAAATCTATGGGAGAGCAGACCACACATTTGGCAAGATGACAACTTCTTTAGAGAGTACAAAGCAACACAAAAAACAAGGAACCAGACTACACAAGGATATTTACAAGGATTTACAGAAAAAGAAAAATGACAGGAAACCCTAAAGACTACTCTTCATGGAAGAAAATAAGTATTTTTAAAGAAAAATACCTCTTCAAGAACTATCCATGAACTGGAAATTCAAAAATATTGTCAGATATATCTTTGATTATATAAGAATCTTCACCCCAAGTATTCTCAATGAGATATGGGCCTAACCAGATAGGATCAAATTTGCCATGTTTTCCTTTATCTTCAATTCTGGCATTCCACATCAAGACTAGATCTCCATTTTCAAATTTTCTTCTTACAGTCTTTTTATCATAGATTTTCTTGACTTGCAATTGCAACTTTTGGTTCCTCAAAGATGCTTCTCTTCTAGTTTCGGTCAATCCTACCAATTCATCCATTCTTTCTTGCATTTCATCTGTAGTATCTTCATCATATAACTGGATGTAATTGTATAGTCCCATCAAGTTTTTCTGAGGCATTCTGGCTTGAATTTCGTACACTAAATCAAATGGAGCTACACCAATTGCTTTCTTTACAGTTACTCTGTCAGCCCATATTGCCAACTGTAACTTGGAATCTCATGCCTTTTTATTATCATCCAAGGTTCTCTTAATGATGTTCAACAAGCTCTTATTTGTGGACTTAGCTTGTCCATTCCCTTGTGGATGATATGGAGCAGATGATGATCTTGTCATTCCATATTTATCACAAAATTTGATGAAATCCTCAGATCTGAAACACATAGCATTATCTGTGACAATTCTCTGTGGACATCCAAATCTAGAAATAATGTTATTCAACAGGAAATTATTTACCACCTTGCTTGTCACATTTCTTGTGGGGATAGCCTCTACCCACTTTGTAAAGTAGTTAGTAGCAACCAGAATCCAAGAATAGCTAGTGCTAGACTTGGGGAAAATCTCTCCTATGAAGTCCAGACCCCATTGTTGAAAAGGTGCTTGAGTCTCAACTGGTTTCAATGGAGTATTTCCTGAGAATTTCAGCTTTCCAACAAACCTCTGACAAGGATCACATTTTCTAACCATAACTTGAGCATCCTTGAACAGATAAGGCCACCAGAATCTAGCCCTCATTATCTTATGTGCAGTAGTTTTGGGCATGTAATGTCCTCCACATACTCCAACATGCATTTCTTTCAAAATCTCTTTTGCCTTTTCTTTATCCACTCATTTCAACAGAATTCCCTCAAAATTTCTCCACCATAAGTTATTTTGGACAATTATGTACCTGATGGCTTGCAATTTAGTATTCCTTTTTTCATTGTCAGGCAGATGGGGAGGAGCTTCCATATGTTGCAAATAATATATGACATTGGTGTACCAATCACATTGGTCCATGTCACATAAGTCGATTTTGAGATCATCATTTACCAGATTTATTTGATTTGCCTCTAGATTAGTTTCAGCCATGAGTTTGGCCAAACCTTGACCTCTTACTAATTTTGTTATTTGTATATCAATGTTAAATTCCTGGATTCTATTGATCCACCTACACCTCCTGCCTAAAACTTCCTGCTGAGAGAATATATCCTTGACTGCAGCACTAGGTACAAAATTGATAATAGTAGCACCTACCAAGTAACTTCTAAAAGCTTTTACAACTTTTACCAAAGCATATACTTGCTTTTCATTTATCTCATACTTCAATTTAGCAGGCTATAGTGATTTATCAATGTATCAATGTATACTGATTTACCCCAAGGTGGTAGGAAGAACCAAAATAAGAAAAAAATAGATCCGAATCCTATTTGGAAACCCAAAGGTAATGCATCCGTCAATTCCTATTATCAACCAGTAATAGGAAGAGAGTCTTCTTCGCTTAGCTCAGAATCTGAAACTACAAGACTCTTAGGAGGCATTTTCAGTACCCCTTTACCAGATGAGAGAGTTTTTCAAGATAAGGATGTGTCTACTATGGGAGTTGCTTCATTAAGACTAGATCCTGTAGCCGATATAAATTATAGGCTAGGATTTAGGAGTTCATCTGATAATCTTTTTAATCCTAGAGTAGCCCCATACATAGAACCAAACCTTATAGATCTGGATGACCCTGTTGATTCTGAGGCAACTTCTGCAGATCCTAAAGAAGTGTACTCTGAGATAGAATTTTTGAAGAAATGGATTGCTGAGGAAGAAGCTAAATGCATTTGTCTTGAAAAAGAGAAGGAGCAAGCCACCTTAGATGCCATAATAGAAAGAGATGCTCTGTTAAGAAGGATGGCTGCTTTGAAAGAGAAAAATAAAAAATTAGAAGAGAATACCACAACTCTCCATAAGGATATTTTTGGAGATGTTGATAATCTGAGAGATAAAGTGCAAGAACAGGAGAAACACCTAAATCAAAGGCAAGAACCAGTTATTGCTCAAGTTCAAGCCTACAAACCTATTCAAATTGATCCTGTAGAGCCCACTACAAAAGCTCCAGATAAAGGGAAAGGCAAGGCTATAGGAATCCAAATAAATGAGCCTCAAGCTATACCAAGAAAACCTATACAACCCTCCATGTCAAAGTTAGATCTAGATCTTGAGAAGGCTCAAAAAGAGAGGGAAGATCTTGCAAAAGAACTTGAGAAGGTTGAAAATGAAGCTCAAGCTGCAGAAACTAGAAGGAAAATCCAATTCATAAAGTCTAATTCTGCATTTCCTTCATGGCCCAATTTGTCTATCCCACCTGCAAATCCTACAACAGTTAGTGCTCCCACAATTTCAACCCAGGGAATACCCCAATCTGCCCCTACCTCATCCCCAAATATTGGCACCCAAGTCCCATTTGTCCCACCACAATAGTCCCAAGCTGCTCCCCTGAGTCAAGCTAATATAGCTAGCACCTCAAATGTTCCTGGTTTCTAGAAGAAACCTATATACCTAGAAAAGTACAGACAAATATCATTTTCTTGTATTCCTAGTGCCCCCCATCCCATATCATTTGATTTAAGAGATAAAGTGGTTAAGTTTTTTGGAAATAATGCTATTATTGGTGAAGAACATTTGAGGACTTTCATTGACATGTTGAATGATTATGAAGTTGAACACAAAGACATGGTAATGAAATTGTTTGTGCATTCATTAACAGAGGATGCAAGGGATTGGTTCAGGAGGTTGCTTGATGACAGTATTACCTCATGCAGTGATATGGAAAAGTTTTTTAAAGTGCAGTATGGGGACAAGACCAATGCGGGATTCATGTTGAATGAGTTCAAAAATATCAAGAAGAATCCAAATGAGTCCACATTTGATTTCAATGTGAGATTCCAAAAGGGTATTTACAAACTTTTTCAATTCATGAGGTTAAATGAAGACGTCTGTCTCACAACCTATTTCAATGCTTTTGATAGCAAAATGGCTTATCAATTGAGGGATAAAGATCCTAAAAATTTGAGAGATGCCTATAGAGTTGCAGTAAATATAGAGAATAATAGAAAGGCATCCGGCAAACTAGGTAGGAGGGATGATCCTAAACTTTTTAATTCTAAGAACAATAATAAAAGGGAGGGTGACAGAACCCCTATAGGAAAAAAGCCCGAAGAACCTACTATATGCCAGGTTTTAGAAATGCTCAAGAACATGAATCCCACTAGTTTCAATAAGCCAAATGTTGCTGAAAGACCCCCTATGAATAACAACAACTTCAATAGATAGCCTAGGATGCAGAATTACCCTTATACCACTCAGTGGAAAGATGGTAAACCAGTTCCTAACTAGACCCAAAATGTGAAGGACAAGGGTACTCCAGACCCCCTGCAAAGGAACATTGTAAATATGAATGATGATGTACCACGGTGCATTATATTCCAATCACCTCATTCTGCTGATTATTGTGATGTTGCTCAGTCATTTGCCCAAGCCCAAGGAGTGCAAGCTGAAGAAGAAATTGAAGATAAAAGTCATGACGATATAAGCTACAATATGGTGAGCATGTATGATGATTTGATAGATTCTGATTTAGAAGAGCCTGAAAATGATGTTACTAGCCAAAGAATTGCTTACCAGCTACATCATCAGCAAGTACTCTCAAATGATGAAGGGTATGATGCAGATAAGGTATGCAGTACATTTTTTGATGTGGGTCTCACAAGTCTAAGAATGCCCTCCAAGGAGGAAATTGACAGAATTACAGCCGAAATGATTTTAAAAGTTCATAGCAATTATAATTTGAGAAATAGAGCAATAAAAAATGATGCAAGAAAGCCATCTAGTGTCTTCATCAAGGAAATCACTCATAAGATAAATGATCAAGACAAGAAAGTCCATGTAGATGTGCCTAAAATCAAGGAGAACAAGGGTAAGAAATGGGAACCAAAGAAGAAGATTCAATTTCAGATAAGTGAAGCAACAAAGCCAGTTGTGCAACCAAAGAAATCAGAACCAGATGTTGTAAAGCAAAATGTGGTGCCTACTACTCAAAAGACTCTGACTCCAAGTACTATTGTAAAACCTACTGTGGTTGAACCTGTTGATATGATATCCATGTTATCTCAAATTACTATAAAAGTGCCCCTGTCTGAACTTTTTAGAACTGAAGAACATAAGAATAAGGCTTTTTCATGGTTGGGTGTAATAGCAAACAATAATATTATTGTTAACCAAACTATGCCCCAACAGACCCCATTAGTAATAGAGGACAGTGGTATCATATCCCAGATTCCTCAAATGTTTCTAGATGATTCCTTAGTGGCATTCATAGAAGATATTAATCCCTTTTTCCTTAGTCTAATCATAAAAGGGAAGACCCTAAAAAATTGCATGATAGACTCAGGAGCTTCCAACACTATAATGCCTTTCAAGGTAATGGAAGCCTTAGGATTGAAGGTAGATACCAAGCAAGGTAGATGCAGAGGGATGGATGCTAGAGAAGTCCCAGTCATAGGTACTATAAATGCCCTACCATTCAAATTGGCTGCATATCCTGAAGTAGAATTAACCATGTCTATCCTTGTGGTAGATATACCTCCACATTACAGAATGTTACTCTCCAGAAAATGGAGTGCTGCCATGGGGGGAAGCCTACAATGTGATCTTACTTATGCCACTTTTCATATAAGGGACAAAGCTGTTAGGGTAAATAGGGAACCAAGGGTTAACCACATCTTAGGTGAAGAAATTGACAAAGATACCACTTGTTTCCTAGATACTGGGATTAATGCTTTCAGGGCTGAATTAATTATTCAAGAAGTTGAAAATTTACCTGCTATCATCGAGAATGAGGTTGAATGTTGCATGAATTCACCAAAATTATGGACAATGTTCTTTGATGGGGCTAGTTCTAAAGAGGGTGCAGGGGCAAGTGTAGTCTTTGTGTCCCCTAAGAATAACACTTTTAGGTATTCATTCACCTTGAAGTTTGCCTGCACTAATAATATTGCAGAGTATGAAGCATTGCTGCTAGGGCTCAAAGTTGCCATACATCATAAAATTAAGAAATTATATGTCATAGGGGATTTTAAACTAATTATCTCTCAGATCAAAGGAACCTATTCATCAAAAAATAGGAGATTGAAACAATATAGAAATGCAGTCTGGGATTAGATAGAATTCTTTGATGCATTTGGGATCACATGGAGAGATAGAACACAAAATAAGATGGCCGATCTGTTGGAAAATGTAGCCATCAAGCCAAAAGAAATATCATTTGCAAGAATCTCCTAGATTGAGGTGCAAAACAGGCCTTCGATACCTGACAACATTGAAAATTGGCAGGTTTTTGAAGATGATAAGGATATTACAAATTTTTTGTTAAATGAAGACAAGTATCACGGTCAGGAGATGGATTGTAGTGGACTAATTGAAACTATAAATGGGAAGGAAACCATTTTTGGTCAAGAAATAATGCAATTGAAAAAAAATAAGATGCCAAAGGGGTTAGTAGTCTTGGAAAATATTTTTGATAATCAAGACAGAGTAAAATTCGGAGTAACTGACCCCAAACCCCAGGAGTCGAAAGAAATAAACTTGGGTACTGATGAAGTTCCTAAAAGGGTCTATATTGGCCAACATTTTCCTGTTGAAATCAGGAAAACCTTGATTGACCTACTTAGAAAATAAAGACATGTTTTTGCTTGGTCATATGATGACCTTAAGGCTTACAGGGAGGATCTTTTCTAGCATGTCATACCATTGAAGGAAAATGTAAGAGCTTTTAGGCAAAAACAGAGACCGATCAATCCTACCCTTGCCCCAAAAATGCAAGAAGAACTGATAAAACTAAGAGATGGTGGAATAATCAAACCAATTAGGCATTCCACCTGGGTTTCAAACCTGATTCCTATTAGGAAGAAGAATGGAGATATTAGGCTTTGTGTTGATTTTAGAAATTTAAACATTGCATCTCTGAAAGACAATTATGGCTTACCTAATATGGAAGCCATGTTACAACAAGTGACTGGCTCTGAATTGATGTCAATGGTGGATGGCTTTTTTGGATATAATCAAGTTCTAGTAAAAGAAAGTGAACAGTTTAAGATAGCCTTCACAACCCCTTGGGGAACATATGTGTATGTGAGGATGCCTTTTGGCTTGATTAATGCAGGAGCTACATTCCAAAGAGCCATGGATGTAGCATTTCATGAGTATATTGACAGATTTATGGTTGTGTACCAGGATGATCTTATAGCATATTCTAACAAGGCTGAAGATCACTGCAAACACTTGGAAATTTTTTTTATAAAAGCCCTGGAATATGGGGTATCTTTAAACCCAAAGAAATGCACATTCAGGGTCACAGAAGGAAAGTTATTAGGACACATAGTGTCTAAGGATGGGGTAAAAATAGATCTTGAGAGGGTAGTAGCTATTGACAAAGTCTCCAAACCAAAAAATGTGAAAGGAATTCAGTCCTTTTTTGGCCATGTCAATTTTCTGAGGAGATTTATTACCAATTTTGCTGAAATCAATAGACCCATCTCAAAGATGCTAAAGAAAGGAGCTGTTATAGATTGGAATGGTGAACCCTCACAAGCATTCCAAGATATAAAAAC
This sequence comes from Cupressus sempervirens, assembly GCA_028749045.1. Taxonomy (NCBI): domain Eukaryota; kingdom Viridiplantae; phylum Streptophyta; class Pinopsida; order Cupressales; family Cupressaceae; genus Cupressus; species Cupressus sempervirens. Next base: position 779,057,281 of record CM053791.1, read on the forward strand.
TACAATAAAGAATGCTCTAGTATTGAGGACCCCAAATTATGCAAAGCCCATGCATATTTTCTCTTTTGCATCATTCCATACTGTAGCTACAGTCTTATTATAGAAAAATCAAGAAGGATATGAGCAACCTATTGCATTTTTAAGCAAGTCACTACAGCCTGCTGAATTCAAGTATGAGATAAATGAAAAGCAAGCATATGCTTTGGTAAAAGCTGTAAAAGCTTTCAAAAGTTACTTGGTAGGTGCTACTATTATCGCTTTTGTACCTAGTGCTACAGTCAAGGATATATTCTCTCAGCAGGAAGTTTCAGGAAGGAGGTGTAGGTGGATCAATAGAATCCAAGAATTTAACATTGATATACAAATAACAAAATTAGTAAGAGTTCAAGGTTTGGCCAACTCATGGCTGAAACTAATCTAGAGGCAAATCAGATAAATCTGGTAAATGATGATCTCAGAACTGACTTATGTGACATGGACCAATGTGATTGGTACACCAATGTCATATATTATTTGCAACATATGGAAGCTCCTCCCCATATGCCTGACAATGAAAAAAGGAATACTAAATTGCAAGCCATCAGGTACATAATTGTCCAAAATAACTTATGGTGGAGAAATTTTGAGGGAATTCTGTTGAAATGTGTGGATAAAGAAAAGGCAAAAGAGATTTTGAAAGAAATGCATGCTGGAGTATGTGGAGGAAACTACATGCCCAAAACTACTGCACATAAGATAATGAGGGCTAGATTCTGGTGGCCTTCTCTATTCAAGGATGCTCAAGTTATGGTTAGAAAATGTGATCCTTGTCAGAGGTTTGTTGGAAAACTGAAATTCTCAAGAAATACTCCATTGAAACCAGTTGAGACTTAAGCACCTTTTCAACAATGGGGTCTAGACTTCATAGGAGAGATCTTTCCCAAGTCTAGCACTGGCTATTCTTGGATTCTGGTTGCTACTGACTACTTTACAAAGTGGGTAGAGGCTATCCCCACAAGAAATGCGACAAGTAAGGTGGTAAATAATTTCTCGTTGAATAACATTATTTCTAGATTTGGATGTCCACAGAGAATTGTCACAGATAATGCTATGTGTTTTAGATCTGAGGAGTTCATCAAATTTTGTGATAAATATGGAATGAAAAGATCATCATTTGCTCCATATCATCCACAAGGGAATGGACAAGCTGAGTCCACAAATAAGAGCCTATTGAAGGTCATCAAGAGAACCTTGGATGATAATAAAAAGGCATGGGATTCCAAGTTACAGTTGGCAATATGGGCTGACAGAGTAACTATAAAGAAAGCAATTGGTGTAGCTCCATTTGATTTAGTGTACGGAATTCAAGCCAGAATGCCTCAGAACAACTTGATGGGACTATACAATTATATCCAGTTATATGATGAAGATACTACAGATGAAATGCAAGAAAGAATGGATGAATTGGTAGGATTGACCGAAACCAGAAGAAAAGCATCTTTGAGGAACCAAAAGTTGCAATTGCAAGTGAAGACACTCTATGATAAAAGGACTGTAAGCAGAAAATTTGAAAATGGAGATCTAGTCTTGATGTGGAATGCCAGAATTGAAGATAAAGGAAAACATGGAAAATTTGATCCTATCTGGTTAGGCCCATATCTCATTGAAAATACTTGGGGTGAAGATTCTTATATAATCAAAGATATATCTGACAATATTCTTGAATTTCTAGTTCGTGGACAGTTCTTGAAGAGGTATTTTTCTTAAAAAATACTTATTTTCTTCCATGAACAGTAGTCTTTAGGGTTTCCTGTCATTTTTCTTTTTCTATAAATCCTTGTAAATATCCTTGTGCAGTCTAGTTCCTTATTTTTTGTGTGTTGCTTTGTGCTCTCTGAAGAAGTTGTCATCTTGCCAAATGTGTGGTCTACTCTCCCATAGATTCTAAATTCTTGCATAGACTCAAGTAGTCTATCATCCCTAGAGAGAGCCACTGTTGGTCTGACTTTTTGTGCAACAGAAGTTTTTGTTAAATTGTAGAAAAGTCAGAATTTTTATTTCTAAGTGAAACATAGGGTTTCTGGATAATCCATCCATAAAGAAAAAACTCATGAAAACCCTATGTTCTCTCTGATCATAAACTATCGGGCGCGAAAATTTTGAATTTTTAAGTGAGATGAATATTTTGTCCCTTTTTACTTTCTATTTCCCTCGAGGTCCCCTTTTTCTCATTTTTTACCAGCTGTCAGATCCAAGTAGATCTACTACTATCATTACCTTGCTATGAAAAATTGCATGCTTTTTAAGCCATGTGAGTAGCGAGTGCTGAGTATTTTATGAGGCGTGACCGCAAAGTGAAGATACGGTGGTCAGAGATTTGTTTTCTGAATGATTTATTGTGTAGGTACATGTTGCAACTACCATCCAAATAGGGAAGGGGACCCAGTAGAATATCTGAAATTAGAGCCGGAATGATGATTTTTCTGATGCCATGTATCATGTGCCCATTAATTTGATAGAGTTAGAAAAAGAATATATGTCCAAAAGGGATATAGTTAGACAAGGTGCATTGAAAGTCCACATAGGCAGAATTGGAAACCTACCAACAATAACATCATCTTCTAAAGAACCTTTCAAGAAATCATGCTTTAATGCCAGGGCAGTAGAAATATACAAGACCCTGTGCAGAGTCTTCGGAGAGGGTGAAGAAGACTTTATTCCATTGAGCTTCATGTATATGATCACGCAAATCTCTTCTTTCAGTGTAGAAATATTTTTTGATTTTGCATCTTACCTGGCTAATGAGATTCACAATGGATTGGTGGGGATTGCAAAGGGCAAGGTGGAAAAGGTTTGGGGTCAATACTCCCTATTGATGCATATGTTTCTTTTTAAAGGGGTTACATATTTCAGTAAGGAAATGGTTTTAAATAGGGAACAAGAAGGGGAGGCACTACCAGTTCAATTATGGAGTGCAAACATGACTTGGGAAGCAGAAGTTTTGTTAGATTTGATAGGCACTTTGCTTCTAAACTATGATGCCTCATATTGAGTGACAATCCCAAAATTCCTAAGGCACTAATGCATCTTGTTAGGCCTATGGACAGACCCCATAGTTTAAAAGTTTCACATAATTGGGGAGATATTATCCCATATCCAGTCTCAACTATCATTAGGATCTATGGGTTCAAAGGGACACCCCATGTACTACCCTATCAGGTACCTTTAAAGGTAGGGGTAGCTGAATTTTTATGGTAGTTGGGAGGAGTGGAGGAAACCTTTTTGCACAAAATGGAAACAAGATCATTTTTTCCTACTTGCACTATAGCTCACCAATTTGTAATAACTAAAGAAGGGTGGATCTTCCTCTACAAATTTTTGGATCGATATAAGATGGCAGTATCTCATGCTAATTTTTGTGACACATAAGACTTCTTTAATTCTACTCTTAGATATAGGATCAAGCTTCATCCAAGTCAGCATGATTTCTACTTCCCTGAAGATATAATAAGGAATGAATACTCTCTCCAGGAGCAAGAAAAAAAGAAATAAAAATGGGGAGTCTATTCAAAAGTTTTGGAATTCATTAATTGTTTTGACAAAGATTACAGTCCTCTTAGTAATGCTACAACTAATGCAGATAGGATAAATAAGCTCATGAGTACATTTTCAAAAATAATGGAGGTAATGAATGAAAAGAAACAACATTTTATTGATTCTTTCCCAGATAAAGCCAGAGAAGTTATGAGGAAATTGGGTTTCACCCCTAACACAGGAGTAGCTCCACTGGTTGTTCGAAAGAGGACAGGATATACTGTTATTCGAGAGCAGATGCCCATTGTAAACAAAGAAAAATAGGTAATTGAATCTACTAGTACTGTCCTTGAAGAAAGACCCCCTGAACCTTCTCCCAAAAGAAGAAAAATAATAAGGGAAGAGGAATCCCATGATGAAGGTTACTCACCTTCCCAAACTCCAATGAGAATTGAGGAAGAGTAGCTCACCAATGAGCAAATTGAACAAATGGGGTTAGAAGGAGGAGTTTTTGTTACTCAAGCAGAAATTGATGAAGGGAACCCCCAAGAGCCTCCTGTGCCAAGTTTTGAATTAACTGTAGTAGATTTCAGAGGAAGGGAATTAGACCCTGTTTTGGAGCAGGCCAGTCAGCAATTTTTGTTTGATAACAGCTTTGTAAAATCTAGGGCTTTCCATTAGTTTGCATGGAGGGAAAACATGCACATTTTTGAACAAAGGTGTAGGAATATGAAAGTAGAGCATCCAGAAATGGATGAAGCCTCCATTCAGAATCAAATAAAAGAACAAATGATACAAGAATTCCAAAATATAACCCCTGATGAGGGTAGACAGATGGTGAAAAATGAAAATATTTTATTATTGCCCAATTGGGATATTGCTGATGCCTTAATTTTTAATTCTGTGTCAAATAATTTAGGATTACAAGATCCAGATCAAAAGGAATTCTTAGGAACAACATTCAGTAATGATCAAGCTGCCCTTGTTATGTGGTCACTAAGAAGAGGATCCAGGACTACTCCATTACAGCCTGATGATTCATGACTAACAGGGAATATCATTGTGAGGAGGGTCACTGATACTTCAAATGTATAGGCAGCCTACATGAATGTGGACTATTCTAAATTTTCCTTGGCCACTGCAGAAAGGGAAGAAAAGGAAATGACTGATTTGTAGAGTAAGTATGAAATAGTGGTGGATGCCTACAATCAAGAAGTAAAAAAGAGAATTGAGCTGGAAAATAGGGTATCTCAATTGGAGAAGATACTTGGGAAAAGAAAGGTGGGAGAATCTAGTACACTTAGAATTGCGTACCCTTTTTAGTCATTTGTTGGATCAACCCCTATCATTGAAATACCTGACACCCCTAAAAGGCCCCAATTCTATACTGCAGAGGACTTTGAGGCAGAAAAAACAAAATTGCATGAGTTGCAGATAGAATTGAGAAATCAATATGAAGAAAAGTTGAAACAGGGTATAATATATTTGAGGGATAAAATACAATGTTCAAAATTCTTTGATCAGTTGGCCAGAATTGCAGCCCTCATGGATGAGTTGAACAGGGATAAGGATAAGCTGACTCTTCTTGCACAGAAATGGAGGGAGAGAAATAATGATATTACAATCATATGTATATCTACAGTTCAAATGCCCTATCATCAAGTTGAGAAGATTTTTGATTTATTAAATAAGCTAGAGAATTTTGATGATGAAAGGGATTCTTTATAGAGAAGATTAACACTCTGCTTTTCCCAATACATCGCTGAAAATTTCACACTTTTTCCTTGTGCTTTAGAATCTGTGGATATGCTAAAAGAAAAAGAAAAGTGGAAAAGGGAGATGGATGAATTATTAAATGAAAGAATGATAAACATCATGAGTGAGACTGGCCACTGTGTCTGGGCTAAGACTAATGAGGAACTAGTAAAAGTAGAGTTATTTTATACTTATATGGGGAAAGAATTTGATGTTTTAGAAGAAAATGAAAATTCCTTAATAATGATACAAAGAGAAGTTCTAAGCTTTGATTGGCCAGATGATGATGCTTTTAATAAATGGAAAAATTAGTTTCTAGAACAAATATCAGAAGATGATGAGGAAGAAGGTGAAAAAGTAACAATCACCCCCGAAGTTAATACTGAGGACATAGAAACTCCTCAGGTTACTGAAGACAATACATCACTTTCAAACCTCATGGCTACTTACTCTGAGGATAAAGAATAATTGGAGAATCAGATCCCATCTTCTTGTTAAAATAAATGAGAAGTATAACAGAAAGGGACCCACCCAGTATGTTTTGATGTGTTAGCTTCTCTGTTATTTGTTTTTGTCTTTTACTACAGACATTTGTCAGTATCTTTTAAAGGACACATGTCACTCTCTTTAGCCCTAAGCTTGTTGCATCTCACACTATTTAAGTGAGATCCCAAGGCTAAAGAAGGGTCCGAATTCTTTTTCTTCTAAGTATTGTGCTTAGTCTAGTTTTTGGTCCAAATTTTGAAGGCAAGTTTGTAATGTGTTTCTTTGTCAATTTTTTTGAAAATGCATGAAGATAGAATGAACTATGTTTATTTCTAAAGGCTATTCTAAATTTATTGTAAAAAATCTACCATTTTCAAAGGAAATGAATACAAACTATGAACTGTCCCCATATCAGTTCTTTCTAAATTTTGTCTCTTGCTCAATGCTTAGCTACCTTGATGTTGTATGAGTAAAAGTCTGTACAATTGAATGCAATCTAGTAAGGTTGTATATCCATTTATCATTGCTGTTAATTCAATGGATTGAGTAAAAGCTTTGATGAATGTGATAAGATTCCTCAAGTATTGAAAAGGATTTTGAATGATAAGTTCTAATAAGAATTGCTGATACAATTTGTTGTAAGGCAACAAATTAGATCTTAGATTTTTCTATAGACTCTGAACCTTCAATGGATTAGGCACTGATCAAGTTATTTCAAATGAACGAGAAGTATCTTACAAATGGTTTTTTCAAATGCATCATCAAATCAAATTTTACTTTTATTTCCTATAGATCTTCAAAGTTGGCCAACACTTGTCTGCATGAAATCTTTTTAGCTTCAGTTAGCCATTGTTGTTGAAAATGTCTACAGATCTATAGAAGACATCTTGGCCATATCTGTTTATGGGATGTGTTTGGCAAGTTAGTAAGAATTATGTATATATTTGAGGATTTTGAAATGGAAATCAGAATGAAACTAAGAATAATCCTCATACAGTCGTTTCATATTTGAACCATCCCTAGGTATACCCACCCTAGTTGTGCAGAGCCAAAAGAGTAGAAAACCATTTGTGGTTTTGTTGAAGTTGCACCCAAGTACCTTACATATGCAATTGTTGATAAGAATAGGCTAGTCTTTAGATTGTGTATGTATTGTCATTCTGGTATTAAGCTTTTTGTCACTTAGTAGTTTTAGTACCTTTTAAAACACCAACAGAGGGCTCAAGTTAGTTTAATATTTAGTTATTATTAGACATACAACTAAATTTGGTTTATAATTAAAAATTAATTAAAAATAATAACATGGTAATAATAATATTTATTAAACAAATTAGAATTAATCCTTTAGGTTAACAGTAAAGGTGTAAGTATTAGAGAATGACTAATTGAGATGGCTCATAAATGTTTTTGATCTAGCCTTAGCTCAAGTAGATGTCTACTAGCTTTGGTGATTACTCTTTAGCTCCTCTAGGTGGTTCTATTTCATATTCCCAATTTGGTTTTATTTATTCTAAACGACTAGATCCAATTCTAACAAGGAAATACTTCTCCACTTTAATGGAAGATTGCCTAGCTTCAACAAAGAGGAAAGTTTCCCTAGATTTTAATTCTACAATTTTGGACATAGTGTTGGAAATATCACTTGAAACTTGAAACTTTAAAACAATTCACCATACATGCATCTCATAACTTAGCATGTAAACTGAAATAACTAACTATACATCACATCCATAGCATAAAGTAAATTCAACACATAACACATAAGATTTTGGTTACCATGAAACCCTGTATGGAGAAGGTAAAATTGGGGTGGGGATGACACCCAAAAATCTTCACTACTATAGTTGTAAAGTGTGAGCTATTTTCGATAGAAAGTATTGATCACAAACTATGATCTATCTTGTGTGGGGTTTTCTCTATTAAAGGCTTACAAGACTGCTAGGTCTCACCTTGACTAAAGGATTTCAAGCTCACAATTAAGTAAGTACTCTACTAAGAGATTTAAAATAGCCTATTAGGACTACTCTATTAAGAGATTTACTCTGCATCACATGTTAGAATGATCTAGAATATGATCCTTTAGTTAGAACCTTGTTGCTTGATGTCAAATCTCCTCTTAATATTTAAACCTTGATCCTCCTAATCAAATATGTCTTCTCTATCCTTTCATTGCTTCACTATTTTCTCCTTAACTTGATTCTACAATACATAACTCTATCTTAGCCACCTAAGCCACCATGAATTCCCTCTATATAGCAATCATCTCCTCACACATGGATAAACTTCTTAGGGTTCACCTTTATCAAATAGGTATTTATAGAGATGGGCTAGGTCAAAATCAACGATTATGGTTGATCCTTATTTCCACCTAATGCTTCCCTTAATCTGATTAGATGTATGCATTGCATAAGGATGTGTAACATGACTTAATACTTATCTCTTATGATCAAAAAATCATGTTTGTGTTTGCCAAAAATTGATTACATAAAATTTTGTGCCATAACAAGCATCTATGTCAAAAATTGTTTATTCAACATCAATTGGCTCTGATGCTCAGCCTTTATTGTGCTCTAAATGTTGTTACTCGACTCCTATATAACTTGATACTTACTATTTCTTGGCATGTGAATCACTTGACATATATTGACTGCTCAATACTAGAGTGACTCAATACATACTAAATTCTTGACACCTACTAGTGCTCAACACTGACTAGTCATATTATTCAACATGTATTGTCTTGAGGCTTATGCTCAACATACACCATGCACTAGACTTGAACTATTATTTTTAAGATAACGACTAAGTGTTTATTCACTGCCTTATTAAAACCAAAATGAGATAAACAATTTTCCCCTTTGATGTGAGTTGGAAAAGCAATTGTCATGGCATATGCATTAGTTATCTCATGTATAAGTTAGACAATATTTTCATCTCTACTTGACTTCCACACAAAATTTCAAAATTTCCAAAAAGCATCTCATTACCTTAATATTTTACTCCCCCTAAATAAATACTTCATGTCATTTTTGTTACTCCTCTTGAGTAGATATCTGCCTTGAAAAGGTTTCTTCAAAAGTTAAAAAATCTTCAATATCCCCCTTTTTTGATGCTTATGTCATTTGGGTTTTACACTAAGAGTGTGTTTATCTAAAAATATCTTATGCACTTTCACAATGATTCCCAAATTGAAATCCTAATTGTCTCTTATTGCATCTAATGTTTGAATTTGAATCTCTAATCAGACAGCCATATCAACTAAGCCTTCATCAGTAGAAAGATGTGGATCTTTCATAATCAATTCATCTACTTTGGCTAGTTCCTTCTATAGAACTTCAATGTGGAGAGTCAACATGGACTATATGCTAATTAGAGTGGATCTAATATTTGCATCTTTCACTTATACCTCAACAAGCCTACTCTATTACATCATCAATCTATGAAAATGTAGTTGTATAGTTGCAGGAGATACTTGTAGTGAATTTCTAGTTGATTTCAACTCTACCTGCAACTTGTCAATTATTTATTGAGTCTCTTTGGTAAAGATATGAATATCACATAATTTTCTATACAAAGAATAAATTTTCTCCAAAACTATCTTCACACCCTCTACCTTATTTTTTAATTCAACTTGACTAAATGAAATGGCACTAGATGTCTTATCCATAACTTTGGTGTGAAATTTTCTCTCTGACCATTCTAACAATTTTACATTTATCTCTATATTTTCATCTTTTATTTTCTTAACTATATTTACAAGTTGCCCAATAACAAGTTTTTTAGAAAAAGAATCTGTAATATCAAATGCATCTATAAAAATATCTTTAATGTCATAAAACACCTATTTTTTTTCGTGCTTCCTTCTCAAAATTTATTTCCTTTTCTTCCTTTGTAGAGCTTCCTGAAGAATGCTAATCTCTTCAATTGTGATTGTGTTTAAACCAAATTGTGGTAGAAAAATCACCTCATCTAAATTAACATCACCAAAAGATGTAGTCTAAGTACTTAGTTAATTACTGGTACTTAGCCTTGCTACCTACAATGGTGTTTCTTGTGAACTTGGAATTTGAAGAGTTTGGGTACTAGAAATAGGTGTAGAGATAGGTAAAGTGACCAGTGTCCAAATTACTACATATTCCTCTGTTCCAACAACCAACTTATCCTCTTCCTTGTGTCAACCATCCTTTTGATTCTCTTCCTTACCATTCCTCTTTTTATTTCCATCTGCACCTACTTCTATAATGGCTGGTAATCCAAAACTTAGTAGACTCAATAGTGATGTGACTTTTGTTTTTGATTCTATCTTTTTCATCTTAATGGCTATAATCAGAATTGCAGATGGTGAATTTTGAATCACACCTTTCTATTCTAGAACTACACTTTAATATATTGGATGTTCTTTTTATTCTTTATTTGTTTCCTCTACAACACTTGAAGGGACTAATGTTGTATCTTTCTAGGGCTCATTCTCAATGGATGCAACCTCAACCTTTTGAGGTTCATCAATCCTTGACAATATAGGATTTGAGCTTGGCAAGATAGCATTGGTGGATTCCACTTGTAGATTCTTAATATCCTCCTCACTTAGTGGATTTAAATTCTAAGTGGAGTTGTCTATTATGTCTTCAATGGTTACTGATTCCTATTGACTCTCTTTCTCTATATGTGGAGGACTAGTGCTCTGGACTTGACCATCTTATGCATCCTATTACTCCTTCAGCTCTATTTTCCTTTTATGTTCCATATTATTTCTCTTCTAGTCTACCTTCCTTAAATGTTTCATCTTTTTTAGTTTCTTCCTCTTCTACTCTCCTTTCTCCTTTATATCCTTTTTGGATAACACATAAATAACCTTCCATAACAATGTGCTTTGGGTTACCACCTCTTCTACTTGCTTCTTCAAAATATGAAATGCTTTATATTCAAGGGAAAACTTCCCTTTGTATTACTCCATTTCTCTTGCAATTATCTTATTATCCAAAGTAGGCATGACTTGGGATAGTGTAGCCTCTCTGATTTAAATTTTAGTTGTTAAACTAATTGCCACTTTTCCTCAACTCTATCAAGTAGGCTTTTTGGTATGGAGTTATAAATTTCTAGTGGAGTGGTCTTGAGTGTTTCCATCACATAATGTATGGCCTCTTATACCTTATTCTTATCTACACTCCCTAGCTTTTAAAATTTGCATGTGAAAAGGCATATAAGTCTGCATTTGATTTTATTTTCACATAAATTATCAATATTAGATGAAGGATTATGGGTTCTCATCTAATGCAATATTCTCCTCGGTTGATTCCTTCTGAGATTTATACTTCCTCCTCAATTTTTTAGTAGGCTTGCTTAGCTCTACTATGTCACTTTTTCTCTTATCTTTTTCCTTTGATTCTTCTTTCCCCTCTACAATGGAAGCTTTTGTGCTTGACCTTGTTAGAGGTATTGTTGGCTTTTGTTGTGACTTCCTCATAGTCTTCTTTGGCTTGTCCAATAACACCTATTGTGATTTTCTCTTCTTCTCTATAACCTTGGGTTCTTCCTCAACTTCTTCTTCCTTGACATCTTTGGCATCAACAACATCAACATCTTTGTCTTTACCCAAACTTTGAGTTAATTCAAGAGGTCCTTGACCTTCTTCTTCTTCTTCTTCTTCATCTTCTCCAAATTTATCTTTTTATTTATTTACCAGCTTTTTCTTCTTTCGGATAACTGAGCTATTCTACAAGTTGATTATGATTTTGGATTTTACCTCATCATAGTTTCCAAAGGTGTAGCATCCTTGTCAATTTCTTCTACTAGTAGTATAGTGATAGCTACTAAAGTTTCATCAATATTTATTCTATATGGCAAGGGTCTCAACCATCTTACCCTAGGAATTTCTACTTGCACATATGTGTAGTCACCATCAACTAGGAAACATGTTGGGATTATTATATAAAAAGTAAACTTCTGAGAGGAAGGGGGGTGAATCAGTAGTTTAAACTTGGACCCATAAAACATTCACCACATATCCATCTCATGCATTCAATTTATAAACTGTAATAACATGTAAAGCATATACATCTAAAAAATGTAATCAAGTAAACATTCACACACACACACACATATAACACCAGATATGATTATCCAGAAACCCTCCAAGTGAAAGTGTATCCACAAATCTTCACTACTATAGTAATAAAGTGTATCCAATGAAGGTTACAATGTTTTGATCATAATACATGATCTACCCTATTAAAGGCTTACAAAGACTATTATGTTTCACATTGTTAGAGGATTTCAACACTCTATTAGAAGTGTTCCTCGCTAAAGGACTTTAACTTACAACTACGTAAGCACCTTGTAAATGGATTTCATTATAGCTTGTTAGGACTACTCTATTAAGAGATTTTGACTGAAATCACCTATTAAAATGTCTTAGCTTTGATCCTATTATTAGTGCTTGATTGCTTGATAATAGATCACCTCTAAACACTTGTCTTCTTGATCCTTCTTGATCAAATGTCTCTTTTTTGTATCCTTTTCCTTTCCTCTATGTTACTCTAATTGATTTTGAAATGTTGTCTCACTTCATAACTCTTAACCCACCATGAATGTTATGTTTACAAACTTCTCTCTTCAATCCTTCAACACCTTACACACATAAGGAGTTTAGGGTTTGTCCTCCTTAAGAAGACTTCGATGACTTAGAGTTAGGTATGGATCTACAGTTGAGATTCATCCATTTTGCCACTTAATCCTTCCCATTTTTTGATTGGCTACATATAATTTCATAGGAATCCAACTTGAGATTCATCCTTATCTCCAAAATATCATAATTCATCTTTAGGTTGGCTCAAATATAGTTTACATAGTTGTTTGTGCCATTACAAACAAATATGTTTAAATTACCTTACTCAGCATCTAAAGTCCCTGATGCTCAACATGCACTAATCTTTCTACTATGAATCATCATCTATATCATTCAACATTGACTATTCACTTGGCTCCTAAATCACTTGGCATACACTATCTACTAGACACTTGAGTGACTTTACATGGTCTATGTTTTTCTCAGCATATACTACTTGTTCGACATGAACTAAGTAAATAACTTAAGTGTGTTGACACTCACTTGTCAAAACCAATCTGAGATTAACAATCTCCCACTTTTACATGAGTATCAAAAACACTTAAGTATGCATTAATACCCTTAATCTCATGAGCATAACATATCTCTAACTCAACTTATATATAAAACTTCAAAATTTTAAAATTTTGCATTAACTTAGATACCTCAAAATTTGATAACTCCCCCTGAGTTGATATGTCTATTCTGTATCAAAATTTTGTGTACTTCTACTAAGTAAATATGCCTCAACTAATACTCTTTCACTTCATTCTCTATTTTATGCTTGCTACCCCTTAGCTTGATTTTACTTTTTTCTTTCTCTTCTTATTCTCCCCCAAAATATTTCTTCTCCTTCATCTTATTCACCCCCTTTATCTAATTCTCCCCCTTTTTGACACTTATGTCAATGGGTTATACACTTATAGTGTGTTTTCCTAGAAAAGACTAATGGACATCCATTATTATCTTGAGAACTACATCCCAGTTTTCACATGCTACATCCAATTATTTTATTTGGATAGTTAGCTTGGGAACAAGGTGAACGAGACCATCTAAGGTAGAAAGATTTGGGCCTTTCTTTATTAGGGTTTTGACATAGCCTATCTCCTTGTGCAAAATTTCCATATGGGGGGTAAGAGTTGCCTAGATAATAGTCAGTTTGGCCCTTATGTTAGCCTTATTTTTTATGAATATAGCTAACTAAATCTGGGTTTGAAGTAATGACCTAAAATGCTTCTCACTCTGAGTTGGATTCGTAGGAAACTTTGTACTTGATGCATTGATGTGGCTCTCCAAGCTCAAAATATGACTTCTAATCTCTTGGGTGAAGAGTGAGGGATTACAAAATTTAGTGTACAATGAGAATATGTTCTGAAGTACTTTCTTCACATCCTCAACCTTATTTTCCAATGCAACATGTGTTAGTGCTATGTCACCAGATATCTTTTCATTGACTTTTTTGAAACTTCTTTTTTGACCATTCTAATAGTTTTGCATTTGTATCTAGGTCTTCATTACTAACCTTCTCCACTATTTCTATCACCTATTCCATTAGTGGCTTGGTCTCATTAGGATTTGGTAGACTAAATGCATTCATAAAGATGCATTTTATATCTTGTAGTGCCTACTTCTACTTGTACTCCCTTCTAAGCATTTCCTGATGCTTCTTCCTTGCTAGGGCTTTTTGGAATATGCCCCTTTTTTCTATAGTCATAGGATCATAGACATGGGAAAAACAATCTCCTCATCAAGGCTCACATCTCCATTCTGTATGACTTCTTTAGCCTTTAATGAACTTGAGCTTAGCACTAAGATTTGTAATGGTGTAGCATCTATGCTTAGCTTCTGAAGAGTTTGAGTAGAAGAATTATTAGATGTTGATAAGGTTACTAGGCCTTGGATGGCAACTTTCTCCTTCACCTTGGGTGTTATTTCTACCTCTTTAGGCTTGCCTTGTTCTACCACAATGACTTTAATTGCACCTTTATCTTGTGTTGTGGGTGTAGATGACTCTATCTAACCTATTTCATGTTGTTCTATAGCAAAAATTTCTATTTCCACTATGCTCTTCTCTATTGTATCAAATTTGGTAATTATATCAACCTTGATAGATGTATCTTCTGATACTTGGACCAAAGATTGTACATTAATGACTAGAGGGATGATAGATGGTGGTTCTTATAGATTCACCTTTTTCCTTTCAGTATTAGTCATTGTCTTTTGTAGTTCATCTACACTAACTAGTATAGGATTATTACAAAGTTTTTCTTATAGTGTGGACTGATATAGTATCTTTTTAAGATCTTCTCTAGTAAGGGGATTGATGTTTTGTGTTGTGACAATAGAAACATCCTTAACAATTATTATTTCAGCATCCATACTTTTGACATGTGGAGGATTGACACTCGGCAATTGTGTTCTTGCACACTCTATTTTTCATGTTGCTCTTCCTCAATTGTTTCCTTTTCATCTATGTTCATTTCTACTCCTCCCTCGACTATATTTTCTTGATCATCTTCTTCATTATCCTTAACTTCAATGGGCTCTTCCTCACCTTCCTTTGTTGTATTTAACCCATAAGTAAGTTTCCACATCTGAGTGGTCTTCTTAAATACATCTTCAATGTTATTTTGGAAAATGTTGAAGGCTTTGTATTTAGGTACAAACCTAACTGCATATTTCTTTATAGCCTTAGCAATCTATGCCTTGGTCAGTTCAGGCATCACTTGTGCTAGTGAGGCTTCTCTAATTTGTCTCTCCAAGTTTAGACAATGATGCCATTTCTACTCAACTCTATCATACAAATTCTTTGGCATAGAGTTGGCAAGTTCTAGTGGGATTGTCTTGAACTTTTCCATCATAGGATAAATGGCTTCCTCCACTTCATTTTTTTCCACTTTACCCAAATTATCAAAATCTATATGTGTAAATCCTGATAGATGTGCACTATTCTTAACATTTTCACAAAAGAATTCTAAATCTGAAAGAGGATTATGACTCACTACCTTAAATTGGTTTGTCATTTGACTCTATTTTCCCTTCATCAAACTTGTCTTGTACCACATACTTCCTTCTTGGTTTCTTATGCATTTTACTTGTTCTATTATTATGGTCTTTTATTTTTTCTTTTGAGTTGTTGCACATGTACTAGCTCTTGTAGTAGGTGCAGTAGGCTTGGCTTGGCTTGGTTTTGTAGTTTTCTTAGCCCTTGCCATAGGTTGTTCCTTGGCCTTCCTCTTCTTTGTATTAGTGGGTGCAGCTGCTTCCTTTGCTTCTTCTTCCTTGGCACCTTCAGCTACTTTAGTGTCCTCGTCTTTTGGTTGATCCTCACCTATACCTTGAGTCAATACAAGAGGTGCTTGTGTCTAAGAGTCTTCTTCCTCTTCATCATCTTCTTCCTCTTCTTCTTCCTCTTGCTTCGCACCCTCTCCAAATTTGCATTTCAAATTCTTCACTATCATGTCCTTCTTCTTGATAACTGATGCAATCTTTAATTCCATTGTGATTTTTGACTTTTCCAATTCATAATTTCCAAATGCCTTAGCATTTTTATCCATCTCTTCTACAAGTAATGTAGTTATAGCTGTAGAGGTTTCATCCACATTGATTTCATAACCTAAGGGTCTCAACCATCTCACCCTTGGTGTAGTAGCTTGTGCAAAAGTATAGTCAGCATCCACTAGGAAAAAAATGTCATCATAATGTTTCTCTACTGATGACTCTAGTATTCTCAACCTCTTCTTCATTGAATACTTGAAGTCTTCAAAATAACTTGTCATTAGAGAATCAAAATTCTCACCTAATTGCTCAATATATTCACCAATCTACACTACCACTAATCTGTTTGTTTTCCATCCCATAGTGCCAAATCAAGGAAATGTGTTCTAAACATAAAAGAATATGTATATCAATATAGAACCAAATTTACATTGTGCACTCTTTTTTTTTCTTATTGCTCCAAGGTTCTCCATTAATTGTTGTAATTATAGCTCTGCAAGATTATATGTGTGGTCTTTCTTAACAATTTTGTTATATCCCACATCCATAGCTATATAGGGCACACTATCTAATCTACTAGATTGATAGAACTTGTGTTATATAACCCTTACAAAAGATTCTATCAATGGATCAGTGATTTTATCAATAGTCATACCTCTCTTGTTCTATATGGCTCCAATGTTTTTCTCAATCACCTCCTTTGAATCACTTCTTAATGTCTTAGGCTGATCTAGGGTTGGGTAACTAGTAACCCTATGGATTATTCTCTTAGTAATTTTGATAGGTCCATTGTCTAACAATAATGAACCATCATGAATTCAGCTAAGCATTATCCTTATCCATTCTATTTTAAACACATTTGGAAAATCTAGGGCTTGTGGCAACCCTTTCCTTTCAATAATTTTGAATTCTTGTTTCAACATGCCATTATCATAGAGTCTTTCATATGCTTCCCTAATCTCCATATCACCAATACTTTATATCTTATAGTTATAGCATTTTCTTACATCTTGCACCATTAAAATATTTAGAGGTATCATAGATAACACTCAAGAAGGGGCTTTCTTATAAGCGATATCATGAATAACTTTGAAAATGTATTGCTTGACCTCATTACTCACTAACTAAACATTCAAAACTTCCTTTCCCTCTACATTCTTTGAACTTGATGCCATAATGTGAAACTAGGGTTTATAATAATTTTAACTATGTAGCTTGGCCCTTGATAAATACCTTATGCGATTTGATGAACTGGTGTGAAATATTTGCTCAAACCTTTTGCAATATCTTGAATGAGTTTTCTAGATTTCCTTCTACTCTTCTCACTCTTTCTCAAATTTTAAAAGATGTGAAATGAGCTAAAATTGATCAAATACCATTTGAAAACCTTGTAATAAATGTTGAGTGCTTACAGAGTTGTAAGCTTGACATTAACCAATTTTAGGCTCACTCGACTTCCATTACCACTCCACTTACTCAACATCCACTACGAGCTTAGAATCAAGTAGTAGTTTTTTAGCTTGGCATCTTCTAACATTCCACTCAACACACATAGGAAATGTTGCATGCTTAGCAGTAACATGAAAAACTTAAATATTTTTCTTGAATTCCTAATAACATCTTTCATCTTTATTCATGCTTATTTAATATTTTTAGTACCAACTCCTTTGGAACTAATGAATGATATAACCTTTAATTATTAGTCCTACATACCTCTTGATTTCTTAGTTTGATGAGGTGTGATCACCTGACCCATTGGGTGAAGTGATCCCTTCTCTATTTGATGTACTATAATCATTTTTCTTCTTCCATGTCTTGTTCATTTCATCTTTGACATTTTCAACACTTGCCTTGCCTTTTCCTCTATCAAATTCATAGCTTGGTGCCTTTCACCTTGTTGGGCAATACTTCCTAATGTGACCAGTCTTCAAACAACTAAAACATGTGGTTTGACTCAACCACCTTTTGTAGTCACCTCTGAAGTGTTTCCTAATACAATTCTCAAGAGTATGTCCATATTCTTGACAATAATGATAGCTATACCTTTAATTATAATCCCAATTATAAGATTTTTCATGGTTCCTTACCTTTTTTTGCCTATTTGATGACCACATGGTTTTGGATCTACACTCAAATGCTCTATGTCCATACTTGTGATAGTTGTAGTAATATCCTTCAAATATTTGTGTATGAATTGTCTTGGTTCTACATTCATGTGCCTAATGACCTTATTTGTTGCACTTTTGATAGTGAACCATGCTATTATGAATGCCATTTTGATTCATAGTTTTTCTCTTGCACACATTAGCAGTATGTCCTTTCTTACCATAATTATGGCAAGTAGGTTTGGAGTTCTTGACTTTGTTGTTCCTTTCTTCAACACTTTTGGATGATTCTCCTTCTTTAGTGCTTGTGTATCCCAGTCTTGATGTGTCATTATTAGATCTAGGGGATCTCAATAACTGCTCAAAGTATTTGATGGATTCACTTGGTTTATTGAAACTTTTATAAAATACCTTTTCCCTCTTTAAGTCATTTTGGAATTGTTCATTCTGCAAATTCAATGTAGTTATCTCAATTTCCTTGACATTCAATTCATAGTTGGCATTCATCATTTGACTTAGAGTATCCAATTGCATGTTGGAAATCTTGGTTAGTTATGTTGACTTCTCTTCCAATCTATCGGCCAAAATTATTTTGTCTTTTTCAATCATTGCTTTGTCTTCCATGGATTTCTTCCTCTATTCAATCACCTCACATAATAGTATGGCTTGTGATTCTTGTTCTAACTTGAGATTTTTAATTTCCTCAGCTTGGGCCCTATTCTTTTCCATTAGATCTAAAACTACTACATCAAATTCATTGGAGTCTCCATCTGCAAATACCTTAGTAGTGTCTATCTCTCTATATTGTGTGTCATTCTCTACAATAGCAATGTCCTTCCTTCTCTTCAAGGATTTCTTTAGTTCTTCTCTTGTTTCATTCAATTGATTTAGAATAAGATGTATTTCAATCTCCTAATTCTCAATAGTCTTTCCCAACTTGTAGACTTTCATTTCAAGATCTTTCCTCAAAGCTACAAGGCTTCACCTTTAGAGAAAAAAGCTCTGATATCAATTGTTGGAATTACAATAGGAAAGGTAAGCTTCTAGGAGGGGGGATAGGAGTGAATCAATAGTTTAAACATGGACCCATAAAAATTTCACCACACATCCATCTCATGCATTCAATGTATAAACTAAAATAACATGTAAAGCATATACATCTAAAACTTGTAATCAAGTAAACATTCACACACACACATAACACCAAATATGATTACCCATAAATCCTCCAAGTGAGAAGGTAAAACTAGGGTGGGGATGACACCCACAAATCTTCACTACTATAGTAATAAAGTGTATCCAATGAAGGTTACAATGTTTTCATCATGATACATGATCTACCATATGAAATGTCTACCCTGTTAAAGGCTTAGGCTTACAAAGACTATTAAGTCTCACCTTGTTAGAGGATTTCAATACCTTGTTAGAAGTGTGCCTTGCTAAATGACTTTAACTTGCAACTAAGTAAGCACCCTGTTAAAGGATTTCAATACAACCTATTAGGACTACTTTGTGAAGACATTTTGACTGAAATCACTTGTTAAAATGTCCTAGCTTTGATCTTGTACTTAGCACTTGATTTTTTGGTAAATAATCACCTCTAAACACTTGTCTTCTTGATCCTTATTAATCAAATGTTTCTTTTTTGTATCCTTTTCCTTTCTTCTATTCTACTCTAATTGATTTTGCATTGTTGTCTCACTTCATAAATCTTAAGCCACCATGAATGCTCTATTTTTAAACTTCTCTCTTTACTCCTTCAACAACTTACACACTCATAGAGTTTTTAGGGTTTTTCCTCCTTAAGAAGACTTAGGTGACTTAGGGTTAGGTATGAATCTATGGCTGAGATTCATCCATTTTTCTTTTTAATCATTCCCATTTTCTAATTGGCTACATGTGATTTCATAGGGAATCCAACTTTTGATTCATCCTTATCTCCAAATATTGTAATTCTTCTTTAGGTTTGCTTAAAAATGGTTTAAATAGTTGTTTGTGCCATTATAAACAAATATGTCAAAACTATCTTACTTGGAATTTGAAGTATCTGATGCTTAGCATACACTAATCTTTCTAATGTGACTTGGCATCCACTATTTACTTAGCTCCTAAATCACTTGGCATACACTGTCTACTCGACACCTAAGTGACTTGGCATGATCTATGTTTTGCTCAACATAAACTACTTGTTCGGAATGAACTAAGTTAATAACTTAAGTGTTTTGACACTCACTTGTCAAAACCAATCTGAGATCAACAAAAAAAACATCATTTTAATGTTGTTCCACTATTGATATAAAAATTCTTAACCTTTTCTTCATGGATTTTTTGAAATCCTTAAAATATCTAGTCATAACTAACTCAAAATTTTCACCAAGTTGTTCAACAAACTCAGTTATCTATTGAGTAATTGACCTGTTGGTCTTCCAAACAACTTTACCAAAAGTAGGAAATGTATTTTGCACATAAAATAATATAAAACTGATCAATGAACCAAACTTACATGAGGAACTTTTATCCTTCCTGATGGCTTCCAAATTCTCTTAGAGTTGTTGAAGCTGCAACTCAACTAGGTCGTAAGAGTGGTCTCTCTTTACAATTTTATAGCCTAGGTCCAATAGCTTGTAGAAAACACTATTCATTTGGCTTGATTGAAAGAATTTGTGTGCAATGACTTGAACTAATGCTACCAAGGGATCTATGATTGTCTCAATTGACATCCCTCATTTATTCGACATGGCTCCAATGTTCTTCTCTATGATTTCCTTTGCATTGCTCCTCTTTCTTTTCAGTCTATCAAGGGTAGGATAATGTGTCACTCTATGTATGATCCTTTTAGAAATCTTGATCAGTCCATTCTCTAGCCATAGTTGATTGTCATGTATTTGTCTCAAATTTAATTCATTCTATTTTGAAAACTTGAGGAAAATCCAGGGCACATGTTAACCCTTTTTGCTCTAAAATCTTATTTTCCTTATTTACGAATCCATTCTCATATAGCTTGTTGTAGATATACCTAATCTCCATGTCTCCTACTTCTCCTACCTTATAGGTGTAGAAATATTACACATCTTGGATCATTAGCAGTTTTGGTGGTATCACGGATAGCACACTAGATGGGTCTCCTTTATATGCAATCCCAAGAATTGCACCAAATGGGGGTTACCTAACATCATTGCTAATCAATTGTATATTGAAAAATTCCTTCCCTTCTTTCCTAGGTGTAGATGAAGAGTTTACTTCCTTTTTTTGGCTTACTAGGGTTTGTAAAAATGAAATAGCATAACTTGACACAAGCTAAATAAATTTTGAATCCATAGAATGGTGTCAAGTAGTAGTTGAATCTATTTCATAAACAATTGAATCTCCTTTCACTAATCTCCTTCATGCTCTTCATGCTCTTCAAACTTAGGTAGGAGCAAATGAGTCAAAAATCAACTATATAACCCTTTAAATTTTGCATTAATTTCTAAGTGCTTATACGGTTCTAAGCCCGATCATCATAGGACTTTCAACATGCTTGAATATCATAAGATTTTTTGTATGCTCAACTAGAGAGCTTGAATCACACTACCAAATCTCCATCACTTGGCAACAACATAGAAAACATCATAATGATAGAATAACTCTTACTTCTAACTTCTTCATTGCATCTTAATTCATGCATATATAATCTTTTTATATTTTAGATCTTTGCAATTGATGCATAATGTTACATTTGAAATATCAGTTCAACACATACCTTTGATTTCTTAGTTGGGGTGATGTGATCACTTGATCCATTGAAATGAAATGACCTCATCTACACTTGATATACTATAATATTCTTTCTTTTTCCATGTCTTTTTCATCTACATCTTTAGCTTTTCAACATCAACCTTTCCTTTACCTCTACTAAATTCATTACTTGAATCAAGTGATTGACTTGGATAGTTTCTACTAATATGACTAGTTTCAAGACAACTATAGCATACAATTGCATTCAACCATCTATTGTAATTAGCTCTAAAGTGTGCAATAATGCAATTTTCAAGAACATGACCATAGTCTTGGCAATAGTGATAATTGTACCTTCTATTGTAATCCCAATCATAAGAATTTACATTATGGTGTACCTTTGTCTATTTGTTTGATGTCCACTTGGATTTGGATTTGCATTCATATTCTTTATGTCCATACTTCTAATAGTTGTAACAATAACCTTAAAATCTTTTAGTGTTGGTGGTCTTGGTCCTACATTTATGTGCACGATGTCCTTTCTTTTTGCAATTAATACAATATCCCTCAAATTTCTTCTTAGGATTTGATTTCCAATATTTCTCCTATAGACATTTGTTCTGCAACCAAATTTTCAACATTGATGACAAATGGGCTTGATGTTCTTTCCCTTACTTTTCCTTTTTTAACCACTCCTAGATGATTCTCCTTTTGTAATAGTAGAATATCCCAACCTAGTAGTGTCATTGTTTAATCTTGATGATTCCATCAATTTTTTAAAATACTTGATGGCTTCACTAGGCTTGTTAAGCATTTTCTTCTCAATCTTTAATTCATTTTACAGTAGGGTATTTTGTGTTTCAAAAGTTGTAATATCAATGTCTTTCCTATTCAATTATTGATATGTAATCATTAGCTAATTCATAATATCCAATTGAATGCTTGATAATATCTACACATCTGATGATTTAGCCTCAAGTCTATTAGCTAGTAGTCTTTTGTCTTCTTTAATCATGGCTTTGTCTTCTTCATCTTTCTTTTTTAGTTGAATTTTTTCACACAATGGTATTTCTTGATTTTGTTGTTCTATTTTCAAAATTTTGACTTCTTCACTTAGGGTTCCATTCTTTTCTGCCAGATCTACAATTGCTACATCAAACTCTTCTAAGTTCCTATCCTCAAATAATCCAAGTAGTGTCTACTTCTTCCTATTAAGTGTCATCTTGTTACATTTCTATTTCTTTCTTCTCTTTAATGAATGATGCAGTTCATCTCTTGCCCCCTTGAGTTGATGTAGGACAAGCTCTATTTCAATCTTCTAGTTCTCAATAATCTTTCCCAATTTGTACACATCCATCTTCAAGATCTTACCTCCAAATTTTTCAAACTTTTCTTTCCAAAGAACAAATCTCTATTACCAATAGTTGAAAACAAGAATGGGAAAGTAAGTTCTGCGAGGGGGGGGGGGGTGGTGGTGAGTCAACACTTGAAACTTTAACCTTAAAAAAATTCACCATATATCCATCTCATAACTTAGCATGTAAAATGAAATAACTAACCATGCATCACATCTATAGCATTAAGTAAATTCAATACATAACACATAAGATTTTGGTTACCCAAAAATGGTACAAGGAGAAGGTAAAATTTGGGGGTGGATGACATGCACATATCTTCACTATTGTAGTTGTAAAGTGTGGCCTAATATGGCTACAATGTTTTGATCACAAACTATGATCTACCTCATAAGGGGTCTACCCTATTAAAGTCTTACAAGACTATTAGTTCTCACCTTGACTAAAAGATTTCAAACTCACAATTAAGAACTATATTAAGAGATTTACAATAAGCTATTAGGACTACTCTATATCACCTATTAGAATGATCCAATACCTGATCCTTCAGTTAGTACCTTGGTAATTGATGGTAGATCTCATATTTACTATTTAAACCTTCATCCTCCTAATCAAATACATCTTCTCTATCCTTTCATTGCTTTACTATGTCCTCCTTAAATTGATTATGTAATGCATAACTCTGTTAGATACACCTAAGCCACCATGAATTCCCTCTATGCTCTTAGCATTCATCTCCTCATGTATGGATAAACTTCTTAGGGTTTATCTTTGTTAAATAGGAATTGATAGAGATGGGATAGGTAAAAATTGATGGTTATGGTAGATCCTCAATGTTTCCTAGTGCTCCCTTAATTTTTTTGATGTTTGGTAAACAAAAATATGTTGTAACTCAGCAAATATTACTATAATTGCTCAGTAATTACTTACCATCAAAATATTAAGAAGTTATCTATGATTACCATTACTTTAACTTAGTTGCAAACACATAAAAATAAATAGCATGAACACATTTTACACCAAGATTTAATGTGCAATCCCAATTTGGGAAAACCCACCAATTGTAACTAGTTACTATTTACTGCTCTTCTTAAGCAAGCCCTATTAGGATCCAAGCCTGTTAAAGTTACAAAACACATTTTTAGGTGTGCCCCTATTAGAGTATTTAATTAACCTATTAGGAGTGGCCTTATTAGAGGTATTTAGATAATTCAATATGTTAAGCCAACTCTGTTAAGAGATTTAGGTCAGTGTTACAATGATTAGAGAGTAACAATGACATAACTCAGTAGATTAACTAATTACTGATTATCTTGCATTCATAGTCATTAATATGCTTGTAAAGATTAAGATAAATGAACATAGGAGACACCAAATTTAACGTGGAAACCCAGTATGGGAAAACCCACCAAGTAACTAGTCACCAATTTTCACTCTTCTGAAGTGAGCCCTGTTAAGAGCCAACCCTATTAAAGGTTACAAAACACAGTGTTAGGTGTGACCTTGTTAGAGGATTTAATCACCCTATTAGGAGTGACCTAGTTAGAGGTCTTGAGAACAATTCAACTGAACTATCACCTGTTAGAGGATTTATAAAATGGTTGTTAAACAACCTCTGTTAAGAGATTCTAGATTCACTGTTACAATGATTAGAAAGAAACAATGAGGTGACCTGAATGATATACAACTTATCTTTTGCTGATTATAGATCTCTTTTCTACTTTACTGAATCCTTACTAATTGAATACAACTTTGCAGCTCCTCCAGGATATCTAATCCTTCATCACAATTTGCTCAATATTCACTTATTTCATCCTCATCCATATATTCACTCTCACTCCAATTCACAACTTGAACATCTATATATATACCTTTTAGATTATCAAGTCGGCTTAAATATAGGTTACAATAACAAAAAAAGAATCATTACATCAGTCAGCCACATGAAATAATTAAACTTAATATCAAAACATTAAAATCCTTTGCTGGCCGACCTAGCTTGGTAAACACTGCAAACCCTGCAAAAATCCTTTGGAGACTGAGTGAGCTTGGTAGACATTAACTTTCCTTTGTTAACCCTAGGAGCTCGGTAGACATTAACTTTCCTTTGTTGACCTTGGAAGCTCGGTAGACATTAACTTTCCTTTGTTAACCTTGGGAGCTCGGTAGACATTAAATTTCCTTTGTTAACCTTGGGAGCTCAGTAGACATTCATTTTCCTTTGTTAACCTTGGAAGCTCGTTAGAAATTAACTTTCCTTTGTTAACCTTGGAAGCTCGGTAGACATTAATTTTCCTTTGTTAACCTTGGAAGCTCGATAGACATTAACTTTCCTTTGTTAACCTTGGGAGCTTAGTAGACTCTGTCTGATGACTGATATGACATTTGTGCAACATCAAGGACAATACACAATTAACAATTATATCCAACAATCTCCCTCTTAGGCATTGATTGCAACACAACATGTCATAGCAAAATGAAATTTGAAAAAAAGTCTAACAAGTCTTTTCTGTCAAGACAACTTTCTTTATTAGATAACAAACTCTCCCTCTTTCAGTAATCTCCCTCTGTGAAGGAATTCCATAGCAAACTCTTCCTCTCAAAAAAATTTCAGAAAGATATGACAGTAAAACTCTCCCTCTTTGATAGCACATGCCAAAGACAACACAACTCAAATGAATTTTAATGTACCTTGAGTACTGATTCATATGCAATATGTCCTGATTATGCGATGTCAATTGATAGATCTTTTACTTGATATGTGTTGATGCATCACTAAAACTTCATTTTAGTGAACTTCAGATAGGGGAGTGACCCCTAAATTACCTCTTAGATACAAGAATGCATCCTTAGGTAATGGCTTTGTGAATATGTCAGCAATTTTTTCCTTTTTATGAACATATTCCAATCTGATCTCCTTGTCTTGCACCAATTCTCTGAAAAAATGATATTTTATTGCAATGTGCTTGGTTTTGCAATGCACCACTGGATTCTTAGATATATTGATTGCACTTGTATTATCATAGAACATAACAACTGGTTCTTTGATTTTTACCTTCATGCCTCCCAACAATTGTTTAAACCAAACAATATTAGAACAATTTACTCCTGCAACAACATACTCTGCCTCTACTGTAGATTGGGATGTACAATTTTTCTTTTTGCTTGTCCAAGAAACCAACCTCTTTCCAAGAAAGAATGCTCCTCCACTTGTACTTTTTCTGTCATCAAAGTTTCCTGCCCAATCAGCATCAGTAAACACTTTCAAATCCAGATTACCTCCAAATTTGTACCATAAACCATAATCTTTAGTTCTTTTGAAATATCTCATTATTCTTTTGATTGCCATCATGTGATTTTCGCTTGGTTTTGCTGAAAATCTTGCTGTAATACCAACTGCAAGGGCAATATCTGGCCTAGTATGAACTACATACTATAACTTTCCAATCATAGATCTATACAATGTTTGATCTACTTCTTTTGATTCATCTTCCTTGGTAAGTTTTAATCCAGTACACATAGGAGTCCCAATTGGTTTACAATCTTCCATACCAAACTTTTTCAATATCTCCTTGATGTATTTTGATTGAGTGATGTAGATACCATTTTTATTCTACTGAATTTGAAGACCAAAATAGAATTTGATTTCACCAAACATAGACATTTAAAATTCCTTGTTCATTTTCTCTGAAAATTCTTTGCATAGATCATCATTCCCTATGAAAATAGTATCATCTACAAATATTTCTGCCAAAACAATCTTATTTTCTGGTCCTTCCTTTATATACAAACTATTTTTATCATTAGTTTTTTGAAAACCAATCTAAATAAGATAGTTATGCAATCTTTCATACCATGCTCTAGGGGCTTGTTTCAGACCATACAATGCCTTGTGTAATTTGTAGACCATGTTGTTCTTATTTAGATCAACAAAACCTTTAGGTTGTTCAATGTAAACCTCTTCATCTAGTATACTATTGAAGAATACCAACTTGACATCCATCTGATAGACTTTGAATCCTTTGTGTGCAACATATGCTAGTAAGGTTCTGACTCCATCTAATCTTGCAAGAGGAGAAAAAGTTTCTCCATAGTCTATTCCTTCTTCTTGAGCATAACCTTTGCATACTAGTCTTGCTTTGTTTATTGATACCTTATCATCTTCATCCAACTTGTTTCTGAATACCCACTTAGGCCTAGGTACAAGAGTCCATGTCTTATTTTTCTCTATTTGTTCTATCTCTTCATTCATAGCCTCAATCCAACTATCATTTCCCAACGCATCATTAATATTTCTAAGTTCAAAATCAGCAAGTAAACAAGTACCTTTCAACTTGCTTCTTGTCATGGTTCCTTCAGATTTGTCTCCAATGATCTGATCTGCTGAATGATGTCTTTTAACATATTTTGCTAATACAAGTTCCTTGCCTTGTGAGCGAATTTCATTGTTATCCTCTTGTACTTCAATTTCAAGTTCTGGCTATTTTGGCTCAATAGATATTGGCTCAGGTCCTTCAGACTTGGTAGACACTTGCTTGGTAGCATCTAAATGTAACTGAGGTTGATGTAGCTCGATTTGAACTACCTGTAACTTGGTTACTAATGACTCGGGAGTAGAAGATTCCTGGTTGATTGGTATTGTATCAGGTTCAATAAAAACAAACTTTCTATAATCTTTTGTTCCTTTTTGCTTTCTTCTTCAGTCCTTTCTGCAAACTCATCAACTTTCACATGTGCATTTTCTATGACTTTGTAAGTAGACAAGTTCAAACATCTATATGCTTTCCTTTTGCAAGAGTGTCCCAAAAATATTCCTTCATAACCTTTTACATCAAATTTTCTTTTTCTAGATTCTTTCAAAATGTAACATTTACTTCCAAATACTTTAAGATAACTTACATTACATTTATAGCCATACCATAGCTCATAGGGAGTTTTGAATTGGTCCTTTTTAAGCTGTACTCAGTTCAAGGTATGAACTGCAGTCCTGATAGCTTCTAGTATTTGATAGCAATGTTCTTTTCAATCATTAAGGTTCTTTCACAATCCATGATAGATCTATTCCTCCTTTTAGCTATTCCATTTTGTTCAGGAATTCTAGGGGCTGATACCTACCTTTTGATTCCTCTTTCAATGCAAAAGTTATTGAACTCATGTGAAACGAATTCTCCTCCTCTCTCTGATGTCAAGCATTTCAATATTTTTCCTATTTTCTTTTCTACTCTTGCCAAATACCATTTGAATTTCTCAAATGCTTCTGATTTGTTCCTTAGATACATGACAGTCATCATTCTTAAGTAATCATCAACAAAAAGAATGAAGAACTTTTCTCCAATATAGCTTTCAATTCCAATGGGTCCACATAAATTAGTATGCATAATTTCTAATATATCTTTAGACTGATAGTTTTTACTTTTAAAACTAGTCTTTCCCATTTTACCAATTTGACAATTCTTGCATAAACCGACCTTAGGTATCTTTATGTTAAGAATGCCTCTCACTTTCTTCAATTTGCTTATCTTTACCAACTTATCAAAATTTACATGACACAACCTTTTATGCCATAACCAACTTTCTTCAATTTGAGCAATAAAACATGAACATTCACCAAGTTCAAGATAAAATAAGTTACCTTTTGTTTGAGTGCCTGATCCAATCAATTTTCCTTTGCAATCCAGCAGTCTTGCTTTTCCATGCATGAATTCTACTTTGAATCCATTATTGAGTAGTTGTGCTACACTCAACAAATTATGCTTTAGTCCTTCTACCCAATAGGCATTATCACATATAAGTTCTTTGATTACAAATATTCTTCCTCTTCCTTTTATATAGCAAGGTTCATTGTTACCAAATCTTACACTGCCACCATCATAACCTTCAAAGTATTCAAACTTAGTTTTATCACTAGTTATGTGATAAGAACAACCACTATCTATGATCCATGTATCATTTTTTCTCATATGAGAAATGAGTTCCATTTCTTCATCATTGTCAGACTCATCTTTCACAGCAATGTAGACAATTTCATCTTCTTCTTCATCATTAGATTCATTAGAATCTTTAGTCATAAAACATGTTTTCTTACCTTTATCCTTGAATGATTTGAAGTCTTTCTTTCCATTGTACTTGTAACCTTTATTGTCATCTTTTTCCTACTTGTTCGAGCACCTAGCAGCAATATCACTAACTTCTTCACATGAAAAATAGATTAGAGGAACTTTACTTTTATATTTTCCTCTACCTCTAGAATATTTCCTTGCTAGTAGAGATTCAATCACCTCAAGATCACTATTTGAACTTTGGTCTGATTCATCTTCACTTTCTGACTGAGATTCCTTTTTCTTTTTACTTTTCTCCTTGAGTGAAAGTTTGGCTTCAAATGATGACTCAATGTTTTTGGAAGCTAGAACATAGTTGTCAAAGTTGTCTAGTTCAAATGTAGTTAACCTTCCAACTATGGCCTCTAGATTTATCTTATGATTTGCTTCACATCTTCTTTCTTGAATTGCAGAAACTCTGATTGCATAGATGGGAAGTAGAGTTCTAAGAACTTTACTTATAACTATCTCTTCCTTGATATCTCCTCTAGATGCTTTGATCACATTGACACATGCTTTGACTCTTTCAACATATTTTGCAATGTTTTCATCCTCTCTTATCCTCATCTGATCAAATTGTCCTCTCAAAATTTCTGCTTTGGCTCTTCTTACGTTATCATCTCCTCCATAGATTTCTTTTAGCTTTTCCCATATTTCAAAAGTAGATTTATAGTCTTTGATGTAATCAAATTCTTCATAACTTAGAGCAGATGCTATGTCTATCATCATAATATTGTGGGTCTTCTTTTCAGCAATATCATTGATAGATAGTGTACTAGCTAGTTCTGCATATTTTTTATCAAGGTATTTTAGTCCTATATCTCCAATAGAAGCTAGATGAAGTCTCATCAACCCTTGGCATGTTGAGAAGTTGTCCCTATTTATTCTTGGAATTTTCCTCTTATAAGACATCCTGATCTTTGGCTTAGATCCTTGAAATCTTGTCTTGCAAGCACCAAAAGCTCTGATACCAATTGTTGAAATATAGATGAAGTAACTAAGAGGCGTGGGGTGAATCAGTTACCACATAATTCAATTCCAAAAATAAATCCCTTAGATGTCTTTACTTATTGCTGATACCTGGTAAAAAGTGTAGGAATACTATAACTCGGTAGATTAACTAATTACTGATTATCTAGCATTCATAGTCATTAATATGCTTGCAAAGATTAACATAAATGAACACAAGAGACACTGGATTTAATGTGAAAACCCAATATGGAAAAAACCACCAAGTAACTAGTCACCAATTTTCACTCTTCTAAAGTGAGCCCTGTTATGAGCCAACCCTATTAAAGGTTACAAAACACACTATTAGGTGTGACCTTGTTAGAGGATTTAATCACCCTGTTAGGAGTGGCCTGGTTAGAGGTTTTGAGAACAATTCAACTGAACTATCACCTTGTTAGAGAATTTTCAAAATGATTGTTAAACCAACTCTGTTAAGAGATTCTAGATTTAGTGTTACAATGATTAGAAAGTAATAATGAGGTGACCTGAATGATATGCAACTTATCTTTTTTTGATTACGAATCTCTTTTCTACTTTACTGAATCCTTACTGATCAAATACAAATTTGTAGCTCCTCTAGGATATCTAATCCTTCATCATAATTTGCTCAATATTCACTTATTTCATCCTCATCCATATATTCACTCTCACTCCAATTCACAACTTGAACATCTATATATATACCTTTCAGATTATCAAGTCGGCTTAAATATAGGTTACAATAACAAAAAATAAATCATTACATTAGTCAGCTACATGAAACAATTAAACTTAATATCAAAATAGTAAAATCCTTTGCTGGCCGACCTAGCTCGATAACCAGTGCTCCAGAATGGTTTTCTAGTGTTAACCAAGTGAAGCTCAGTAAACACTGCAAACCCTACAAAAATCCTTTGGAGATCAAGTGAGCTCAGTAGACATTAACTTTCCTTTGTTAACTTTGGGAGCTCGGTAGACATTAACTTTCCTTTGTTAACCTTGGAAGCTCGGTAGACATTAATTTTGCTATGTTAACCTTGGAAGCTCGGTAGACATTAACTTTCCTTTGTTAACCTTGGGAGCTCGATAGATATTAACTTTCCTTTGTTAACTTCGAAAGCTTGGTAGACATTAATTTTCCATTGTTAACCTTGGAAGCTCAGTAGACATTAACTTTCCTTTGTTAACCTTGGAAGCTTAGTAGACATTAATTTTCCTTTATTAACCTTGGAAGCTCAGTAGACATTAACTTTCCTTTGTTAACCTTGGGAGCTTGGTAGACTCTGTCTGATGACTGATATGACATTTTTGCAACATCAAGGACAATACACAATTAACAATTGTATCCAACATTGTATTCACATATTCCAATATGACTTCTTTATCTTGCACCAATTCTATTAAGAAGTTATATTTTGTAGTAATGTGCTTGGTTTTGGTATGACTCACTACATTCTTTGCTATATTGATTGCACTAGTGTTGTCACAGTATATGACTACTAGATCTTTGATCTCTATCTTCATACCTATCATTAATTATTTGAGCCAAACAATATTAAAACAATTAACTATTTTTGCTACATATTCTTCCTCTGCTATTGATAGGGAGAAGTAGGGATGAACCAATCACTGATTCATGCTTCTTGTCTACCTCTGAGACTTAGGGTGTCTTACAAGATCACCACATGAATTTATAGGACCTTTTACAAGAAAATATCCCCCAATCATAAACCCTACTCCACTATCTTGATAAGTTTTCACTTCTTGTTATCTGCCACACTACCATTCTAAATAAAGAGCACTCAATTTCTTCAACTAAACTAGGTCTTTTTGAAAATTATTCTCAACCAATTGTAGGATCATGGAATTAGTCTCAATACCTTGCAATTTACTCTATTTTCATCTTAGAAAATCTTTCTACGGTTGAGTTTCTAGCCAATTTCACCCTTTTCTCCAAAATAGGGCTACAACGAAGAGCCCCAATTAGCTCTATTTCACCTACAAAATAGGGATTTTCTAACTTTTATTTCACAAAACCTTCCAAGATTTCTTCATGGACCTCTACTTATTTTTTCATGGCTTTAAGGATTTCTAGGTTTTAGGCACTAGAATGGCCATATAGTGCCAGTGCTAAAATTGAGGGTTTTAGAGTGTTTACTAGCTTGACTTGATGTTTGGTCTTTTAGGGTGCCTTAATGGATTAGCCACACCTTCTCCTTCCATCCGAGAGGTTTCTTTTCACTTCCCTATAATCTTCATATTCAACTTTCAATATTTCTCCATCATCCCTGCAAGAAAACAAGCTCTATTTCTATTTCTCCCCTAGTTGGACATGCTCTAGCTCACCTAGGGAAACAGCTAAAAATTTCTTGCTAGCATTGTGAAGAGACATTATTTTTCAAAAATATAGTACATTTATTTTACTCACTATCCCCAAGATTCCATAAAATTCCAATAGTGGGATAGTGAATTACACCATTGTTTCTACAAGCTATTGAAAATAAGACAACAAACTATCTAAAATGGAAAGAGTTTTAAAACTATCAACCAAAAGAATTTAAAAGAAAAATTCCTAAAGAAAAAATGTTCTAATTACCATATATATGATTCCATTAGGTAAAAAAACCAAGAACAATTACAGAAATCCTTAAAAACTAAAAAAATTAGTCTTTTTGCCTTCAAAATGTCATGCTATAGCACTTGTCTCTACAACTGACAAACACTTATGTCCCTTTTAAGGTTTGGAAGGTATATATATCTTAATAGGTATTTCCCTTTCATATTAGGCTTTTATTGGCCTTATAATTGTTTTAAAAGAGAAATAAACATTTTTCTTGCAAAATCTACATTTTTTGCAAAAATTACAAAATTGCAATGGAGCAACTTTGGCAATTTTTCTTGCTTGCTCTTTTTATAACTTCTAACTTGTTATTTAAGCTATCGCTTAGAAATTACATGCTAGGGACCCTTCCCTAAGCTAGTTACTCATCCCTTAGGTTACTCATTAATACCTTGCTTCTTAGGCCATTTATTACTCTTCCTAGGACATTTTTGACTTCCTACACCCTACCTATCACACTTACGTCCAATGACCCCTGTTCCTACTGACAAAAGATCTCTTGGAGCATAAAAAAAAAAAAAATGAAGAGGTGAGGGCCATATGTTTCAAGGTGCCCTTGCACCATACTCCCTACCAAAGAAGCTAATTCCCCTCTAGAGACAAAAGGTGGAGATCTATGCCTTTAAGCTTGAATTGATTCTCACGAATCCCTGTAGCCTCTGAGTCTAGTTTACCATGCCATTTGAAAAGGTTCTCTTTTTATGTTCCATGTTTGGTTTTTGTATGAATCCAAGAATCCAAAATCCTCTCTACTTGAAGCTTTGGCTTAGGAGGTAAAGCTATTGTTTGAGCATCCTTCTGAGCTTCCTCTACTTGCTAATC
Source organism: Cupressus sempervirens (assembly GCA_028749045.1). Lineage (NCBI taxonomy): Eukaryota > Viridiplantae > Streptophyta > Pinopsida > Cupressales > Cupressaceae > Cupressus > Cupressus sempervirens. Next base: position 779,090,844 of record CM053791.1, read on the forward strand.
CACCTCAATAAGAGGGTCATTATACTTCACCAGGTCTACTACATTAAAAATGGGAGAGATGTCTAGATCCTTTGGCAGCTCAACCTTGTAAGCATTTTTCCCATACTTGGCTAGTATTGGACATGGGCCAATTATTCTCATTTGCAACTTTGTCCCTTACACCAAACAAGACTTCTCTCTTCTTGAGGCTAGCTTTATCCTTTATCTTCTTGGTGTTATCAATGAGGGATTATTTTACTTGTTCATGAGCTTCCTTCATAGATTGACTAAAATCTTCGACATAACCACTATTAAGTACTTGACCATCTAGGTTTCTCAATTTGCATACACCACTAGAATGTATCCCATATGCAATCTCAAAGGGACTCTTACCTGTAGTTCTATTAATGCTATCATTATAAGAAAACTTTACATGGTGAAGGACATAATCCCATGTCAAACCATACTCCTTGGTTAAACATCTTAGAAAGTTACCAAGTGTCCTATTGACCACTTTAGTCTAACCTTTAGTTTGAGGATGGCAGGCTAAACTAAAAGAGAGATCTATACATGGCCTTTGTCATAAGGATCTCCAAAAATGTCCCATAAATTTTCTATCTCTATCTGATATAAAGCTAGTTGGAAAACCATGAATTCTCACAACTTCCTTGAAAAACAAGTAGGAAATATGACTTGCATCATGAGTAATCTTGCATGGAATAAAATGTCTCATTTTGCTAAATCTATCCACTACTACATAGATGCTATCAAAACCACTTTTTTATCTAGGTAAACCAAACAAAAAATCCACACTTACATATTCCAATGGTCTTTTTGGTATTAGCAGAGGCTGATAAAGTCCTACATTTGTAGAAGTCCCCTTTTCTCTTTGACATATGATGCATTGCTCAACATAAACTCTGACATCTTGCTACATTTTAGGCCAATGGTAGTACCTTTGAACCAACTCCAAGGTCTTATTCAAGCCAAAATGGCCACTCAAACTTCTGTTGTTATTTTCTTGTATAAGACTCTCCCTCATGGAACCTTTTGGCACACATAGCTACCCACCTTTGAAGAGTAATCCATTCTGTAATGTAAATTCTAAAAACTCACCATGAAAGTGATTTAGGTGCTCTTGGTGCACCTTGTATGTTGCCACAAAATCTTCATCATTTTTATATAGTTATTTAAAATTATCCAATCCTATGCTCCTTACTTAGACTTCAGAAGCCTCCTACTCAAAGCATCAATTACCTTATTGAATTTCCCCTTATTGTGATTTATGGTGAAGGTATAAGACTATAGATATCCCACCCACTTGACATGTCTATGGCTTAGCTTGTCGTGAGAGTTAAGAAAACTCAAAGCTTGTTTATTAGTGAACACTACAAACTCCTTGGGCAAGAGATAATGCCTCCACTTCCTAAGGGATTGAACAAGTGCATAGAGTTCCAAATGATAGGAAGAGTACTTTTGTTTTTCTACATTTAGCTTTTCACTAAAGAAAGCCACTGGTCTATTACTTTAGCTTAAGACTCCTCCGACTGCTATATTACTTGCATCACATTATATAATAAATGGTTCATTGAAAGTAGGAAAGTTAAGAATAGACTTAGTAGCTACCTCTTTCTTTAATGTTTCAAATCCCTTTTTTTTTGTTGGCATCCACATAAAATTGGTCTTTATTCCACCTTTGATAGTATCCATCATGGGATCACATATCTTAGTGGAGTTCCTGACAAGCTTTCTATATATTACTGAGCTAGGCCATGGAAACTCCTCACTTCACTGGCATTTTTAGGAGCTGGCCAACTCAATATTGTTGCAACTTTGTCTTCATCCATTTTTAGATCTCCTTGTGAAAGAACAAAGCCTAAATAGACTAGTTCCTACTTCATGAAATAAAACTTGTCTAGATTGATCATTAAGTGTTCCTCTTTCAAATTAGAAAATACAATTCTAATATGCTCTAAGTGTTCCTCTTTACTCAAACTAAAAATTAGTATATCATCTAAAAAAACTACCACAAACTTTCTTGTGAAGTCTTTCAACACCTCATTCATGATCCTCATCAATGTACTCAAAGCATTTGAGAGGCCAAATGTCATAACTAGCCATTCATAGAGTCCTTCAGTGGTTTAAAAGGATGTCTTCCATTCATCTCCCTTTTTTATTCTAATCTAATGATAACCACTCTTAAGGTCTATCTTGGTGTAGTACTTATCCCCTCCTAATAAATCCACTAAGTCTTCAATGCTAGGTATGGAAAACCTATATTGGATAGTGATCTTGTTTATGGCTTTGGAATTTGTACATAATCTCCATGTTGCTCCTTTCTTGGGTGCCAAAATAGTAGGCATAGTACATGGACTGATGCTTTTCCTTATCAACCCTTGATCCATCAACTCTTGTATGTGCTTTGTAACTTCTCTATTCTACTAAGGAGTTAGCTTGTAAGGCACCTTGTTTGGAATAGATTCTCCTAGAACCAGGTCTATTTGATGTTTGATTACTATTTTAGGTGGTAGTACTACTGGTGTACCATGTGATATAATGTCCTTAAAGTCATCAAGAATTTGTTGCACCTCATGAGGTATTTCCTATTTCTTAGATTCTCTTTCTTCCTTGGGTTTCACCACAATGGGATAAACTACTTCTTCTTTGGCAAGAGTCTTTAGGAACTCTTTCCCCTTCAATAGCAGCACATTGGGTCCACTTCCTTGGTTTTTTATTCTAGTAATGACTGAATTTTATAACTCACCCAATCCTTCTTGAAGGTGTATGAGTTGAGCTCACCATCATGTATTGCTTTCCTATCAAACTACCATTGTATACCTAATAATAAGTGACAAGCATCCATGGGAAAAAACATCACATAGAATCTTTTCTTTATATCCTCCTATGGTGAACTTAATCCATGCTTGCTCATTCACCAAAACATGTTGCTTCTTGTTTAGCTAGGTGACCTTGTAGGGAGTGCTAAGAGGTATTTTTGGAATCTTTAGTTTAGCTATGACTTTCTCTGAAATGATGTTATGACTAGACACGAAGTCAACTTTTCATACCTTTCCCATAATCCTGCATCTCACTCTAAAGATTTATTTTCTTTGCTTTGGCTCTCCTTTGACTAGTGCTTTAATTAGTATCAACTTTATGATCAAGTTCTACCCACTTTAAGAATCCAACTGGATATCAAATGACTTCACACTTGCAACATCTTCATGGATGTAGGATATCTTCTATTCTCCTTGTGATGTTGATCCCTTTTTAGGACACCTATAGGCTTGATGCCCATATTGCTAACAATAGTAACATTTTATTATAGAAAAATAGGATGGTCCTCTTCCTCCTAGTGATCTACCTCATCCTCTACCTCTGCTTGAACCATCTCCTTGACTAGTTTCTCCACTTTTTTTAGTCAGCTTGGACTCACCTTGGGATCTTCCTTCATTTCTTCTACCTCCATAGCTTCCCCTTTTTCCTCTACCTTGTCTACCTCTTCCTCTTTTCTTTGAAGTATGGTCTTGTTTTCTTTTCCCTTTCTCTTCCACCTTTAAATCAATTTGATAGCACTAATGGACTATTTTAGGAGTGACAAGGCTCACGTCTTCTTGAATAGACCACTTGAGTCCATTCAACTATCTTGTCAATCTGATGTTTTCATCTTCTAACACCTTGGACCTTAAGCATAGCTTTTCAAAATCTTTAGTATAAGAGTTCACATCCATATCTTTTTGTCTTAGATTTTTTCCCCTCCTATGTAGATATATTTCATAATCTTTAGGAATACAAGCTTGTCTAATTTTAGCCACCATTCCTTTCCAAGTGACAATGGGACTTCTTCCTTCTTTTTCCCTCTTTGTTTGAACAAACTTCCATTAGGTTAGAGTAGTAACTCTTAACCTTGAATTTTCCACCATGACTTTTTGAGCATCAGAGACACCATCAAAATCAAAATGGTTCTCCATTCCTTTAATCCATTCCATGATGAGGTATGGATCCATCTTGCCATTGAATAGAGCAATGCCTTCCAAGGCTTCACTATTTATTGCCTTTATTGCCTTCAAGAAAGGCTCTTCTAGTAGAATAGGGTCCGGTGTTGAATTTTCTTCTTCCAACTCAATTTCTTTCTCTTTAGCTTCCTTCTCTTCTTTTTGCTCCATCTTGTTTCTTATTTTATCTGTTGTGTCTTGGAATTCACTCAACAACTATTCAAGTTAGGCCAATCTTTCTCTCAAATACCTATTGTCTTCCTCTTACTCTTCTACTATCTTCTCTTGTTCTTCTACTGTCTTGGCCAATTCAGCATTAGTCACTATTGTGCTGGAACCACTAGATTCACTAGATGACAAAATTCACCTTTCTTTGCAATTACCTTTTGCCCACACCTTTTGTAGGCTCTGATACCACTTGATAGGGAGAAATAGGGATAAACCAATCATTGATTCATGATTATTATTTGCCTTTGAGACATAGTATGTCTTGCAATATCACGACATGTATTTATAGGACCTTTTACAAGAAAAGACCCCCCAATCCTAAACCCTACTTCACTATCTTGATAAGTTTTCACTTTTGTTGTCTGCTAGGCTACCATTCTGAATGAAGAGCACTAAAGTTCTTCAACTAAACTAGATATTTTTTTACCATTCTTCTCAACCACTTGTAGGATCATGGATAAGGTCTCAAAACATTGAAATTTACTCCTTTGGAATCTAAAAACATCTTTCTATGGTTAAGTTTCTACCCGATTTCACCCTTTTTCTCCAAACCAGGGCTACAAGGAAGAGCCCCAATTAGCCCTATTTCACCTACAAAATAGGGATTTTATCACTTTTCTTCTTCTAAACCTTCCAAGATTTCTTCATTTACCTCTACTTATTTTTGATAGATTTAATAATTTCTAAGTTCTAGGCCCTACAATGGTCGTATAGTGCCAGTGTTGAAATTGAGGGTTTTAGAGGGTTTACTAGCTTAACTTATTGTTTGGTCTTTTAGGGTTTCTTAATGGATTGGACACACCTTCTCCTTCCATCCAAGGGTCTCCCATCACTCATATACAATCTCCATATTCAACTTTTAAGAGTTCTCCATCATCCCTACAAGAAAACAAGCTTTGTTTCTATTTCTTCCCTAGCTAGGCATGCTTTAGCTCGCCGAGGGCAAGAGGTTAAAATTTCTTGCCACTATTTTGAAGGATCTTAATTTTTCCACAATATAGTACATTGAGTGTACTCACTATCCCCAAGATGGCATACAATTCTAACTTACACCATTATTTCTACAAGTTGCTAAAAACAAGACAACAAACTATCTAAAGTGGAAAGATTTTGAAAACTATCAACCAAAAGACTTTCAAAGAAAAATTCCTAAAGAAAAAAAATTCTAATTAACCCTATCTATGATTCCATTAGGTACAAAAACTAAGAACAACTCTAGAAAACCTTAAAAACTAGAAACACGATCTTTTTGCCTTCAAAATGTCATGCTACAATACTTGTATGTACAAATGACAATCACTTATGTCTCTTTTAGGGTTTGGAAGGTATATATATGTATTAATAGGTCTTTCCATTTCATATTAGTGCTTTTATTGGCCTTCTCATTGTTTTAAAAGAGAAATCAACATTTTTGCAAAAATTGTAAAATTACAATAGAATAACTTTTGCAATTTTTCTTGCTTGTTCCTTTTATAGCTTCTAACTTGTTATTTAGGCTATACCTTAGCAATTCCATGATAGGGACCCTTCCCTAAGCTAGTTACTCATTACCCTTTGGTAAGGTATACCTTTCTTTTTAGGCCATTTCAGACTCTTCCTAGGACATTTTGACTTCCTACACCCTAGTTATCACACTTAGGTCCAATGACCCTTATGTTGGAAATAGAGATGGAGTAACTGAGAGGGGATGGGTGAATCAGTTACCACAAAAATAAATCCATAGATCCTTGGATGTCTTAAAATAAAGTTGCTACTAACACTTGGTAACCACACAAATAAATGCTAAAAGTTGACAGATGTTTTGTTAACTTATTAAGCATTTAAAGTGGTTAACATGCATGCATAAAGAAATAATCATGAACACAAGAGACACCAAATTTAACGTGGAAACCCAATTTGGAAAAAACCACCAAGTAACTAGTTACCAATTTTCACTCTTCTGAAGTGAGCCCTATTAGGAGCCAACCCTGTTAAAGGATACAAAACACACTGTTAGGTGTGACCCTATTAGAGAATTTAATCACCCTGTTAGAAGTGGCCTTGTCAGAGGTCTTTAAAACAATTCAACTAAATTTTCACCTTGTTAGAGGATTTACAAAATGGTTGTCAAACCAAGTCTGTTAAGAGGTTTTGAATCACTGTTACAATGATTAGAAAGCAACAATGAAGTGATCTGAAATATATGCAACTTATCTTTGCTGAATACAGATCTCTATTCTACTTCACTAGATCCTCACTGATCAAACACAACTTTGCATCTTCATAAGGATGTATAATCCTTCCTCAATATTCACTCATATATCTGCTCATTCATACATTCGCACTCTTATGCATCCACACTCTTATGTCTTATGAATTCACAACTTGACCTTTCATATATACCTTTCAGATTGTCAAGTTAGCTTAATTACAAGTTACAACAACTGAAAAAACATTAAATCAGTCGGCTCCACAAGACAATTAAACTTAATTTTTTAGAATAATAAAACTCTTTGCTGCCTGAGCTAGGTTGGTGACCATTGCTTCAAAATGGTATCCCCAGTGTTAACCAAGTGAAGCTTGGTAAACATTGCAAACCTTGCAACTTCCTTCAAAGACTGAGTTAACTCTGTAAACACTGACCTTCCTTCATTTACCAAGTGAGCTCGGTAAAAGCTAATCTTCCTTCACTTATCGAGTGAGCTTGGTAAAAGTTAACTTTCTCTTTAATGACTGAGTGAACTCAATAGACATTGAACTTGGTAAACATTGACTTTCCCTTTGTTAACATTGGGAGCTCGGTTAACATTAACTTTCTACTACAAGATTCTTTGATGCTCGAGTGAGCTCAGTAGGAGCTAACTTACTATGTAATGTTCAAGAATACTCAGTAGACACTGTAAATTGCTTTGTCGACCGTCTGAGCTTGATAGACTCTGTCTGATGGCTGATATGAAATTTGTGTAACATCAAAGACAATACAAAATACACAATTGTATCCAATAATCTCCCTCTTTAGCATTGATGGCAACACAACATGTCATAGCAGAAATAAAATTTGAAAACAAGTCTTTCTCTTATATGGCAACACAACATGTTAACACAACATGTCAACATAACAATTCTCCTTCTAAGATAGAAAGCTCTCCTTCTTATAGTAATATCCCTCTGTGAAGGAATTACATAACAAATTCTTTATATTTTGAAAAAATTTCAGAGAGATATGACAGTAAAACTCTCACTCTTTGACAACACATTCCAAAGACAACTCAACTCAAATGAATTTTAGTGTACCTTTACTACTGATTCATATGCAGTATTTTTTGTTTATGCTGCATCAACTGATAGATCTTCAATCTGGTATGAGTTGATGCATCACTAAAACTTTATTTTAGTGAACTTCAGATAGGGGAGTGACCCCTAACTTACCTCTTAGATACAAGAATGCATCCTTAAGTAATGGTTTAGTGAATATGTTAGCAATTAGTTACTTTGTATGAACATATTCCAATCTGATCTCCTTATCTTGCACCATTTCTCTGACAAAATGATATTTTATTGCAATGTTCTTGGTTTTGGAATGCATCATTGGATTCTTAGATATGTTGATTGCACTTGTATTATCACAGAATATAACAACTCATTCTTTGATTTCTATCTTCATGCCTTCCAACAATTGTTTAAACCAAACAATATTAGAATAGTTTACTATTGCAGCAACATACTCTGCCTCTTTTGTAGATTGAGATGTACAATTTTTCTTTTTGCTTGTCCAAGAAACCAACCTCTTTCCCAAAAAGAATGTAACTCCACTTGTACTTTTTTTTTCATCAAGGTTTCCTGCTCAATCAGCATCAGTAAATACTTTCAAATCCAAATTTCCTCCAAACTTATACCATAAACCATACTCTTCAGTTCCTTTCAAATATCTCATTATTCTTTTGATTGCCATCATGTGATTTTCTCTTGGTATTGCTAGAAATCTTGCTACAATACCAACTGGAAGGGCAATATTTGGCCTAGTATGAACTACATACTGCAACTTTCTAATCATAGATCTATACATTATTTGATCTACTTCTTTTTATTCATCTTCCTCGGTAAGTTTTAATCTGGTACACATAGGAGTCCCGACTAGTTTACAATCTTCCATTCCAAACTTTTTGAGTATCTCCTTGATGTATTTTGATTGAGTAATGTAGATACCATTTATATTCAGTTGAATTTGAAGACCAAGGAAAAATTTGATCTCACCAAACATAGGCATTTCAAATTCCTTGTTCATTTGTTCTAAAAATTCTTTGCATAGATCATCATTCCCTATGAAAACAGTATCATTTACAAATATTTCTGCCAAGACAATCTTATTATTTGGTCCTTCCTTAATATACAAGCTACTATTATCAATAGTTCTTTAAAAACCAATCTGAATAAGATAGTTATGCAATCTTTCATACCATGCTCGAGGGGCTTGTTTCAGACCGTATAATTCCTTGTGTAATTTGCAAACCATGTTCTTCTTATTTGGATCAACAAAACCTTTAGGTTGTTCAATGTAAACCTCTTCATCCAGTATACCATTGAGGAATGTTGACTTGACATCCATCTGATAAACTTTGAATCCCTTGTGAGCAACATATGCTAGTAAGGTTCTGACTCCTTCCAATCTTGCAATAGGAGAAAAATTTTCTCTATAGTCTATTCCTTCTTCTTGAGCATATCCTTTGTATACTAGTCTAGCTTTGTTTCTTGATACCTTACCAGCTTCATCCAACTTATTTCTGAATGCCCACTTAGTTCCAATCACATTTTTTTCTTTAGGTCTGGGTACAAGAGTCCATGTCTTGTTTTTCTCTATCTGCACTATCTCTTCATTCATAGCCTCAATCCAAATATCATTTTCCAATGCATCTTTGACATTTCTAGGTTCAAAATCAGCAAGTAAACAAGTACCTTTCAACTTATTTCTTGTCATGGTTCCTTCAAATTTATCTCCAATGATCTGATCTGCTAAATTATGTCTCCTGACATACTTAGCTAATACAGGTTCCTTGCCTTTTGAATGGATTTCATTATTATCTTCTTGCATTTCAACTTCAGGTTCTGTCTATTCTAGCTCAGTAGATATTTGTTCGGGTTCTTCAGACTCGGTAGACACTAACTTAGTTTGCTGTGGCTCGATTTGAACTTCCTTTAACTCGGTTACAGATGACTCGAGAGTAGAAGATTCTTGATTCTCTAATGTAACTAGTGTTGTATCAGGTTCACTGAAGACAAACCTTTTATAATCTTCTAGTTCCCTTTTTTTTTCTTCTTCAATGCTTTCTGCAAACTCATCAACTTTCACATGTGCACTTTCTATGACTTTGTGAGTAGACAAGTTCAAATACCTATATGCCTTACTTTTGCATGAGTATCCAAAGAATATACCTTCATCACTTTTCACATCAAATTTTCCTTTTCTAGATTCTTTCAAAATGTAACATTTACCACCAAATACTTTAAGGTAACTTACATTAGGTTTATAGCCATACCATAACTCATAGGGGGTTTTGAATGAGTCTATCTTCAGCTCTACTTGGTTCAAGGTATAAACTGTAGTGCTCATAGCTTCCTTCCAGTATTTGATATCAATGCTCTTTTCAATCATTAAAGTTCTTGCACAATCCATGATGGATCTATTTTTTCTTTCAGTTATTCCATGTTGTTGGGGTGTTCTAGGGGCTAATACATGTCTTTTGATTCCTCTTTCAATGCAAAAGTTATTAAACTCATGTGAAATGAATTCTTCACCTCTGTCTGACCTCAAGCATTTTAATCTTTTCCCTGTTTCCTTTTCTACTTTGGCCAAATACCATTTGAACTTTTCAGATGCTTCTGATTTGTTTCTTAGATACATGACTATCATCATTCTTGAGTAATCATCAACAAAAAGAATGAAGAACTTTTCTCCAGTATAGCTTTCAATTTCAATAGGTCCACATTAATCATTATGCATAATTTCTAATATATCTTTAGACTGATAGTTTTTACTTTTAAAACTAGTCTTTCCCATCTTTCCAATCTGACAATTTTTGCATAGACCGACCTCAGGTTTCTTTATGTTAGGAATGCCTCTTACTTTCTTGAATTTTCTTATCTTTACTAGATTATCAAAGTTTACATGACACAAACTTTTATGCCATAACCAACTTTCTTCAACTTGAGCAATGAAACATGAACATTCACCTAGTTCAAGATAGAACAAGTTACCTTTAGTTTGAGTACCTGATCCAATCAACTTTCCTTTGCCATCCAGTAGTCTTGCTTTGCCATGCATGAATTCTACTTTGAATCCATTATTGAGTAGCTGTGCCACACTTAACAAATTATGCTTTAGTCCTTTTACCCAATAGGCATTATCATATATAAGTTCCTTGGTTGGAGAGATTCTTCCTCTCCCTTTTATACAACAAGGTTCATTGTTACCAAATCTTACACTACCGCTATCGTAGTCTTGAAAGTATTCAAACTTAGTTTTGTCACCAGTCATGTGATGAGAACAACCACTATCTATGATCCATGTATCATTTTTTCTCATATGAGAAATGAGTGCCATTTCCTCATCATTATCAGATTCATCTTTCATAGCAATGTAGACAATTTCATCTTCTTCTTCATCATTAGAATCATTAGAATCTTTAGCCATAAAACATGTTTTCTTACCTTTATCCTTGAATGATTTGAAATCTTTCTTGCCATTCCATTTGTGATCTATCTTTTCATCTTTATTCTGCTTGTTTGGACACCAAGCAGTAATATGACCAACTTCTTCACATGAAAAATAGATTAGGGGTACTTTACCTTTGTATTTTCCTCTACCTCTAGAATATTTCCTTGCTAGAAGGGCTTCAATTGCTTCAAGATCACTGTCTAAAGTTTGGTTTGATTCATCTTCACTTTCTAACTGAGATTTCTTTTTTCCTTTCTCCTTGAGTGAAAGTTCGGCTTCAAATGCTGATTCAATGTTCTTGGAAGCTGGAACATAGTTATCAAAGTTGTCCAGTTCAAATGCAGTCAATCTTCCAACTATAGCCTCTAGATTTATCTTGTGATTTGCTTCACATCTTCTTTTTTGAATTGTAGAAACTCTGATTGCATAAATGGGAAGTAGAGTTCTGAGAACTTTACTTATAACTGTCTCTTCACTAATATCTCCTCTAGAAGCTTTGATTGCAGTGACACATGCTTCAACTCTTTCAACATATTTTGCAATGTTTTCATCCTCTCTCATCCTCATTTGATCAAATTGTCCTCTCAGACTTTCTACTTTGGCTCTTCTAACATTATCATCTCCTCCATAGATCTCTTTCAATTTTTCCTACATTTCAAAGGAAGATTTTCAGTCCTTGATATCATCAAATTTTTCATAACTCAGAGCAGATGTTATATCTATCATCATAATGTTGTGAGTCTTCTTTTCAGCAATATCATTAAGAGATAGTTTACCAGCCGGTTCTGCATATTTTTCATCAAGGTATTTTAGTCCTATATCTCCAATAGAAGCTAGATGAAGTCCCATCAACCCTTGCCATGCTAAGAAGTTATTCCTGTTAAGCATTGGAATTTCCCTCTTGTAAGACATCCTGATCTTTGGCTTAGATCCTTGAAATCTTTCCTGCAAGCACCAAAAGCTCTGATACCAATTGTTGGAAATAGAGATGGAGTAACTGAGAGGGGAGGGGTGAATCAGTTACCACAAAAATAAATCCACAGATCCTTGGATGTCTTAAAATAAAGTTGTTGCTAACACTCGGTAACCACACAAATAAATGCTGAAACGTGATAGATGTTTTGTTAACTTATTAAGAATTTAAAGTGGTTAACATGCATGCATAAAGAAATAATCATGAACACAAGAGACATCAAATTTAACATGGAAATCTAATTTGTGAAAAACCACCAAGTAACTAGTTACCAATTTTCACTCTTCTAAAGTGAGCCCTGTTAGGAGCCAACCCTGTTAAAGGTTACAAAACACATTGTTAGGTGTGACCCTGTTAGAAGTGGCCTTGTCAGAGGTCTTTAAAATAATTCAACTGAATTGTCACCTTGTTAGAGGATTTAAAAAATAGCTGTCAAACCAACTCTATTAAGAGATTTTGAATCACTGTTACAATGATTAGAAAGCAATAATGAAGCGATCTGAAATATATGCAACTTATCTTTGCTAAGTACAGATCTCTATTTTATTTCACTAGATCCTCATTGATCGAACACAACTTTGTAGCTTCATAAGGATATCTAATCCTTCTTCAATATTCGCTCATATATCTTCTCATTCATACATTCACACTCTTATGCATCCACACTCTTACGTCTTATGAATTCACAACTTGACCTTTCATATATACCTTTCAGATTGTCAAGTCAGCTTAATTACAAGTTACGACAACTGAAAAAACATTAAATCAGTTGGCTCTACAAGACAATTAAACTTAATTCTTTAGAACAATAAAACTTTTTGCTGTCCAACCCAGCTCGGTGACCATTGCTTCAGAATGGTATCCCCAATGTTAACCAAGTGAAGCTCGGTAAACATTGCAAACCTTGCAACTTCCTTCGAAGATCGAGTTAACTCGGTAAACACTGACCTTCCTTCTTTTACCGAGTGAGCTCGGTAAAAGCTAATCTTCCTTCGCTTATCGAGTGAGCTCAATAAAAGCTAACTTTCTCTTTGATGATCGAGTGAACTCGGTAGACATTGAACTCAGTAAAAATTGACTTTTCCTTTTTTAACCTTAGGAGCTCGATTAAAATTAACTTTCTACTACAAGATCTTTTGATGCTCGAGTGAGCTCGGTAGGAGCTAACTTACTATGTAATGTTCAGGAATGCTCAGTAGACACTGTAAATTGCTTTGCTGACCGTCTGAGCTCTGTAGACTCTGTCTGATGGCTAATATGACATTTGTGTAACATCAAAGACAATACACAATACACAATTGTATCCAACACCTTATTCCTAATTAGAAAAGCTCTCTTGGAGCATAACACAACAAAAATGAAAAGGTGAGGGCCCTATGTTTCAAGATGCCCCTATACCAACTATGGACTAAGAGATACAATTTTGTTTCTTTCTTGTCCAAGACACTAGTCTTTTACTAAGACAGAATGCTCAACCACTAGTGCTTTTTTTTTCAGCAATACTTCCTGCTTGATCAGCATCAATAAATACCATTAAGTCCAAGTTTCCTCCTATTTTGTACCATAAACCATAGTCCTCAGTACCTTTCAGATATCTCATGATTCTCTTAATTTCCATCATGTGATTTTCTTTGGGATTTGTTGAGAATCTTGCCACCATACTAACTGCTAAAGCAATATTAGTCCTTAAATGCACTACACATTGTAATTTCCCAATCAGTGATCTATATGTATTTTGATCTACCTCTTTGAAATCATCATTCTTAGAAATCTTATGTCTAGTGGACATAGGAGTTATAATTGGTCTTGAATCTTCTATTCCAAATTTCTTTAGTATTTCCTTGATGTACTTAGATTGAGTAATGTAGGTACCATTTTTGTTCTGCTAAATGTATTGTCCAACAAAGAATATAATCTCACCAAACATTGACATCTCAAATTATTTACTCATTTCTTGTGAATAAGGTATCATCAATGAATATTTTTACCAATACAATCTTCTTGTCTAGTCCTTTGATATACAAACTACTATTATCATTTGTTCTTTGAAAACCAATCTGTACCAAATAGTTATGTAGTCTTTCATACTAGACTCTGGGAGCTTGCTCGAGACCATATAATGCCTTGTGTAATTTTTAGACCATGTGCCTTTTGCTAGGATCTACAAAACCTTCTAGTTGTTTAATGTAGACTTCCTCATCAAGAATTCCATTCAAGAATGTAGATTTAACATCCATTTGATAAACTTTAAATCCTCTGTGAGATGCATATACTAGTAGAGTTATAACACCTTCTAATATTGTAATAGGAGAAAATGTTTCACCATAATCAATACCTTCTTCTTGATAATAGCCTTTACACACTAGTCTTGCCTTGTTTTTGGAAACTTCTCCATCTTTGTTTCTAGATACTTTTCCATCTTCATTCAACTTGTTTCTAAACACCCACTTTGTGCCAATTAAATTTTTATCCTTAGGTCTAGGAACAAGAGTCCAAGTTTTTTTATTTTCCATTTGTTTTATTTCTTCATTCATTTCTTCAATACAACTTTCATTATCCAATCCATCTTTAACATTCCTAGGTTCAAAATCATTGAGTAAACATGCACCTTTCAATTTGGTTCTTGTAATTGTTCCATCATATTTGTCTCCAATGATTTGATCAGGTGCATGATGTCTTTTGACATATCTTGCTAACATAGGTTCTTTGGATTAAGAATAAGTTTCATTAATTTCATCATGAACTTTAGTATCAAGTTTGGGTCCCACTATCTATGACTTAGGTTCGTTAGACTAATTTTGTACTATCTTGGTAGCCTCTAACTACGACTTGGGTACTCTAGACTGTGACTTAGATTGCATGTTTTTCAAATTGGTAACTATTGAAGATTTTTGGTACTTGGGAGGTGAAGCCTCCTTTCTTCTAGATAGATTCGGCAGGGTATTAGGTTCATAGTATACAAATCTTCTGTATTCCTTAGGCTCTTTGCTGCTTTCTTCTTCACTCTTTTTTGCAAACTCATAAATTCTCACATGTGCACTTTCTATGCTTTTATGAGTAGAAAAATTCAATCATTTGTATGCTTTGCATCTACATGAGTATCCGAGAAATATTTCTTCATCACCTTTGACATCAAATTTTCCTTTTCTAGATTCTTTCAAGATATAACATTTGCTACCAAATACTTTCAGGTAACTTACATTAGGTTTTTAGCCATACCACAATTGATAAGGAGTTTGATTTGAATCTTTCTTTAGTTGTACTCTTTTCAAGGTATGAATTGCAGTGCTGATAGTTTCCTTGTAGTATTTGATTGCAACATTCTTTACTATCGTCAATGTTCTTGCACAATCCATGATGAATATGTTCCTTCCTTCAACTGTCATTTTTTTGAGGTGTACTAGGGGTTGATACTTGTCTTTTAATTCCTATTTCAATTCAAAATTCAATGAATTCATTCGACATTAATTCACCACCTCTGTCTAACCTCAAACATTTCAATTTATTTCCAATTTATTTTTCAACTCTTGCCAAGTACCACTTAAATTTTTGAAAGGCTTCTAATTTTTCTTTTAGATACATTACAGTCATAATTCTAGAATAATCATCAACAAAAAAAATGGAAAACATTTCTCTACTATAACTTTATATTCCAATAGGTCCACATAAGTTTGTGTGCACAAGCTTTAAGACTTCTTCTAAATGATAGTTCTTGATTTTGAAACTAGTTTTTCCCATGTAACCAATTTGACATTTTTTGCATAGACCAATATCAGGTTTCTTCAACCTAGGAATTCCTCTTACTCTTTTATGTTTTCTTATTTTAACTAGATTATCAAAGTTTACATGACATAATGTTTCTTCTACTTGAGCAATAAAACATGAACTTTCACTAAGATCAAGATAAAATAGATTACCTTTTTTTTATTTGCCAGATCCAACTGGATTTCCTTTTCCATCCAGTAGTTTGGCCTTTCCATCCATGAATTCTACCTTAAATCCAATGCTATTCAATTGTGCCACACTCAATAGATTATGCTTAATCCTTCAACCCAATATGCATTATCACATACAATTTTTTAAGTCAAAGAAATACAACCTCTTCCTTTTATGTTACATGGTTCATTGTTTCCAAATCTTACACTACCACCATCATAAGATTCCATGTGCTCAAATTTTGTTTTATCTCTAGTCATATTATGTGAATAGCCACCTTCAATAATCCAAGTATCATTTTTGCTAACATGAGAGATAAGTGCCATTTTATCTATTTCATCATCAGACTCGTCTTTTATAGAAATATAAACCATTTCATCTTCACTATTATCTCCTTAGCCATAAACGATGATTTCTTACCTTTGTCCTTGTAGTTCTTATAGTTCTTGAAATCATTCTTCCCTTTTTGCTTATTTCTTTTTTTTCATTTGTGTTTCTTTTTTTGGACACCTTGTAGCAATGTGACCAACTTCTTTACAAGAAAAATAGATCAGAGGAACCTTACCTTTTTATTTTCCTCTGCCTTTGGAGTATTTTCTTGCAAGTAGGGCTTCAACAACTTCAAGATCACTATCCAAACTTTCTTCTATTTTTTATTCTCCACTTCCTAATTGACTAACCTTTGATTTCTTACATTTTTTCTTGATTGAAAGTTTGGATTCAAATGCAGACT
This sequence comes from Cupressus sempervirens, assembly GCA_028749045.1. NCBI lineage: Eukaryota > Viridiplantae > Streptophyta > Pinopsida > Cupressales > Cupressaceae > Cupressus > Cupressus sempervirens. The sequence goes on from CM053791.1 coordinate 779,107,379, forward strand.
CAATACTTTTGGAACTAGGAACATAGTTATCATAGTTATCTGACTCAAAAGCTATCAATCTTCCAACTAGAGCATCCAAGGTTATTTTGTTATTTGGATCACATCTCATCTCTTAAATAGCTTATACTCTAATTTCATAAATAAGAAGATGAGTTATGAGTACCTTTCTTACAACTATTTTGTCATCAATGTCTCCTCCAGATGCTTTGATTACGCTCCCACTTGTTTTGATTATTTCCATATATTTTGCAATGTTTTCATCTTCTCTTATTTTCATCTAATCAAAATGACCTCTAAGACTTTCTGCTTTATCTCTCCTTAAATTTTCAACTCCTCTATAAATTTCTTTCATTTTGGTCCACATTTCATGATTAGTTTTCTAGTCTTTTACTTCTTTAAATTCAGCATAACTAAGAGCAGATGCAATATCAATCATCATGATGTTATGATTCTTCTTTTCAAAAATATCTTCAACTAATAATGTTCTACTAGGAGTCTTGTATTCAGCATCAAGATATTTACAACCTGAATCAATTATGGTAGCCAAATCTAACCTCATAAGTCCTTGCCATGCTACAAAATTGTCTCTATTTCACTTGAGAAGCTCTCTTCTATAAGACATCCTAATCTTTAGCTTAGGTCCTTGAAACATTCTCTGCAAGCACCAAAAAGATTTTATACCAATTGTTGGAAATATAAGAGGAGTAACTGAGAGAGGAGGGGTGAATTAGTTACTACAAAATAAATTCTAGATCCCTTTAGATGTCAGTAAAAAATTCTACTGATGCTCAGCAAACAAAAAGATGTTGTAACTTAGCATGCAAATATTAAGATGTTATCTATGATTACCATTACTTTAACTTAGTCATAAACACATAAAAGGAAATAGCATAAACACATTTTACAAGAAGATTTAACATGGAAACCCAATTTTGGAAAAACCACCAATTGCAACTAGTGAATATTTCTCACTCTTCTAAAGTGAACCTTGTTAGGAGCCAACCCTATTAAAGGTTGAAAAACACATTATTAGGGGTGACCCTATTAGAGGTTTTAATCACCGTATTAGGAGTGGCCTTGTTAGAGGTCTTTAGACAATTCAATAGAACTGCCATCTTGTTAGAGGATTTAGAAATAGCTATTAAGCCAACTCTATTAAGAGATTTAGATCATTGCTACAATGATTAGATAGTAACAATGACATGACTTGATTTGGATACAATTGAATTTTTGATTACATATCTCAATTCTAGGTTATACTTGATCCTTCCTAATCAAATACATATTTTTTCTCCATATGGGTATTCTACTTATGCTTCTAATTCGCTTCTTCTTAGCATCATTAAATCTTCCATACTCACACACACTTCTAAATCTCAACTTGAGCTTATATTTATATCTTTTTTATTGTCAAGTCTACTAGAATACAACTTAGAATAATTAATATCCATCTTCTCTATCAGCTAGAACCAATAGATAAAACAATTGAACTCAATATGCTAAAACAAGAAAATTCTTTGCAAGATGACCCTACTCAGTAGACACTAACTTAGAAATGATTTTCCTATGTTAACCAACTTGAACCTAGTCAACACTGCATACTCACCAAGTTCCTTTTGTAATTGAGTGAGCTTGGTGAACTTGGAAAACTATGGAATGCTCAGTAAACATAGAAAACTATCTTCAATGCTCTAGTGAGTTTGGCACCTACTAACTAGTAATGATATGAAATTTTGTGTAACATTAAAGACAATAGACAATTAATCAATTCTATTCAACATGCATTACATAGGGATCTTTAACATTACTCAATAGTTATTTCTTATGATTTAAAAATATTGTTTGTGTTAGCCAAAAATTGGTTACATAGAAGTTTTTTCCATAACAAACATCTATTTCAAAAACTATTTACTCAACGTCAATAGCCTTTGATGCTCAAGCTTCATTGTGCTCTAAATGTTGTTACTCAAGTCCTATATAACTTGGAAATTACTATTTTTGGGTAATTAAATCACTCAACATGTATTGATTTCTTGACATTGGAGTGACTCAGCACACACTAATTTCTCAACACCTACTAGTTCTTAGCATTGACTAGTTATATTGCTTAGCATGTATTGTTTGGAGGCTTATGCTTGACATACAATATGCACTCAGCTTCCACTATTATTTTCTAGATAATGACTGAGTGTTTTATCACTTCCTTGTCTAAACCAAAATGAGATCAACACATAGGCCCTATGGATCATGTATCTAGAATAAGAATATTAGAGAGAGATGATGCCGAAAGGGGTAGAAATGAAAACCCTAGTGGTCATTCAAGAAATGATTGCATATGGCTCCTTCTCATAATCTCTTCTAATAAAAAATTTGGGGATAATGTTGTTCCTCAAGGCCCTTTGAAGAGGTCTAATGGATCCCCTTTGACACATCTACTTCCAATGAACTTAAATCTAGGTAATTATTTGGATAAATACATTCAATCCCTAACACTATTGGTAGGAAACCAGAATGATCCCCATAGGGTTTTGAAGGTTTTGATATTTTTACAAATGGCCTTCAGAATTATTAGCAAATAATGGCCTATTTGCAAAATGGAGTAGAGAGGATCCTTTGGGAGCCCTAGTACAAGATTGACTTGAAACTACCTACGGTGACTAGGTAAGAATTTTTTTCTCTAAAAATAATGTCCCCTTCCTAGATTATTCCTTTAATAATGTCAAAGTTTAGAGATGGATTATGTTTATGGACATTTTGGTTGAATTATTGTAAAGCAAAATTCTAAGTCAAATTGAAAATTCTATAGGGTTTTTTAGAGGTTTAGAAAAATAACTTTGTGTCCTCTAATAATGTCAATTTATTTACTAAAATGGAATTTTCAATCGTTAATTTTATGCAGATAAGAATTATCATAAATAACTCTTTATATTACCTAGAATAAGGAAATTTTTTAGATAGAATTACATTGAAGCCACCCCCATGTAAAAAATAAAATAAATATAAAGACCTAAAAACATTTGACACCTGATGGACTTGTGAATCCAACCTTGATATTAACATATCCTTTAGTCCCAAGGGTAGAGGGTTTTTTATTACAAGTATAGTATCGCAGCCTATAGAAGGTATTAAAGGATCCCCTCTAGACCCTATTACAAAGGAACAATAAATTTGTGAGGATTAGGGTTAGTGGAAGTGGCTCACATGATTCCTCCTTCAATGTCTTGTGTTGATCTAAGCTCATCTATGGAAATGAATAATCTCCATTATACACTAGTACTTGCTCTGACAAACAATAAAGGACTTGGTACAAATATTTAGGCTATCCCTTCCCCTCTTTAAATTCAAAATGTAGAGGAATATTCTTCTCCCCTAAAAATAATCACTTGAATTCCTTCTAAAAAAGGGCATTCTCTAGGGTATGTGCACGATCATGGTGTGCCAAAAAGTGATGACCTAAAAATTATGTAGTTCTAAAATGCCTCAAAGCATTTCAAAATTAGTTCCAACTTTCTTCCAATCTATCCTCATACCAAACCCAAAAAGTAATACCTTTATAAGACCTAGTATATCTTTGGATAGAAACTCTACATGATCAACTTTTAAAATATCCTGAAAACATATTTTCAACTTGTTCTTGTGTATTTTTTACTTCAAACATGTAGCTGACAACTTTTTTTTTCACCCAAATTTGATGAAATGAGAATGGTTTCTTAAGAATGTTTTCAGCTTTCCATAAATGTAGTGTTTGTCAAATTACAAGTTTAGTAAGTAATTATTACTTATTTTATAATGGACTTTCATATAAAGTTTTGATTGACTCACTGATTTAAAAATAACTATAACTTTCAAATGGTACAACATTTTTAAAATCCAAAAGATGCCCCACATTCTATGCTTCTTCTACCATAAGGAATTTAAAAAAAAAAAAAAATTAAGAGTTTTGAATTAGTTAAGGTGGTCAGACATGAGAGTTTTTAAATTCCAAAAATAGTATAGTATAAAATTAATAATTAATTGTTTATTTAGAATAAAAATACACACAAATATGCATCACATTTGTGAATGAGTCTAATTATTATATGTAGAATCTTATTAAAAATATTATCATTTGACTTTGACTAAGGTGGTTAGACATATGTCTACTTATTATTTTTGTCCTAAAATTTTTGTACTATTGCATTAAAATTAAAAGTTCTGACCAATCAATTTTTATTTTTTTCAGACAAGGCCTAGTATTTTAAAAATTTAATTTAATTTCCCAGAGATTATTTTTTATCAACTTTTTGATAGAAATTTCATAACAAGCTGAAAATTGCACATCAAGTTGACATAACCCTGATTTGTTGATTTTCACTGCCACTTAAGAGCATAGTTTGGTTGACCATGATCCTGTGCATACCCTCTGTCACATATCAGTAATAGGACCTCAAAAAATGGGATGAGTGAGGAGGAAAAAAAATCTTTTTATGTGAAAGTCACAAAAGATTAAATTAATATGTTCACTAAGGACTCTTTCAAGGATGGTTTGACTATTGAAAAGTAAAAACTAACATAAAAATTCTTAGAACATGGGGGTGAAGGTTACACCCATGTGACAAGCTTAGAAATGATTTGTTAAGGATGGAGTGTTCTAATAATATTAGAGGATTGGAACAATCTCAATAACTTTTCACCTCTCCTAACTTATTAAAGATTCCTAAAAAGAGAGGAAGGAAATCATTAAACAAGGTGAGATCTTAAGATGTAGAGGTAGAAGGCCAAACCAAATTAAAAATTTATTTGATGTGGGGAAGGGGAAGTTCATTCCCAAGTGGAAATTAATTTCATTACATGGAATTTTAGGGACCTAAATGCCTTGAACAAATACTGTGTGTTGAAGTGATGTCTAAGTCAATATAAATTATTCATTATCATTATTCATAAACTAAAATGAATCAATAGGAGTTAAATGCTTTTAGGAAAAGGCCGACATTCATAGAAATTTTTGATAGGGGCCTCGGGTGGTTTAGGTATCATCTACTATATATGTACATATCTAAGGTTTCTTACCTTCAATTTCTAATTTATCCTAATTAACCTTTATGGGCTAACTCCTTCAATGGAAAAAAGGAACCTATCATTAGAAATTAACTACTAGATGTAGTCCCTCTAATCTCGTTGTGTACTAGGAGGGGATTTCAAAGAAATATCATCACCTTTAGAGAATAGATTAGGCTTGGCTTAATTGTCACAAGCATGAATGGATTTCAATAATTGGATTTCCATGTTCTTTTTGTTTTGTTCTTTATACTCTAGATGTTTTGGTCACTAGTCCTTATTTTGTTTCTGGGTCTCTATTCCATCTAGTTATAATTTGGTGTTTCTCTTAGGGGATTTTGATATGAATTTTAAATGTTTTATCACTTAGGTTCTAGATCCTTGTAAAACTTGTATTTTTTGTTGATACTATGAACTTATCGCCTAGTCTTGGTTAATTTTTGTAAGGGGTTTTAGGCCCCTTCAAAACTTTCTTTTACATTAATCCAAAAAAAATGAATTTCTTGATCTTCCCTTTTGGAAAAAAATCTAAAGATAATCTTTTTTCATGGAACAATAGAATGAAAATTAGTAGTCAAATAAAAGAGAAACTAGACACATTTTTCATATCAGAAAACATCCCAACAAATGTCTCTCATTTGAAATCTAAAACTGCTCCTTTCTCTAGGTCAAATCACTACTTGGTTCTTCTAACACTAGACTTAAGGGGTACCTTGGTCATAAATCCATTTAAATTTGAGTTAATGTGGTTCAAAGATGAATCATTTCTCAAATTACTTGAAGTTTGGTGGTAAGATTTGAATTTTTGTGTTCCAAATTTTATAAGGTGGTTCAAAATTGCAAAATAATTAAGCAAAGCCTTATTATATAGAATAAAACTAAATTTGGAAACATCTTTTCTTGCAAGGATGAGATTGAAATAGACTTAGCTAATGTTAACTTAGAAGTTATGAAAAATGGAATGGGTGAATTCCTATGTCTCAAGTAAAAGACATTAAACTAAGATTAGGAGACATTCTATCTAGAGAGGAAATTTCCTAGAACAAGAAATCTAGAGAGACCTTGTTAAAAGGAAGGGGACAAAAATATCAAATGTTTCCATAATAGTACCAAATTAAAAATTACCAACAATAAAATATAAAAGATAAAAAAATGATGAAAATACTATGTTATAAAATCCCATAGATATTATGTTGGAGGAAGTATCTTTCTTTGAAAACACATTGAACAACTTGGAAGGATCTTCTCTAATTTTCCAAAGTTTCTTCCTTTATAACATCCTGAAACTAATTATGGAAGATCATAAAAAAACATTATTAAGTGTAATATCATAAAATGGATGTAGTTTCCTTTTTAGACCATTTAGCTCCCTCCTCACAATTCCCAATTCGAACCATGGATATGCATGTGCTTGATCTTGTCTTTACCTCTATCTTCTTTCTCTTTTTGCCTTATCTTTCTGGCATCTACCTTTTATTTTTGTGGCACTTAGGGTTGGAACTACATAACTAGGCCAACTTAAGTCAACCTAGTCCTCCTAGGTCAATCTAATCATGGACCATCGACCTAGTCCTTGGCAATTTTAGTACTTAGGGCCCAAAAGGCCTTAGGGGTTTAATTTTTTTTTACCATTATCCAGTTTCCATATACTATTTTCCTTCCCAAAAACTCATATATAAGGATGTTGGAAATTTAAATAGTGTTCCTATCAGGATTTGTGACAAGGGCTTAATTGCCTCCTATGCATTATAAGTTGAGTGGTTGTATTGGGCATTGATAGATCAATCTTTTGGTGCAAAAAAAACCCCATTGTAACAAGTGGTTTCAAAGGTTGGTCATAGATTCAAACCCTTAGACCCTTGGGTAATTTTGAGGAGGAGATTGTTGAGAATTTATTTATCATTCCCATCAGGATTTATGAAAAGGGCTTAACCACCTCCTATGTATTATAAGTCAAGTGTTTTTATCAAGCATTGATAGATCATTCTTTTTGTCCAATGGAAACCCCACTCTAATGAAGGAGACTTGGAGGATCTATTTTTATATCTCACCTCAATGTACTCAAGATCTTTCTCTCAAGTGAAGATTTGTGACTTTTGCATTCAAGTAGTTCAACTATTCAATTATTTTGTGAAATTAAGAAAGAATATTTATATCTAGTGGTTGAGAATCCTTTGTGGTCATTTCCTCTTCAAGATCTAGCTTATTGTTGGCTATCAAGGGAGGAAATCTACATTGAGGCATTCATCATCTTCTTCATTGATGTACTTCTATATTTATGGTACCATGGCAAGATTATAGTAGATATATTGCAAAGAGTGGAGATAAACTACATTTCTAACTCAAGATCTATAATATATTTACGTAAAAATCCTTACAAACAAGGTGAATCCTAAAATTTATCTTGTCCTTCAATCATTTATATTTACATTTCTTAATTATGGTTAATTCCTTAACCTAAGGATTGGACATTTGTCCAAGTAAGTCTAGTCCTCTAGTCTTAGATTCTAGGGAGATTTATAGATTTTGTTCCTTTCATCATTTCATTATGAGATCCATCAATGCATATTCATATACATGTCACTGAAATATTTTGAACAAAATATTCATATTGCTCTACACATTTTGAGGTAATTATTTCATATTTTATTTCCTTTTATATCTTTACCCTAGATTTATATCTTAATAGGGATATTGGTCTTTACATAGCATCTAGATTTACATTATTTAAGCAATTAGTTCAATTTTTTATTCAAACTACCTATTAAGGGCCAATGAGAGTACATTTCCTTGTATTACATTCCTCTTTATAATTTAACTTTAGCATTAGCTTCATTCTTCCTTTGGGTCCTACATAATATAATTTGAAGCATAAGTGGAATCATATTTGGAAATTCCTCCTCTTTCCCTTACACATATATTTGAATGGCTTAGTAACCTAGTAAAGTGGCACTAGTAAAATATGACACAATTTTTTACAAAAATTGGTCAAGTTTTTTACGCATGTTGCTCTAATATTCAACCAATTGGTTTGTCACTATTTTTCTCATTATTTTTTTGATAAAACTTGTATTCTGCAAAATATCAATGATTTATTTGGTCAAAATTGAACTATTTTATCATTGCATCCCAGTGACTGCATTGGTCAAAATTGCCACCAGGGTTCATCAAAAGTTTGACCACTATTGGTCAATTCATTGGTAAAAATGTTGACAAATATTTGGTAGAAAGTTCCACAAATTTTGGTTGATATATTGGTCAAATTCTTGAGAAATATTTGGTCAAAATTTCTAGCAAGACTAGCTGAAAGTTCCACCAATGTTTGTCAATGCATTGGTAGCAATTTACACTTAGGTTGGTTGAAAGTTCTACCACCGTTGGTTGATGTATTGGTCAAAATTTCAACCAATTTTTTTTTATTTTTATTTTTAAATACTTGCTACTTCTCAACTCTAAAGTAGCAAAAAGGAAAAGACAACTATCTCACAACCAACTATTTTATGCCATCTTAGCCTTGTGACTTCATTTCTTCATTGATTGTGTAGACCTATAGAGCTGCGAAGACAACTTTAAATCATTGATCACTCCATTGTGACTACTTTTTTTTTTCCCACTAACTACTATGAAATAGAAAAAACCACAAGACTAACTACCATTGCACCATGGAAACTTAGGTTCTTAACTTAGAAAATAATTCTGTGATGGTGCAAACAATGATTGTGTAGCTAGGCAACCTTGACTAGGGTTTGCACTTAACTCTATGTGATAGAGTGAATAATGCATTCTATGTCATCACCATCTTAACCCTTGATTAACCTTGATCACTTAAGATGGTGAGAAATGGACTACTCTAGTTAGCTTTTGTGTCATTGCAACTTGAACTCTAAAGCTCATTTCGATGTAATGTATCAATCAAAACCAATCTACATCTATCAAAAAATTGAACTTAAACTAGTTTGCATCTATTGAAGGGATACACCTTACAAAACTGAATATGAAAACTTTTTCTAATAAGATACTAAAAAATTAAGATAATTTTAATGATTTCTAAATTAAGGTGGCTTTTCAGAGTGCTACAACCATACATCAAAAAATGTTACATAGAAAAAGAAAAAAAAGTATTTTTTAAATGATTTTTTTTTACAAAGAGCGAAAAAAGATAACCTATTGCAATTGCTCCTCCCTTTGGCTTCCACCTATTATCTCCCTAACTTATCAAGTAGTGCATGTAATCTTAACTTTTTACAAAAAGATGTTCACTGCAACAATAAGCTTAGACATATGTAGTCTAAAAGAAAAAGGAAACAAAAAATTCCTAATTAATGGAAATGGTTAATAAGCACTGAAAGTTTTTTTTATCTCTTGTCGTTCAACTTTGTGTAGCCTACTGACATAATGACCTTATCCCCTAGTTCTTGAATTGCAAATGTGCATCATGGATGTTCATGATATACATATGTGTGTGTGTGTGTGTGCATGCGTGGGTGTGTGTGTGTGTGTGTGTGTGTGTGTGTGTGTGTGTGTGTGTGTGTGTGTGTGTGTCAAAACTTATTATATGCATTATATTCTCACTAGTAATTAAAGACCAACAACTTTTCAAGTCTTGGAAGAATCTACAAATCCATAGCCTCAAATCCCTAGCTACTACTTCCCCTAAAATAAATGGAAAATCCCAAATGTGATTTAAAAAATGATTAAATGAGAATAAAAGAGACTGCAAAATGCAATATCGATATTCATAAGTTTGTATTGTATTGTATTCATAAATGCCTAGAGCCAAGTATACTTGTCAACAAAAATGGTAAGCATTAAAGAAATTTGGTATACATATGAATTAAAGTATAAAAATGTAGTTAACAAAAAATTACAAAAAAGTACCTAATCAAGGTTGATTGTTGTTGTAGTTCTTGATAGGGGAGATTTAACATGATCTAGTTAAGCAATAGGACTAAGCATTGTTACTTTTTTTTACAATGTTTGCAAGTTCATTGTTTGTGAATCTAAAAAATATTGTCATGGCTCCCTACATTATTTAGATACAAAATTTAGCTAGTTATATGATTTTTTTTCTATATTTGATAGCAGGTATAGCAGTCATTATGGAAGAAAATATGGATGCAAGGTGCATTCAAAGGTCATCCATATTTAGGATATTGCCCTAGTTTTTCACATTTTTAAAATTTTGCAAAATTATAGTAAAAAGTCTAGTTATCCATTTGAAATTAGGGATTGCATGTCTTTCATTTGGTTATGTCCTAAAAGTGGGTTTACATTGTTCACATTTCTAAGAATGCACAAGAATTTTCCTACTTAATTTTTAAGGTTTTTCTAAATTTTTTAAAGTCCTAACTTGTTGTTAAGCGTTGAGATGATGCGACGAGGATGTCATATGCACTTGGACCACCAAGATATTTTTAATAGGCTCATATTCCTACATTGGTTAAAATTTTTGCATCTTTAGAAAGTGTGTATACACTAGCCATTGATTTAACAATAGTTGATGGTTATGAAAATCATGGGCCCCTTGAGGTATTCTTAAGGCAGAACTTGACCTACAACCATGCAATGTATGGTTAGTTGCAAATTCATGACTTGAAACTAGATGCTATCCTTCTGAGATGTGAAGTTGTGTTGACCGTTGAGATGACCATGTCATGCCTTCATGACCACTTTGATAGTTAAGTAATGAATTGGGGCAATGGAGTGAAAAGATGTAATTTCATCGTTGCAACTTCAAAATATTCATTTGATGGAAAGGAAATAAATGGGATAGGGATATAAGGAATGAATAAGATTTTTATGTGCCCCTATCAAGTTTAGATAGAAATAAATGAATAGTCCATAGGACGTAGACATGGTTGTCACCCTAGATTTCATGAGATTGGATGTAGAAGACAAGACTTAGTCTAAGGGTTAGCTACTTCCTATATTCAACTGAGTTCTCTTTAGATCTAGACCAACTTCCACAAAATCACAAGGACTCTCTACACTTTAGGCTATGCAGGGCCAAGGCAAGTGCACCTTAGGGATGAGAATGACTAGATATTTTCTAATATTCTTTTTCATGGTTCATTCATTCACACTCTTCTCTCTCGATCTATCCCCCATAGAAAATAACAATCATCATTCTTCTTAGATTTGTAATAACTCTTTGACTATAGTAGCTACCTATAATTTAGAGAAATATTATTACAAATAAGTGATACAAGATGATATCAAGGAAGAAATGATGTAAAAAGTTAGTAGTGTGAGTCGTCAAGAGGGAATAAAAATGATTAGATTAGCTAGAGTTTTACTTCTTCCGAATTGGGACATTGCAGATGCAATGGAGTTTAATTTTTAGTCTGATTTCAATTTATGTATGTCATTTATTATGCTTAGCTCTATAATTTCCTTGAATAATACTCTTTTTTTTTGTTATGTGAAGAATCTTAGTGATGTTTGGTTAGTGTTGTTATTAGCTATTTTTGATAAATCTTACAGAAGCTATATGTTACGTAGCTAGTTTATGATGCTTTATCCACCAAAAAAAATGCAAAAAATGATTACTATCTATAATGATTCTATGGGTTTAGTGCCATCTCTCTACCTTCTTTATCAAAAACAATATTCATTGTGCCAAATGTTTAGACCTTTCAAATTAACTTTATTTTTAAGACAATCTTCAAAAAGGCCAACAAATATTTTATCCAAAGTAAACACTACTTCATCCATCCTTAATGGAATAGAATAAAAGGAGGATATTAACATGTTAATTAGAAAAATAAGCACCTATAAGTCATTGTGTAAAATCAAAACAATATTGTTTCCTATAAAACCTTAATAAAATTTTATTTTTTATATTTCCCTTCCTATAGCTAATCCTATAGCTTGGATACTTTTCTTTTTTGTGCACTTCATATGCATGTGCACTTTTCTATTTTAGAATTGTTTGTAATAAAAAAATTAAAAAAACACTCTACCAGAAACCATAGCTGAATAATTAGCTAAAATAATAGAAAATAAATTTCTAGAAATAGACAACCAATTCACATTCTTATTTATGTTAAAGATACTTTTGGATACTAAATTCTAAGGGTTCATTTGGGAGACATCATTTTTTTTTCACCAATGCCTTGATGTTGAGTACAACAAGCACGTGCACATTCCCATTGATGATACCATGGAGAATACAAATGGATCTTGAATGACAATTTTGTCATATCTTGAGTTATTCTTGAGTTTATATCAGCAATGTATTAGTTTCAAAGAATATTAATACCATTGTGTAATTTTGAGAATACAAATGGATCCTTAATGAAAATTCATTCATATCTCAAGTTATTCCAGAGTTTATATTAGTAATGTAATAGTTTCAAAAAATATTAATACAAGGAAGAAATTTTGCAATATCTATGTCTCTAAATTTTGTCTCTAAATTCTACTATAGGGGTTAGATCTAAAGAAAAATGTGTGAGTGAAGGAATTATGAAATATAATATCAAATAATCAATCATTTCCATTCTTAAGGTGTGATAGCCCTCATTTTCACTTTGCCAATTGTTTGAAATATTTAAGTTGAGAGTTCCTTTATTTGTGTTATGCAGTAAAGATGGTAAGTTGTGACCTAGAAATCACTACTTAAAAGTGCATGGAATGTTTGATCTCTTAGTTGCATTGTCAAATTATATAAGAGCAATTAAATCAATGGTGTGGTTAGCTTAGAAGAAAATGCATGCAATCACATTGTCGAAGTGATAAGAGGAAAGTGATTGAAGCAAGTTGTGACATGGAAAAACAAGCTAAAAGGCACTTGTTCGCATAGTCATGCATTCAATAAATGTAATACATGATTAGAATATGACCATGTGATGTAGTTAGATTGAAAGTGGAATGTAAAGGGTTGGGTAGTTGCGATGTTAAAGAAATAGCAGTAAAGATATACTATGAAGTAGAGACTAGGTTAAAAGAGCATAAAATATCAATTGCTTGTGTGGTCATGAAGAAAAAATATTATCAAATAAGCCAGGTTGCAACCTAATGAAGTCTTAAGGTTAAATTGTATACATTATCTTCATTTCATAGTTGCAGTAATAAAAACTTAAAAGTGAAAAAGGTGTGTGAAGCTATAATTTCATGGTTTTTAGGGGTATTCACACTGTCACAAATAGTAAGAGTAAATGTTAACAAAATGAAGTGACCACATGATTAAGGTTGAAGTTAGGTAAAATATTTAAGGTTCCCAATCATATAATTAATAGCTAAAAATGTTAGATAGACTATGAAGTGGTGAAAATGGTTTGAAGTTATGGTTGTCTAGTCATCGATGTTTAAGTGCTAAGGTAGAAAATGAATGTGAAATGATGAACAAAGGGAGTTGCTAGGTTACAAAGATAGTTCTTAATGCAAAAATGACTATTAAGCTTCCTCATTATGACTTAAAATTTATGTCCTATCAAAAATGCATAAAAAGTTAGGAAAGGATGGCAGTACAAGTAGATTTAGGGACTTTTACAGAAATTGAATTTTTTTCATGCACATTGACATAAATAGACATAAATTCTCACTCTAAAATGTTTTTTCTCTATTAATAGGTTGGTTTAATGGTATTCTGCGTTATAGTCTTGTCCACAATCTAGAGATAGAACTATGAGCACTAAGAGATTTACAAAATTAGCCGAGATTTGTAGAACTTTCAAAAGTTTGACATTGATTGAATTTGTTCGGAAGAATTTGATTGCAAAATCATGGAACAAGAAGAAGGAAAGATAATAGCTCAGATTGATGTGGAAGAGTCTTCTAGTCAAATGAATAAACAAGCAAAACCAAAGTTGCCAACCTTATATGCAGAGGAGTGGGTATATTTCCTTCCAGGGGCTTCTCATGTTCAAACCCTTTTTGCACAGATGTTCAAACCAAATGATATGGTGAGGCATGCTCTTAAATAGATGAGAAAGTACACTCTCCCTAGCATCAAACCAAATTGGGAAGAGGACTGCATGATTAATTGTTTAGAAATAGAGGTTTGTAGGGATAGAACTCAAACATGTAGTAAGATAATAAAAATTGAAGAAGCCATGAAGGTAGTTGATCCATCATTTCAAGGTTTCTACCATGAGGCAACATATCTAGATAGATATAATAGGTGCCTTGATCAAATAATGGCATAGGTGCTTGCTAAAATTAGAGAAAGGAAAGAGCCTCAATCCCCTCAATAGGAGGATGTCATAACCATTGAGGTTGGTGATGATCAGCTAGAAAGTTTCTCATGGGAACAAGGGAGGAAGAAATAGAAAATGATTTAGATCCTTGACAAGGTCAGAGTAAAGACATTTCAAATTTTTTCTAAGGGATCCAATTTTTTTGAAACCATAAGACACAATTTCTTACTGAAGCAAGCATGGGAAAATGAGAAGATCCCTAATAAAATTGAATTGTAGATTTAGATGGTAGATGAGCAAATCATTCAAGCTTAAGAGTTCATGAAGGATGATGAATTCATCAATTCGGGTGAGTTCAAGACATTCTTATACAAGGTAAAGAAAATTGAGCTTACCTTACAATTACAACTAGGAGATTCTCCTAAGAAGACTACAGAGTTGGTATAAAGGTTGTAGGAATATGATCCTAGTAGTGAAGTCCTCACATTAGAAGAAGCCAAAGATCTTGTAATAAGAAGTTGGATGCTTCTCATTCGAGGATGGGAGTTGAGTTCATCTTTCATGCTAGACTAGATTAGAAGATATGATAAGTCACTCTTTTGAAGAGACCAATATTGTTGGTGAGTTGCAGGTGTTTGGATTCAACATTGATAGTAAGATAATGGATGTATGGAGCATGGATCTTGAGGTAAATAATCCAACCCTCATGGAAATAAAGGATTTTTCCCAAATCAATGTAATATTTTGGAATGTCACTGTTATATCTAGTGACCAAATCCATAATCTTCAAAACACATCATCATTGATGGGGAAGAGCAAAATGGATATGCTAGAAGAACAACTATATCAAACATACAACATATCCATTGATGCTAGGAAGAAGTATAAGAAATAAATAAAGAGGACTTATTTCCTAGAATAGAGGGTGGTTTCCTTAGAAGAAGAGACAAGAAGCCTTAGAACTATTACAAGGCCCATCACAGAAGTAAGAGACCAAGAAGGCCAAATAGAAGTTGATGCAAAAAATGTAGGAAAGGGTCAAACGATGGATATAGATGAATTGGATGGTGCCAAGGAGATAGAGATCAAGACAATTAAGAGCATGACGATTCACAATATAGATCCCTTACAAATTGTATCACAAAATATGCATAACAGCTAGATTTCTTTGCAACGAGCTGAATTCCAATGCTCGAAAGCATTAGCCCTTCTATCCCCTTTATTCACAAAATGGGGACCATATACACAATTCTTTGATAGCTTGGTTCTCCTATTACCCCAAAAGAAGGAATCACCCAAGGTAGGAATTATTAATGCAAGAAAGATGATTAACAAGGTGAAATAATTGCATGGGTTTTTCTTAAGAAAAATGCAATTAATACAAGGTAAGACGAAGACAATTGCCATGGGGATTCCAAATTTTATTCCTACTATTCTAGATGCTATTGGTGTTATAAAGGAATGGTAGGAGTGGTTTTCCTCTTTTGAGGATATTTGAGACATCCACAATTTGTCGCCTATTACAGTAATGAGATAGATATAATAGTTGTCTATGAAATGATTGAATTTCTATTTAGAATTGAGTTAAATATGAGAAATGCTACTAGAAAATTCAAAGAAATAATTGATACTAAATGGAATAAATACCTTGAAGAGTTGGATATAGTTAGGGATGCCACATGGCCAGATGTGGATATTGATATGGCCATCTGGGAAGTCATTAGTGATATAAATTCTATACCATCTATTGACAATGACTAGGAATGTAGGAATACAATTAGAGGTAGATGAAACAAGAGAAAGTAAAGTAAAGTGATAGGAGCATGAACACTAAAAAAATTGAAAGGATGCTTGTTGAAAGTGTCACCTACTAGTTTATAACTACATCCAAATTTTTGACAAGTACAAAGAATGTTTGTCATGTAACAAAAGTTTTTGACCTCTATTCTCCCATCTAAAGCTTGTTGCAATCCTCTATAAAAGGATTTTTATGATGTGGAGTGATGGTTTGGGGTCTGTATAATTTACTACTTTTTCTATTCATAGTTTGTCTAAATTTTTTCATTTATATGTTATATTCAACTTTATAAATCTAAGAATACAGTGAATTGAATGATTCGGTTATAGACCCTTACTAGGGGAACTAAAAAATTGAATTTGAGTCTAGATGTACTTCATTTATGTTATTACTATTTATAGTCCCACATTCTAGGTATTGGAAATCATGTTCAATGGATTTTTCAATACAACCCTACTTTTATCAATGGCTATTTTCTTCTAATAGTTTTTTTAAATAGGGAGATATGGATGCTTACCTAAAGGATAGAAAAAGGATTGAGAAATCTTCTTTAGAGAAAAAAATCAAAACTATTACAAAGAAAGAACAAAATTGATATGTTTGTACTTATTTTATGTGGATCTTATATTTGTACCAACAATAAATATAATCAAATAGAGTAAAATTCATACTGACCTGATCGTCAAAATTTAATGTAGCAGTTGAGCAGTACTATATTTGTACTTCTTTATGTGGATCTTGTATTGTCATCAACTATAAATAAAATAAAACCTTAATTAAAACAATTGAACAAAGTAAAATTTATACTGATCTACTCACCATTATTGTCATTTGATTACTGCCAACAACCACATCCTACATGTAAAACTGTTGTTTTAGTGTCAGCCCTAGAGCTAGCTATAAGAACCAAAGTAAAGAAAGTGGTAAATTTGTTGTATGAAATTGATTGATTAATGAAGGTATGTTGGTTTGAGCTTCACTTGTTTCCAAGAATACTTTAATATTCTCTACTTGACAAGGCCAACCAAGTGAAGGTGGAAGCTCATTTGGCCTCACCCCTCTCTCCCTAACATCAATCTAAATTCATTTTATCATCTAATTATATACTTTATTCATTCATTTATCCATTTATGAACTATAACATTTAATCAATACAATTACATAAAATTTATAGATAATTACTTAAAACAATGTTCTTTCATTATCCAACAAAGTTTATCAATCAATGTTTGTCAAAGAACATTTAAAAAAATAATTTCTTCTTTTTGTTTTCGTTAGCTCTCTTAAGGTAAACGCTGATAGGAGCATCAATATCTTCCTCATTCACCTCCTCTTGAGGCACATGTAATATCAAATTATGATGCCTCCCCTTGTTTTGAGGATTAGGACGTTGTTGCACTAAATGGGGCTCTATTTCAATAACAAGTGAATGGGTTAAATTAGCATAGTCTTTTTATTTTTTTAACTATTGCAAGTATTTAATTAACTAGTAGAACATAGCATACATTTTTCTTACCTAAAAATCCCACATCATGTACAATAATATTTTAATCTTTTGCCACCTCAACATGTTGAACACTTGGAACATGCTCCACTCCTTTACCATGATGTTCAACATGCTCTAAAATATTCAAAAAAAGGTTACACGTAAAATTGCAATTGAAGATGTTAAATTGTGTTCATAATTATGTAATTAATTTCCAATAGAAAATTAATACCTCCACCATTATAATGCACATCACGGCCTTCATCACATCCATGTTCTATAATAGGATATGAAGGTTGTAGTAAAATTCTATGTGCATTGTTATGTAGTCAATTTATGTTGAAAACTAACACCAATTTTTTTTTTCTCAAACATTCAATTTAATTTACTTTTCATTTGTCCAATCTACTTGTGTCTCATTTGGTGCACTAGATCCTTGGGTGTGGTTTTTAAATTTTTGGCATAAGCATGCAACCATGACTTTATAGCCTTTTCTCAAGGAATTATTTTATCTTCATCTGTGGGCTCTACATTGAATTTTGTGCCCTATATTTTTTGCTTAATATCGTTAATTTTTTATGTATTATTTGATTAAAAGAATTTTTTGTGCAATATTATATCAATTTTTTTTTATGAAATTCCATTGCTAATACTTACAAGCAATAGAATAACATATAATTGATGTGTCCTGTAGTCTATGAATAGTTTGAAAAATGTTAGATTATATATTTACAAAGATCACTGATTAGTGTATGATTACATTCTACTTAATACTATCATGACATACCTTCTTTTTCCCTTTTTTGGTTCATTTTCTTTACCATGTAACCTTTTCTCTTTTACATCTCCTATTATTTCATTCCACTCCATTAGTGGAGTCATAGGAGGATGGTTGTACTTTGGGTTAATCTTTAGACCCTTTCTATATTGGTCCCTCACAATCTTTATATGTCTGGATGCTTTTTTGAGAAGTAGGGCAGTGCCAAAAATGCTTTTTTCTAAAAAGGTCCTCACAAGATGTAATGGTCTGATTTTCTAATTCAAGACCCTAGTCATTCCACCTTTAAAATAAATAAAAAATTGTTAGATCAGTAGCTTTAATATAGCACAATAAATAGAAGAAAAGAAAAATATTGTAGCAATAATATGAAACTACATACCTTTTATGTATGGTGGGTCCAAATAGCTTTAATGACATTTGAAAAAGATGATCATAGGATACACCATTTCCTACAAAAACATCATGGGATTATCAGTCCAAAATGAGTTATGTACAAATAAACTACAACTTTACTAAAAATAATAACAATTTTAAAGCACATGGAAGCTTTTGTCATCTTAACAGAAACATATTTTTCTTGTTCAACAATAATGTCCCTGCAAATGACCCAATACTAGTCACACGTCTTACTCCAGCAAATGGTTCAACTTCAATACTATTGGTCTCTCTTGTTCTATCAATTGAATGTCTATCTATTAGTGTATAAAATAGGTCCATGAGTATAAAATACACCTAACAAAAAATAATAATGAATGATTAGCACATTACAAAATATAGCAAAATAAGGTTTTACCAATTGTACTTGTCATAGTCAAAGATGTTTGCAAGCTACTTATTGTTGACAATGCACTCGATAATATTAGAGTGTCAAATGAAGGAGGTGTCTACACTTCATCATGAGTTGAAGAATGCATTGTTAGAAAAGAAATTTGCAATGGATAAAGATCAAATGAGATACTAGCTAGAAGCATCCAAAAGTAAAAGTTAAGTGTTATAATGTTATTGAAAACAAAAAATGTTGCACTAGTAGGGCCACAATCTTCTTTTATTTCTCATATATTTCCAAAATGTGTACAACTACTCCATTCTTTATTCTCATAGGAATATGAGAAAGTGTTAGTTAAAGAGAAAGTGTTATAATACTATAATTTTTAGTATTGCTGAATATATGGATTAAATATATATTCTGAGTTGGTATATATCTGACTAGTTCAAACAGAGACCCAAGAATGGAATAGCACTCAGTCATAATTGAATCTTCTTTAAATAAACTCAATGGTATAATAATATTGTAATTTTCAATCATATTGTAAAGAGAAAGTGTTACTCACATGAAGGTTGTGCACTACAACCCTCACCAAGTTCACCATGTGGTCTTGTAGGTGTCACAAATTCTTGTAGAAGAACACATAATATTTTAGATCATGATCCATAAGACACTTTAAAATATAAACATCTATTGAGCTTCTATTATTTCTTAAGATTAATTACTATTTACCTTCAAAGAATTGACTCTAATTACAAATTCTTCTTTCAGTGCCTTTGTCTCCTTGGTTAGGTTTCTCTTTAGGATAATGCTAAGAATTTCATCACTGTATATTTGTATGAGTTGGTAGGCCATGAATATGAGGTCAACACTATGGGAGATGTCATCTAGAAATGACACCCATATTTCAAATCTCATTTGATCTGATGTCATTATTGCTTTTCCCTATCAATAAGTATCAAGTTGTGACATCAATATTAGTAAAATTTTATCAAAATAACTCCAAAGCCTTAAAGGAAAAAACATAATAATACAATATTTGCTTCTATATAATTTTTTTAATTACAATAATTAAGGTTTACCTTCGTTGAAGAAGGTGTGTGAGCTAGTATATCCCCGCCTGTGCCTTGTGGTCTATACATGTTGCCTTGCAAAAAAATTAGTAATTCTTAGCAATCAGTAGTGAAATGAAAGTAATAGACTTATCAAAAAAATTGTTAATAAATAGTAGATTGTACATTGAAGTCAATATTAATTGGAGGCAATTGGTTTAAATTTTATACTTACCAATCCCATGATAGGAAATTTTTTTATATCTACATTATTCAAATTATAATCTATTAGAAGTTATTCCCCTGCACTCATTGATTTTATCGCACATACAAAAACACAATTTCTCTCATGTGCTTTGAATATATAATTCAACCACTTATTAGTTGACACAGGTCCAAAACTATTTATAAATCCTACAATATTTCCTATTTCTTTTGGCATTCCATCAATATACTAAAAATTACATAGAAGATAAAAATTACATGATGCATTCATCGAAATCATTGTATTTTTTTTAATTCCTTGCCTCTACTTTATGTGTAGTAGCTATGCAATATCATTGTATACACTCCATCACAATAGAGTTCAACACATAATAACTTAATAATTAAAACATACAAGTGAAACAAATTTCTATAAATAAATCATGATCCAATCATAGTTAACATTGATCATATGTCGACATACATTTTATTGATCATCATCTTCATTCATGTCATCATCATCACCATCATCATACTTGTCATTATGATCATCATCGTCACTAAAATCATCTTCATCACCATTATCATCTTCATCAGCATAATCATGATTTCCATCATCGTCATTATCATCATTAAAATCATTTCTAGAATCATCATCTTTTTCTTCTTCATCATCATTATGTAATAGTCATTCATGATCATCCTTTAATTCATCATTTCCATAAATTAAGACTTCTTATATTTGCAACAAATCCTATGAGAATTTTTTTTTTATGACTTCCTTTAATCCATCACTTTGTTGCTCCATTTATAACCAAGGAAGGGTAATCATATTTATGTACTCTCCATTGCTATTTAATTCAATGAAATCTTTGAGTGCATAATTGGATTCATGAATGTCATTACAAATTTTGGCAATTTTTTCTCTATCACACCTTCCATCCAATATTTTCCATAGTGTCTTTGTTACATTCTTTCCAATATGTATAGCATCAAAAAAATACATGATTAGGGATCCTTTTAGTATGGTAACCTACTAAATTGAGTAGGATAACTTTTTATTACTCTAGGAAGTTGGTCATTTATATTTTTTAGTAATTTGATAATTATGTTTATTGTGGAGAAAGTGCCTAAACTCATTGGAAACCTTCTTTCCCAAACTTCTTGAATGAAGATATTTTTGGAAATATAGGAGTAGGTAGGGGGGGGGCGGTGGTGAATCAATTATCACAAAAACAAATCCACAAATCCCTTAGATGTCTTATAAAACTAGTTACTGTTGTCACTCGATAACTATATAGAAAAATGCTATAACTCAGTAGATGAAGTGTATGTTATCTTTAACAAATCTTAAACATTCATAGTTATTAACATGCATGCATAAAATAAATAACATGAACACATGAGACACTAGATTTAACATGCAAACCCAATATGAGAAAAACTACCAAGTAACTAGCTACTGATTTTGACTCTTCTAAAGTGAGCCATACTAGGATTCAACCCTATTAAAGGTTACAAAACACACTGTTAGGTGTGACCTTGTTAAAGAATTTAATCACCCTGGTAGGAGTGGCCTCTCTAGAGGACTTTAGAACAATTCAACAAAACTGTCACCTTGTTAAAGGATTTACAAAATGACTATTAAACCAACTCTATTAAGAGATTTGGAAATCATTGCTCCAATGGTGAAAAGATAACAATGAATTGACCTAAATGAGATGTAACTGAATTGATGATATAGATCTTAGTTCTGCTTTACTAGATCCTCTCTGATCAAATACAACTTTGTTGCTCTTCAAGGATATCCGATCCTTCTTAAAAATTTGGTCACACTTTCCTCTTCACATAATCACCACACTTGTATGCTCACTCATTCATTCTTTAGAATTCACAAGTTGACCTTTTATTTATACCTTACAAATTATCAAGTTAGCTCATTTATAAGTTACAATTACCAATAATCATTAATTTAGTCAGCTACAATCATTACATAAAACAATTAAGCTTTATTTCCCAAAATAATGAAATTCTTCATTAGCCAACCCTACTCGGTAAACACTGCTCTAGAAATGATTTCTAGTGTTAACCAACTAAGGCTTGGTGAACACTATGAACCTTGCAAAATCCTTTGGAGACTGAGTGAACTCAGTAAACACTGACTTTCCTTCATTAACCTTGTGATCTTGGTTAACATTGACTTCTTCCTCAAAATTCTTTGACACTCGAGTAAGCTCAGTAGAAATTGTTTCCATAAAGTATTTTTCAGGAATGCTTGATAGACTCTAGAATTTTCTTTGTTGACCAACTGAGCTTGGTAGACTCTTTCTAATAACTGATATGACATTTGTGTAACATCAAAGACAACACACAATTGAACAATTGTATCCAATAATCTCCCTCTTTGGCATTGATGGCAACACAACATGTCATAGCAGATGAAATTTGAAAACAAGTCTTTTTCTAATAGAGCATTTCTCCCTCTTAGATTTTATGCCACAAAATTCTCTAATACAGTAATCTCCCTCTATGAAGTAATTACATAACTTTTTTTCTAAATAGAAAACTATCGACAAACAAATTCAAATTTCAAAAAGATATGATAGTACACTCTTTGTATTTGACAACACATGCCAAAGACAACACATACCAAATGAGTAACAATGTACCTTGAGCACTAATTCATATGCAATGTTTCCATGACTATGCTACATCAACTGATAGATCTTCAACTTGGTTCCTATTGATGCATCGGTAAAATTTTATTTTAGTGAGCTTCATATAGGGGAATGACCCATAACTTACCTCTTAGATGCAAAAATGCATCCTTAGGTAATGGCTTGGTGCATATGTTAGTAATTTATTCTTTTATATGGACATATTCCAATCTGATCTCCTTATCCTACACTAATTCTTTGACAAAGTGATACCTTATTGCAATGTGCTTGGTTTTGGAATGCATTACTGGATTCTTTGATATGTTAATTGTACTTGTATTATCACAAAACATAACAACTAGTTCTTTGATCTCAACCTTCATGCCTTCCAATAACTATTTAAACCAAACAATATTAGAACAATTTACTTCTATTGCAACATACTTTGCTTTTGTTGTAGATTGGGATGTACAATTTTTCTTTTTACTTGTCCAAGAAACCAACCTCTTTTTAAGAAAGAATACTCCACCACTTGTACTCATTCTGTCATCAATGTTGCCTACCCAATAAGCATTACTAAACACTTTCAAGTCCAAATTTCTTCCAAATTTGTAGCAAAATCCATAATCTTCAGTGCCTTTCAAGTATCTCAAGATCCTTTTGATTGCCATCATGTGATTCTCTTTGGATTTTGCTGAAAATCTTTCCACAATACCAATTGCAAAAGCAATATTAGGCCTTATATGAACTACATACTGCAACTTTCCAATCATTGATCTATATAAGGTCTGATCTACCTCTTTTGATTCATCATCCTTTGTAAGCTTTAGTCTAGTACACATGGGAGTCCCAACTAGTTTACAATCTTCCATACCAAACTTCCTGAGTATCTCCTTGATGTATTTAGACTGAGTGATGTAGATACCATTCTTGCTCTATTGAATTTGAAGACCAATAAAGAATTAAATCTCACCAAACATTGACATCTCAAATTCCTTGTTCATTTGTTCTAAAAAATCTTTTCACAGATCATCATTCCTTGTAAACAAAGTGTCATCCACAAATATTTCTACCAAAACAATCTTTTTATCTAGTCCTTCCTTGATATACAAGCTACTATTATCATTAGTTCTCTGAAAACCAATCTGAATAAGATATTTATGCAATCTTTGATACCATGCTCTAGGGGCTTGTTTTAGACCATACAATATTTTATGTAATTTTTAGACCATGTCCTTCTTGTCTAGATCAACAAAACTTTTAGGTTGCTCAATGTAGACTTCTTCATCTAGAATACCATTGAGAAATGTTGATTTGACATCCATCCGATACACCTTAAATCCTTTGTGTGTAGCATATGCAAGTAAGGTCCTAACACCTCCCAATCTTGCAACAAGAGAAAAAGTCTCTCCATAATCAATTCCTTCTTCTTGGGAGTAGCCTTTGCATATCAATTTAGCTTTATTTCTTGATACCTTACAATCTTCGTTCAACTTATTTGTGAATACCAACTTAGTTCCAATTACATTTTTATCTTTAGGCCTACATACAAGAGTCCATATTTTATTCTTCTCTATTTTCTCTATCTCTTCATTCATAGCCTCAATCCAAATTTCATTTTCTAATGCATCTTTGACATTTCTAGGTTCAAAATCAGCAAGTAACCAAGTACCCTTTAGCTTTCTTCTTATCATAGTACCTTCAGATTTGTCTCCAATAATTTGATCTGGTGCATGATGTCTCCTGACATACTTGGTCAATATAGGTTTTTTGCCTTTTGACCAAGTTCTACTATCTTCATTTTAATTTTCAACTTCTAGCTCTAGTTGATATGTCTACTACTCAGGTCCTTCAAATTTGGTAGGCATTAGCTCGATATCATTTGAATGTGACTTGAGTTCCTACAAATCAGTTTGAACTTCTTGTAACTTGGTGATTGAGGACTTTGGAGTAGAAGTTTCTTGATTGGTAGATGTATCTGGCACTGTATCAAGTTCAATGAAAACAAATCTCTTGTAATCTTTTGGTTCCTTTTTTCTTTCTTCTTCAATCCTTTCTGCAAACTCATCAACTTTCACATGTGCACTTTCTATGATTTTGTGAGTAGACAAATTCAAACATCTATATGCCTTACTCTTGCAAGAATATCCCAAAAATATACCTTCATCACCCTTCACATCAAATTTACCTTTTCTAGATTCTTTAAAGATGTAACATTTACTTCCAAATACTTTTAGGTAGCTCGCATTGGGTTTATAGCCATATGATAACTCATAGAAGGTTTTGAATGAGTCCTTCTTCAACTGTACTCAGTTCAAGGTATGAACTACAGTGCTAATAACTTCCTTCCAGTATTTGATAGAAATTTTCTTTTCAATCATTAGAGTTATTGCACAACCCATAATAGATCTATTTCTCCTTTCAACTATTCCATTCTACTTGGGCGTTCCAAGAGCTAATACATATCTTTTGATTCATCTTTTAATGCAAAAATTATTGAATTCATGGGAGATGAATTCATCATCTCTGTCTGATCTCAAACATTTCAATCTTTTCACTATTTCCTTCACTACTCTAGCCAAATATCATTTGAACTTCTCAAAAGCTTATGACCTCTCTCTTAGATACATAACAGTCATCATCCTATAGTAGTCATCAACAAAAGGAATGAAGAACTTTTCTCTAGAATAGCTCTCAATTCCAATAGGTCCTCACAAATCAGTATGCACAATTTCATAAATTTCTTCAGATTGATAGTTCTTACTTTTAAAGCTAGTCTTTCTAATCTTACTAATTTGACAATTCTTGCATAGACCAACATTAGGTTTCTTTATAATAGGAATGCCTCTTACTTTCCTAAATTTTATTATTTTTACCATGTTATCAAAATTCACATGACATAACCTTCTATTCCATAACCAACTTTCTTCAACTTGAGCAAAAAAACATGAACATTCACCAATTTCAAGATAAAACAAGTTACCTTTTGTCTATATGCCTGATCCAATCAGCTTTCCTTTGTCATCTAGTAGTCTTGATTTTCAATGCATGAATTCCACTTTGAATCCAATATTGATTAGTTGTTCCACACTCATCAGTTTGTATTTTATTCCTTTAGACCAATAGGCATTATCACATACAAGCTCTTTGGTTAGTGAGATTATTCCTCTTCCTTTTACGTAATGAGGTTCATTATTACCAAACATTACACTACCACCATCATAGTCTTCAAATTGTTCAAACTTAGTTTTTTCACCAGTCATATGATGAGAACAACCACTATCTATAATCCATGTATCATTTTTGGTCACATGAGAGATAAGTGCCATCTTATATTCCTCATCATTATTAGATTCATCTTTCACACCCATGTAAACAATTTCATCTTCACTATTCTCATAATCCTTAGAATCCTTAGCCATGAAACATGTTTTCTTACCTTTGTCCTTGAATGATTTGAAGTCTTTCTTGCCATTACGCTTGTGACCTTTCTTCTCATCTTTGTTTTGCTTGTTTGAAGACCTAGCAGCAATATGACTACTTTTCTCACATGAAAAATAGATTAGAGGAACCTTACCTTTGTATTTTCCTTTGCCTCTACAATATTTCCATGCAATTAGAGCTCCAACCACCACAAGATCTCTATCAAAACTTTGTTCTGATTATTCTTCACTTTCTAACTGATAATCCTTTATTTTCTTACCCTTTTCTTTGAGTGAAATCTTGGCTTCAAATGCTGATTCAATGTTCTTAGAAGCTGGAACATAGTTGTCATAGTTATCTAGCTCAAATGTAGTCACTCTTCCTACTATGGCCTCTAAATTTATCTTATGATTTGCTTCACATATTCTTTCTTAAATTTTAGAAACACTAATTGCATAAATGGGAAGCAATGTTCTAAGAATTTTACTTACAATTGTCTCCCCTTTGATATCTCTTCCAGAAGCTTTGATTGCACTGATTCTTGCTTTGACTCTTTCAACATATTTAGCAATGTTCTCATCCTCTCTCATTTTCATCTGATCAAATTGTCCTCTTAGACTTTCTGCTTTGGCTCTTCTCACATTGTCATTACCTCCATAGATATCTTTTAGCTTATTCCACATAGCAAAGATAGTTTTGCAGTCCTTGATATCATCAAATTCTTCATAGCTTAGGGCTGATGCAATGTCTATCATCATGGTGTTATGAGTCTTCTTCTCAGCAATGTCATTGAAAGATAATTTACCAGAAGGAGTTACATATTCTTCATCAAGATATTTCAATCCTATATCTCTAATGGAATCCAGATGGAGTCTCATGAGACCTTTCCATGCTGAAATGTTATCCTTGTTAAGCCTTGGAATTTCCCTCTTCTAAGATATCCTGATCTTTAGCTTAGATCCTTGAAATCCTTCCTACAAGCACCAAATTCTCTGATACCAACTGTTGAAAATATAGATGGAGTAACTGAGAGGGAGGGTGAATTAGTTACCACAAAAAAAATCCATAGATCCGTTAGATGTCTTATAAAACTAGTTATTACTATCACTTGGTAGCTATATAGAAAAATGATGTAACTCGATAGATGCAGTGTATGTCATCTTTAAAAAATCCTAAACATTCACAGTGATTAACATGCATGCATAAAATAAATAACATGAACACATGAGACATCAAATAAAATGTCGAAATCCAATATGGGAAAAACCACCAAGTAACTGGCTACTAATTTTCACTCTTCTAAAGTGAGCCCTGTTAGGAGCCAACCTTGTTAAAGGTTACAAAACATAATATTAGGTGTGACCTTGTTAAAGGATTTAATCACCCTAATAGGATTTGCCTTGCTAGATGACTTTAGAACACTTCAACAGAACTGGCACCTTGTGAGAGCATTTACAAAATGGTTGTTAAACCAAATCTGTTAAGAGATTTGGAAATCACTCCTACAATGGTGAAAAAGTAACAATGAATTAACCTAAATGAGATGCAACTAAATTTTTGATACAGATCTTAGTTCTACTTCACTAGATCCTCTTTGATCAAATACAACTTTGCTGCTCCTCAAAGATATCTAATCCTTCTTCAAAATTTTCTCACATTTTCCTCTTCACATAATCAACACACTTGCATGCTTACTCATTCATTATTTAGAATTCACAAGTTGACCTTTTATTTATACCTTATAAATTGTCAATTCAGCTCATTTACAAGTTACAATCACCAATAATAATTACATGAAACAATTAAGATTTATTTCCCAAAATAATGAAATCCTTCATTGCCCAACCTTTCTCAGTAAACATTGCTTTAGAAATCATTTCCAATGTTAACCAATTGAAGCTTGGTGAATATTGTGAACTCTAAAAAATCCTTTGGAGATCGAGTGAACTCAATAAAAATTGACTTTCTTTCATTAACCTTGTGAGATCAATTAACACTGACTTCTTCCTCAAAATCCTTTGACACCCGAGTGAGCTCAATAGAAATTGTTTCTATTGAATATTTTCTAGGAACGCTTGATAGACTCTGGAATTTGCTTTGCTGAGCAACTAAGCTAGGTAGACTCTGTCTAATAATTGATATGAAATTTGTGTAACATCAAGGACAACACACAATTGAAAAATTGTATCCAACAATCTCCCTCTTTGGCATTGATGGCAACACAACATGTCATAGCAGATGAAATTTGAAAACAAGTCTTTTTTTGATAGAACATTTCTCCCTCTTAGATTTTATGCCACAAAATTCTCTAATAAAGTAATCTCCCTTTGTGAAGGAATTACATAGCTTCTTTTCTAAATAGAAAAATCTCCACAAAAAAATTCAAATTTCAAAAAGATATGATAGTACACTCTCCCTCTTTGACAACACATGCCAAAGACAACACATACCAAATGAGTAATAATGTACGTTGAGTACTGATTCATATGCAATATTTCTATGACTATCTTGCATCACTAAAACTTTATTTAAGTGAGCTTTAGATAGGGGAATGACCCATAACTTACCTGTTAGATACAAGAATGCATCCTTAGGTAATGGCTTGGTGAATATATCAGCAATTTGTTCTTTTGTATGCACATATTCTAATATGATCTCCTTATCTTGCATTAATTCTCCAAGAAAGTGATACTTTATTGCAATGTGCTTGGTTTTGGAATGCATTGTTAGATTCTTTGATATGTTATTTGTACTTGTATGATAACAAAACTTAACAACTAGTTCTTTGATCTCAACCTTCATGCCTTCCAACAACTATTTAAACCAAATAATATTAGAACAATTTGTTGCTGCTACAACATACTTTGCTTTTACTATAGATTGGGATATACAATTTTTCATTTTACTTGTTCAAGAAACTAACCTCTTTCCAAGAAAGAATACTCCACCACTTGTATTCTTTCTGTCATTAATGTTTTCTATCTAATCAGCATCAGTAAACACTTTCAAGTCTAGAAATGATTTCTAGTGTTAACCAACTAAAATCCTTTGGAGACTAAGTGAACTTGGTAAACACTAAATTTCCTTCGTTAACCTTGTGAGCTCAATTAATACTGAATTCTTTATCAAAATCTTTCGATGCTCAAGTGAGCTTAGTAGAAACTGTTTCCATAGAGAATTTTCCAGGAATGCTCGATAGACTCTGGAATTTGCTTTGCTGACCAACTGAGCTTGGTAGATACTGTCTAATAACTGATATGATATTTTTGTAACATCAAAGAGAACACACAATTAAACAATTGTATCCAAAAAAGATTTCATCTTTGGACCACAAATTGGACATGCAAATTTTCCCTTTTTTCTCAAGACCTAAAGATCATGTACAATTTTCATGCACAACTTATGCATACAATAATAATATGTAAGCACTATAATAGACCAAAAATATGTGACCTTGACAATATAACATACCACAAAAATTAGTTATCTTAGGGCATTATGTATTGTCCATACAAGAATTGCATGGAATTGAAATTCGCGTAGTCCTATTAGTCTAGAGATGTCATACGTAGTGACCCCATTCCATAACTTCAAAAACTCGTCAATAAGGGGCTCAATATACATGTTCATATCTTTAACTTTGTACTTACCTAGAAATTGATTGAACATAAACATTATATAATTATTATGACCATTTTGATGCATTTTTTATAAATTAATTTAGATAAATATTAAATGAAAAAAAATTGGTACAATCATTGACAATATTATGTGCTCCTTCTTTATGGACATCGAAGGAGGAATGTTATTATTAATGACAAAGATAGGCCACATCGAGTAAACAGATCTCATATCTCCAAATGGATTGACACCATCCGTTGCCAATGCAAGCTTGAGATTACAAGGTTATTCTTTAAAGTGTGGTAGAGTTTTTCCTATCTCTTTAAATGTAGAACCATCTATAGGAATTTTCATAATGTCATCTTGACTTCTATTGCATGCATGGTAATCTAGAAATTGTTCTAGGCTAGTGCACCTGAATAATCATTCAAGATGTGGAATAATGAGAATGTGCTAAAGAACCTTGTTAGGCACCTTTTCTATTAATTGATTTGACTGGTATCTTCTAATATGACAATTAGGGCATTCTATTACAAATTCATGTTTTTTATGATATAGAATGTGATCATTGAGAAATTCATGTATTGTCTGATACTTCATTCCAATTTGATCCATAATGGTAGATAATTCTTGGTACAAACAATGAAGAATGTTTGATGGTGGTAAAAAAAATTCAACTATCAACCTAGAACAACAAATATGAATTTTTAATATAATGAATAGTAATGGTATGCTAACATTGAAGATGACAAAAATGGCATAGCTTATCATACATTACCATCTTCTTCATCATATCAAGACCATCTTCTTCATCATTATCAGATGAGCTAGTAACATCATTATGAGTATCTTCATTAGCTACGCCAATACCATCTTCTTCAATCATAACCTCTAGCACATTATCATCTTCTTCCATCAAAGTGTTATCAACAGCTTGGATATTCACACCTCCATGTTCCTTCAGTTGAAAATCCACATTCACTAATCAATGAAAATTGTGGCCTCCTTTAATGTGACCATGTTGGCTACAATGACTCTGGGCTGTTGTGATTAGAATTCTTTGATTCCTTAAGCTATTACACTTTTTGCAAGGATAATTATATTTATCAACTTTTCTTTAGAACCGATACCACAATCTAGCAATTATCTCGTTATTTTGTTCTAGGTTCATTTTTCCAAGCATGGTCTTCCTTCATAGGAAAATATATTTGAAAAATTATTGGACATGTCGTACTCAATGTTTATATTTGCACATATTAGTTTGAAAGAAAAATTTGGTCACCTTTCTCAAATTCACCAATATTATGTGCTGAGAGAAATTATTCTTAGAGATATGACCTAGGTATTAGAGGTTATTGATGACGCTAAACTGAAAAAAACTAAAAGAGAATCATTAGCAATATTGCATTTATCTATATTTCTTGAATACATCTCTTAGTTATATAAGAGTAAGAAAATTTTAGTGTTTTAAACTATTACATTCATTCAACTTCTCTCTTTCGAATTTATTAGTGTAGTCATTCATTGAGTGGTAATAGATCATAGAATTTGGAATTTGTTTATGTGCAGCCTTTCATTCCTCATCATTCTCCCAATGGAATTTGTATATTCAATAGTAACACCATCCTTCAGATCAACTTTATGTCCAAACTCTAGAGGCTAGGCCTTCATGATGCTTGGGTTGCCACTATTTAGCATGGGAAAAGATCTACACTAAGTTTTAGTGAGAGGATTTTATAATGTCATACCTAGGTTCACCATGCTCCAAAGACTAAAGAAGCTAGCAATTTAATTATTCTCTTCAACAATTCTGAAATTTATGTTAAATATCATAGTAACAAGTAGATACCTTCTAAACTATTAAACATTATAATATTATACATTATAGGCATTCAAAATCTACCAAAAGCATATACAAAATACAATGAGATAGTCATGAAGAGTCATGTATACCTATAGAACACAAGTTATGATGCATAAGCCTAGATCTATGGTAATTTTCAATGAATGGATTTAATCATGCAATGCCTAAGATCGCCATATTCCAAAGAATGAAGAGGAGGGCATGTTTCTTATTCTCTTTAGTAATTCTAAAATATATGTTAGATATCATAGTTACAAGTAGATAACTACTAAACTCAAAAACATGATAATATCATACATTATAGGCATTCTAAATCTACCAAAAGCATATACTCAATACACTATCAAATTAGCCCCTGCACACCTAAAGAGCACAATTTACAGTGCATAAGCCTACAAAAAAGGTTGGGACATCCAAATACATAATTGGTTACATAGACACAACATAGCCGATATGGAGCCTCATGTGGTTGTAGCGGTTGTACCAAATATCCCAATCCACAACAATCTTTAATTTAAATCTCATAATCACCATGGGGAAAAATAGTTGCTTTAACCCTAAATATTTTGCATAGAAATTTTTGAATGAAAAATTTATGTAGTTCTACAAAATGAAAATGCTACATATATATCATTCCAACCTATAAACATTCTTAAGCTTTGAGCAATAGGAATTTACCTCAGGGTCTTGTTATGTTGAGAAATCATTCCTATATAGTCCAAGCATATACTGAACAACAAAATCTTACCTCCAAACAAACTTGCCAAATGACAAAATAATGAATATGAATTTTTTTTATGAACTCAATTTGGTCAACATTTTGACCAACTTAGGCACAAAAAGACTAGTTTGGTCAAAATTTTGACCAACACAGGCATAAAAAAAGAAGAAGAAGAATTCATATTTAATGTTCTTCCATTTTGCCACTAAACATTAATTAAAATTTCTAAGGAGGTCGTCACAATATCCCTCTCTAAGATGGACCCTGAAATTTTCCAAAGGCCTGATGGCTTCCCAACCTATTTTTTTCAAGAATGTTGGCACTTTTTGGGTATTAAAATCATGGAATATTTGGAGGGCTTTAGAAACTCTAGACTTTACTCAAAGAAGTTAACCATGTAATACCCCAAAATTGGCTCATTGCCATGATCACCAATTTTGGTCTATTCTGATCAATCGTAAGACCTATTCTAATAGGCCATTCTTATTCTGCTACTCGTTACTTGACTTAATTGTCCGATGCAGAATCCCTAATCTACATTCATCATACTCATAATCTAATCCCTATAGTACACACTAATATTAGTCACATTGAAGCCTATTGATTAATATTTAATTTAATTATTAATTGTTTATACTATTAAATTAAATTATACCTTAAGGAAAATGTACTAAGGAATTAAATTTATATAATTAATTAAAAAAGTTATTTAATTAAATAGGAAGTCATCCCTAATTAATTAAATGAAATTATTTAATTAAATAAAAAAGGCATTTATGAGCTCATATCTCACTTATTAAATTAAATAATCTCTTCAAAATTCTCTCTTCAATTCTAAATGGAAACTCTAACTGAACTCTCTCTCGAATTAGATAAAATTTAGTTAACTTGCTCTCACACCTATGACAAGTTCAATTAACTACTCATCACACTCAGATCAGAAACAGTTCACTTCACCTACACAAGGAAGTTTCCATCTTAACTGAATCTTTGCTTCAATCCTAACCGTCGATACAAGTTGATCTCACCTGTTGATGGATTCCAAGAATTCTATTTAAGGAACTCTTAATTCCTCATTACATAAGTTTAATTTTCATGCTATTGAATTGGTGTTGAATTGAGTACCCACCTTATTTTCTAGTTTCCACATTGCTATCATTTTAGATTCTCATCTAGCTTAATAATGCATTCATCTAGTTTAATTTCTTTTATTTTTTAATAGAATAAATTGCATCTCTCATTTAGAGTAAATTTGCACATTCATCTAGACTAGCTACACCCATCAAAATCCTTCATTCTTAGAGGGTTTGGTTTCCTGCACCTCGAATCTGAGGATATTAGCAGGCAAAATACCTTTAGATAGGAGGCAATAGGTCGCACTGTTGA
Organism: Cupressus sempervirens; assembly: GCA_028749045.1. Lineage (NCBI taxonomy): Eukaryota > Viridiplantae > Streptophyta > Pinopsida > Cupressales > Cupressaceae > Cupressus > Cupressus sempervirens. The sequence goes on from CM053791.1 coordinate 779,141,315, forward strand.
GCATTCTAGATGAACAATTCAATGTTCATTTATGGATTACTTCACAGGTAATGACCACGTTGAAGTGTCTGTGAGGTTCAGAGGCCCAGAATTCACAAGTACATTTTTGGCGCCCACTATGGGGCCCAAGAAAATCAATTTCTTAGGGCTTCTTTGCATATTTTTATCAAATTTTAAGCTCTCCGTCCATAGAGTCAGTACAGATTTAGAGATCTTCATGTGAGATAATCCATTTTCGCACGAGGATTCTGAATCTTTGCACGAGGATTTTGAATCTTTGCGTGAGGATTCTTTTTGGATCGCACGAGAAAGTTCCTTAGCGTGCAAAATATTGTGTGGCACCTTATTTCTTCACATAGGCCGTAAAAAGATTTTGCATGGCTTTGCTAGAGATTTTGTGCAAAATCTTATAACAACAGCCTCTATTTCGAGCATTTTTACTTTACAAGTTACTTAATTTCCTTAATGTACTTTTCTTGGAAATTTTTTTATGTTGTTTCTTTGATCTTTTTCAGCTTAACTATTATCTGCAAGATGATTTGTCAAAGATTCCTATATGCAACCCACTCAAAGATGGACTAACTAGTTGCTTGCAAGATGATTGTTGAAGACACGTTTGACAAAGACTCTTTTAAAACCCACAAAATAATGTGTCTATTTTTCTTTTTTTTCAAACTAGTCTAATTTGGGGCTTGTGAACTTCTTAGGGTGCAAAACAAAAGAATAGGGGATTATGCTCTTCACCACTTGGAGGTCATGACCAAGGGTGAATCAGAAACCTAGATGCTTCTGAAAGACGACGTTCTAAAGAAGGCAAGAAACTTAGTGGTTCTCTAGTACGAGTCCTTTTCTATGAAAGGATGATGATTTCCTTTCAGGAAATTAGAATCTTGAGGAAAGGCAAGTCTAGATTGATTAAGTTAAGTGGGTAATAAATCTATTTTGCGTGTTTGGGTGGGGAAATAAGATAGAGGATTATGCTCTTTCCCCTTGAGGGAAATTAGAAACTTTGACCCTTAAATCCAGACCACTAGTCTATGTCAATCCTTTAGAGGGCTTGCCAAAGTGATCCAACCTCTAGGAACAACCCAAGTGAGCACACTCCTTTCATCAAAGATACCAACTCACTATAATCAAGATGCTTTGTAGAGTGAAAGACTCCAAAGCAGGATTAATTTCTTCCCCTTGATTCTTGATATTGCATATCAAGGGGAAGCTCTGTCTGTGCACTGGCCAGCACCAGCTCTTGGCTTTCTAAGCAAGTAGTGTGCACTTTCAAATGCTAGTGTGGGCTACTGGTCTCAACTCTACTTATGGAGCCATCGAGAATTAATATGAACGGAAGCCAAGTAAAAACCTCTTAGTTAGAAGCCACCTGGTTCACCTCTGAAAGGAGGCATAATCTTTGTGCAACGAATCTCTCCTATAGAACTCACCATAGGTATGGTCTTGGACATTTGAAGGTGGTATACGTGCTCATCCCCTACCATAAGGGCACTCATTCAGCATATACTATTGAGTCCTTTGAATATACCAAAAAAACGAGCACCCTCTAGGGAGTGACACAGCTATGTGAGGTACATGTATGCGCATAAGATGTGGGACAAAGGTTTTTCCTTCTCTACCAATTTTTTATTTTAGGGATAAAAGCGTATTTTTTTTCAAGTCATAAACAAGTCCAAAATTGTCTACAACAAACAAAGGTCAAGACTCCCCTATCCTGTTGAGTTGATTTGCCCTCAACAAGACTATTTTTTACTACTGCTTGCTTCCCACTGTCTTGTTCAAACACATTATCTTTATTGAATCCTAAACCATTGTCCAAACATCTTACTAAATCAACCTTGCAATCTGCCTATTATCTGTCAAAACTTACCAACAATCTGTCTGGAATAGTTTGAAATTGTCAAAATCTCTTCGAAATCCAATTCTATTGTTAATATGGTTCTGATTTTTGCGCAGACTTGTATTTTATCACATGAGAATTCATCTTTTCACATGAGCTGGTTCAGGTCTTCTCATGAGATCTTCCATATATTCATGCAAGATATTGCCTCTATCCTACTACCCTATCATTTCTTCATGCAATATAGAAAAAGTCTTTGCACAAAATTAAACTGATGTCACAAGTCTTTGCACAACCCAGTGAACTTCCTTGCATAGCATACAGAGAATCTTCACATGAAATCTTGCTCTAAAAATACCAAATCAATCAGTTTGACCAATCTATGATCTTAGTCCAGTCAGTTTCATGCACTAAGTTGTCCCTTTCTATCTAAAAATAGTCCTAAATAGTGGCACTTTGCTTAGCTAAAGACTCATGTCTCATACTTTGACTGGTCTTGTCTCTTAAGTTGTCTTTTATCTTTGTCTCTTCATGCTTGTCATACTTTGTGTCACGTTGGTCATAATCTCTACCTGTTCTAGCCTTTAAATTAGACCATTTGTGCCTTGGTGGACAACATGCTTGCTATTATCTTGTCCTTCTTGAGACTCAATCTTAGAGTAGTCCTTGTCCAGGTTCTAGCTTCTTGTCCTTGTCTATGACTATTGCAACTAGAAGTGGCAATGTTTTTTATCCTCTTAGACTTAGGTGAGGTCATGCCAGGGGTTGTAATTGCGGTAGAGGTCCCTTACCTTTTGTTACACAATTTGTATATAGTTTGGCTAGTGAGGCATCTTCACAATCTCCCTCACCTGCTAGATCACCTCGAATTCAGTGAACATTTTCCATAAACTTGCAACAAATTAGGAATCCTTTGTAGCAAGAGGACACTAAAACAAGTAGGGGTCCTATATTACCAAACATGATGTTTGATTCCTTTTTCAAAGGACCTTTTGAAATGCAACACACTGAAATTGAACATGTTCCTATAATGACTAATCCTAAACCTAAACATGGTAGTTATAGTAGACATCAAGAACCACCAAGGAACAACAAAGAGAAAGAGAAAGACCATGACACTGATGAGGAGCAAGAAGAAGTAGAAATACTCCCTGAACACATAGCAAAATGCTGAAGAGACAAAAACTTTCAAAAGGTCATGGGAATCCTACTCAATGAAGAGAAAGAAAAGAACTTTCTCAAACTTGCCCAAAAGGGAGCAAAGTTACCCTCTCATTTCAATGTAGAAACCATTATCATGCCTGAAGAGGAAACTGAGACTTCTAAACCCCAAAAACAATTGAAAATTATGCAAGACCAATTGGCTCAGATGATGCATGAGAAGGAGAAACCCACAAAGACATACACATTGGACACTCTTTGTCCATTTCCATTTGACAAAAGCATAAACATGTCACCTTTCCCACAAGACATAGAGCTACCCAAATATGACAAGTACTTTGGTACTACTGATCCCCAAGATCACTTGTAGGAATTTGGTGCTTTGTTTATGGAGTTTATACACGATCAAACATACCTCATGTGTTTATTCCCTAGAAGCCTAGGTGGTCAAGCTTTGGAGTGGTTCTCACATTTACCTCCTGGTATCAAGGCGTTTGATGAAATTTCCAATCTATTTGTTTAGCAATATTCTCATAACATACAACACCCTATCAATATTCAAGATCTATGCAACCTTAAATAGAAATCTAGAGAACCTTTTCTCACATTCCTCCAACGGTGGAGACAACTATACACAAAGTATTCCCATAAAATTCTAGAAACGGAGAAGCTTGACATTTTTACTGATAAACTCCTACCTAATTTTGGATATAGAGTCCAAATTCAAGGTCCACGTACCTTTGAAGACATGATCACATAGGCTATCCACATCGAGGAATTTATGGTCAAGAAAGGTAAACACACTCTTCAAAGGGACATAAAACAAGGTTCCACTTCCAACAGGGACAAAACCAAACATGTCAACAAGAATGAAGAAATTGTACATGATGGAGTCATTGACAATGTCAAACCTAAACCTGCTAAAGTATCATTTAATATGACAGATGGCCTCAAAGCAGCCAAAAATGCTAAGAAACCTCCCCCTAACAACAAAACATCTAGGAACAAACCAAGAAACTCATGGACAACATGCCCCAAGTGAGAGTATACACCCTTGGGAGAACCTTTGGATGTGGTTTACAAAACATTGTTACAACATAAGCTTATTTCACCAATGGATAACCCTCATCCCTATGATCCACAACCACATCCACCATGGTGGAATGAGACCTCATTCTGTGAATATCACCAAAACAAGGGACACAAAACTAGCAACTATATAAACTTGTACCATAAATTCTAGGACATGATTGATGCTGGTGATTTTGTGGTAGATGGACATAACAAAAACTTAGATCATAAGGCATTCAAAGAACCTTTCCTAGCTTATGAAAAAGGAGAGACTTCAAAACCACAACCCTACAACAAGGTCTACTATACATATTCAAAAAATGTCAATATCATTCGCATGGTTGAACATGTGGATTTTGAATACTACGACATTATTACTATTAAGGGAAAACAAGATAATGACAAACCCAAGACACCTTTTGTCTTGAGGGGCCCTACTCTCAACACAATAGATAATACACCCTCACAACACTATGCTAATGCTATCACTCATTCTCATGCCAAGTTGGTGCTCAAAGGCCCTGCACCTCCTACTTTAGATCTTGAACAACACAAAGACAAAGTCCTTGCTAGTCCATCTGGAAAAAGTGCAAAACCCACAATAAACTCGACAGAAACCAGTTACAGTGTTCTCAATCAATTGAAAGAAACTAATGCTCAGATTTCCATCTTTGAGCTGCTTAAAATCTCACCTACTCATAGGAAAATTTTAGACAAAGCCCTCACTGAGGCAAATGCTCCTCAAGATCTTGATCTTGAGCAATTCCAATCCATGGTAGGTCACCTGACCTCACCTTATCTTATGACCTTCTCTGAGAAGGATGATAACTTGCTAAGTCACCCACATAATCAACCTCTACACATCGAGGTTATGATCCATAAGACACATGTTCGCCGGGTACTCATTGATAACAATGCTGGCCTAAATATTGTCTCTGCTACTCTACTTAGACAATTGAATTATTCTGAGGACTCTATTGATCCTTGATGAGAGATCACTATCAAAGCGTATGGAAAAGTGGAATGAAAGTATCTAGGTCTTGTGGTTTTACACATTCGCATTGGTCCTATAGAAAGGGATGTCACCTATCAGGTGCTTGACATTCCCTTGGATTACAACATCTTGTTAGGACAACCATGGATATATGAGATGCATGATTTACCATCCACATACCACCAATGCATCAAGTTCCCATTTCATGGCTCTAAAGTTACTATTCCTGCCACTACTAGCTATACCTGAAATATGCCTAAGGCTACTAAAAATTTTGTCCCTACTAACTGTGAGTTCACTGATTATCATGACAATAAGTTGAAACAAATTGAGCAATCATTCAAATTGAAAGAAACTAGCATGGGAGAATATCACATTGAACCAGTGTTGTCATTAACATCTCTCCCAAAGTCTCCTTGACATTATGGGAGACCCTCAGAGGCAAGGAAGCCATTTTTGCTGACACCTCAGACCAAGTATAATGGCACTTTTCTCAAGGCTACAGTTCCCTTAGAAAATGAAAGTGAAAATAGAGCTATTTCTGCATGGCTTTACAAAGAAGAGGCTCCAGTGGACCTAACAAAGCAAGCTTGAGAAATCACTCCTAAGAAATATGGGCCTGGTCTTAGGTTTATGAAGCATTTTGGTTACAAGGGAACTGGCCTTATTGGGTGCAATAACAATGGCCTAATTGATCCTATCAAAGCAAGAGCTCGAAGCAACCGTGATACAACTGGCCTAGGATTTAAGAAAGTTCCTTTTCATTTGGGACCAAATAAATTCATATCAACACCTAAGAGTTCATCTGAAAATGAGTCGCAAGCTGAGTCAGATACTCAAGAGGAAGAATCTGATGATGAGGATTCCTATCCTCATCCTATCCCTTATGATCTCGCTAAATTCTTTGCTGAGCCAGATGACTTTGTGCCACATGTTAGCACTATGGATGATGCTAGTGACTCTTCTAAGAACAATACTGACCAACTCAAATATCATTTAGAAAAGGGAGAATCTAGTCAATCATGCCATATTGAGTATTTGTGTAAGAACCCAAAGGATGAAGGTGACTATGTCCCTATCACTATTGGGGAATTCTATAATCTCTCGCCATGTAGCATTGATTCAAAGGAATATGAGTTTGACTCTCTTTCAGAAGTGACTACTGATAAAGACATTGACCAAGTGCATGTCTATGAAAACTAAATTGAAGTGGGTGAAACATCTAGGGTTAGCTCACATGGGTCGAATCCAACTTGTGTCCTAGAGTCATCAATTACTAACATTCATACTCTGAGGAATTTGAACACACCTGTGGATGAGGTCACCATAGGTCTTGAATTGATGGTCCAAGCACTTAATGACTATACTGTGAATGCAATTGAACCAGCCACCACTCTCTCACTCACACATCCCAAGCTTATAGACTAGAACCCCAATGCATCTAGCAAAGTCCCCACATTCCAAAATGACTATGCTCTTGCCTGTTACCTAAATGCTCTTGAACCTGTAACGTATTACACCAATGAGCAGACTGTCAACATGATTGACGCTGATATAAAATATCTCAGTCATACAATTAAAAAGAAAAAATACAAAAGTTCCAATGGTGAAAACCACATTGTGGCAGTGTCAGAACCCAAAAAAGTAAAAACAAAAGATGTATCCAAGGGTGAAAACCTCTCTGAGGCACTTGTGAATGAGATATTTGATGTACTTCCAAGTCACTTTCAAGAGAGATCATCAGTTTTGATAGAGCCAACACAGCCAATTAATCTAGGCATAGAAGAACATCCTCATTTGATACATCTGGCACAGTCGCTGTCACCTGAAGAGAAGGAAGAATTCATTTCCTTTTTCAAAGAAAAGAAAATAATTTTTTCTTGGACATACTTTGACATGCCAAAACTAGATCCCAATCTTATCATGCATCACTTGTCCATAGCACCAAGAATCAAACTAGTTAAATAGAAGCTTCAAAAAATGCATCCTCACATTGCATTGCTCGTCAAAGCAGAATTGGAGAAACTTCTAAAGCTAGTTTCATCTATGCCATTGATTATGCTGAATGGATATCCAATATTGTTCCAGTTTCCAAGCACGATAAATCTATCAGGGTTTGTATAAACTTCTGTGATCTTAACTTGGCATGTCCTAAAGATGACTTTCTGCTCCCTAATATTGATATGAGTGTGATCACGATGGCTGGCTATGAGATGTACTCACTTATGGATGGTTTTTCTGGATACAATCAAATAAAATTGTGCCAGAAGACTAGGAGAAAATGGCTTTCACATGTGCATGGGGAACCTTTTGTTGGAATGTAATGCCATTTGGTTTGAAGAATGCTAGTGCTACAAATCAGCGAGCTGTTACTACAATTTTCCATGACATGATGCATAGAACCATGGAGGACTACATTGATGATACCTTGGTCAAAAGTGCTAAATGCAATACTCATCTGCAAGATTTGGGACCTATCCTAGATCAGATGGAACAATTCAATCTTCCGCTCAATCCTAAGAAATGTGAATTTGGTGTCACATCAAAAAAGTTGCTAGGATACATTGTTTCTGTAAAAGGAATTCAAGTAGATCCGAAGAAAGTACAAGCAATAATGGACATGCCACCACCTTAGAACATCAGTCAAATGAGAGGACTACAGGGAAGGCTCCAATCTATCTGTAGGCTTATCTCACAATTGGCGGATAGATCACAACCCTTCACAAAGACCTTACATAAGAGTGTGAAATTCAATTGGAGCCCAGATTGTGAGAAAATCTTAACATAGATCAAACAATATCTTGTCAATCCACCAATCCTAGTGCCTCCTATTCATGGGAAGCCTTTGCTTTTATACATTTCAGCCACTGAAACATCTTTGGGAATTCTATTGGCTCAGGAAGATAATGACAACAAAGAAAGGGCTATTTACTACTTGAGTCAAACATTGGTCTCTTATGAGAAAAACTATAGCATTATTGAGAAAGCTTTCTTGGTAGTTGTCTTTGCTTCCTAGAAGTTGAGACACTACATGCTTGCCCACACTACAAGGCTCATGGCTAAAATAGACCCACTAAAGTACTTGCTTAGTAAGGCAGCTCTCACAAGAAGATTGGCTAAATGAGTTATGATACTCAGTGAGTTTGACATCCAATATGTTGAACACAAGGCTATCAAGGGACAAACAATTGCAGATCAACTGGTTGATGCACCCATACAGAGTCTTCTACCAATGAACATTAATTTTCTAGATGAGTTGATTCTGACACTCATGCACCACACATGGGTTATGTTCTTTGATGAGTCCTTCACACAACAAGGATCAGGTGCTAGATTACTCTTTATTACACCACAAAGATACTCATTTCCTAAAGCGTACAAGATTCTATTTCCTTGTACAAACAACATTGCTGAATATGAGGCTTTGATCAATGGCATGAAAATTGTAGCTGAATGGAAAGTGGATTAGTTAGATATCTTTGGTGACTCTCAGCTTGTCATCAACCAAGTTAATGATGTGTACCAAACAAAGGATGAGAAAATAATTCCTTACAAGTGCATGGTTGATGACTTAAAGAAATATTTTGCACACATCACCTTCCAGCAAGTTCCACGAGTAGATAATAAAGCGGTTGATGCCATGGCCACTCTGGCCTCCCTGCTACAAATGCCTGAAAAATGATCTCCAACATGAGTTCTTGGTGGAAGCGTTACACTACCTGTCCTATGACACCCCTAATTCTAAGATGATCTATTCTGTTATAGGACAAGAATCATCTTGCTACCATCACATTTATTCCTATCTTTGCAATCAAACCATTCTAGAACGTTTGATCTAGAATGAGAAACGTTATGTAATCCATAATGCTTCACATTATGTCATTATTTCTGATGATTTGTATAGGAGAGGTCTCAACGAAGCACTCCTTAGGTGTTTAGAACCCAAAGAGTCCAAACATGTATTAAGTGAAGTTCATGAGGGCATTTGCGGAGCTCATTCCAATGGCCTGACACTAGCTCGCAAACTCATTCATCCTGGTTACTACTAGCCCAAAATGGAGCAAGAAGCTATCAAGTATGCTAGGTCCTATAATCAATATCAATTACATGAGAATCTAATTCACGCTCCAGCTAGAGAGCTGATTCCTTCCACTACAACATGGCCATTTCAACAATGGGCCTTCGACTTGGTGGGACAGATCCACCCAACCTCCTCTAATAGACATAAGTTCATTATCATGGCTACAAATTATTTCAAAAAGTGGGTAGAGGCAGTCCCTCTCATAGTTGCTGATGGAAAAATTGTAGCACATTTCATCACAAACTACATCATTTGTAGATATGGCATATCATCCTCAATCATTACTGACAATGGAGGACAATTAAAGAATAAAGACCTCAAGGAATTATGCAAGAAATTCAAAATCATACAACATTGGTCTTCCATTTATTACCCCCAGGGTAATGGCTAGGCTGAGGCATCCAATAAGGCAATCCTATAAATTCTTCATCGCACAGTCAGCAAATCGAGGAGAGACTAGCATCTCCAGATCAATCCAGCTCTATGGGCATATAGGACAAGCATTAGAACTTCAATGGGCACAACTCCCTTTGCGTTGGTGTATGGGGTAGATCTTGTGCTTCCAATAGAGGTTAGGATTCCTACCTTGAGAATCTCTATGAAGGGCCTTATCATTGATGATGACTATAGGATAGCTCAGCTTCAAGAGCTTGGGTTACTAGATGAACATCGAAAAGTGGCATGTGATCATCTACAAGAATATCAACAACGGATGGCAAGAAGCTACAATCAGAGGGTCAAGCCACGTGACTTCCAGCTGCATGATCTCATCCTGAGAGAGAACCCTAAGAATCAACAACAATGAGTACAAAAAAGAAAGTTTGAACCAAACTAGATCAGTCCCTACATTATTACTATAGTAAATGGATTTGGCACCTATTAGCTTTCCACAACCGAAGGAGAAGTGCTAAAAGAACCTGTCAACACTCTCCACCTGAAGCGGTTTTACAGTTGATCTAGTATCAAATAAGCTCTTTGTACATATCTATATGTCCTAAAAAAAATCATAAAAATCAGAAAAAGTCCTAAAAAAAAATTGTGACCCTAGTGAAAACCTAGCAATAGGCACCTTGGTAACACCAAAAAAATTCAAAAAAAGAGAAAAAAAAAATAAAATTGAAAAAACAAAAAAATAGTGCCATTGGTGAAAACCTAGAAATAGGCATCATGGTAGCAAAAAAAGAAAAATCCTACCAAGAAGGTGAAAACTTAGTAAACAGGCACCTCTTGTTCCCAACGCTCCATCTTGCAGTGCATCTTCTAGCTATTATGTATAATCACTTTCATGCTTTTCCTACATTTTTCTCATGTATCCATGGATTGAGTCTTATTACAACTCAAGGGCATTCCCCTTTAGTGTCACTCTTTTGAAGATTCTCTTCATAGAATCTCTTTCACGATAGTCACTAGTGGTCCTTGCTACATCTGCCTACTATCACTAGTGTCACTATTCTCAAGATTCTCCTCATAGAATCTCCTTTATGACAATCATCAGTGGTCCTCACTACATTTGCCTACTATCATTGGTGTCACTATTTTTGAGATTCTCCTCATAGAATCTCCTTTGTGACAGTCACCAATGGTCCTCACTACATCTACTTACTATCGCCAGTGTCCCTCATTTTCAAAAATTTTCCTCATAAAATCTCTTTTGCAATAGTCACTGGCTATTTTAACTATGTTTGCCTACTATTGCTTAGGCCACGTCTCTAGATTCCTTTATGGAAGATCTCTCTTGCATTAGTCACTAGTCATCCTAGCTATGTTTGTCCACTGTCACTCATTCCTTTTTACATTCTTCATCATGAAGATTCCCCATTGACCTTAGTCACCAGTCATTCTGACTATGTATGCCTACTGTTGTCACCCTACTAAAGAGATTTTTTTCAAACATGTTCTGGATGCTGACACCTGACATCAATCCCATGACAAATAATGAACTCAAAATGACATACTTGTTTGGATATTCTAAGCATTTCCTTTTTTGCTTTGTTTTTCTTTATCATATCTCCTTGAGAAACTCCATGATGTCATCTTTGACTAGAGAAGTAATGACTGGGTAAATGATCTTTTCTTTGCTTTTTGTATGTGGTTTAGTTCAAATAGGTTGATCTATTCCTATAAAAGGGGTGTCCATTGTAAGAGCCTCCATCTCATATTGGATGGCCATGTGTACCTTGACTCCTTTTATTAGAATACATCAATAATGTTGGTTCTTCTCCTTTTTTGTTGGAGTGAACTCTTCATGCTACAATAAATACTAATACATGTCCTGCTAAGTGAACGTATGGGTCACTGTGAGTATATCTAGCACACTTCTATCTCAAGTTATGAATGCAAGGGTCATTACAGACATAATAAATACTGAATACTTAGCATAAGATAAATCTCCTGTGTGTTTGGTATGTCTGTCATACAAGCAACATTTTGGTCATCCTAGTGTTTATGCTTTGATGCTTATGTTAACTTGCTATATTAAAAGGGACAAATGTTCTGGTCATTCTGGCTTCTTGTGCCTCAAATGCTTACATTTAATCTTGACAAACCTATAACATATGTTCTATTCATATTCTCATGATTGCAATGTTAGTGATAATTGTATAACATATGAGCTTTGTTCTATGTCCAGTGATGATAAATCATTGAGGCTTGGTAACTAGACCTAGGGTTGCATTTAACATCAGTCTTGCATTACATGCTTCACTTGCATATGCACGCAATTCGTTTCTAATTCTATTTCTCCCTTATGTGTGGAAGGATTGGGGGCATCTTCAAACATATCAAGTTTCTCCATGGTTGTACAAGTATTTGATTCATCGATTCACATTCCTTAATGGAATACCTATCACCTCAAGCAAAAACACACAACACTACATGAGATGTCATTCCATTTCCATATGCATTGCATCCATATACTCATAATATCTAATCTACATGCTCATAATCACATCACACCACATTAGAATACATTTGCATTCATATCAAAGTACAACATACATCTCATAATTATGATACTGACATGTCATGTACATCATGTAGACACCTAAATTTGATTACACCGCTTTGGTAATCCTATTTAGCTATCTCTAAAGGCATCATTAATTAAATTCTTATTTAAAATAACCTTTGCCATCCCCTAGCTGATTAATCTTATTAAATCATCTATAGTCCTAATTGATAAATTAAATATCCCACTATTTATCAATTAATCCTATTCTCCTATCAAATTTTAAAACCCTCATTTATTAAATAAATCTCTTTAATAAATCCTTAATCCTCCGTTTAGCCTAATCCACCCCATCCACCCATACTAACCAAGCTTAGCCACTAACTCACCCACCCTCATCAATGCCATCCACTTGCACATCTCTAACATCCCTATTCTAATCCTAACCCAAGCTTAACCCATCTCCTAATCATTTGCACAATCCTTAATGAGCTTAAGACTTTCCTAAGCCAAGCCAAAGTCTATCCCCTCAAAATATCCCAGCCACAAGCCATAAATGACTCTTACAAGCCTATTTATTGCTCTTACAAGCCATTATGAGGGTCTTTATGAACTTTGAGCCTCCTTTGTTGACTCCTCAACCCATCTTTCCCTAACCAATGATACTATGACATGTGTCACTCCCTGATTAGCTATAAGGAAGCACAATCCATGTGCTCCCCTCTCATTCAATCTGAGCCCTCCCTAAGCTTTCATCTCTCCTTGCATCTTGGCCATCAATCCCTCAAGCAGTTTTCCTATTTAAGGAATCCCCTCCCAAGCCATTTTAAGACACAATCCATTTAGTAAAGTTATCGCGCTAGTTTGAAAAACACAATCCTTCATGCAAAGCCATAATGTCATTTTGAGAAACAAAGCCATCAACCATACCCTCATAATGCCAAATTGAGAGCTCACAAGGCTACCAATTTTCCATTATCCATCTCCAACATTGAATTAATTGAGCATACATCTACATCAAAGGAAACATCTACAAAATCAAGGAAGCATGGAGTGTTTCCTCCTTTTGGTTTGCATTCCTTAATTTTTTTCTTTGTCTTATCATAAGTGTGGCTTAATGTTATGTGTTTGAATGCTTTCTTTCTAACATTGTGTTCCTTAAGCATATAGAATTATAGCTCTACACATCAAAGTAAAGAAAAATAGAAAATGACATGAACACAGGAATACTCGACTCAAAATCTCATATATATGTATATTTCAAAAGAATGGGTTAATACAAAATTGGACACTACTTGAGTGCTATCGATCAGAATGATACAAAATGGTGCTAGCACACCAATCAATACATAGCCATAAATCAAGAATCAAGATCTAGATGCACAACATCTAACTCTGCCCTATGCTCTCATCTCCAAGAGCCATAGGTGGAGGAGGAGGTGGTGGCATGTTAGGTCTAGCAGGTAGTCGTGCACCTCTCGACTCTCTAGCATATTGTGAAAATTGTTACACCTGCAGAGCCTCATCAGGCACTACTATCAAATATGCAGCAAAGTAGTAAGTTGCCCGAACTGATTGAAGGTGGATCTCATCCAATGCAATTGCCAATCTCTTCTCAGTAGTCTCGGCATGCTCTCTCCACCGATCAATCTCTTGCTACCACTCCACCAGTTGTGAGTCCCAAACAGCTACCTATATCTACAGATCCCCCAGCTATTGAGAGGCTTGACGAATCTGCTCTTAGTAGTACTATACTATGTCCTACACCCTAGCTACTAGCTGATTTGGCACATCCTCATCAAGCATCTTAGGTGCCCACCATTGTGGTGGTGCCTACTACTATGGTGGCACCACCTACTATGGAGCCTCCTATTGTGGGGCTTGCTCCTCTGTCTTCTACCTCCACCACCAACCATGTCCTATCCCACTACCCTTGGAATCTATGTCTAAACCCATCTAACATAGAGGAATATGTATCTACTGTACCCGATGCTGGACCAGTGCCTTCTCCTGTGGCTATGTCTGTTGCTGCTGGGGCACTAGTCTCTGTGCCTACTTGGCCATCCCTAGTGGATCTGTAAATCAAGGGAATGGATGACTAATAAGATAAGCCTGATATGTAAGTGTCATCCCTGCATCTACTACCTCTAGTAGGTAATCCCACTGAATCACAACTAGGCTATGTACATCTATCATAGATCTACCAAGATCCATCTATGGAGGCCATCCCCACTCTATGTCCTCTGCAACCTGGCATAGGTGTAGTACTCTTATGAAATATCCTATGGTTAGCCATACTTCCACCACACCTGTGAGATCACAAATCACTCTAGGATCTGTGCAATCCTGCCCACTAGTGGTTGTGAGCTAAACATCCAAGGCAGCTCCCTCAAGGCATCATCCTAGTCCTCAATCTCTTAGTAGGGCCATCATATGATGGAGACTAGGTCATCAAGACACATCCTCCAATGCTCTGTCTTACCTAGGAAGACCTAGGTAATGTGCTCTCGATATCAACAGATGTAAGGCTCCATCGGCTCTCTGGCATTCTAAAAAATTAGCCTACATATAGGAAGATGCTCCCATGCCCAGTTCTGAAGCACGTATACTCTGGCAGCCATAGTCTTCTTCTTATAGAAGACTATCTCATGCATCTCATGGTATAGGTAGGAAAGCATGCACTCACCCCACCAAAAAATCTCCAGTGCCTCTACCATCTGGCACAGCATAACACCCCACCCATACTCCAAATTGTGTTATCCTCTATTAGGACACAAGAAATAGCTCAAGAATATAGCTAGCACAAATGCTAGCTTGTGTGTTAGCCTGTATGTATGCATCAGCTCATCCCATTTGATGGCTCTACCTTGCTACAACTCTCTACCAAATACAACAGAAAGTGCCACTATGCTTGCTCGGGGCACCATATCGTATATGACTCATGCACCATGAAAGGGGATCCACAGTATCTTCCATATGTCCTCTGGGGTGATGGTCATCTCCCCCACAAGTAGGTGAAAGGTGTTCATCTCTGAATGGAAACACTTCACCAAAGCTATGAGTAAGCCGTGATTCACCATCATGGCTAGAATTTGGCATAGAGAGGAAAAGCCCAATTAAGCATTATGTGCCCAATTTATATCATCAAGACTCTATAATAACTCTCCATATGGTGGGTAATGTGATCTAAAAAAAATGTCATCGAATACCTCTTGCACACATGCAAACAAACAAATGACAAGAAAATGATTAGAACTGGAATGAAATGGCAAAACAAAGCTAATCAAAATGCAAATTTTACATACAAAATTGAACATTTTAACTTCTACTGTCATGGTCTCATGTAAAGATCTTCATATCTTGCATGATGATCTCAAGATCTCACATGAAGTTTCCCTCTTTTACACAAAGAATCTCTTCATCGCACGAGAGATGACATTTTTGCGCACAAAGAATCTCGTTCTTCGTGTGAGAGGTGGGTGTCTCTGACATGAGAAACTTCATTGAGCCATGCGCAAAAATAGCACACCATGTTTCTTCATGTGAAGAGAGATTATCTTCGCGCGAGAAAAGATAGTCTTGCATAAAGACCATTTTTAAAACCCTAAAACATGCTTAAAAAATGCAATAAATGACCTCATAAAGCATGAAAGTAAAAGTACGAAGGTGGGAAATCAATGACTCATCAGTGGTCCATAGTCTGCTAGCTGGCTATGTCATCTAGAGCTCTCAAAACAATGATATCTCATGTTCACTGCCATGTCTCTCTTAGAGCTCAATTCACTAAAGGACAAAAAGCACAAATGAATTTAAAATGACCCCTTGGGCCCTTATATAGTAGTTGACCTAATTTTTCAAACTGCTTCAATTTGAGCAAAAATCACCCCTTGACTAATTTGACTGTTCTGAATCCATTTTCAAGATCGAATTCAAAATTTGACACACCTAAGTGCCTCAAAAATGCACTTTAAAAATTTTGGGAACCGATGCGATTGAACACTTGTGCAGCTCAAATCTTTCTAATACTTTGCGATTCTTGGAATTCTTTTAACTCTAGATTCTTCATGTTTTCAAAACTCATTTTGGAAATAGTCAACTAAAGTCAACTATGCTCAATTTTGGTCAACTCCTTCATCAAACTTGGTCTTTTGGACTTTGAAATCACTTTGGATTGACTTCCAATTTTCTTAAGATTGTTCTGATCTCTTCATGTTTTCTCCTGATCATTCTAATCTCTTCTATATTATGCTAAATCTCGAATTTCTTTTGTATCTCTTTGTATACTGCTTCATATCATTTTTTTGGTGTGTCATTTTTCAATTTTGCTCTTGAGGGGGTAGGATGATTACATCATTAAACTTTAATTTCAAATCAATCTGAATCTTCATCACTTGGGACATCTTGTTCCTATCTTATGTCCTCATCACTTGGGGCATCTCATCACTCAGGACATCTTGCTCCCTCCTATCCGGCATCTTTGCTATCTATCTTGTCTTTTCATCAATTGATCAATCTTATAACAACTCTTCTTATAGTTTAATGCACAGGTATTGGGATAGCATAAACCTAGACTCTTGAGGATCAAGCCTTATTCTGGGGATGATTTTATGTCTCATAATTTGATTTTGTTATCAGGTATCTAGGTGTTCTATCCTTAAAGGTCAAACTTCATTTTGAATAAACCTTTTAAATGCTTATCAATTTTAAGTATCTATGTATTCTACTTGGATTCGTTGGGATTAAGCTCTGTTCTAGAGATAGTCCTTAAAAGCTTATCAATTTGTCTTTGTATCATCAATTTCGAAACCAATCTTATTTCTTGATCCTCGCATCATGCTTTCTAATTTTTTTTGAATTGAACGTTTTTCTCGCACATTCATTCGAAGAGGGAAAAAATGTAATACCCCAAAATTGGCTCATTACCATGATCACTAATTCTGGTCTATTCTGATCAATCTTAAGACCTATTCTAATAGGCAATTCTTATTCTGCTACTTGCTACTTGACTTAATTGTTGATGCAAAAAACCCTAATTTGCATTCATCATACTCATAATCTAATCCCTATAGTACGCACTCATGTTAGTCACATTGAAACCTATTGATTAATATTTAATTTGATTATTAAATATTTATACTTTAATTAAATTAAACTATACCTTAAGTCTAATGTAATAAGTAATTAAATTTATTTAATTTGATAAATATGCTTATTTTGATTAATTAAACAAAGTTATTTAATTAAATAGGAAGTCATCCCTAATTAATTAAATTAAATTATTTAATTAAATAAAAAAGGTATTTATGAGCTCATATCTCACTTATTAAATTAAATAATCTCTTCAAAATTCTCTCTTCAATTCTAAATGGAAACTCTGAGTGAACTCTCTCTCGAATTGGAAACAATCTAGTTAACTTGCTCTCACACCTATGACAAGTTCAGTTGACTGGTCATCACACTCAGATCAGAAACAATTCACTTCACCTGCACAAGGAAGTTTCCATCTTAACTAAATCTTTGCTTCAATCCTAACCATCTATCCAAGTTGATCTCACCTGTTGATGGATTCTAAGAATTCTATTTAAGGAACTCTTAATTCCTCATTATAGAGGTTGAATTTTCATGCTATTGAATTGCTGTCGAATTGAGTACCCACCTTAGTTTCTAGTTTCCACATTACTATCATTTTAGATTCTCATCTAGCTTAACAATGCATTCATCTAGTTTAATTTCTTTTATTGTTTAATAGAATAAATTGCATCTCTCATTTAGAGTAAATTTGCATATTCATCTTGACTAGCTGCACCCATCAAAATCCTTCATTCTTAGAGGGTTTGGTTGTTTGTGCCTCGATTCTAAGGATATTAACAGAAAAAATCACTTTAGATAGGAAGAAACAGGTTGTAGTGTTGAGCATTTTGGATGAACAATTCAATGTTCATTTTAGGATGACTTCAGAGGTAATGACCATGTTGAAGTGTCTGTGAGGTTTAGAGGCCCACAATTCACAGGTACAAATCACACATTTCTAACACTTATCCTTAAACAAGATTTTATGAAAATTTTTAAGGACTACCAGCTAATTGTAACCTGTAATACACTTTATAAATTTTTATCTAAAATAATAGCTAATCAGATGCTAAAACTTCTTCTTGGTCTTGTAAGCAAGGAACAAACAAAATTTCTTCCTAGCAGATTCATTTATGATGGAATAATTATTGCTCAAGAAGTCATCCATACTCTTCAATATAATAATTCTTTAAGTATAATTATCAAACTAGATATTAGTATGGTCTATGATAAGGTGGACTAGATATTCCTTTGTAAATATCTTTAAGCCTTCAGTTTCTCAAATTAATGGATTAAATTTATCATTGAGTGCATCTCCACCCCCAAATTTTCTAGTTTAACAAATGGAACCCTTGAAGGATTGTTGTCATCATCTAGAGGCCTCAAATAGGGAGGCTTTATCTCTCCCTTTCTTTTTATCCTAATGGTTGGAGCTCTAGGAAGGGCTTTAGGGATTACAAATCAAACCATTCTCTTAAAGATATCCAACTGTCCAATGAGGAAGAGTCTACAAGCCACCAAATTTTTTTGGATGATACAATCTTATATGGGGAAGCCAACATCAAGGAAGAAAAATTATTTAAAAATATTCTCTAGATCTACAAAGAAGCATTTCGACATGAAATATGTTGGAATTACTTAATAGAAAAGTGAATTCAGTACTTCAAAACTTTAACCAAAATATGATCACCACAGATCCATCTCAAAATCTAATATCTAAACTGAAATAACTATCAATGTATTTCATAACCTAAAGAAAATAATATTTGACACACAATATTGGTTACCTAGAAACCCTCCAAAGAGAGGGTAAAACTAGGGTGGGGATGACACCCATAAATCTTCACAATTGTAGTTGTAAAGTGTACCCAATTATGGTTAAAATTATTTGATCATAAACTATGATCTATCCTATGAGGGATATATTTTTTCAAAGGCTACAAAGACTATTAGGTCTCACTTTGTTAGAGGATTTTAACTCATAATAAATAAGTTCTTAGTTAAAAGATTTTACAAAAGTGTGATAGTACTTGAAACCTATTAAGGCTACTTTGTTGGAGATTTTTTTTGCATCACCTATTAAAATGGCTCAACATGATCCTTTGGTTAGCACCTTACTACTAGATGTCAAACCTTTTTTCTTGATGAATACTTGATCCTCCTAATAAAATATATCTCCTATGCTCTCTCTCTCTCTCTCTCTCTCTCTCTCTCTCTCTCTCTCTCTCTCTCTCTCTACTGTTCTATTTTCCTTACCTGATTCTAAAATTCATCCCTCTATCTCAACCTCCTCAGTCATCATGAATACTCTCTACACTTAGTATTCATCTATTTCACTTCTCCACACACACACAAACTCTTTTAGGGTGTTCCTCATTAAGTAGATATAGGTGGACTAGGGTTGGGTTAGAATCAATCACTGTGGTTGATCCATATTATCTCTTAAAAAATCTCTTTATCTGATCGGTTGCATTTCATATAGAGGGATTCACAATATACATCTCTCCTTATCTTCTAGAATTGTAAAACAATAATTAGGTCAGCCCAACAATGGTGTACATAGGAATTTCTGCCATTACAAACAACTATGTCAAAAATTGTTTTCTTGACACCTAAAGACTTTGATGCTCAACACTCACTATATCTTCAATGTTGTAACTTAGCTTTTGAATGGCTCGACATCCATGATTTACTTGGAACTTGCATGTATATTCTTACTCGGTACTTGAGAGACTTGGCACTTACCATATGCTTGACACATACTACTACTTGGCATGCACTATAATTTTGCTAGAGTATAACTTAAGTATTTTATCACTACCTTGTCAAAACTAAAATGAGATCAATAATATCCCTCTTTGACATGAGTAGAAAAACACTCGGTAATGTATATATAACCTCACTATGAGCATAACTCGGACAATATGTGAGCTTTGCTTGACTCACATATGAAATTTCAAAACTTCAAAATTTTATAAAACTGATGACTTATAGTCAAACCTCAAAATTGTTGGAAATTTTTTTAGTGCTCCCCTCAAGATTCATGACAATGGCTTAACTACCTCTTGTGTACTATAAGTTGAGTGGTTGTATCAGGTATTGACCGATCAGTCTTTTTCATAGATTCATGACAAGTCGTATCAGAGCTTGGTCATAGATTCTAATCCTTAAACATAGGGTAATGTTAAGGTGGATATTGTTGGAGATTTTTTGAGTTCTCCCCTCAAGATTCATGACAAGGGCATAAGAACCTCCTATGTACTATAAGTTGAGTGATTCTATCGAGCATTGACAGATCGCTCTTTTGGTGCAATAACAACCCCACTCTAATAAAAATTTCATTACTCCCCAAGAGCAAATATTTCCTATTTGTATCTAAATCTAATACTCCTACTAAATAAATGTTTTCTCTTTTAATGTCCCATATTTCTACATTTGATACTCCCCTTTACTCATCAAAACTATTACTGACCCAAAAACTTCACTATCCCCCTTTTTTGACACTTATGTCATAAGTGGTACATGAATAGTGTGTTTATCCAAAAAAAAAGTATGGACCTCCATTTTTATTTTCCATGCTACATCCTAGTTATTGCATGCTACTTGTAGAGACTCATACTGAATATATAGCTTGGCAGAAAAGTCAACTAAGCCATCATGAGTAGAAAGTTGATTATCTTTCTTCATCAATGTCTCAAAAAAGACTAGATCCTTATGCAACACATCCATATGTGGGCTTAACACATATTGGATATTTATCAATATGGATCTGATATTGTTATCATGTGCTTGCAACTCATCAAGTCTTCCTTGAATGGATAGAAAATTCTGAAAATTGGATTGGCTTTGTCTAGGAGACAGTTGTGATTCTGTACTTGTTTTTTGTAGATCTCCCTATAGGTGGCCAATAGCCCTTTGTACTTCTTATGTGAATAAATTCACATCACATAGCTTTGTGTAAAGAGAGAATATATTCTCTAAAACCTTCTTGACCCTCTCTACCTTGGTTTCTAGATCAACCTATCTTAGCGCAATAGCACTAGATATATTTTCAAGTACCTTAGAGTGAATTTACTCTCAAACCATTCTAAAAGTTTTACATTAGAATTTAGGTCTTAATCTTTGATCTTGTCAACAATGTTTACCAATTTCTCAATGATAGGTTTGTCTTCATTCATCTCTGGAATGCTGAAAGCATCAAGAAATATGTCTTTGATTTCATGAAGCACTTACTTCTACTTGTGCTTATTTCTAAGCATCTCTTGTTGTTTCTTTCTGTGTATAACTTCCTATAGAATGCTTATCTACTGTATGGTGATTGTGGTAAAATCAAACTTTGGTAGTTCAATCACCTCATCTAGGCTCAGCTCTCCATAAGATGTATCATCTTGGCTTCTATATGTCTCTGCACTTGGCCTTGATATTTCCAAAGGTCTAGGATTAGTTGTCAGCCTCTAAAGAGCTTCACTGCTAGGAGGAGTAACAAAAACTAGTAGGGTAACTAGAGTTTATATGTTTATTTGTTCCTGTGGTGTAGTAGTCACCTTCAACTCTTCAATCTTCTCTTCTTTAGTCATCCCTTCCTATTGTGTTTCACCTTGAACATGTGAAATAGGTACAAGACTAGCTTCATGACCTATGTGAATCTCATTTTCATCTTTCTCAATAGTCAATATTGTTTTCTTTCTTGGAATATGTTGACATCCCAGTTCACTGCATCCTTCATTTGAAATACCACTAAAGGCATAAAAACTTGTGTGTCAGTTATGACACTTGTCTAATTAGTTCTTACACTTGGATCTTCTTTATCTTTTTCCTCTATAGATTGAGGGGGCACATTAGCTATGTCCTTTTGTTTCTCCCTTGTAGATACTAGTTTTGCCTTCTTAATCTCATTTACTCTCACCAACATAGGATTGATGTTCTGAGCTAAATTATTATTACTAAGCCTTTTGTTTCTCCCTTGTAGATACTAGTTTTTCCTTCTTCAAATATTATTGAGTCATAGGATTGATGTTCTGAGCTAAATTATCAAGAACATTCTCTATTTGTACTGAGTCATGTTGACTCACTTGGTCTACATGTGGAGGACTAGCACTCGACACTTGTACCTTTGGTACATTCTGATCATCTTACTTATTATCATTAGTTATGGCATCTTCTTCTACTACCTCCTTAGGGTCTCCCACACTCCCATCCTTGACTAGTATCTCTTTTGCAGTCTCTACTGCCTCCTGTTCACCTTTCTCTATGATAACCTTTGTGAATAACCCATAGATAGTTTTCCAAATTGATGTACTCTTGGTTACCACATCTTCTATATTCTTCTTCAAAATATAGAATGCCTTGTATTTTGGATTAAATTTAATCTTATAAAATTCTATAGCCTGACTAATCATTTTCCTATCTAATTTAGGCATTACTTTGGCTAGAGTAGTTTCCCTAATTTGTCTCTCAGTTTGTAAATTGAATTGCCATTTCTGCTCAACTTGTTTATATAAACTCTTGGCTAGTGAGTTGGAAATCTCAAGAGGAGTTTATTTGAATGTAGCCATCATTTTATATATGGCTTCCTCTACTTTATTTTGATCAATTTCCCTAACTTATCAAATTCAATGTGTGCAAAACTAGATAAATCTGTATTTGATCTTATATTATCACACAAATTGTCTAAGTTAGAGAAGGGATTGTGGCTTACTACCTTAAAGTGGCTCAGGTCATCTAACTTTGTTTTCTCCTCATCTAACTCAGTTTTTGGAGTGTATTTCCTCCTTAACCTCTTGTATGTTTTCTTTTCTAACTGACTCTACTCAGTTGTGGCAATAGATATTTTTTTCTTTGGTGTTTAAGTTTCCTTGACTTTCTTGGTGGTTTCCCTTGTGCTAGACCTGGTACAAGGTACTAATAGATTTTATTGTGAAGTTGTCACAAGCTTCTTAGGTTTCTTCACTTCTAGTTCTTTTTCCTTCCTCTTCTTCTTAGTAGGTTGAGGTGCTTCCTCAACTTCTACTTCCTTGAAACCTTGTGTTTCTTCTTCTTGGTCTTCTCCTTGTCCTTGAGTAAGTGCTAGTGGGGCTTGGAATGGTTCTTCCTCTTCATCATCTACATCTTCTTCTTCTTCACCCCCTTTTCCAAATCTCTCCTTTAGCTTCTTCACAAGCTTGTTCTTCTTTCTTATCACTCAAGTTGTTTGCAAATTCACAGCAATCCTAGGCTTGGCTTCCTCATAGTTCCCAAATGAGGTCACTCTTTTATCAATATTCTCTTCTAGTAGAGTTGTTATAGCTGCAAATGCCTCATCCAAATTTATCTCATAAGGCAAGGGCTTTAGCTATCTAACCCTAGGTATGGTTTCCTACACATATGTTTAATCTACATCCACTAGGAAGAAAACATCATTATAATTTTTTTCCACTAGTGACACAAGTATCCTTAGCCTTTCTTTCATGGATTTTTTAAAATCATCGAAATAAATTGTCATCACTAACTCAAAGTTGTCTCCAAGTTTCTCTATGAGCTCTATAATCTCAAGTTTAACTGGTCTATTTGACTTCCAAACCACTTTACCAAATGTAGGAAAAGTATTCTGTAGATAAAAGAATATGAAGACAAGTAGAGAACCAAACTTGCAAGATGTGCTCTTTGTTTTTCTTATGGCCTCCAATTTTTTAGATAGTTGCTGAAGTTGTAACTTGAAAAGGTCATAGTTGTGATCTCTTTTCACTATCTTATATCCCAAGTCCACTACCATACAAGATACACTATTCAGTCTACTACACTAAAAGAACTTATGTGCAATATGTTGATCTCAGATTGGTTTTCACAAGTGAGTGTGAACACACTTAAGCCATTTACTTAGTTCATATTGAACTAGTAATACATGTCAAGCACAACATGTAAATATTAGACCATGTCAAGTTTCAATGAGTGATGAGTCACCCAAGTTCCAAGTAGATAGACCATGCCAAGTGATTTAGGATTTGATTAAATAGTGGATGCCAAGAAATGCATGTGCTGAGACACAATATAAAGAATAGTGCATACCAAGCATTAGAGACATCAAATGCCGAGTAAGAAAGTTTTGACATTATTTTTTGTAATGGTAAAAACAACTATGTAAACCATTTTTGAAATGACTTAAGATTATCTTTTGATATTTTGGAGATAAGGGTGAACCTTTATTTGGATTCCCTATGCAATTACATGCAACCAATAAGAAAATGGGAAGGATTAAGTGGAAAAATACATGAATCTCAGCTATAGATTCATACCTAACCCTAAGCCACCTAAATCTTTTTAAGAAGGATGAAGCCCTAAACTCTTTAGAGAATGTAATGGAATGTTTAAGGAATTGAAGAAGTGGACAAGATAGTTTAAATATAGAGCATTCAAGTTGACTTAGAATTTACGAAGAAAGAGTGAATTGTAGAATCAGTTAGAGAAGAACATAGGATAGAGAAAATGATACAACATTGAGACATATAATCATGAAGGATAAAGAAGGCCTTGTTTCAAGGTGATATGTTATCAAGAAACCAAGTGCTAACCATAGGATCTATGTTTTAACAGGCAATTTTAATCAAATCTCTTAACAAAGTAGTCCTAATAGGCTATATGAAATCCTTTAATAGTGTGCTTACTTAGTTGTAAGTTGAAGTCCTCTAATAAGGAAAACTTCTAATAGGGTGTTGAAATCCTCTAACAAGGTGAGACCTAACAGTCCTTGTAAGCCTTTAACAGGGCATACCTTTCACATGGTTGATCATGTTTCATGGTCAAAACATTGTAACCTTCATTGGCTACACTTTATTACTATAGTAGTGAAGATTTGTGGGTGTCATCCCCACCCTAGTTTTACCTTCTCACTTGAAGGGTTTCTAGGTAATCATATCTAGTGTTATGTGTGTGAATCCTTACATGGTTATATGATTTAGATGTATATTCTTTACATGTTATTTTAGTTTACTTATTGAATGCGTGTGATAGATGTGTAGTGAAATTTTTATGGGTCCATGTTTAAACTACTAATTCACCCCCCCCCCCCCCCCCCCCCCCCCCCCCCCCCCCCCCCCCCCCTCTTAGAAGTTTACCTTTCCTATTGTAATTCCAACAATTAGTATCAAATCCTTTTTCTCTAAAAGAGAAGCTTGGTAGCTTTGAGGAAAGATCTTGAAATTGAAGTCTAAAAATTGGGAAAGAATATTGAAAACTAGGAGAGTGAAATAAATCTTATACTACATCAACTAAATGAAGCAAGAAAGGAACTAAAGAAATCCTTGAAGAGAAGGAAAGAGATTGCGATTATGGAGAATGACACACTATACAAAGAGATAGACACTACTAATATATTTCCTAATGGTGACTCTAATGAATTTGATGTAGTAGTTGCTGATCTAATGGAAAAGAATAGAGTCCAAGTTGAGGAAATAAAAAATATCAAGTTAGAGAAAGAATGACAAGCTATACTACTATGTGAGGTGACTAAACAAAAGAATAAAGCTATGGAATACAAAGCCATGATTGAAGAAGACAAAATAATTTTGGCCAATAGATTGGGAGAGAAGTCAACAAAGCTAACCAAAATTTTGAAAATGCAATTGGATACTCTAAGTCAAATGATGAATGCCATCTATGAATTGAATGTCAAGGACATTGAGATAACTATATTGAAGTTGTAGAATGAACAACTATAGAGTGACCTAAAGAGAGAAAAGTAATTTTTTGAAAGTTTCAAGAAGCCAAATGAAGCCATCAAATACTTTCAATAACTTATATTGACATCTCCTAGATCCAACAATGATACATTAAGATTAGGCTACATAAGCACTAAAGTAGGAGAGTCATCCAAAGATACAGAAGAAAGGAAAACCAAAGGCAAGAATAGAAAGGCTACTTATTATAATTGTGGTAAGAAAGGACATACTTCTACTATGTGTAGGAGTAAAACTACAAATCAAAATGTCAAGCATAAGAAAATGACTCATTGTGATAAGTGCAACAAGCAAGGTCAACATGCACATGAATGTAGAACCAAGACCATGTATACACAAAGATTTGGAGGATATTGCTACAATTGTCAAAATTATGGACATAGAGCTTTTGAATGCAAATCCAAATCCATGTGGTCATCAAATAAGAAAATGAAGGTAAGGAACAATGGCAACTCTTATAATTGGGATTATAATACAAGATATAGTTATCAATATTGTCAAGAATATGGACATGTTCCTGAGAATTGTATTAGGACACACTTTAGTGGTAATTAAGTCAATCTACATGTTTTAGCTATTTGAATACTAGTCACATCAGCAAATATTGTCCAACTAAGTCAAAGGTACCAAGTTGTAAATTTGATAAAGGTAAAGGCAAGGTAGATATTGAACACATCAGAGATGAGATGAACAAGACATGGAAAAAAAAAGATATTTGTAGCACATCAAATCAAGAAGGGATCACTTGACCCAATGGGTCAGGTGATCACATCTCATCAAATGAGGCAAACAAGAGGTGTGTGGGACTGATATTTAAGGGTTATATCATGCATCAGTTCCAAAAGGAGATAGTACTAAAAAGAATACATTAGTATGAATAAAGATATGAGATTTTATTAGAAAATCCAAGACAAATCTTTAAGTTTTTCATGGTATTTCCAAGTATGAAAAGTTTCCTATATATGCCGAGTGAAATGTTAGTTGATGCCAAGCTATCAGACTAGGTAGTTGATGCTAAACTTGTAGTAGCTATTGAGTGATGGAAATATCAATGGATATTGAGTGAATCCAAAATTGGTTATTGCCTAACTTATAGTTGTGTAAGCACTTAGCATTAAATGTGAATTTTTCAAAGGGTATATGATCAATTTGAGCTCATTTATCATCATTTCAAAATTGAAAAAGAGTGAGAAGAGAGAAAGGTGATCTGGAAATTCTTCAAAAGTGATTGCAAAAGATTTGTGCAATGATTCATTACCATTTAATCTAATTCTACAAGGTATTTATCAAGAGCTGAGCTATGCAATTTAAATTTTCATAAACCCTAGCTTGACACAATGGCATCAAGTTCAAAAAATGTTGAAGAAAAGTGTTGGTGTAAATACGTACTTTACTATTTACACTTACTTAAGTTTACTTAGGTTAATGCATTATTTAATTATATTGTATTATTTTATTATTTTTATTATGAGACACTTAGGAGTTTGTGCAATCTTGTGAGTTGTCATGTTGACAACACAAAAGTACACACCTCTATTTGAGCACATGGTGTCTACAACATTGTTTTGCGTGTCTCACCCTTGTAGGCTTATCCTCACATCACCGCACTTACTTCCATGCTTAATGAAGGATAATCCATATTTGGTGGACATGTGCTTGGTTGTGTGAAACATCATGATGCTAACTTCTATGTATTCTAGAAGCTCTCCTGAGGCCTTTATATTCAGGCACTCCTAGTGTACTCTTAGTAGATCAAGTTATTGAATAGATTGTTATTCTGATCATACTTTCTCCATTTTTGGTCTACAGTTATGCTTGTGTTTGAGTTCTTAGTTCTTGGGTGAATTTTTCCCTTAGGAAAATTCTTACAAAAAGGAAGTTTTAAAAATTTAGTTAGTTAGTAATGAAGTTAAGTAGCCTATATTTAAAGTCATTCCTAACATCGCTTATAAACAAGACCCTTCTAGCGCATTGTCTATGATCCCGCAAAATGTGATAATGATACAAGATGTGAGGAAATGTTAGAATTGCAAGATAGGAAGCATAGGTTACATGGAAATTAATGAGGAATACAAAAAAAAATTTGAAAATAGTGTTTTCAAAGAAGAATTCAAGATTTTTGAGAAAATGGGTTTAACATGAGCCGTAGATTTTCCTCATGTATTTAAAACAAAGTGGATACAAATTGTGATGGGATGAATTCATGATGGTTCCTCGTGGCTAGAAGGAGGACCAGTAAAAATAACTAAGACAATAATTCATTAGGTTACTAGCTACCCAATCCTAGATTGGCCTAAGACACTCAAAACTGATTCCAAGGAAATGATTGAGAAAAATACGGAAGCAGTCTAGAATAAGAGAGGTATGACTATAGATAGAACCACAAATCCTCTTATCAATTTTATTGTAAGGGTAATCTCACATAAATTATATCAATTTAGTAGATTAAATAGTGTACCCTACATAGATGTTGATGTTGGTTATAAAATTGTTAAGAAAGATCATGCATATGATCTACCCGAACTTGAATTGCAACAACTAATTGAGAACCTTGGAGAAATAAGGGAAACCAAGAGTGCACAATGCAAGTTTTTTTCTATACTAGTTTGTATATTCTTTTTTGTACAGAACACATTTCCCTCATTTGGAATAGTAGGATGGAAGAATAACAGATCAATTGTAGTACAAATTTAGAGTACATCGAGCAACTAGGAGAAAACTTTGAATACTTAATGACTAGCTACTTTGAAGATTTCAAAAATTCAATCAAGTAGAAACTTAGAATACTAGTTTCCTTAGTTGAGAAACATTATAATGATGTACATTTTCTTGTTGATGCTGATTACACATTTGTACAAGCTACCACACCAAGGATAAGATGGTTGAGACGCTTAGGGTATGAGGTCAATGTGGATGAAGCCTTAGTAGCCATAACAACTATACTAGCAAAAGAAGTAGATAAGAATGTAATTTTTTTTGGAAATTATGAGATGGTTAAATCTAAGATTACCATGGATTTGAAGAATTCCTCTGCCATGAAGAAAAAGGGAAAGATAGTAAAGAAATTTTTAAAAAAATTTAGAGACGGTGTCAAGAAGGAAGAAGAAGAAGAAGAGGAGGAGGAGGAGGAGGATGAGGAAGAACAAAATCAAGCTCAAGAATTGATAGCATTGTCAAAGAATATGGGAGAAGACAAAGAAGAGGAGGAGAGTGAAGGTGCTGAAGGAGAAGAAGTTGAGGAAGCACCTACTCCTGCTGAGAAAAAGAAAAGAAAGGCAAAGGCATAGCCAGTGCAAAGGAAAAAGAAACTTGTCAAACCATGTTAGTCAAACCCCACTACACCTACAACTAGAGCTAGCACATGTGTTACAACAAAAAAGGCTAAGGAAAATAAAAAGAAAACAAAGCAAGGAGGATAGGAGTAGAAAATAAAGAGAAGGAAGTATGTGGCTCAACCAAATTCTAATGTAGAGAGGACATAATCAGATAACAATAGCCAATTCAAGGTGGTGAGTCACAATCCTCTCTTAGATCTTGAGGATCTATGTGAAAATATTTTTAAAAATGAAGATTTATCAGGTTGTAGTCATGTTTATTTTGATAAATTGGTTAAAGAAGAGAAAAGTCAAGTGGACGAGGCATTATAAGCCATGATGTCAAAGTTCAAGACCACAACACTAGAATTTGCCAACTCAATACCTAAAAATTTGTATGACATTGTTGAGCAAAAATGGCATTATTATCTAAAGTTGGAAAGACAATTTAGGGATACAACATTAGCCCAAGTAATGCTAGAGTTGACTAAGGGATAGATTGCTAAGGAAATAAAGAAACATGTAGTTAGGTTCACACCTAAATATAGAGCCTTTATAATTCTTAAAAATAATATTGAAGTTGTTGTTAAGAAATCAACACAAATATGGAAGCTCATTTATGGGTTAACCACTATGAAGAAAGGAGAAGCTAACATTTCAGAGGGTAAAGATGATGAAAAATATAACACATTTGGAGGAGAGATAGAAATAAAATAAGATGACAAGGCAATAGCTGAACCTGAGTAGCAAGAAGAATAGAGTGTTCATGACACACAGGTGCTAAGTAGCAGTCCTCCCCATGACACAACCAAGACAACTAAAACTCTAATGGTCAATGATGTTTCTAATATCTTAGCTCATAATATCAATCCTCTTACTATACAATATTTAAAGAAGATATTAGATCAACCTACATTGCAAGCCAAACTATGCGGCAATCCAGTTTTGGTTAGTGTAGAAGAACTACAAAAGGTAGTAACCAATGTCACAAGGGAAAAGGTGAATCCACAAGAACCACCTTACATTATCCCTTCTGTTACTCACGTAAAATCTTTGATCCAAATTATAGTAGATACATCTACCAAGGTTGATACTACTGAGAAGAAAGCAGAAGAGAAAGACACCACTGCAAGACAATAGAAGGAAACAAGATAGATAGATTCATCTATACCTACAACACAAGAACAAGGTGCAAGCCAAGTCATAGTGATAGACAAGGGAAATCTTGAATAGACAAAACCAAAGGTGAAGGAACAAGTGGCCATCTAAGAACTAGTGGCTTTTCTAGCATTTGGTACTCCTTATGCACAATCTCTTTAGAATTCAAGCACATATGCTACTCCATTAGAGTTCTTAATGCCAAGACCAAGCTCGTCAAAGGATGAAAAAGTAATAGATTATGGAGATATAAGCCTTGGCTGAGAAATTGCTATTTGAAAGTATGATTTTGATACTATGACATTGGAACAAATAGACATTTTATAGAAAGCCTTAGAAAGCAAAAAGCATCAAGAAATGTTTAGAAGGGAACATAGGTCGAAGCAAGAACTTCAAGATATTAAGGATGCCTTTCTAGATGCATTTAGTTTGAAAAATCCTAAAGAGACCAAGCCAATGATAGAACAACTGACAGATATAGTGGAGAAGGTTAGTAATGAAGACCTTGATACAAATGCAAAACTATTAGAATTGTCTGAAAAGAAATTTCAAAACAAGGTAAATGAGAAAATATCTAGTGAGATAGCACTTACCCAAGTTTCATTGGAAACCAAGGTTGAGGATGTGAAGAAGGTACTTGAGAATATATTCTCATTGTACACAAAATAATGCAATCCTACATTCTTCACCCAAGATACCAGAAGTCACATTCTGAGTCTAAAAAGAAAAATATCTACATTAGGTGCAAGACTACCTACAAATCCAACTCAAAGTGAGAAGAATTTTAGGACATTACTTTAGACACAAATTTATTAGTTGTCTTAATAGTAGATGAGGCTAACATAAGAGCCAAAATGACAAGCATACAAGCTATCCTCACTACACACATGTAGATATGCTAAAACTATACAGAAGAAGGAGCTAGGGTATGTTGAAACTATACTGAAGAAAGACCCAATCTTTGTACTTTAGATGGTCTAGTTCACCTTGCTATCAAGCTTGCAATCCAAATAAAGTCATTAGAGGTTGCATGTGATAACTGGGATGCAACCCTCAAGATCATAGTGGATGTCCATAAATATTTTTTGGACAAACACACAATCAGTGTATAACCCATTTAACATAAGTGTCAACAAGGGGAGAATAAAAGAAAGGGAGAGAAATAAGAAAGGGGGAGCATACCATCAAGGAGAATAAAATAAAGTAGAGATATATCCTTATGGAGATATATATGATATATATTTTTGAGGGTGAAAGAAACAAACAGGGATAGTTACTAGCTAAGGGAGAGCATATCAAATGAAAGAGTATCAGCAACACAACATATTGAAGTCAATGTGTATCAATAGAGACACATTTACTCAAAGGGAGCACAAAATTTTGGATACAATACAAACATATTAACTCAGGGGAAGTTATCAAATTTGTAGGTATACAAGTTAGTGCAACATTTTGAAATTTTGTATATAAGCTGAGTCATGGATATGTTATGCTTGAGAGATTAAGGATAATATTTTATATTGAAGTATTTTGGCACTCATGTTAAAGGGGGAGATTCTTGATCTTAGATTGGTTTTGACAAGTGAGTGTGAATACACTTAAGCCATTTACTCAGTTCATGCCAAACTAGTAATACATGCCGAGCACAACATGTAAATATTAGACCATGTTGAGTTGCAATGAGTGTCGAGTAGATAGACCATGTCGAGTGATTTAGGAGCTGAGTAAACAGTGGATGCCAAGCAATGCTGATGTCAAGTCACAGTATAAGGAATAGTGGATGCTGAGCATCAGAGACTTTAGATGCCAAGTAAGACAGTTTTGACATTTTTTTTGTAATGGCACAAACAACTATGTAAACCATTTTTGAGCCAAATTAAGATTATCTTTTGATATTTTGGAGCTAAGCACAAATATTTATTTGGATTTCCTATGCAATTACATGTAGTAGTTCATGATGACAGTCTTGACAAGGTTGCAAGTGGTTAAGCCTAACCCATGGTCAAGGTTTTGATGTAGAATTCCCTTCATCACTCATTTTCATGGTTAACATCTAAGTTATTAATTCAAGTAGTAATACTATGAATGTGTTATGAATCACACAATCAAAAAGGGTTAAGAGATAACCATAGTTTAGACTATAGAGTTGTGAAACCTTTGGTTGCCTTATCACATAATTAAAAGTCTAAACACTAGTTTGGGTTGCAATGTTATCATTGTCCTTATCACATGTTCATGGAGTTAGCATCAAGGTTAGAATATTAAGTCATGATGATTTGATTATGGTTAAGGGGCAACATTCACAAGGTTGTAGGTGTCTAGGCTGTAGTTCATGGTTAATTCATGATTGTGCAAAGACAACACATGTAGTGATGATAACATCAATCGCACGGTCAAAAATATTTGATGTCATATTCAATTTCAGCTATGAAGGGGTGACAAGTAAGACAAAACTATTTTTACACCATCACATGGCTAGAAGACTATTAAGTCTAAACTATGGTGATGGTGCAAAGAGATAATAGCACATTAAGTACAAAATCACAATGGTTAAAAGGGTAAGGTGAAAGTAAGATGCAATGCAATGATCAAAAATAAAAGGAAATAGGTTGTAGTTTCTTAGGAAAAAATATCTAATGAAAAAAATAGGTCATGAAGTCACAAAAAAAGAAAGGAACATAGGTCAAAATAATTGTTGAATGATTGGCAAGGTGGAAGAATGCATTAGTATTATTAGGCCATGTAGCAAGTTTGATGGTTAAATTAGTGACATATCTAATCTGGTGCATTGAAAATACTATCAGAAGAAACTCTTTAGTGGTGAACCAATTCCTTGGTTGTCTACAACTAATTTTTGATGATCTCTATGTATGTTTGATACAAAGGAAATTCCATTGCCACTCTGATTTAGCTACTTATCTATCTATTTAGTTATGACTATCAAGGTCAAAATTAATATGAAAGACATGATTTAATGCATATGGGCATACACTTGATCAAATCATCTTTGGCTCGGTAGTGATTGTTCTTTAGGAATTTAATTGCAGTAGTTGAGCTTTGGCTTAAGGTAGAAGTTTCTCAATTATGCTTGAACTATAAAAGAAAGTTTTATAATCCCTCTAAGGGTCATTCTTTTCTCTGATTCTATAGTAGTTTTATTTTATGCTCCACTACTCTAATTTCCCTTTTTCCTTTGAATGTATCTAATTCTCAAATTTATCTCCTTCTTCCATTAATATATCATGCAACCTCTTATTGCCTTATGTTAACACATTTCTTTCATTATTTGGTTATATGTTGTGTCTATTTATCTTGAAATGATATAGAGTGAAGTCTCTTCCCTATACTATTTCATTGATTTTTGATATGTATATGATTATGGAATCAAAGCTAAGATAGAATCTATGTATCTAAGGATTATATTGATGAATTGTGCTTCCTTGGGTAGAGGTAGGATTGGATAATACTATTTGGTGTATCACCCCCTCTTAGATTAGAATAGGTAGTTCCCTTTCATGCATTCCTTCTCCCTTTTCCTCTCAAGAAATAGTTAGGTGAACCCTAATAGTAAGGAAGTTGGCCTTCTCCTGAGACTCAATGTCCAATTAAAAAATCCCACACTTTAAAGATTTTTTACATGTTACATGAAGTTTCCTTTAGGTAAAAACTTTAGGCAAGTGTGAAAACTTTCATATGAACAGTGACCTTGTTGGACAATTTCTACCAATATGACTAGTCTTCAAACAACTAAAACATGTAGTATTACTCAACCATCTACTATAATCGCTTTTGAAATGTGTTCTTATGAAATTCTCAAGAAAATGTTCATACTCTTGAAAATAGTGATAACTGTATCTTGTATTATAATCCCAATTGTAAGAGTTTCCACTATGATTTACCTTGGCTTGTTTGTTTGATGACCATTTAGGTTTGGATCTGCACTCATATGCTTTGTACCCATACTTCTAACAATTATAGAATTATCCTTCAAATCTTTGAGTGGTCATGGTCATGGTCTAGATGATTCTCCTTATTCAATAGTAGTGTAACCCAATCTAGAAGTATCAATGATAGGTCTTGATGATTCCATCAATTTCTCAATGTATTTTATGGCTTCACTAGGCCTGTTAAGATTTTTTGTTCAAGCTCTCAATTCATTCTACAATAGATCATTCTGTGACTTTAAGGTTGTGATGTTAATATCATTTTCATTGAATTCATGATTAGAAACCATCAAATGATTCATTGTATCCTATTGCATGTTGGAAATCTTTTGTTCATCTAATGTCTTCTCTTTAAGTCTCTTAGATAATACCCTCTTGTCTTCTTTAATCATGACTTTGTCATCCTCATATTTCTTTTTCTTTTTAGTTATCTCACATAGCAATAGAGATTTCATCTCTTGCTCTTGTTTGAGATTCCTAACTTCTTTATTTAGGGCTCCATTATTTTCCATTAGATTTGTGATTGCTTCATCAAAATCTTGAGATTTTCCTTCTACAAATAATCCAATAGTGTCAATCTCTTTGTATTGTATTTCATTTAGTTGCATGGCCAAGTCTTTTTTTCTCTCCAATGATTGTTGTGACACTTCTCTTGCTTCATTCAAGTGATGTAGAATAAGTTGTATTTCAATCTTCTGATTGTTATTATTCTTTTCCAATAAGTAGACTTCCATCTTCAAGATCTTTCCTCTCTAGCTATCAAGCTCTCCTTCAAGAGAACCTTCGCTCTGATACGAATTGTTTGAATTACTTAATGGAAAAGTGGGTTCTAGGGGGAGGGGGTGAATCAACAATTCAAAACTTTAACCAAAATATGATCAACACACATCCATCTCAAAATCTAATGTGTCAACTAAAAAAACTATCTATGCACTTCATAACATAAATAAAATAATATTTGACACAAGATATGTTAGAAATAATAGCCCAGAAATAATAGCCCACCAAGATAACTGAGAGGGGGGGTGAATCAGTTATCCAATAGTTAAAACATTTATCTTCTTTAAAAAAACTTAACCATTCAACCAAAGTAAAAAACACCAATAATAAAATTCTCATAGACAAATACACCAGATATGTTGACTAGGGAAACCCTTGATTAGAGGGAAAACCCTGATGGGAATGATACCCACAAGGTGATGTACTAATATAAATACTTCTTCTTAGAGGATGAACCCTGTTAGGATTCTATTATAAAATTTAGTACAATGAGTCCCTATTAGGAGACTTTGAATCCCTATTAGTAGATTCCAACCCTGTTAAGAGTTGTGCCAACCCTATTAGGAGTTGTAGTACAATGTATGCATGAAGTGCCCATTGCCCAAACATGCAATTTAAACTACAAGAAGAGGTCACTTCTGAAACAAGTAATTTACTATTATCTTCTCCTTTCCTCTATCCTATCAACCAAACCAATCACAATCAAACCTTGTATAGTAGGTCATGAACCTTGGATCCAAATACCAAACCTCAGATCACTCAGCAAAACCTTGACAATGAATTTTCCTTCACTTCTGCATTGCTCTACTCAAGTTCACATTCAAAACTCTCTATTGCTTGTCATAAATCATAAAATCATATCATCCATCATATATGATAAAGGAAAATTTCATTCCTTTATATCGATTCCTTAAAAAATTTCCCTGAGTCATTTGTTCAACCTTCTCAATTAATTGTTATAGGACCACATTAAGAACATGTTACACTTAGTGATAACATTAATCTTCCACCTTGAAACTTGAATAACTTTCCCTACATGGAATATTATGATGAGAAAGATTAGTCACATCATTCTCAACATGTCTTCTCCATGGCCTCAACCTTGATCCTCAAGATATCAATTTTGCTAAGAGATATAACAAGTTTACTAGAACATGCCTCTATAAACTCTATCTCAGAACATACATCACCAAAACTTACATAATACTTATCCTTTCTTCTTTTAGCATTAACTACATATACTAGATACTCAAAAGTATCTTCCATAACCTCGAGTGGTTATAATACTCAACTAGTCATCTATACAAACTAGATATTTATGTTTTTCTTCTATCAGATGCCATAGAAAACTATTATGTTGACATCAATGGAAAACTCAGTCATCAATGTAACATATCATCATAGTAGTACTCCCCCATATAAATATTATCAACATTCATGCTTGCAACCAATCCTCTAATAATCTCTAAAATCTTACAACAATCTCCCCCTTTGGCATTGATGGAAACAAAAACGAAAAAACATCTAGTTCCAAGAATACCAATTAAAGAATGTTAGTCTTCTTTTCAAATCCTCTTCATCAATAATTCATCCCCTTTGATATACCTCGATATGCTTTATACCAAACTATCATTTCATGACATGTTGTGCTTATGCCAAACATCTTCCTTAGCATAATGTTTTTCATGAAATATTCTCCCCCATTGATATCAATGTCAAAGATAACCAACTCTACTACATCAAACTCTACAACAATTAATTCTTACTAGCTCAAGTGTCAAAAGAAATTATTCAAAACAATATCCAACAAGAGTCCTAGATGACTCTAACAATAACAGATACACCCCCATTCAAGAAGCATCAACATTTAGTTGAGACAAATAATGGTGCTCTGTTACCCTAGACTGATGCACTCTTGCATCTTCTACTCTGATGTAGGAAGGGGAATAAGCCCAAGCATACCTCAAAAATACTCAAAAGTCTCTTTAGGAAGAGGCTTACTAAATATATTTACAATTAGCTCTTTATTGCTTACATACTCCAATCTAATCTCCTTTTTTGTAACTTTTTTTCCTCAAAATATGATACTTAATATAAATGTGCTTAGTCCTCAAATATAACACTAGATTCTTAGACATATTTGTCATGCTTATGTTGTCAAAATGTATAACAACAGGTTCATTGATTTCTATCCTTATATCCTTAAACATCTGCTCCATCCCAATGACTTGATTGCAATTATTTGCTCCTACAACATACTCTATTTCTACTATACTTTGTGATGTACAATCCTACTTCTTACTTAACTAAGAAACCAATCTTCCTCTAAGAAAGAAAGCTCCTCCACTGGTTCTCTTTTTTTAATCCATACTACTTGTCCAATCTACATCAGTATAAGCATTTAGAGTGAAATCAATAGATTTATCATACCTTAATCCAAATTTTGATGTTCCCTTCATATATATAAATATCATTTTTACTGCTACATAATATGCTTCTTTGGGATCATCTTGGAATCTTGAAACAATTCCAACTACATTTGATATATTTGGCCTTGTGTGAGTTAGATATTGCAATCCATCGATCATAGATTTGTACTTTTTTTGCACAACTTTAGGTGTCTCATCCTTTGTAGATAGCTTATGTCTAGTTACCAAAGGTGTTCCAATGGGTTTACATGCTTCCAAACCAAACCTTTTTAGTAAATCCTTCAAGTACTTAGTCTGAGAAATAAAGATTCCTTCTTTATTTTGTACAATCTGCAATCTTAGGAAATATTTCATCTCTCCTATCATACTCATTTCAAATTCTTTCTCCCTCTCATCTAAAAGCTTCTCACTTTCTTCATTATTTCCTCAAAATATGATGTCATCAACAAATATTACTAAAATCATCAAAACATCATCAATTTCTTTCCAATACAAATTACTATCTGCCATACCTTTTCTATATCTAATCTTTGTCAAATGTTTTTTCCAACCTTGCATACTGAGTTCTAGGAGCTTGCTTCAATCCATACAATGCTTTCCTTGGTCAATATACTATGTCCTTGTCATATGTCAAAGGACATCCTTTAGGCTTCTCAATGTATACCTCTTCTTCAAGTTCTCCATTCTAAAATGCTAACTTGACATCCATCTAATATACTTTGAATTTCTTCTGTACTTCACAAGCTAAGAATAATCTTACTACTTCTATTCTAGCCATTGGAGCATAGGTTTCATCATATTCTTTTCCTTCTTGTAATCTTTACATACCAATCTTTCTTTGTTCCTTACAACTTCTCCTTGTTCATTCATCTTGTTCCTAAATACCCATTTGGTTCCTATCACATTCTTGTATGCTGGTCTAGGTACCAATTCCTATGTTTCATTCTTTACTATCTGATTTAAGTCCTCTTTCATAGCTTGTTTCCAATAATCATCTTTGCATGCTTCTTCTACATTCTTAGGCTCAACTTGAGATATCAAGCATAGTTCTTCATTGACTCTACTTCTTGTCATCACTCCTTTGTCTTTGCTTTTGATGATCTATTTGGATGGGTGATTCTTTATCATATTCTTTCCTAAAGTAGGAGTTTCTATCTCAACTCTCGGCTCTACTGAAGGTTCCAAGCTTTTTTCCTTCCTTAGCTCTCCTTCATTCTACAAATCATTTTTAGTCTCAACAAATACCTCATCATCCCTTAGCTTAGTAACAACATCATCATCTAAATTGTAATAAACTATTCTCTCTTGTATTCTAAATTTCTCATCAATTCTCACATTTGCACTTTCTATAATATTCTTAGTTCTCTAATTATAACATCTATACGCCTTTATTTTCAATAAATAACCAAGAAACATACCTTCATCACTTATAGCATCAAACTTACAATTATCATAATCTCTTTTGATATAACACTTACTCCCAAAAATTCTAAAATACTTAACTATAGGTGAATGACCAAACTACACTTCATAAGGTGTCTTGTTTGTGTCCTTCTTAAGTTGCACTCTATTCATAGTGTAGACTATTGTATTCATAGCTTCTCTCCATAATGTCTTGAATACATCATTCTCTACTAAAATAGCTCTTGTAGTTTCTATAACTAACTTGTTCCTTCTCTTTGCAATGCAATTTTGCTTAAGAGCTCTTAGAGCTAGTAGTGGTCTTATAATTCCATTTTCTTCACAAAACATGTTAAACTCATCCAAAGTAAATTCCCCTCCTCTATTTGATCTTAAAAATTTAATCTTTATACTAGATTCATTCTCAACTTTGTTCTTAAATATCTTGAACTTATCAAATGCCTCAGATTTCTCTTTAAGAAATGTATTTGATATTGCTCTAGAAAAATCATCAACTAGAATCATAAAATACCTTTCACCATAGAATCCTTTTGTCCTTTTAGGACCACTAAGATCTGTGTGTACAATCTCCAACTTCGTTGTATTGGTAAACTTCTTCCTGGGAAAACAAGTTCTGTTATGCTTTGCCAAAACACACTCCTTGCAAATTGTGTTAGTAGGATTTGCAATCTTCAAAAAATCTCTAACTACAAATACTCTACTAGTCTTTATGATATTGTCAAAGTTTTTTATGAAAAAATATCTTATGCCATAGCTAACTATCATCTACCTTTGCAACCAAACATGTGATTTCAATAGGATTCAATTGAAATACATTACCTCTAGATCTGGTTCCTATTCCAATTACCTTTCCATCTCTTTCTTTGATCATGCATGTCTTTTTTGTGAACTATCACTGATAACCTTTGTCTACTAGTTACATCAACATAGTATACATCATCACTATTGGTCCTACCATCAAGAGTTATACATCCAATACCTTTAACCTAACATGTTGCATTGTTTTCAACTTTGATAATTCCTCCATCCTAACTTTTGAAGTCAATGAACTTGTTCATATCACCAATCATATGATGTGACCAACAACTATAAATTATCCAATTACATTTCTTCTTATTCTATGATACCAAAGCTACCTTCTCTGGAATTTCTTCTTTAATTGCCACAAATCCAATTTCATCATCACTAACACTTAATTCTTGTTCATCAGGATCATTATCTTCATTTTCAAACAAACACTCTCTATCTTTTCTAGGTCTATGAGTTCCCTTATATTTTTTCTCTCTTTTAGGACACTTAGATGCATAATGATCATATTCATTACAAGTCCATTTAAAAACTCTCTTACCTCCTTTTTCTCTTCTTACCAAAAGGGTTACTCCTCCTTCAATCTTTATGTCCTCCTCAGATCTACTGTTAGTAGAAAAATCTTATCTAGCACTTGTGCTCGTTAATAAATTAGGTCGAATATTCAAGGCATTGAATCTTGTCTCTATTCTAGCTAATTCTCTAGAATGTCTAAGTTCATTCTCAACTACTTCAAGTCTTCTAAGCAATGTCTCCTTTGTGATATCTTTGGTACAAGATATCAACAATTGTATGATCTAAGCTACTAACTTAAATGGTGGTGTTAAAGTCTTCAATATCTTCCATATAACCTCATCATCTTCTCTAGTTCCTCCTTGAGCTTAAATACCTGTAGTAATTTTTGATATCATGCCTATATATGTTCATACAGATTCATCTTCCATGATTTTAGCATCATGAAATGCTCCAATCCAACTTTGTAGCCTTAACTTGTTAGAATGTGCATCACCTTCAAAACTATTTTCCAAAGCTTTCCAAATCAAATGTGAAGTAGAAAGTGATTTTATCTGATTGTAATCAATTTCAAGAAGTATAGTCAATAGTGCTTCTCTATCTCTCATGTCACACATGAAAATATCTCTTCCTATCTCGATAAAAGTTTCCAAGTCTTCTTCAGCAATGAATGTCTTCTATGATTTTGTCAAGATCCAATGTCCCAAACCCATACACAATAAATGTTTCTTCATTTTTCTTTTCATCTATCATAATTTGTTCCATCAAACTTTGGACTATCTTTCCTAAACATATTCACCATGGATATCCCAAAGTTGTTAAACTTTATCTTCAAGGACCTAATGCTCTAATACTAATTGTTAGAAACAATAGTCCACCAAGATAACTGAGAGGTGGGGGGGGGGGATGAATAAGTTATCCAACACTTAAAACATTTATCTTCTTTAAACAAACTTAACCATTCAACCAAAGTAAACAAAAACCATAACAAAATGCTCATAGATAAATACACCATATATGGTAACTATGGAAACCCTTGATTAGAGGGAAAACCCTCATGGGAATGATGCCCACATGATGATGTACTAATATAAATACTCCTTGTTAGAGGATGGACCTTGTTAGGAGTCTATTACACAATTTAGTATAACGAGTCCCTATTAGGACACTTTGAATCCTTTTTAGG
Source organism: Cupressus sempervirens (assembly GCA_028749045.1). Lineage (NCBI taxonomy): Eukaryota > Viridiplantae > Streptophyta > Pinopsida > Cupressales > Cupressaceae > Cupressus > Cupressus sempervirens. The sequence continues at coordinate 779,182,749 of CM053791.1, forward strand.
AGATTCCAACCCTATTAGGAGTTGTAGTACAATCTATGCAAGAAGAGTCGACTACCCAACCATGCAAATTCAATTACAAGAAGAGCTCACTACTCAAACAGGTAATTTACTACTATCTTCTCATTTCCTTTGTCTTTTCAACTAGACCAATCACTGTCAAGCCTTGTAGACTAAGACACAAACCTCAAATCCAAATACCAAACCTCAGATCACTTAGCAAAACCTTGGTAATGAAGTTTCCTTTACTTCTACACTTCTCTTCTCAACTTCACATTCTGTACGCTTTGCTACTTTTCATCAATCATCAAATCATATCATCCATCATACAAGATAAAGGAAAATTTCCTTCCTTTATACTAAGTCCTTAAAAAAATTCCCTTAGTTAGTTGTTAGACCTTCCCAATTAATTATTATAGGACCACACTAAGAACATGTTACACTTAGCGATAACATTAATCTTCTGCCTTGAAACTTGAATAACTTTCAATACACACAATATTATAACAAGTTATCTTGGCAATGTTATTCTCAAAATTTCTTCTCCATGGCCTCAACCTTGATCCTCAAGATATCAATTCTACTAAGAGATATAACAAGTTTATCATAATATGCCTTTGTAAACTCTATCTCAGAACAAACATCACTAAAACTTACATAACTTCTTCTAGACTTATCCTTTCTTCTTCCAACATTAACATCATATACCAAATACTTAAAAGTATCTCCCATAACCTTGGGTGGTTATAATACTCAACTAGTTGTCTGTACTAACTTGATCTTTATGTTGTTCTTCTATCAGATACCACAGAAAATTGCTATTTTAACATCAATGACAAACTTAGTCATGAATGTAACATATCATCATAGTAGTACTCCCCTATAGAACTATCATTAGCATTTACACTTGCAACCAATCTTATAACAATATTCCAAATCTCCCAACAAGATATTGGTTACCTAGAAAACCTCCAAAGAGAAGGTAAAACTAGGGTGGGAATGACACCCACAAATCTTCGCTACTATAGTTGTAAAGTGTACCCAACTATGGTTACAATTGTTTGATCATAAACTTTGTTCCATCCTATGAGGGACCTACCTTGTCAATGGCTACAAAGACTATTAGATCTCACCTTTTTAGAGGATTTTAACTCACAATAGAGAAAGCATTCAGCTAACGGATTTTACAATAGTCTGTTAGAACATGAAACTTGTTAAGGCTACTCTGTTAGGAGATTCTCTCTACATCACCTATTAAAATTATTCAGCACCATGATCCTTTGGTTGGAACCTTACTACTAGATGTCAGATCTTCTCTTTCTTGATGGATACTTGATCCTTGTGATCAGATATATCTCCTCTAATCTCTCTCTTCATTGTTATGTTCTCTCTAACTAATTATGCAATTCATCCCTATGTCTCAACCTCCTTAGTCACTTTGAATTCTCTCTGCACTTGGCATTCATCTCCTTCACTACTATACACTTTTAGGGCTTTCCTCCTTAAGTAGACATAGGTGGACTAGGGTTATGTTAGAATAAAAAATTGTGCTTGATCCATATTTCTACTTAAAACATCCCTTTATCATATTGGTTTCATGTCATACATAGGGATTCACAATATACATCCATCCTTATCTTCTAGAATCATAAAAAAAATCATTAGGTTGGTCCAAAATTCATTTACATAGAAGTTTGTGTCATTACAAACAACTATGCTAAAAACTATTTACTCACCACCTAAAGACTCTTATGCTCAGCACTCACTATATCTTCAATGTTGTAACTCAACTTCTTAATGCCTTGGCATCCACTATTTACTCGGCACCTAAATCACTTGGCATGTATATAATTTCTCGACACTTAAGTGACTTGACACTTACCATCTTCTCAACACATACAAGTGATCGACATGCACTATAATTCTACTAAAGTATGACTTAAGTGTTTTGTCACTACCTTGTCAAAACCAAAATGAGATTAAAAAATCAACTTTTCCGAATAAAAAAATTTCTTCTTCAATACTAAAACAATCCTTAGAAATAGAGATTAGTAAAACTCTGAATCTTATAAATAGTTCTTTCTCCTATAAATAATTAGATATCTAGCTAGAATTGGGGAGAACAACCTCTTCTAGTTAGGATATTTTTATAGGAAAAGTATAATCTAGGATTTAGACTTGGAAAGGAAAATGGTTTTCTTTAGTAGGAAGAATTCTTTTTCTCAAGTCAGTATTATCAAGCATCTCAATCTATCAACAATTAATTTTAGATCTGGTAGCTCAAAAGAGGGATATTATTAATAAATTATTATTTTAGTTTAGGTATAGTGAGGCTTTGAGAGAAAGAAAAAATTGTCCTTCTTGGCATCGGTTAAGGTATGTCACCCTAGGATTGAGGGAGAATTTGGAATAAAAATTCTAAAGGAACAATCCATGAATCTTGGTGCCAAACTTATATGGAGAATGATTAGATTTCCTCATCCAAGATGGGCTAGAGTTCTCTATAAGATATATATGAATTCAAATGACCCACTTAATATCCTTACAACCAGAAACCCACCAATGGAGTCCAACTTATGGAATTTTATGCTCAGACGTAGACCCATTATCCTGAATGAAGTAACATGGAAAATAGGTAAGGGTGATCAAGTTAGTTTATGGATGAACTCTATGGAAGTTTATCAAATAATTATAAATATGGAAAAAATTTAGTCAACTAGACAAATTCTAGAAGGTAGTCTTGGTCCCTAACTAATCAATTATGTGGAAAAAGATTATAAGTCTCTAGAGGGTTGCATCTTCCTTCACAATCCCCCCTAAGGAGGATAAAATCCTTTATGTATTACTAAAAGAGAGAAATATTGCCTTCACTTAATAGGAATATATGTTTATTTGGGATGGTTTCAAAACTTAGATAATATGACTCCAAAGATTGTTATAATTACATTTATAGTCTAAGCCATCAACCCAAGGCGGTGATACCCCAATTGTTGTATTGGGATCTCTCATGTTTGACCAAAGATAGATCCTCCTTGTGGTTATCCCTCCAAAAAAAATCTTGACTACAACTAGAAAAATGAGAATTGGTTATGAAGGACCTTCCCAACATCCCTTACATGATTTGGTTGAGGAAGATGCTAACCATTTACTTCTAAATTTTTCATATAATTTATTCATTTGGTACTAGTTTTGTGAAAAAATGAACTATAGGTTTTCTTTTCCTAATCATATTCTCTCCTTTCTGTAATCATGGGCTAAGCTAAACTTGGGAAACATCTTTTATGGATTATGGGTCCTATCTCCTTCTATCATTCTTTGGGTATTGTAGGAGGGAAATAGGAAAATCTTTAGAAACCTTAGTATGACTTACGACTTACTTGCTATCAAAATAGAGATCTCCATTATTGAAACCTTAAATTGCAAAATCTCTAGGCATAATAGGTCAACTGGGCCAATGTCTCTCTATTATGATAATATGAGAAATAGGTGGCCAAGATTGAAACATCCCTCATTTTAAGGTAAGAGGGATAAGGGAGGTAAGGATAAACTATTATAGTGTGTTTGGTCCCCTCCTAGTGAGAATTGGGTCAAATTAAACTTTGATGGTGCCTCTAGAGGCAATACAAGTATGACAGGTATTGGTTGTTGTATTAGAAATCATCTTGGTGAACTTCTTGTAAAATGCTCAAAACCAGTAGGCTAGGCTACAAAAAAAGAAGATGAACTAAGAACCCTTATAGAGGATGTTTGGATCTTCTCAAAGTTGAACATTAATTAAGTAGAAATAGAAGGAAATTTCAGTCATAGTGATCAATGCTCATAGAAATCAGTCAATGCCTAATTGAAAATTGATTACATCACTTACCAAAGCTTTGTGGTTAGCTAAAAAACTTTTAAAAATAATCATCAATCATATTTATAAAGAGGGAAATCGAATTATAGATAAATTAGCTAATGAGGGAGAAGATGGCATTTGTTATACCATTATATATACCCATACGTACATACTTTGAACACTTATGTCTATAATCACTAATGAAATCATAATTTTACTATCTTTAATTTTAATTCAAGCTTGTGTTATGACGGGTTCATTATTGGCTCAATTTATCACTTGTACTTTCTCTAACATGTATTTCCTATTAGAAACAATAGTCTACCAAGATAATTGAGAGGAGGGGAGGGGGGTGCAGTTATCCTACAATTAAAGCATTTATCTTCTTTAAACAAACTTAACCATTCAAGAAAAGAAAAAAACAACCATATTAAAATGCACATAGACAATTACACCAGATATGTTGACTAGGGAAACCATTGATCAAAGGGAAAACCCCGATGGGAATGATGCCCACAAGATGATGTACTAATATAAATATTCCTTGTTAGAGGATGGACCCTATTAGGAGTATATTAAAAAATTTAGTAAAATGAGTCCCTATTAGGAGTATATTACAACATTTAGTACAATGATTCCCTATTCGAAGATTCCAACCTTGTTAGGAGTTGTAGTACAATGTATGCAAGAAGAGCCCACTACCTAAACATCCAATTTCAACTACAAGAAGAGCTCACTACTCTAACAAGTAATTTACTATTATGTTCTTCTTTCCTTTATTCCATCAACTGAACCAATCACTATCAGACCTTGTAGACTAGGTCACAAATCTTAGATCCAAATACCAAACCTCAAATCACTCAGCAAAACACCGGTAATGAATTTTCCTTCACTTTTGCTTTGCTCTACTCAAGTTCACATTTTTCTCTTATTGTTTCTTATCATTAATCATAAAACCATATCATTCCATGCCATGATAAAGGAAAATGTCCTTCCTTTATACAAATTCCACAAAAAAATTCCCTCAGTCTACTATTAGACCTTCTTAATTAATTTTTATAGGACCACATTAAGAACATGTTACATTTAGTGATAACATAAATCTTTCACCTTGCAACTTGAATAACTTAATGTACATGCAATATTATGATGAGAAAGCTTATCCACATCATCATAAATATGTCTTCTTCTTGTCCTTAATCTTGATTCTTAGAATATCAACTCTACAAAGAGATATAACAAGTTTAGAAGAACATGCCTATGCAAGCTGTATCTCAGAACAAACATCACCAAAACTTACATAACTTCTTCTAGACTTATCATTTCTTCTTTGAAAATTAACTAGATATACCAGATACTCATAATTATCTCCCATAACCTCATATGGTTAGAATACTCAACTAGTCATCTGTACCAACTTCATCTTCCTACTATTCTTTTGTCAGATACCACAAAAAAATTTTATGTTGACATCAATGAAAAATTTAGTCATGAGTGTAACATATCATCATAGTAACATATCTAAAATACTCCCCCCATAGGAATATCATCAGCATTCATGCTTTCCAAAAATCTCCCCCTTTGACATTGATGACAACATAGTTGAAAAAAATCTAGATCTAAGAATACCAACAAAAGATTGTTCATCTTCATCAATCATTCTCTTCCATTGATATACCTCAATGTGCTTTCTACCAAACTATCATTCCATGCTGAACTTATGCTGAACATTTCAATACTATTTTTCATGCCAAACTTCTTCCTCAGCATAATTTTTCTCATGCTATATTCTCCCCCATTAACATCAATGTCAAAGGTTTTAGTAACTAACATCTCTAAATCAAACTATGTAACAATTGATTCTTACTTAGCTTGAGTGTCAAAAGACATTGTTCAAAAAAACATCCAACAAGAGTCATAGATGACTCTGTCCATCACAGATACTCCCCCATGCAAGAAACATCAGCATTCAGTCCAGAGAACAATTGTGCTTTATTACACTGAATTGATGCACTCTTGCATCTTCTACTCTGATGTAAGGAGGGGTGTAACCCCAAGTATACCTCACAAATACTCAAAAGTATCTTTGGGAAGAGGCTTAGTGAATATATCTACAATCTATTCTTTAGTGTTCACATTCTCCAATCTAATTTCCTTATCTACAACTTTCTCTCTCAACATGTGATACTTAATAGAAATGTTCTTGGTCTTAGAATGCAACACTAAATTCTTAGACATATTTACCATGCTTATGTTGTCACAATGTATGTGTATAATTTCACAGACTTTCATCCTTATATCTTTCATCATCTACTTCATCCAAACAACATGATTGCAATTATTTACTATTGCAACATATTCTTCTTATGATGTACTTTGAGATGTACAATCCTTCTTCTTACTTAACCAAGAAACCAATGTTCCTCCAAGAAAGAAGGCTCCACCACTAGTGCTCTTTCTGTCATCCATACTACCTACCCAATCTGCATCAGTATAAGCACTTAGAGTGAAATCATTAGATCTATCATACCACAATCTAAAATCTATATCTAAATATCCTTTTCACTACTATATAATGTGCTTTTCTAGGATCAACCTAGAATCTTGCAACAATTCCAACTGTATTTGCTATATTTGGTCTTGTGTGAGTTAGATATTGCAATCCTCCAATCATAGATCTATACTTTTTATGCTCGATAGTAGGTGTCTTATCCTTTGTAGATAACTTCTATCTAGTTATTATAGGTGTTCCAATAGGTTTGCATGTTTCTAAACCAAACCTTATTAGTAAATCCTTCAAGTACTTAATCTAAGAAACAAAGATTTTTTCTTTATTCTATACAATCTACAATCCTAAGAAATATTCCATCTCTCCTATCATACTCATTTCAAATTCTTTCTTCATCTCCTCAGCAAACTTTTCACTTTCTTCATCATTTCCTCTAAATATGATATCATCAAAAAATACTACCAAAATCATCAAACCATTATCATTTTTTTTCCAATATAGATTACTATCTACCATACCTTTGCTATATCCAAGTTTTGTCAAATGTTTATCAAACCTTGCATACCAGGTTATGGGTGCTTGCTCAATCCATACAATGCTTTTCTTTATCTACATACTATGTCCTTTTCATCTATCAAATGACATCCTTTAGGCTACTCAATGTATACTTCTTCTAGTTCTCCATTTAGAAATGTTGACTTGACATCCATCTGATATACTTTAAATTTCTTTTGTGCTACATAGGCTAAGAGTAATCTTACTACATCTATTCTAGCCATTGGAGCATAAGTCTCCTCATAATCTACCCCTTCTTGTTGTAAGTAACCTTTTACATACCAATCTTTCTTTATTCCTTACAACTTCACCTTGTTTATTCATCTTGTTTCTGAATACTGATTTAGTTCCTATCACATTCTTGTCTATTGGTCTTAGGACCAATTCCCATTTCTCATTCTTTGCTATTTGATCAAATTCCCCTTTCATGGCTTGTTTCCAATAATCATCTTTGCATGCGTCATTTGCATTCTTCAATTCAACTTGAGATATCAAGCATAGTTATTCATTAACTCTACTTCTTGTCATCACACCTTTGTCTTTGCTTCCAATGATCTTCTCAAATGGGTGATTCTTTATCATATTCTTTTCTTAAGTAGGAGTTGCTATCTCAACTCATGGTTCTATTGAAGGTTTTGAGCTTTGTTCCTCCCTTGACTCTTCTTCATTCTATAGATTATTTTTAGTCTCAAGAAGTACCTCATCATTCCTTGGCTTAGTAACAACATCATCATATGAATTATAATCAACTATTCTTTCTTGTATTCTGAATTTCTCATCAATTCTCAAATTTGCACTTTTCATAATAGTCTTAGTTCTATGATTATAACATCTATAAGCCTTGATTTTCAATGAATAACCAAGAAACATACCTTCATCACTTCTAGCATCAAACTTACCAATTTCATCATCTCTTTTGATATAGCACTTATTTCCAAAAATTCTAAAATACTTAACTATAGATGAGTGACCAAACCATAGTTCATAAGCCGTCTTGTTTGTGTATTTCTTGATTTTCACTCTGTTTGTAGTGTAGACTTTTGTATTTACATCTTCTCTCAAAAATATTTTGTATACATCATTCTCTACTAAAATAGCTCTTGCAGCTTCTGTAACTGACTTGTTCCTTCTCTTTTCAACACAATTCTATTTAGGGTTTCTTGGAGTTGATAACTGTCATTTAATTCCATTTACTTTTAAAAATATGTTAAACTCATTTGAATTAAATTATCCTCCTCTATCTAATCATGAATATTTAATAGTCATACTAGATTCATGCTCAACCTTATTCTTGAATATCTTAAACTTATCAAATGCCTTAGATTTATCTTTAAGAAATGCAACCCACATCATTCTAGAAAAATCATCAACTAGAATCATAAATTTCCTTTCACCATAGAATCCTTTAGCCTTTGTAGGACCACTGAGATCTATGTATACAATATCTAATTCTACTGAAGTTGTAAACTTCTTGCGGGGAAAATAAGTTTTGTTATGTTTAGCCAAAACACACTCCTTGCAAATTGTGTTAATAGGCTTTACAATCTTTGGCAAATCTCTAACTGCAAGCATTATACTATTCTTCACAATACTGTCAAAGCTTATATGACAAAATCTCTTATTCCATAACCAACTATCATCTACCTTTACAACCAAACATGTCATTTTAGTAGGATTTAACTGAAATACATTACCTCTAGATCTAGTTCCTATTTCAATTACCTTTCCATCTTTGTCTTTGATTATGCATGTCTTTTATGTGAACTCCAATTGATAACCTTTTTTCACCAAGTTTCCAACACTCAAAAGATTGTGCTTTAAAATATCAACAAAGTATACATCTTTAGTGTTAGTCTTACCATCAAGAGTTATAGATCCAATAACTTTAATTTGGCATGTTGCATTGTTTCCAACATTGACAATGCCTCCATCCTAAATTTTGAAGTCAACAAACTTGATCATGTCACTAGTCATATGATGTGAACAACCACTATCAATTATCCAATTAGATTTATTCTCAACATGTGACATGAAAGCTACCTTTTCTGGACTTTCTACTTTAATTACCAAAATTCCAATTTCAACTTCACTAGCACTTAATGCTTGTTCATTAGAATCATTATGTTCATTTGCATGCAAACATTCTCTATCTTTTCTAGGTTTGTAATTTCCATTATACTCTTTTTGTCTTTTAGGACACTTAGATGCATAATGACCATATTCATCACAAGTCCTATATTTAAATATTTTCTTACCTCCTTTTTCTCTTCTTACCAAAAGTGATGCTCGTTCTTCAATCTTTCTATCCTATTCAGATCTACAACTGCTAGCAAAATCTCCTCTAGCGCCTGTGCTCCTTGATAAATTATGTGAAATAGTCAAGGCACTTAAAGTTGTCTTTGTTCTGGTCAATTCTACAGATTGTCTAAGTTCATTCTCAACTAATTCAAGTCTTCGAAGAAATGTCTCCTTTGTGAAGTATTTGGTATAAGATATCAACAACTATATCATCTGAACTACCAACTTAAATGGTGGTGCTAGAGTCTTCAATATCTTCCGTATAACCTCATCATCTTCTTTGGTTCCTCCTTGAGCTTTCATACATGCAATAATTTCTAATATCCTACCTATATATGTTCTTGCAGATTCATCTTTCATCATTTTCACATCTTGAAACACACAAATCTAACATTGTAATCTCAACTTCTTAGAATGTGCATTGCCTTCAAAACTATTTTTGAAAGCTTTCCTAATGTGAAGTAGCGAGTGATTTTACATGATTGTACTCAATTTCAGGAAATGTAGTCAATAGTGCTTCTCTAGCTCTCATGTTACACATAAAAAGATCTCTTTCTACCTTGGTGCAAATTTCCAAATCCTTTTCAGCAATGATTGTCTTCTTTGGTTTTGTCAAAATCCAATATCCCAAACTCATACATAATGAATGTCTCTTCATATTTTCTTTCCAGCTATCATAATTTTTTCCATCAAACTTTGGACTATCCTTCCTAAACATGTTTTTCATAGATCTCCCAAATTTTTAAACTTTATCTTCAAGGACTTCATGCTCTAATACCAATTGTTAGAAATAATAGTCCACCAAGATAATTGAGAGTGGGGGTGTGGAGGGGGGTGAATTGGTTATCCAAAAATTAAAGTATTTATCTTCTTTAAACAAACTTAACCATTCAACCAAAGTAGATAGGAACCATGTTAAAATGCACATAGACAATTACACTAGATATGTTGACTAGGGAAACCCTTGATCAGAGGGAAAACCCCAGTGGGGATGATGCCCATAAAATGATGTACTAATATAAATATTTCTTGTTAGAGGATGGACCTTGTTAGGATTTTATTACAAAATTTAGTACAATGAGTCCCTATTAGGAGATTCCAACCCTATTAGGAGTTGTAGTACAATGTATGCAAGAAGAGCCCACCACCCTAACATGCAATTTCAACTACAAGAAGAGCTTGTTGCTTAAACAAGTAATTTATTGTTATGTCCTTATTTCATTGATTTTGTCAACCAAACCAATCATTGTCAAACCTTGTAGACCCAGTCATGAAACTTGGATTCAAATACAAAACCCTAGATCACTCATCAAAACCTTAGCAATGAAGTTTCCTTCACTTCTGCACTACTCTGCTCAACTTTGCATTTTTCTCTTATTATTTCTTATCATCAGTGATAAAACTATATCATTCAATACCATGATAAAGGAAAATGTCCTTCTTTTATAACAAGCCCACAAAAAAGTTCCTTGAATTGATTGCTAGACCTTCTCAATTAATTTTTATAGGATCACATTAAGAATACATAACACTTAGCAATAACATAAATCTTTTGCCTTCCAATTTGAATAAATTTTTGTACAAAAAATATTATGATGTGAAAGCTTAATAACATCCTCACCAACATGTATTTCTCATGTCCTTAACCTTGATTTTTAGAATATCAACTCTATTAAGAGATATAACAAGTTTACCAGAACATTCCTCTATAAACTATATCTTAGAACAAACATCACCAAAACTTACATAAGTTCTTCTAGACTTATCCTTTCTTCTTCTAACATTAACTGCATATACCAAATACTTAGAAGTATCTCCCATAACCTCAAATGGTTAGAATACTCAACTAGTCATCTATACCAACTTGATTTTTCTATTCTTCTATCAAATACCATAGAAAATTGCTATGTTGACATCAATGACAAATTTAGTCACAAATGTAACATATCATCAAAGTAGCATATCTATAATAATCCACCATGGGAATATCATCAACATTCATGCTTTCCAACATTTCCCACTTTGGCTTAAGAAAATTCTAGCATTCCCATATCTAAGTCTTAAAAGAACATTCTATCTTGAGTAGTGTCTATTAGAAATAGGGATTACTGAGAGTGGGGGTAAATTAGTAATCTACAAACTTTAGTCACCAACTGGATATTATTATTTATTTTAAACCATGCATAATAAAGCAATAAAGTAAAATTGAACAGTAATAGTAACAATGCACAAAGATAACTCATAACACCATATTTTGTTAACTAGAGAAACCTTGGCCAAGGGAAAACCTTGGTGGGGATGATACCCACTAGATAATATACTAAAATATATGTTCCTTGTTAGAGGATGGACCTTGTCAGGAGTCAGTGAGCAAGTTTAGTATAAGTAGTCCTTGTTAGGAGATTCCAAACCTATTAGGAGCTATGCCATCTATGTTATGAGTTGTAGTATAATTTATGCAAGAAAAGCCCACTGCCCAAACATGCAATTTCAACTACAAGAAGAGCTCACTGCTCAAATAAGTAATTTATTATTATTTTCCTTCCTTGTCTGATCTCTAATCTTCAACTCTATCTTAGATCATTAGATAGCTCATATAAAACTTTGCATATATCACTTTCACAAAAGTTTGCTCACTTCACAATCTGACATGATAACACTTTATCACAAGAATTCCTTTGCATAAATACCATGCCTTTATGAAAATTACTACTAGGTCAGCTAAGATCACAATTCACTTTTCTAAGTTAGAGTAAACATCTAGGATGTCAGCCTAAATTGGACAAGTAACTGTTTTGTAAACAAAACAATTATTTCCTTCAATTCTATTGTCCTGCTTCATCAAAACATGATTAACTCTATTTCATATAGTTTGTACAAACTTTCGAGGTTATACATGTCATCACCAACATGTATATTATCTCCATGTAACTTCACTAGTCATAATATGATGTTTGCAACATGTTATAAACAAAAGAATACACTGTTGTTAACCAAATTCTATACTTAGACAATTTTCTGATTACCAAACACTAAGTATCTTTATTTCTAAGGTTTCCTATGAACAAGTACATCATGTGTTGCTATAAATGACAAAAATTAGATATCAATATTAGGCAATTATCAATAGTGTTGACATTTATATTTACTTTTATTGCCTATTAATAAGAGAAATTTGGCATTGTTCTGCATTCATATTCCATGGATGCTCCCTTAAAGCTTCACATTCTATCCCAACTCATGGCCTTTGATGTCCCATTAAGTTAGATAGAATTAGGCAATTTGTCCCTATGAGAAATACGGTCATTTGGAGGGTAGTTCTTTGTTGTCTTGGTATTCAATACATCAATTGTCCTGACATATTCTTCTCTAATGCGGACATAGTTATAATTTTCATGCCAACAATAAGGAGCTTCTATGTGGATAACACCCTCATTACTAGCCTATGTCAGGAACTATTTGAAAATGATTTATTGGGAGGCTTGAGTACAATCCTAATGAATATAAGAGGAGACCCTACAATTCTATTCATAGTTAATAATAATTTATACTCTACATTATAGGGATCCATTCTCAATATCCAATAATCTTCATAGAAGATCTAGTTGGATTCTGGGAAGATTGAGGGATCTGTAAATGGAACCTCCATTTTCCCTTCTCCTTTTCCATTCTGGGTAGAAGCAAGAAATTGAGTCTCAATTCTGTAGAAGTCCATGGGTTGAGATCATGCTCTTTAGAAACGGGCACCCATTTTTAAAAAATGGGTACTGGTATTAGGCTCGGGTGCCTGATCCAAAATTTCAAAAAATGAGCACCATTTTTTAAAAAAATGGGTGCCCATTTTTTAAAGTGGGTACTTATTTTTGAAAAAATTTAAAAATTTTGAATTTTTAAAAATGAGCACCCATTTTTAAAATTTTAAAAACAAGTACCCTTTTTTCAAAAATTGGGTGCCCATTTTAAAGAAATTTAATTTAGATTTTTTGGGGGGGATTTTTAATTCATTTTAAACACCGGTTTTAATTTTTCAAAATGGGTACCCATTTTTTGAATTTCAAATAATATGTTCCCATTTCTTACAACATGGAGCAAGATTTTTTTCTCCTACCTCAGATTTTGGTTCAGGATAGGCTTCGTGAGACCAAGCCTATGTCCGGATCTCTCAAGATTTGGTTAAGATATTGAACTAACAAATTCAGGAATTGCCATAATTTTTAGAGGGTCTTCTTGATCAAAATTTTCTAAGAAACAAAAACTCATTAGAGTTCTCACCATCCTAATTTTAGAAATATATATTTTTTAGTGTTATGATTTTATTTACTATTTTTGCATTATTTTTCAATCAAAGGTGGTACCTAAATGTAAAATAGAGAGGTTCGCTAAGACTTTAATAACATTTTTTATTTTATAATTGTTGTTAAATTAATTTATCTATCATCAATCTACATACAATTCTTTTGAATTTTTTTAAAAGAATTTTAGAAAAATGTGAAAGTTTGATCAAATTATGCTGTTCATACATGAAAGGTTTAAAATTTTACCTTTATAGCCAATTAAAAATTAATAATTAAAAAATCATTCAATAAAAAATTAAGGAAAATATTATCATCAATCTTTGGTGTGTTAGGTAACTTTCTATAAAAGGATTTACAAACATTCATTTATTTGTGCCAAATTATGGTGTTCGTACACGAGTGTGGTATGGTCCTAAAATAGGCACTTTGAAAAGGTGATTTTTAAAGATCCATACCAAAAAAATCTATCACATGGGTACACAAATAAATTAAATTTTTAAAAAGTAGATTCCAAACACTACAATATTTAGTTCTAAAGATTTTTTTATATTCAATCTCTAAATGCCTCAAATTTTGACATCAATTGACAAGACTTTTTTAAAAAAAAGGAAAAACAATTCCACGTTTTGCCTAAAAGTGAGACCCAACTTCTTGCACTTACCCTTCTAGATCCTACAAAGGAGGATTGGATGGAAAGTTACTTTGAGGAGGAAGTTATTTTGTATGAATGCACTATGCATTCCACCATTCAACACATGTGAGTGACCTTCTGAGAGAATTAGTGCATACTTCTATTATATCATTTTGAAATTTCCATCTTTCTAGTAGTTTTTACTTTAAAATAAAAATACTTCCAATCTCGTATTTAATTGTGAATTTTGTTTTTTTTTTAAATTTCAATAACAGTACAAGTATATCTATGAAGTTTTCATAGTTTCTATAGCAATTAAGAGGCATTAGTTTCACTCTCCTATTTGGTTAACTTTCAATATTTTTATGGGTTTCTATGTTTCTACCGATTATTTTCATTTTAGAAGATACAAATGTTGGCTCATTATGCTTTTGGCATCTCTTCTTAGCATTTATATGCCTGACAGGCCTAGTCAACTTTAATAGGAAGAAGTCCTTGTGTGTACTCTAATTAACTATGACACATTGATACATTATGATTAAAATTAGTTTCAGCCACATTTAATTTTAATCCTTAAATAGATTAGGTCTTTTTGAATCATGTACAAAAATTAAGTTATGTTAAATTATCATCTTTTCTATTCATGTTGGTCTAACTGAGTTCTTCACTAAGAGCACATAAGTTAGTTTTTCTATCTCATTCATATTATCTGGGTATATTTAAGCTTAAGATTGGTACTATGAGTCTCATTCTACTATAGTTAGTTTTTCTATCTCATTCATATTATCTAGGTATATTTAAGCTTAAGATTGGTACTATGAGTCTCATTCTACTATTTGGTTAACTTTGGCTAATTTCAAGCTAAATTTTCATGTTCATTTTATTAGAAATAGATGTGGGCTCATATTGATTTAGACATCTCTTTATATAGTGTACATGTTCGAAGGACCTTATTGAATTGAGTATAAAAGGTCCTTGGCTACACTCTAGTTAAATATGTCATTGATTTTTGCATTAAATTTGAATTAGTTGGATTTAAACCTACTTTTAATACAGATTAGATTATTAAGATAATTCATAAAATTTAATTCTATTAAATTATCATCTTATCTATTGTTCTCATTCTAGTCAAGTTCTATACATAGAGAAGGTTTGTTAAGGAACTTGTTCAGCCTCTTAACTAGTTCTAAATGATGGCAGATCTTAATCTCTTGTAAGTGTATCCCATGATTAATTTTGTGATAAAGGAAGGTCTTGCTAGTAAGTTTTTTTGTGTTATTTTCATTATTGAGATAGATTCAAGTTTAACATTGATGTTCTAACAATTTGTGTAGCTTGGAGAAAGGGTTGTTATGGTTGTTGTTGATAGGTCTCTTCAAGAACTAGATGTTTTTCTTTCTTAATACCATAATCTAACTCGAATTCTTATTCATCTTGGAGTTGATTAGGAAGGATGTAAGATAGGGTATAATGTCCCTTTTAGAAATGAGAATCTTGTAATCTGTCTAGTGAGAGAACAATGCAACTTTGATTCACTTCCATTAAATATCTTAATTATAATTTTTGTATTTCTTAATGCTAGATAAAAGAGGGCATCCCCTCTTCAAAGACCCCATGTAGGGCATCTATACTTTTTTATACGATTTTGGTCTTTGGGCTACAGTAGGGGTTTTCTTAACCCCATTATTTTTCCCTGAGTGTCTACACTTGACCCGAGTTAAATATAAATATTTCTGAAATTAATAATGGGCATTTACCTCTTATTGATAAAAAAACTAAATTTGGTTTATTGTTTGAGTTCCATCTAGTCTAACATATGTATTTAATCTCCATAATCTAGAAATATGGTTTAATTTTACTTATTGTTTGATTTAGTTCACAGTTAAATTATCTTTAGAGTTATAGTTCAATTTATTTTAGTGTTATTCAAACCAATTATGTTTTTTTTTTTAAGGATTTATTTTAGGATAATAGCTCAATTACTTTAATGGTAAGCTCAACTTTATTTACTATTAGAAATAGGGTTTGAGGTGGTCTAATTTCTAATTGGGTTTTGTTTGGTCTCATATATAAATAGGCTTAAAAGTTAGTGTTTAATGGGCTCTAGTTTTAGGGTTAGCTTATGATGAAGGGTACTCCTGATAATACCATAACAAACTGCACAAATAGAGAACAACACAACTAGTGAGAAATAAATATAGGGTTCTTATTATCATTGCAAATGTAAAATTATAGAATTACTATATGAAAAACCACATGGGTGCCTTCCTTACAATAGTCTACAATACAAAGCTATGTCTATAACCCAAAACTACCCTACACAACCTATGAGTCTTTCTTATATAGGTACTTTTAAATTTTGAAGAAGGTTCTACACAATAAACCCTAACCCTTGAGGCTAACCAACCTAATATTAAATCCTTTCATTACACTTTATTACATAAGAACTATTGGGACTCAAAATTGAAGCCCCAATTTTGAGTACCATTCAGAAAACTAAATAAAATTGAGCCCCTATAAGAGCTTTTCAAGCATGTGTACCCAACTGTAAATTTGAGGCCTATGAAGTGTTTTATGTTTTTAACACCTTGCATTCAATATATGCATTTGTCCCATATTGACAAGTTTTCATTTCATGAAGTGTCATTTTGAGCATTGCTTAAATCTGTTTTTTTTTGCGTAAGTGTCAAACAATGATAAGAAGCCTAGTTTGCAAATGAGTATCTTGGACCTAGATAAGTTTCATGAGTCATCATTTTGGAAATTTTTAGTATGCATATCATAGACCCTATGTTTCATTTTTCAAGTCATTTTGATATGTTTTGACTAGGTTGTGAATCCCTCAAAGTTGAATGTTTTTTGTTGTCATGCTAATGAATATTGCTAAGAATTCTAGGAAGCCCTGTTTGACTAGTTATAAGTTTGACCCAATTGACTAAAATGAACAAATTCATTCTACATTGCATTCTAGGGGTCAAAAACTTGTTATGTCCTAGCTTTGAGCCTATGAAAAACCTATTTGACTAGTTTTTAAATGTGATTCCAAATGCAATTTATAAAGTTTTACTCGTCTAAAAGTGAAGATTGATCGGTAACCTTGTTCTGGGTGTTGTAACTTTGACACCATGACAGATTGATCCAAATAGATACACCACTATGCTCTACTCTAAAAATATTTCAAGTGTGTCATTTTTCAAGTCTTGATGAATCTGCTTACGCACTTTCCCGTGTCCATCCATTTGTGAAAATCATTGTTCTACTAGTGTTCCTAGTTCTATAATTCTAAGTACCCCACTTTGAACACTTTCCAAATCCGCTTGATTATTTGTCATAAGCCCAAATCACATATTTATACTCTCCTCATGACAGTAAACTACTTCCGCAATTTTTGTACCCCAAAGTGTCTGTTTTACCTATTTTCAAAGCCAAAACTAAACCCAATTTATTATTTTCTAACATGTCTATTTGCATGCAATTTCAAGTGAGCAACTTTGATGGTCAATATATTTTGACCAATATGTCATCGTAACATGAAATTTGATAGGGTACAAGAATGTGAAACAGAGAATAGATAAGTCATATCTTAGGGCCCAAATGTTTGATTTAGTCTATTTTTAAAGTTGGCTCATAGGCCTTCCTATCAGAAAATCATAGTTTGCAAGAAAGGGTAAAATGAGGTTTTCAATGATCAAGAAGTGATTGATTTTTTTAAATCAGTATAAGGAGTTGTACAGATCAATTTAAAATCTGAATCATTTGAAAACAAAATTTGTTTTATCTGAGTCCACTTTGCAGCCCAGCTGATCTTCATTAGACTAATAAGGCAACATGGATATTTGAGATGATAAAATGAGATTTAAATGAGTTTGATCAGTTAGACATTAGAATTTTAAAGGTGGTGAAAGTAATGACGGTGAGTCAATTTTTTCCTAGTCAAGCATGGAGGGCGTTTATAATATGCATATCATTATCTGAAAATCAAATGGCACCTTTTGAAAAAAAATTTGCTAGCCCTATGAAATGCATTGTTGCAAAAGGGACTCAATTGTAAATTGACTGGCATCATGATAATTGATTCAATTATTACTAAAATGGATGGGTATACATTTCTCATGAATTTCTGAAGTTGATATCAAAACAATGGTTCCACGATGTTCAAAGGTTGTCCTCTATTGTATAAGACAATTTAACCTTTTGGTGGTTATGTTTGAAGTTTATTTGCAAAGTTGTATGTCTCTGGTGAGTATGTGACAAAATAGAGCTGATTTAGACAAGAAAGACCCGTGTATTTATGATGAGCAATACGGTGAAGCACGCTTAGTAGCAGCAGATGTTATGTGGAACCCCTCCACCTCACATACAAAACAGTAAGAAGATATATTTTTCGAATTTTGCAAGAGAAAGCATAATCCACAAACAAAAGATTACGTTATTATTCCATAGCAGAATTGTTATGATGCTTCCCATGTCTAGCTTTGCAGACCTACAACGTTGGGATGCACATATCTAGCTTGCCTGATGACCAATTTCTTCAATGAGGATAGAAGAATAGAGAGGATAGAAGAATAGAGAGGATAGGCTTCTCTCTTTTGAGATTAAAGATTAGAAGGAAGCATGCACGTGGAAAATGATGGAGGGTGAGCTTAGAGTTTCCATGACCACGTTTTGAGTCGAATGTGTAGAGAGGCGTGACTTTTAGTACAAAGAGATTAGACTGAGAACTGCATAGTATGAATGGAGCATCCAAGGATTTGTACTACCCAATACAGAAGTGTTAAGACCTACACAACTATAACCGTAAAAGAAACTCAGTTTCTTCCATCATAGATGTCTTCTACAGTCGACTGTTGAAATCAGAGGGAAAGCTGATGAATAACCCAAAATTACTAACAGGGTCCCAAACTATTTGCCTGTTCATGCCAAATTTGGAGAGCTCTTGGAAGGATTATTGCTACGCATAATTGAAGGCCATTTGTCATGCTAGAGATTACTCTTGCACCGTCTGTTGTTGATCAATCTCTCTATTTCGTCGGGATAAGATCAGAATGGGTGGCACAATGGCAAGTTAAAATGTAAAGGGGTCATCGTTCTGTTACAAGAAAGAGTATTTGCATAAAATGTAAAGTCGCCTCAAGTATAATTGGAAGATAAGGTGAGATAAGAATTTCTAAGATAATAAAATCAAATATTAAAATGTCTCTCCAATGTGAGTGTCATTCTAGAAATTGAATTTTTTATAGATAAAATTGGTTTTATAATGTAAAGTTCAAACTATGAAAAAGGTTTAATATTTTTGACATTTAAAATAGTATGTTCATGGCCAAGGGCCAGAATTTTCAAACCCACACTAGGTGGTTATTTTTGTTCAAAATATAGAGTGTTATATACCATTGGAAAGAGGAGAAGATGGAGTTCTCAAATCTGTCGTCAGAATATGTACAAGTCATTAGTGGTGAAAGATATGGGCAAATTTGTAAAAACTGGGGCTTTCTTAGTAGACTAAGTATTTTTCATGATGGAGCTTTAGATTTGGTTAGAAAGAAAATAGAGAAGTTTTTTGGCTCTAGATTTGAGGGAAATGTTCTTAGGAGTGTTATTTTGCTTTTAAAACTATTTGACATGTGTTTTGGCATGAGTTTACCTAAATTTTTGACTTCTTGCAGAGTAGATGTGTGTTCCATCATTTTGAAGACATTCTTGAGCATATGTTAGAAGCATAATAATGAGATCTGATTTTTAGTTGAGGGAAGAGAGAAGAGAAAAGTTGTATGACATCAGGTGGAAGTTCTTCAAGTGAATAAATGGTAGCATTATAGTAGATCCAAGATTACTTTCACTATATTTATTCTCTATTCTTCTCATTCTTTAGGGATTATGGTTAGTTGTTTTCCAGACTATTAAGGAGATCTCTAGCTATGATCCCACCATTTATCCTCAATATATTTCTCTATATATGAACAATATTAATAGAGTTTTAGAGATAGTTCTAGTCTATTAAGTTGTTTCATGAGTTATTTTCATAAATTCTCTTGTATTTGTTTCAAAGAAAAGAATAAAATACAGCAAATGAGTTTATCTTCAGTCTGATTCTTATCTTATGTTTATGTTGTTTGTAATCTTTTGTAGTTTGTGAACAAAGAGCACAAACGCAATCGCAACTCCTTAAAGCTATATGTCTTAATTTGTTTTGTTGTTTATTCAAGTAATCAAGTAAATGCTTGATATATTTGAAAGGTTCCAGATTTCATGAAAGGATTGGTCGAGTATGAGATTTAATTTGATGTAGAAGTCTGATTCACAAAGTGATAGGATAGATTTGGATTCTTGATATATGAGATATATCACTGATATCCAAGGATGTATGATTTTGGTTTGTGGAATAGCCCAATAGATAAGGCATTGATTAGCTACAGGATCAATATTTTTTGTTTCTCATATCTTCATTATACTGAAATCAAAATACTAATCAAATTCGTTTTCCTTTCATGTTGTAGGAGCTAAAAAGATTTTCCCTCATTTAGCTTATCAAATTCATAGGTCATGTTATTGGATATATCATGTCTTTATTATTTGCATAAGAATAGAAGATTTAGGGGTTTTCATTTGCTATGTATAGATTTAGATTTTTTGTATTAGCAATTGGTCACATAATGGAATCTATAGGTTCCCCTGCCTAGGTCTTGCAGAGCCTAGAGAAGAAGGAGTATAGCCTTATATTTGGTCCCGATGTTTGAGTAGGTATGTTGAACATGAGAGTTAGCTACCCCTAGATGTATTTGTTCCTATTGATCATTTGGTTATTAAAAGTTTGTTAACTCAAGAGCCAACAAAATAACCAATCTACTAGCATGTATTAAATCTCTCTAATGGAAAAGTCTTGTGAATTTGAAAAGATATTCAATACAATAATTAAGAATTTGTAGCAGCAAGGTTGTAAGGTGTTTTCCATTTCTTTGTTGAAGATTCATGTCTCCTATGTATATGCTTTATTCGTGATAGTGATAACTTTGAAGATTGGTGATAATTAATGTTATTAAGACCACTTGTGATTTCTCATGTTTTAATCCACATGATCACAAAGTGCTACTGTAGATTTAAGAGTCAAGGAATATAAGTTTCGTTCACTTCTTCAATACAAAATTTTAAAGTTGTATAAAGTTTTACAAATACCTATTGTAAATTTTAGACTAGCTTGTTATATTGTGCATGTTGAGTAAATCTTTTCTCACTAAGTGAGTGGTGACTTAAAGTTATATCTCTATACAAGTGTACTATAAAATTGAAGGTATGGTGAATGACACAACAATTGGAAGGAAGATTTGAAGAAATGATCTAAAGTTCTTTGCCATGGTTGAAAAACTTATGTAAGATGATATGCAAGAGTTGCTAAATCGAGATAGGATTTGAATCTATTTTTGTTTCCAGCATTGAAGTGGTTTGCAAGCATCACATATTAAGGTATTTTTCACTTTCATTAGATTTATTTTCCATGAAAGTAAGTTATACAAAAGATTCTTCATCAAGTGATGTTTCTAGCACTAAGTAGGAGAGTTGTCTGATGCATCTCCACATACCTTATGAAAGATAGATTCAGCAAATGTGTTTACATGTTGGAGTATGTTTGGAGATTGAATTGGTAGAAGAGTTTTAGATCTTCTCCAAGTTATAAATTCTGAAATTTATTTATGTGAGTAAATTGTAAACTTGCAAAGAATGTCAAATTTATTTTCACCTATTCTATTGTCCATTAATGAAAATTGTAGATCTACTTATACCAATAAATACATGCCATTACACTTTGATGGAATTCATGGATTCCCCATTGTTATTCCAAATAACATTAGAGAGAAGTTGCCAATATTTTGTGCGAAACAACATGATTTAGCAAGTTAGCATATTCAGTTGTTTATTGACTTGATGGGTGACTTTCAGATTGCATGTGAAGATGTTCACGTGAAGTTATTTGTTTAGACTTTGAGGGATGATTTCTGAGAATAGTGTTCTTTTTAACCATCATATTTGATAATCTCTTGGAGTTAATTTTATTAAGCCTTCATGCTACAATTTGGTATAAGAGTAAGTGTATATGAGGCATTTACTAAGTTTTTACAAATTACGATTGGAAATGAAGAACTAGTTCCTAACTTTAATATTAGATTGGAAAGGTTTTGAATGATATCCCTAAGAATTGTAAACCCAATGATCAAGTCTGTGTAGTCATTTACTTTGATGCATTTGATGAGAATATGAGCTACTTATTGCAAGATAAGGAACCTATAACTTTTCATCATGCCTTCATGGTAGCTATGGAGATTGAAAATAACATAAAGTCTCAACTAACAAGGAGTCATTTCTCTAGAAAGATTTGCTAACATGATGCATTTGAGAGTAGAATTGAATGTTGTGTTGAGTGTTCAAATTCAAATCAACATGTAGGCATTCCTACTATTGTAACTAACCATGTTGAGAATTCATATTTCAAAGCATGTATTGATGAGGTTTCCTTGTTAAAAAATAGAAATATCCCTAATATTGTTGAGGGGAATACATGTACTCATAGTGCTACAGTAGTAGATGATAAAGTTAATTCACTAAGTGAGTTCCAAATTTGTGAAATGGTTTTAGCAGTTACTTCGCCTAGTGATAATTCTTATGGTGTTGAGAATATCATTATTCATAAAGATGCAGAATGTTCATCCCATTTTTATAAGGATGAATAAGCTAAAAGTTATGTTTCAAGTGATGCAAATAGGGTCTCTAATCTGGTATGTCACAAAGTAGCATCATATGAAGATGAAAGTGGTTACTCAAGTCAAGGTGAGGACAATGATAATACATATTCATCTTCACATGAGTCTCATGCAAATTGGGAAGAAGAAAACAACGATGAAATTCAATATTCTTATGCAAGTAAAGATGTGAGCTATCTTTCCTAAACTAAAAATGAAATTCCATCTTTTTATTGTGTAAATTGGCATGTAGTTGAAACTTTTGAAGAAGATTTGTCTACACAATATGAGGATCAATAGATCATTTATATGGATGAATTACCTAGTTGGGTACAAGAATACCATGAGGTTGCATGTAGTTGTAACCATTAGTATGTAATTGATCCTAATGTTAATATATCAGCACCTATTGATAAGTTAAGAGATGATTGGTAGTCTAGCCATATGAATCATTTTAGAGAAGACAATGCAAGTAATATTGATTTATATTCCACATGCTTAATTGATGAAGTAGATATTGTGTCTTCATGTAATGATTATGGTCTTTCTTCTTCACATACTGAAAGTATTCATGACATGATGTTGAAAATGGTTTCAATCTTTTCATTAATCTGTTGTCGAATGAAAAGTTTGATGTTGATCAACACATCATTTGTTACAATGCTTAGAAAGAGGCTTTGCATAGAATTACCAGCTCGCTTTTTGAAGAGAACATAGAACTCTCAGATTTGGTAAATTTTAATCTTGATGATGATACATTTTCATACTATTTTAGGATATTAGACAATGATTGTGATGGTGATGTTGCATCTTATGATGTTTTTATAATGAGGTGCTAGATGAAGCAATTGTTGAAGATCAACCAACACCTTCCAATGAATTTTATGGTGAATGCTCTAATATGATTGATAATCCATTTTTTGATTGTGAAGAATCATTGGAGAACCCTAGATTAGTTTCAAATATTCACATGGATGAAGTTTGTGAGTATAAATCTAATTTCTCATTTGAGTAGCAACTGGGCAGACATGAAGAGGAACAAATTCAATGTATGTGTGATCTTTTTCCCCAAGTTAAATATAAAAATTTCATAATGAAGGTTCATAGCATGCATGAATAATGTATTCTAGAAGATTTTTAGTTTGACTTTGATATATTTGAGCATGCTAATCCATATGTTTATAGTGAGCATTTTTTTGAAGTGGTTCCTAGTTTGTATATCTACTATGAACATGAAGATATAGATTTTGTTTTACCAAGTGAATTGATTAAGAATTCTAATCTCAAAATCTATGGAAGTAATATTCTCATCTTACCCTATGATAGAGGTTAGATTTTTTTTTCAAGTTCGGTGGCCCAAGGCCATAGTTTGTACAACTTAGGAGTTTTTTTTTTTCTTTAAATAAATTTGTTCAAGAGAAAGTTTTTGAGTGATCTACTTCTTTCAAAGATCTGAATCCTTGTCATGCCCACAAGGGACATGTATCCCCAAATAGATCCAATGTTGGGACTCAAAATTGAAGCCCTAGTTTTGAGTACCATTCAGGAAACTAAGTAGAATTGAGCCCCTATAAGAGCTTTTTGTGCATGTGTACTCGGTCATCACTTTGAGGCCTATGAAGTGTTTTATGTTTCTAACACCTTTAATTTAGTATATGTATGAATCCTATAATGATTAGTTGTCATTCTGAGTTATTCCATGAAGCGTCATTTTGAGCATTGCTTAAATCTACATTTTTGCCAAAATGTCAAACAATGATAGGAAGCCTAGTTTGCAAATGAATATCTTTCACTTGGATAAGTTTCATGACTCACTGCTTTGGAAATTTTTAGTATGCATATAAAAAAACCTACTTTTTAGATTTCATGTCATTTTGATATGATTTGTCTAGGTTTTGAATCCCTGAACGTTGATTGTTTTATGTTGTCATGTTGATGCATATTGCTCAAAATTTTGTGAAGCCCTATTTGACCAGTTATAAGTTTGACCCTCTTAACCAAAGTGAAAAAATTCCTCCTACATTGTATTCTAGGGGTTAGAGACTTGCTATGTCCCAGATTTGAGTGTATGATGAATCTATTTGACTAGTTTTCAAATGAGATTCCAAATGTAGTTTAAAAAGTTCTACTGGTGTCTAGAAGTGTAGATTGATTAGTAGTCGTGTTTGGGTTGTTGTAACTCTAAGACCATGATAGATTGATCTAAATAGATTGTACCACTATGTTCTACTCTAAAAATACTTCAAGTACACAAGTTGTAAAGTCTTGAAAAATCCATTTGCACACTTTCCGATGTCCATTCCATTTGTGAAAATCACTATTCTCCTAGTGTTCTCAATTATGTAATTATGAGTACCCCACTTTGAATGCTTGTCAAATTCCTCAATTATTCATCATAAGCACAAACCATAGATTTATGCTCTCCTTATGACAACAAACAAATGCCCTAGTTTTCATACCCCCAAGTGTCTATTTGATCTATTTTCAAAGCCAAAATCAAACACATTTTATTATTTTCTAACATGTTTGTTTTCATGCAATTTCGAGTGAGAAACTTTTATGATCAATATACTTTGACCTAGATGTCATCATGACATAAAATTTGATAGGGTATAAGAGCATGGAATAAATAATAGATATATCAAATCTTATGGCCCAGATGCTTGATATAGTTAGTTTTGAAAGTTGGCTCATGGGCCTTCCTATTAGAAAATCATAGTTTAAAAGAAGGGGTAAAATGAGTTTTCCAATGATCAAGTAGTGATTGATTTTATTAATCAGTATAAGTAGTTGTATAGATCATTTTTAAATGTTAGTTGTTTTAAAATGACATCTTTTTTAGTTGAGCCAACTTTGGGAACTAGTTGATCTTCATCAGACTGATAGGGCAACATGGATATTTGAGATGATAAAATGAGATTTCAATGAGTTTGATCAGTTAGACATTAGAATTTTAAAGGTATTGAAAGTAATGATGGTGAGTTTGAATCATAAGAATAGGATTTTCCTAGCCAAGCATGAAGGGCACTTCTAATATGCGTATCATTATCTGAAAATCAAATAACACCTTTCAAAATGTTTTGTTAGCCCTTTGAAAATTAACTGGCATCATGATAATTGATTTAATTGTTAAGGAACTAAAATGGATGGGTATAGATTTCTCATCAATTTTGGAAGTTGATATCAAAATAATGGTTCCATGATGTTCAAAGGTTGTCCTCTATTGTGTAAGCTAATTTACCCTTTAGGTGCTTACATTTGAAGTTTATTTGTAAAGTTATATGTCTTTGGTGAGTATGTGGTAGAACAGAGCTGATTTAGACAAGAATGACCCATGTATTTTTGAAGAATTATGATTACTCCATGAGAAATATAGTGAAGAAAGTTTAGTAGCAGCATTTGTTATGTGGATCCCCTTTGCCTCGCATGCAAAATAATAAGAAGGTGAGTTTTTTGAATTGGAAATGTATATGGTTGTATAAAAAATGGTCATGGCAAGAGAAAGTGTAATCCACCAATAGTAGATTGCATTATTATTCCATAGTAGAAGTGTTATGATGCTTTCCACATCTAGCTTTGCAGACCTACAACTTTGGGATGCATGTATCTAGCTTTCTTGATGCCCAATTTATTCAATGGGGATTGAAGAATGGAGAGGATCAACTTCTCTCTTTTGAGGTTACAAATTTGATGTAGGAGCATCCTAGGTTGGCATGTTATCTTGCTCATTTATGTTCATTATGGTAGTTGGTGCTGAGTTTCAGTCATTACCAAGTTGCTACAATTGTTGAGTGCCAATAATTTTGTAGTTTAAGCCGAGTTTAGGTTATCCCACCTCATGTTAACACTTGGGTTCACATGCTATCCCATCTCACCACTATAGTGTGTGTCAAGTTTTTCTTCACATGCTGAGTAACACTTCATGTGCCGAGTGACTCTTCATGTGCTGATGTTTTCTTTTGATGTTGAGTGTTAGTATTTTGAATGTGATATCTACATTTTTTGGTGCAAGCCAACTTGTGGGATTTATTTTGATCACATCATTTATAATGAGATCTTGCCTTGGGATGTGTCCTAACCATTTTTGGATTGTCCTTCCTATTTTCTAATGTTCTAGAATGTTCTTTAAGCCATTTTGTCAAGTATAAATAGGGATCTTGTGGAGTCTTTTGGTCATTCAGTTTTGGAAGGAAGTAGAAATATGAATTTTGAAGAGCTAGGGCTGCAAGTTAGGAACCAGAGGATCTCTTGGTGGACCTAAGGGTACAAGTGTGGATTCTTCTTGGTGTTGTTAGAAATTTTTTAGAATAACTGAAGGGGAGGTGAATCAGTTATTCAAGGTCCAAATGTCCTGATAAAACTTTTTCACCAAGTATAGTGAGGCCAATTAAACTAATCATGCATCCAAAATAAACATTTATCTTAGGCAAGTTAGTGTAAAATCAACATGCAAGAGTAAGACATGAAAGATCAACACATATCATAGTGATTTATGTGTAAACCCAATTTGAGAAAAAGTGCCAATAACATGCTAGTCAATTCTCACTCTTCTGAAGTGATGCCCTGTGAAAGGCCTACCCTGTTAAAGGCTACAACACACTATTAAATGTGAATTGGTTAAAGGATTTCAACCACCCTATTAGAAGTGGGCCTAGTTAGAGGACTTTAGGACATTCACTTGGAGTGCCACCCTGTTAAAGGATATTTAAATGGTTGTTAAACCAACCTAAGTCCATGGGATTTTACCCTAACTGATACAATTGTTAGAGAGTAACAACAAGGTCTTTTGATTTGATATAACTCACAACTTAACTTATAGATTTTAGATCTTAGTTCAACTCTCAAGTTTTCCTAGCTTTTAGTCTCTACAGCTCTGATAACTACTTGTCTTATCAAGCTTTGTCTCCTTGAGTCTCCATGCTCGATGTAACAGTGCAATCTCATATATGGCCACTTATCGAAGCAAAGTTTCTATACTCTATTCTTCCTTCTCAATGCCTTCACCTTGAAATTCTTCCAACCATGTCAACAACTTGGCAACTTAGCAGCTCTTGCTTCTTGACCTGTAACTGCTTAAATGGATGTTTGGAATACTTTTCCCTCTTGAATCTTGCTACTTTTAATTTCAGTTCGAATGGATTAGGTAAGATTCAATGAATCTACCCCTTATCTTGTTTCTTCGACAAACATCATGAAGAATCCTCCTAAACTCACCCAAAAATGGTTTACCTAAAATTTTGTGCCACCGACTCATCATCCTTATCTTCCATCTAGTTTACAAAATTCAAGGTAACAAACTTGTCAGCTTAGATCTAGCAAATTTTTGACTTTTCAAATAATGCAACTCAACTCGGCACTATTGAAATTTTGATGCTTGACACATACTATGTTACTCAGCACCAACTATGTTTTACTGATGCTTGACACCTACTCTGGATTCACTTAGCATCAACTAAGTTTTTCTAATGCTCGACACCTATTACTTACTCGGCACCTTTTGGTTCACTCGAAACACTCTAGATTTTGCATTAGCTCGACGCTTACTGATGTTTTGCTCAGCATGAACTAGCTTGCTCGGCACCCACTAATGAACTTAGTCAAGCTTTGCAAACAACTTTGTTACAACTCATTCTTCTAGAGTTTCTGAGTGTAGCCAACTTCTATAGCTTCAAGTTTATTGTCAATACATCATTTTACCAATGTCTTAATTGATCCTTGCACTTCATTACAAAACCATAACTCAGCCTTTCCCTTAGGTACTTTTGTTACATCTTGTTGATTAAATCCTCTTCATCGATCAACTAAGTGATAGTACTTGGATCTTATAAGTAATTGTCATTCCAGTAAATAGTAGGTTTGACATTAGTGACAAAACAATGATTGAAAATATTGTTTATATCAAGAATCTCCCTCTTTCAATAATGATCTTTTCAATTAGATTTCGAACAATCTCCCTCTTTGGCATTGATGGAAAACAAAACTAATCAACCAAGTTATCAAAATGCTAACTAGGTTAAAATAGTAAGTCAAAAGCCAAAAAGAAATTGTTTTAACATTGCTATTCTCATCAGCTTTCACATATTCCTCTTTGCTAATACATTGTCTTCTCATTTTGTTCTACTCCCTCTCTAATCTACTATCTTAATTTCTTTCTTCTGCTTCTCCCTCTTAATTGTTGTTTCCTTTCTCTTTCCTTTCTATTATTTATCCCTCTATATATCTGATTAGTTTCAGTATGGCTCCCTCTTTTCTATGGCTTATCTTGTTTTGATCAGTTCTGCTCTTGGCTCTTTCTCTTAACTACTATTTCTCCCTCTATATGCATTGATCAATTTCTACTATTTCTCCCTCTTTGACAAAAATGCCAAAGATACATTATTCCAGCATCTTGTCATGCAAGTGTAGCATTTGTAAGAACTCCATTTTCTCCCTCTGTCACCTTGCTTGTGACTAATTTGAAACTTTAGCACTTTAGTTACTTCAAGCAATAACCTAAAGTGAGTATCCTCTGCATCAATTTACAAGATTTCAACAATCAACTCATTTGATGCAGGGAAATCTTGTTGTTGCTCAAATAGGCTTGGATAGGGGTATCACCCCTAACTTACCTCTAAGATACTCAAATGAATCTTTGGCTAGTGCTTTTGTGAAGATATTAGCAATTTGTTCATTTGAACTAACATATTCCATCCTCGCTTGTCTTCCACCAATTCTCTTACATAGTGATATTTAAGTGCAATGTGCTTTGTTTTAGCATGCATCATAGGATTCTTTAATATATTGATGGCACTTGTGTTATCACAATAGAGTATCATAGGTTCAGTCATCTCTTCCTTCATACCTTGCAATAGATGCTTGAGCCATACAATATTTGTGCAATTAATAGCAGCAACAACATATTCATCTTCTATTGTGGACTATGAGGTACAAATTTTCTTTTTGCAAGTCCAAATGACTAATCTTTTACCTAAGAAAAGTGCTCCTCTACTGGTGCACTTTTTGTCATCTATATTACCTCCCTAATCTACATCAGTGTAATCTTTTAGCTCAAACTTTTTAGTCCTCTTGTAATACAATCCAAAGTCATTAGTTCCTTTTAGGTACCTCAATATTCATTTTACTGCCATAAGATGGTTTTCTCTTGGATTGGTGAAAAATCTTGCCACTATTCCAATAGCTAGTGCAATGTCTAGTCTACTATGCACAACATACTACAACTTTCCAATCATTGATTTGTACATTGTCTAGTTTACCTCAACTAACCCATCATTCTTGGATAGCTTATGTCCTATTACCATTGGTGTACTAACTGGTTTTGAATCTTCTAAACCAAATTTTTTGAGTATCTCCTAGATGTATTTTGATTGAGTCACAAATATTCCATGTTTTAGTTGATGTACTTGCAATCCAACAAAGAATTTAATTTCTCCAAACATTGACATCTCAAACATATGTTTCATCTGATCAGAAAAATCTTTGCATAGGGCATCTTTTCCTCCAAATGTTATATCATCAACAAATATATTAGATATCAAAATGTCTTTACCTTTTTCTACCTTGATATATAGGTTGTTATTGTCATTCGTTCTCTCAAATCCTATCATCAAAAGATATTTGTACAGTATTTCATACCATGCTCTAGGTGCTTGTTTCAAACCATAGATTGCTTTATGTAGTGTGCAAACCATATCCTTGTGTTTTTCATCAACAAATCCCTCTAGTTGTTTTATGTAGACTTGCTATTCTAGTATACCATTCAGAAAAGTAGACTTTACATCCATTTGGTAGACTTTTGAACCTTTATAAGTAGCATATACAAGTAGAATTCTTGCTCCTTCCATCCTTTCAATAGGGGCAAATTTTTTCCCATAGTCCAACCTTTCTTGTGCATAATCTTTGCAAACTAGTCTAGCCTTATTTCTTGTGATCTCACCATTCTAATCTAGCTTATTTCTAAATACCCACTTAGTTCAAGTCACATTCTTATTAGTTGGCCTTGGAACTAAGGTCCAAGTTTTTATCTTCTTAATCTACTCAATTTATTCTTCCATAGCTTTATGCCAGTCATCATCTTGTAGGTGCATCTTTCACTAATCTAGGTTCAATCTTGCTTAGCAGACATAATTCATTTCTTAGTTTGTTCCTTGTCATTGGTCTAGCATCCTTGTCACCAATGATTTTTTCAGTAGGGTGATTTCTTCTCACATACTTGGATAGCTTTGGTTCTTTCCTTGTCTCCATGTTTGGTCTTTCAGTTTCAAAGTCACTAAGCACATCTCTTTTAGTTATTTCTTCATCTCTTTCATCTATACTCATTTTAGAATTAGAGTGTGTATTATCCTCATTCTGCAACTCAGCTTCTAAATGCAACTTGGCATTCACTAGTTATTATTGGAATGTCTTCAAGGGAAGAGTGCTTCTAAGAGGGAAGGGTGAATCAGAAGGATTGGCCTTTTGACTTGTTTTAAATCCTTAATAACATATAACTAAAATTAACATGCATGCATATAAACATTAAACAATCATGAGAAGCAAACACGCAACACACAATAACACTTGAGATTTTGGTGACCTAGAAACCCTCCATGAATAAGAAGGTAAAATTGGGGTGGGGATGATACCCACAAAATTACTGCAGCAATTGATTTCAACCACTTCTAATGGTTTTCCTTGTTAAAGGCCTGCCATATTAAAGGCTACAACACACTGTTAAATGTGACCTTGTTAAAGGATTTCTACACCCTGTTAGGAGTGTGCCTTGTTAGAGGACTTATGAAAATTTAACTAAGAATGCCACCCTATTAAAGAATTTATATAGAGCTATTAAACCCACCTAACTCAATAGGATTTCCAAATTACTAATATAGTTGTGAGAGAGTATAAGAATAATACACCTGATCTAATGCAATCTCTGATGCTGATCTTAGGTTCTTGATCTGCTCTTCTATCACTAATCTCTATTAGATCTAATCTATTGATTGTGTTCCTTGTTCTGTTATGTTCAACTAGATGTGTAAATGCCATCCTTTCCACTAATTTTTTGACACCAATGTTTTGCAATGACCTTAATAATAGGCTCTACTTTTCCTTCTTCTCATGACTCCCTTCTTTTTTTTCTTTTTTTTTTTGTTCAATGGAATCAAGAATCCCTTATAAATATTAGTGGTTCATTATGCATCCTTGATTCAAGTGTTCCTGCTCAAACCCTTGAAATTCACCCATTGGCTACATGCAGTCTCCAATTTTCTAATTGGCTACATGAAGTCTCCAATTTTCTAATTGGCTGCATGAAGATTGTATAGGTGGTTGAGAGGATTTGATCTTATCTCCTTATTAAGTAATGAGTCATGCATAACCATTTTACATCTTGGTTTGCGATTGCACAAAATTTCATGCTAATCCTGTGTTGCTCAGCACATGAAGTAATACTGATGCTCGGCACCATCTATTCTAGATTGCTTGGCATCCACTATGGTTCTTGCATTACTCGGCTCCTATAGAATTCTTGTGTCACTCGGCACCTATAGAATTCCTATGTTACTCGACACCTATTAACTTTCTACATTGCTCGGCTTCTACTGATTCTTGAATCACTCAGCACCTATAGAGTTCCTATGTTACTTGGCACCTATTGGCTTCCTATCTTACTTAGCACACATTGGACTTCTACTTTTCTCAACACATACTATCTTCTAATATACTTAGCACTATCTATAACTCGGAATGTGTTAGAGTTTTGTCTCGACTTCCATCATATACTCGACATGTATAGTGAAGATGGTTAAGTGTGTTGACACTCATTTGTCAATCTTACTTATTTGATCAACAATCTCCCCCTTTGACATGAGTGTCAAAAACACTTAATTAATCATTCATGATCCAATCCTTATGTGTACATTCTTCACTTAAAAAATTTCAAAAAGATATTGTGAACAAAAATATACCATATGAATCCCCCTGAGTTGTTTATGCCTTGTCATGTCATGAAAATTGTGCCAATGTACCTGATCAACTTTGTTCTTTGACCCGTTTCTGACCTATTCCTACATTTTGATCCTATTCTCTCCTTATCTTCTTGCTATATGCATTTCTCCTCCTTTAACATATCTCCCCCTTATAATATTATCTCCTACATTATCTCCCTCTTAGAATATTATCTCCCCCTTTTTGACACTTATGTTAAAGGGTTCCAAATGGTAATGCCATGCTTGGCTAAGAATGTTTTATATACCTCAAGGAGTATTTTGAGAGTTGCATCCTAGTTATTCAATGCAATAGCCAATGAATTGTGTTGGATTGCAAGCTTTGCTGCTAGATCAACAAGTCCTTCATGTGTAGAAATATTTGGATCCTTCTTCAGGACTATTTCTGCATACATTTTCTCCTTGTGTAAGACTTCCAAATGGGGAGTGATAGAGGCTTGTATTTGCATCAACTTTTCTTTAATAGTGGCCTCTTCTATTGATAATGCATCTAATTCCCTCTAAGTGTGAAGCATTTGAGCAAATTGCTTCACACTTTCTGTAGGATTTGAGGGTAGTTCATACTGGAGAGCTTTAGTTTTCTCTCAAGGTTCAGAATTTTTGGATTTATTTCTTGTGTGAACCTGGAAAAATCACACAATTTTCTATAAAGGGAAAAGATGTTCCCTAGTACAATCTTTACTTTATCCAATTTCTTGGCTAGGTCAACCTATCCTAAAATTATGTTATAAGCTATCTTTTGGTTGACTTTTCCTAGAAACTTCTTCTTTGACCATTCCATGAGTTTTATATTTGTATTATGGTCTTCATTATTTACTTGGTCAACTATATCAAATAGTTGCTCAAGGATTGGCCTACTTGAATCTGGCAGTTGTAGGCTGAAGGCATCCATGAATATATCCTTGATCTCATTCATTGCCTACTTGTATTTGTAGTCTTTCCTCAATGCCTCTTGCCTCCTTCTCTTATCCAACGCACTTTGTATTTCATTCATCTTTTCCTCAATTAAAGTGCTTGAATCATAATAGGGTATTTTAATTTCTTCATCAAGCTTAGGAATACCATAATGAATGGTCATGGCTACCCTAGTCAAACTTGAGCTTGGTGTCTTGGCTTGTAAGGTCAACATGTTAGTACTTGGCTACTAAACAGATTTGGTAGGAGTTCCTATTTTTGGCAATTCAACCAAATTTTGTATTGTAGACTCCTCCTTATCCTGTGTTTCTTCCCTACCCTCTTCTTGTGCCATTGCTATTGGGAGTGTACTTGTTATCTATACTGATGTACTTATGACTTCCCTTGCTATTGCACTTAGCTCGTAATGAGCTTGCATGGCTATTCTTGGAGGTGATGGAGATGGTAGAAATGAAACTCCAGCAATTTGAGTGATTTAAGGTGGTTCTTATGGTGACACCTTGGCTTCTTTAAGTTTATCTACTGACTTTTGGAGCTCATCTACACTGACCAATATGGGACTTGTACACAATTTTGTTTGAAGAGTTGTTTGGTCAAGGATCTTAGTGAGATCCTCTATAGTTAATGGATTGATGTAACAACATCCTTAATCTTTATGATTTTTGTAGGTGTAGTAGTAGAGTGAGGAGGACTAGGAGGTGGTAGTTGTGTGTCTTGCACACTTTGGTCTTGCTGCCCATCAATACCCCTATCTTGATCTTTTCCTTCCTCCTCTTCAAACTTTTTCTCTACTTCTATCTTCTCTTCTCTCCTCTTTCTTCTCTCTTTTGGCTTAGTAGTAGCTTCTTCTTTGTATTCCTCTTCAAGGACATCTTATGTTTTCTTATATAAATTCTACCATGATCTTGTGGTTCTTTGTACAACTTCTTCTCTTTTTTTTTGAAGTATGGAAAATGCCCTATACTTAGGTGTAAACCTTTTGTCTTGATCTTTTCCTTCCTCCTCTTCAAACTTTTTCTCTACTTCTATCTTCTCTTGTCTCCTCTTTCTTCTCTCTTTTGGCTTAGTAGTAGCTTCTTCTTTGTATTCCTCTTCAAGGACATCTTATGTTTTCTTATATAAATTCTACCACGATCTTGTGGTTCTTTGTACAACTTCTTCACTTTTGTTTTGAAGTATGGAAAATGCCCTATACTTAGGTGTAAACCTTTTATTATGCATTTTGACTACTTTAGTTATCTGTTCCCTTATCAAATCAGGTAGCATGCTTTCTAGGGTTGATTCTCTCATCTCCTTCTCCATTTTCAAACCAAAATGCCACCTTTCTTCTACAATTTTAGACAATTCTTTTGGCAATTGTCCATCTAGTTCAAGAGGTGTATACTTGAACTATGCCATCATTGCATAGATTTATTCTCCTATACTATTTGTTCCTCTTTATTGAACTTATTGAAGTCAATCTTTTCCATGTTACCTAAGTCTCCATTCCTAATGTTTTCACATAAAGTATTAGTTGAAGACTTAGGAGGATGACTTACCTTTCCAGTCTAATCTTCCTCATCAGTATCAGGTTGAGCCACATATCTTTTTATTTTCCTTGGCTCTTCCTGTGCCTTCTTGGTTGCTTTCTTCTTTGTGACAGCTTCCTCTTTGACTTTTTGTGTGGAGGCCCTTGTTGTAGCCCTGGTTGTTGGCTTCTTAGGTGTTGGCATGGAAAATTTCTTTGGTTTAAGCTAAGGAGCAAGAGGCATCTTTTTCTTCCTTTTGATGACCTTCCCTTTGATGTGTGCTTCCTTGGCATCCTCACCTTTGTCTTCACCTTGGCCTTGTGTCAATTCAAGTGGCCCTTGTTCTACCTCATCTTCATCTTCCCTAATTTCTTCTTCTTCTCTTGCTGCACTTGTTTCTTTAACACCAAATTTATTCTTTATCTTCTTCACCATCTTTTCTTTCTTCTTCACTATTGTGGTTGCCTTAAGGTCTATTACCACCCTTGATCTAACAACATCATAGGTTCCAAATGCCTTTGCATTTTTTTCCATTTCCTCTGCAAGTAATGTTGTAATAGCTTCAGAAGCTTGATCAACATCAAGCTCATATCCCAATGGTCTGAGCCATCTTACTCTTGGAAGGACTGCTTGGATGTAAGTATAATCAATGTCAACAAGAAAGTATGTCATTTACATGATTGTTCACCAATGAGACTGGTATCCTCATTCTTTTCTTCATTGCATTCTTGAAATCATCAAAATAGATAGACATTTGATCATCAAAGCTATCTCCCATTTGTGCAATAAAATCATTGATTTGATCAACAATTGTTTTGTTCTGACTCCAGTTGACTTTACCAAATGAAGGGAATTCCTTCATCACATAAAAGAACATACATACCAATACTAACCTAAATTTGCATTGTGCTCCCTTGGACTTTCTTATTGCTCCAAGAATTTTATTTATCTACTGCAACATGAGCTCTACAAGGTCATAGGTGTGGTCTTTCTTTACAAGCTTATATGCCACATCCACTGCTATGCAGGGTACACTACTCAACCTACTGGATTGATAAAACTTATGTGATATGATCCTTATAGAAAAATCTAGAAGGGGATCAGTTATGGTGTCTATGGTCATGGCTCTGTTATTCCATTTTGCACTTGTGTTCTTCTCTATTGTTTCCTTTTTGTCACTTCTCAGTGTCTTTGGCCAATCTAGGGCTGGAAAACTTGTGACCATATGAACCATTTTCTTGGTGATCTTGACTGGTCCTTGCTCTAGCCAGAATGATCCATCATGGATTCTGCTAAGTATTATGCATATCCACTTAGTTTTGAATATGATTGGAAAAACTAGGGCTTTGGTTAAACCCTTACTTTCTATGATTGAAAACTCATCTTTTAATATACCTTTATCATAGGCGTTAAAGATTTCTAGGTCTCCTATGGCTCCAATCTTACAGTTGTAACACTTTTGCACATCTTGAACCATAACAACTTTTTCAGGGATCATAGACAATGTACTTGCAGGATCATTTTTGTATGCTACCTCTAGTATGGCCCTAAACTCAGGTTGTTTAACCTCATTCCTGACAAGTTGAATTTCATGGCTTTCTTTCCCTTTGGTGGATTTTGAACCAGACGCCATTTTAAACCAAACTAGGGTTTGTCATTTAAAATAAACTTCACAAATTATACAACTTGGCACCTGAAGGAAATACCTAGTTAAACGCTTAAATAACTTGGGTAGATGCTGAATCACTGCAAATTGCTAGTTGAATACTCTAAAATCACTCAATCATGCTTCTGGTAATTGCTCTTCATTTGAATGGCTCAAAATGAATCAATTTTCACCTTTAATCAGCTCAAAAACCTTGCATTTAATGCATTTTTGTACCTTCACTTGTTGCTCGGCTTCCAAAGGTTTTCAACTCGGCATCCACTCCATTTTACTTGGTAACTATTCTCACTCGACATCTACTAACTTTGTTAATAACTTGGCAAACATTGTAGCTTTTACTCAGCTTTCACTTGACTTCTTGACTCAGCTTCCAAAGCAGTTTTAATTGGCAACCAAAGACAGCTTGGCATCATCATTCGAATTTTGTCTTGGCATCTTATCTCATGCTTATTTATACTTTCCAGTGCTTCTTCTCTATTTAGGGCTGATGTATGATACTTCCTTATATGTATCAACCCCATAGGCTCATCTTATGATTAGTTGGATGATATATGATCACTTGACCTCTTGGGTGAAATGACCCTTCCATTGGATATATTTGGTCCATCCTTTTTTTGCCATGTCTTCTTCATGTCTGTTCTGATGTGTTCCTCATCAACCTTTTCTTTGCCCTTATTTACTTTAGTCTTGGGTGCCTTGGCCTTTGTTGGACAAATCCTACTGACATGTCTAGTTTTCAAGCAACTAAAGCAAGTAGTTTGGCTCAACCATCTTTTATAGTTCCCTTTGAAATGTGTTCTTATGCAGTTATGGGGTATATGTCCATACTCTTGACAATAATGACAACTTTGTCTTGTATTGTAGTCCCAATTGTAATGGTGTACATAGTTGTCCCTCCTTACATGCTGATTTGGTGTCCACATAGGCTTTGATCTACACTCAAAGGCTCTATGTCTATACTTCTTGCAATTATGGTAGTGTCCATCAAATCTTTGTGTCCTTGTGAATTTAGACCTACAACCTTGTGTCATGTGACCTTGCATGTTGCACTTGTGACAGTAACCCTTACTTTTTGGTGTGTTTGGCTGATTGATCCTTATACTCCTATAAACATTAGCAATATGCCCCCTTTTATTACAGTAATGAAAAGTGGGTTTAGAATCCTTACCTTTTTCACTTCTTTGCTTAGCACTCTTTGATGATTCACCAACTTCAGTGTTGGTGTATCCAAGTCCTGATGTATCATGAGCTGATCTTGGGGATTTCAACAACTATTCAAAGTACTTGATAGCTTCACTTGACTTGTTAAGATTCTCTATAGTTTCTTTTTCTCTCTTCAATTCATTCTACATTTGTTCATTCTGCATCCTCAAAGTAGAGATCTCAATATCTTTCATATTGAGTTCATGATGAAGATTCATCAGTTGGGCAAGTGTATCCATCTACATGTTTGAGATCCTTGTTAATTTAGTACATTTTTCTTCAAGTTTGTTTGCAAGATTTCTTTTGTCATCTTCCATCATTACTCTATCCTCAAGTACTCTTTTCTTTTGCTCAGTGATTTCACATAGCATCATGGCATGTGATTCATGCTCCATCTTAAGAGTTCTTGTCTCTTCTACTTGAACTCTATTTTTCTCCATCAGTTCTGCTAGTGCTACATCAAATTCTTTGGAATCTCCTTTGGCAAATACTTGTGTGGTGTCAATCTCCTTGTAGTGAATATCATTTTTTGCTATAGCTATTTCCTTCCTTCTTTTTAAGGATTTTCTTAATTCCTCTCTAGCTTCCTCTACCTTCTGTAGAGCGAGATGCACATCTATCACCTGGTTCTCAATGATCTTCCCAAGTTTGAAGACTTCCATCTTCAGATATTTTTCTCCAAGCTGTTAGGCTTCTTCTTGAGAGAACTTGGCTCTGATACCAATTGTTGGAATGTCTTAATGGGAAGAGTGCTTCTCAGAGGGGGGGCGGGGATCACAAGTACTGGCCTTTTGACTTGTTTTAAATCCTTAATAACATATAACTGAAATTAGCATGCATGCATATAAACATTAAACAATCATGAGAAGCAAACATGCAACAACACATAACACTTGAGATTTTGGTGATCCAGAAACCCTCCAGGAATAAGAAGGTAAAACTGGGGTGGGAATGATACCCACAAAATTATTGTAGTAATTGATTTCAACCACTTTTGATGGTTTACCCTATTAACAGCCTGCTCTGTTAAAGGCTACAACACACTGTTAAATGTGACCCTATTAAAGGATTTCTGCACCTTGTTAGGAGTGTGCCTTGTTAGAGGACTTAAGAACATTCAACTTAGAATGCCACCCTATTAAAGGATTTACATAGAGCTGTTAAACCCACCCAACTCAATAGGATTTCCAAATTCCTAATACAATTGGGAGAGAGTATTAGAATAATACACCTGATCCAATGCAATCTCTGATGCTGATCTTAGGTACTTGATCTACTCTTCTATCACTAATCTCTGCTAGATCTAATTTTTTGATTGTGTTCCTTGTTTTGTTCTAATCACGTAGATGTGTAAATGCCATCCTTTCCACTAAATCTTTGACACCAATGTTCTGTAACAACCATAATAATAGGCTCTACTTTTCCTTCTTCTCATGACTCCCTTTTTTTTTTCTTTTTTTTTTGTTTAATGGCATCAAGACTCCCTTATAAAGATTAGTGGTTCATTATGCATCATTGATTCAAGGGTTCTCGTTCAAACCTTTGAAATTCACCCATTGGCTGCATGCAGTCTCCAATTTTTTGATTGGCTGCATGAACTCTCCAATTTTCTAATTGGCTACATGAAGATTGCATAGGTGGTTGAGAGGATTTGATCTTATCTCCTTATTAATTAGTGAGTCATGCATAACCATTTTACATCTTGGTTTGCGACTGCACAAACTTTCATGCTAATCCTATGTTTCTCAACACATGAAGTAATATTGATGGTTGGCACCATCTATTCTTGATTGCTCGACATCCACTATGGTTCCTGTATTACTCGGATCTTATAGAATTCTTGTCTCACTCGGCACCTATAGAATTCTTGTGTTACTCGGCACCTATTAACTTTCTGCATTTCTCAGCTTCTATTGATTCCTGAATCACTCAGCACCTATAGAATTCCTATGTTACTCGGCACCTATTGTCTTCCTATTTTACTTGGCACACATTGGACTTTTTCTTTACTCGGCACATACTTTCTTCTGATCTACTTGGCACTATTTGTAACTCAACTTGTGTTAGAGTTTTGGCTCAGCTTCCATTATATACTCGGCATGTATAGTGAAGATGGTTAAGAGTGTTGACACTCATTTTTCAATCTTACTTATTTGATCAACAGTTATGACATGGCTGATACTAAAACTTCATGTTGATTCCCAACTTGATCGACAACTTCTTTTTCAGGAGGTATTCCTTCATAGTAGTATACAAAGGATCTGTATTCTTTTGGTTTCTTTGATTCATCAACTTGAACTTCTACATGCTTAGCAAAATTTACATTTGCACTCTCTACAATTTTATTAGTGTTAGTATTCAAACACTTATATGCTTTACTTCTATTGGAGTATCCAAGGAATATGCCTTCATCACTCTTTGCATCAAGCTTTCCATTTCTAGTATCTTTAAAAATATAGCATTTACAACCAAATAGTTTGAAATCTTTTACATTGGGTGAGTGACCATACCATAATTCAAAAGGTGTTACATTTGTACCTTTCTTGACTTATACTCGATTAAGGGTGTAAACACCAGTACTAACAACTTCTCTCTAGTACTTTCATACAACATTCTTTTCATCATTAATGGTCTGGCATAGTCAATCACTGATCTATTCTTTCTCTCTGCAATTCCATTCTATGGGGGAGTTCTTGGTGCTGATGTTTGTCTTTTAATTCCTTTCTCATTGCAAAATGTCTCAAATTCTTTGGATGTAAACTCTCCTCCTCTAGTTGATCTTAGGCACTGTAGACTCTTTCTTGTTTCCTTCTCAACCCTAGCCAAATACCACTTAAACATTTGAAATGCATTAGATTTTTTTTTTAAGAACATGGTAGTCATCATCCTAGAGTAGTCATCCACAAAAAAAATTATATATATGTCTCCTTTGTAGCTCTTCACTTCTATTGGGCCACATAAGTTTGTATGGACTAACTCTAATACTTCTTTGGAAGTGTAGGTTTTGCTTTTTGAAACTTGACTTGGTCATCTTTTCTAGCTAACACTATTTGCACATTGTATTTTCAGGCTTCTTAAGTTTAGGCAGTCCTCTGACTCTCTTCATTTTTTTGGTGCTAATTAGATTATCAAAGTTGACATAAAATAAACTTTTATGCCATAGCCACACATTATCAATTTTTACAATAACATGGGTTGCATTTTCCATATCTAGGTAAAATAGATTACTCCTAGTTTGGTCTCCTTTTCCTATCAGATTTCCATCAGTGTCCTAGATTTTGGCAGTTTTGTTTTCAAATTCTACTTTACAACCTACATTGCTTAATTGTAACACACTCAATAGATTGTAGTTCAATCCTTCAACATAATATGCATTATCACATGAAATTTTCTCTATAAGCTTAATGGAACCTTTTCCTTTGAGTAGACATGGAGCATCATTTCCAAATCTAACACTATTTCCATCATACTGAGTAAAGGTAGTAAGCTTACTTCTATCTTCTGTCCTGTGATGTAAGAATCCATTTTCTATGATCCACCTATCAGTTTTGTTCACACAGATTACCAGTGTTGTTGCCTCATCTTAATCTGATTCATCCTTCATGGCTACATAGACTACCTCATCATCATTTTCATCAGAATCCTCTTCTTCAAAAATATAGCACTTTTTGCATTTGTCTTTGTAATCTCTGCTATCATCTTCTCTTCTGCTCTTATGTTTGTTGCCTTCTCTATATTTCTTCTTCTATGTACACCTTGTAGCAATATGTCCTACTTCATTGCAATTAAAACAAATAATAGGAAACTTACCTTTAAATTTACCTTCGCCTCTGTGAAATCTTCTGGCCAACAATGCTTCCAATTGTTCCACATCTTCTTCATCTGTGTTGTTATCACTAGTTGTATACTTTATCTTTTTCTTTTTGTTGTTTAGTTTCACCTCCTCAATAACTTTCAATGATAGCTTGGCCTTGAAAGCAGATTTAACATTCTCAGGTCTATAGTTATCAAAGTTGGATAACTCAAATGTAGTTAGTCTTCCCACTATACCTTCAAGAGTTAGCTTGTTTCCTAGTACACATCTTAAATCTTGGATGGCTAAAACTCTAATAGAATAAATGGGGAGCAAGGTCCTTAATAATTATTTATTAACATTATCATCCTCTAAATGACCATCCAAACTTCTTATTGCACTTACTATTTCCTTCATTCTAGAGGCTTATTGAGCAATGTTATCACTTTCCTCCATTCTCATGTCATCAAATTTTCCTCTGAGCCTTTCTCTTTTTCCTCTTTGGAAATTCTAATTTTCTCCATAAATATTAGTCAAGGTTTTCCACATATTGGATGTAGAGTCACATCCTTTGATGTCATCACATTCAACATAGTTGAGGGAAGGAAAACTCCAACATTGCCTGATTGTGCTCCTTCTTTTTATTCAGATCTTCTGCATTAGGGACTCTAGTTGGATAAAAATATTCCACTTCAATTGAGGTTTTTGCATGATCTCCTATTGATCCAAGGTGCAAATTCATTAAACTTTTCCATGCAGTGAAGTTATCTTTGTTGAGATTGGGAAGTTCTATCTTGGACATCTTAATCTTCCTGCTTCTAGTACTTTTAAACTAAATCAACAGATGGCTCTAATACCGATTTTTAGAAATGCTTTAGAATAACTAAGAGGGGGGA
This sequence comes from Cupressus sempervirens, assembly GCA_028749045.1. Classification (NCBI taxonomy): domain Eukaryota; kingdom Viridiplantae; phylum Streptophyta; class Pinopsida; order Cupressales; family Cupressaceae; genus Cupressus; species Cupressus sempervirens. The sequence continues at coordinate 779,225,562 of CM053791.1, forward strand.
TGAATTAGTTATTCAAGGTCCAAATGTCCTGATAAAACTTTTTCACTGAGTATAGTGAGCCCAATTAAACTAATCATGCATCTAAGCTAAACATTTATCTTCACAAGTTACTATAAATCAACATGCAATAATAAGACATGAAAGATCAACACATAACATGGTGATTTATGTGGAAACCCAATTTGGGAAAAACACCAGTAACGTGCTACTCAATTCTCACTCTTCTGAAGTGATGCCCTATGAAAGGCCTGCCCTAGTAAAGGCTACAACACATTGTTAAATGTGACCTAGTTAAAGGATTTCAACCACCCTATTAGAAGTGCACCTAGTTAGAGGACTTTTGAACATTCACTTGAAGAGCTCAGTACTCTATTCTTCCTTCTCAATGCCTTCGCCTTGACATTCTTCCAACCACTTCAACAACTTGGCAACTCAGGATCTCTTGCTTCTTAACTTGCAACTCCTTAAATAGAAGTTTGGAATCTTCAATCTCAAATCTTCCCACTTTTAAATTTAGTTCAAATGGATTATGTAGGATTCAATGAATCTACCCCTTATCTTGTTTCTTTTGGAAACATCATGAATAATCCTCCTGAACTTGCCCAAAAATGGTTTACCTAAAATTCTGTGCCACCAGTTCATCCTCCTTATCTTCCATCTAGTTTATAAAATTCAAGGTAGCAAACTTGTTAGCTCAGATCTGGTGAATCTTTGACTTTTCAATTAATGCAGCAACTTGACACTATTAAAATTTTGATGCTTAGCACATACTGTGTTACTCAGCACCAACTATGTTTTATTGATGCTCAACACCTACTTTGGATTCACTTGGCATCAACTAAATTTTTTTAATGCTTGACACCTATTACATACTTGTCACCTTCTATTTCACTCGGCACACACTAGATTTTCTTGACACTTACTCATATTCTGCTTGACATCAGATAGCTTGCTTGGCACCCACTAATGAACTTAGTCAAGCTTTATAGATAGCTTTGTTACAACTCATTCCTCTAGAGTTTCTAAGTGTAACCAGCCTCTGTAACTTTAAGTGTATTTTCAATACATCATTTTACCAATGTTTGAACTTATCCTAGCACTTCATTACAAAACCATAACTCAACCTTTCCCGTAGGTAATTTTGTTACATCTTATTGATTAAATCCTCTTCATCAATCAACTAAGTGATAGTGCTTGGATCTTATAAGCAATTTTCATTCCAAAAAATAGTAGGTTTGACATCAGTGATAAAAAAATGTTCAAAAACATTATTTATATCAATAATCTCCCTCTTTCAATAATGATCTTTTCAATCAGATTTCCAACAGGTGTTCTTATCTAGTTGTATCTGGACTAGCTAGAATTGGGTTTGTAAGATGGATCTTTTTGGATCTTGCAAAACTAATTTTTTTTTAATTATTGTTTGTATTTGGCCCTAATCTAGAAGGCCTTACAATTGGGCATATTCCATGTAAATAGTTATATTTTATAAATAAAGAGTAGTGATTTGGTATCAAATCTTGAGTTGTTGCATTATTGCTTCTTTTTGTTGTGTGGTGATTTGCTAGGGGCTAGGAAATCTCATTTGGGGATTCTCCTACTTTACACTACATCAAATGGTATCAAAGAAAAGGTTGTTCCTAAGTGTGTAGATAGATCAACAAAGCTGAAGTAGTTTGCACTAGGATCATGGGTTGTAGAAGGTTGATTTGGTGGAGCCGATTGATCTTTTGGATTTGTGGATCTATTGCTTGGGGTTTGTGAAAATCTTGGAAGATGCCTCCAAGAAGATTGCACTTTAGGGTGATTGATGATCTTAGTGATTTTGTAGAAGAATGGATCTCACAAAAGGTTAAATTTGATTTTAGATCTAAGCTAGAGGTGGTTAAAGCCAGTTTCAGATCTCATATTGCATTGATGAAGAGTGACATGATTGCTTAAATTATAAGTGCTTTAAGTGGTGTACCTAGACATGTGGGTACTAAAGATGGCTATGAGGAAGTTGTTGAAGACTTTGAAGCTACTAGATCTAGTGGTGAGGACAGTACTCATCATGTGGAGAGACCTATTGGAATTAGGGCTAGACAGTTTGCTCAACCTGGATCTCAGTTGAAGTTGAAGCATAAGATGGAGGTTTCTAATTTTTTAGGTACTTTGAATCCTGATGACCTAATTGATTGGATTTGTGAATTGGAAGACTACTTTGAGCTTGAGGATATTGAGGATCCACTTAGAGTGAGGTTGGCCCAAACTAAGTTGAAGGGACATGCTACTCTTTGGTAGTGTTGGTAAACAGATTTGTTCTTTTTATCTTTCATGAAATTATGACTCTTAATGCCCAAATTATGAACAATATCTATTAACAACAGTTGAAAAGCCATTTTATGGTTATCGACTTTTCTCTGAATTGGTAGGTACAGCTCCCTATATGAATGATATTCAAAGAATTCTATTTATTCCTCCTATCTAATTTGGGGTATGTTCTTGACCCAAGAACAATAGAGGTATAACCAAGTTAGATGTAGACAAGACCTAACTCAGGCGAGTTTGAGTTCTAAGCATCTAATTATTTTTGTGTATTCACAATCTTATGAATTCACAAAACCTTCAAATATCTAACTACAAAAATTTAAAGCTAAACTACTACTATTAATTAATTATACTAAAGTTTCCTCTTTGAATGAACAATAAAAATGTGTATTACATTCACTCATTGTATTATGAACAGGGGAAGTAAAACTCTATTTATTCCTTGTTCCAATTCCAAAACATCTAATGAAAACACTAACTTCAACAATTCTATGGAATAGAAAATAATTGATATTGAGTACTCTCAATTGTCTCTGCCACAAAAAGCATCTCACACCAAAAATTTTCGGACCTTTGATTCACCATTAAATTTCATACATATAGGATTTGAGAGATGACCGTTACAATAGAATATCAATCGGTTCATCTTCTCAAATGACAAATGGCAAGATGCTAGTTTGTTGGATTTTAAAATTTACACAAATTTGTAACATTTACATCAAAAAATAGAAAAGGAGTATTGAATAAGTCATTTAGACTTCTTTCCCTTTTCAGTTTTTTCCCTATATGTTCTGGAAGCCACTATAATTGGGATCATCTCCTCATGACTAGGCACATGTACATTGGTGAATCTTAAGAGCCACTTTGAATGCTCTCAAGCCAACTCCTTTACTGTACCCAGCTAACTTGTCAACTCTCTAGCTACCACATGTACACATCCACCAAGTGTTTGTAACTCTACCACTCTGTTTTGACTGCTTGAAGCCATCCTAGATAGATTATTCAAATATGTGGAGAAGTTATTCTTCATTGCCTCTATCCCAATGAGAGCCTTTCTTTGTCCACTACTTTGTGGATCTATGTTTAACCCTTGCATGAGCTCAAATGCTCTATCTTGGATCTTCTTCACCTTTTCCTTCATTTCTTTGAGTCCTTTCTCTGCCTCTTGAATCATTTCCTATTTGAATTGCATGTTCTAAAGCCATTTGAATAGAGGCTCAGTCCCCTTCTTCAAAATATTCACTTGGATTGCTTCTTTTGCCTTTATTTGAATGACCATGTTTAGGAGAGAAACACATACATCGCTCCTTTCCTTTTCTGTAGCCAAAGTGTTGTTATTAGAAGTAATATTATCTTTCTCAATTTCTAACTAAAGGATAACATTTCCAATCTGATCAATCAGAATAGATCCATCTGTACTGAGCTTCTCAATCCATTCTTTTTCAATCTAGCCAAAATGTCTATCCTTTTGGAGTTGTAAGATGAAGGCTTGCACTTCTTCTACAATAGGGTTCTCAGTAGCAAGCACACTAGTAATGGTTTCCAATGGAACGACTAGTTTCTTGATGAATCTTTTCAATTCCTCAATCTCTGCTTTCATTCTGATTTTTGACAGTTTCAGGTCCTCTAGTTGTTCCTCTATCACCTCATTACTTGATCTCCATAGGCCCACTTTTGTATCATGCCTAGCTTCCTTGAGATCAATTGAATGCAGAGTGAAGTCTTCTGCAATCATATCTTCAATTCACCCAACCTTGTTTGGTTTCACTACCTCCATAGTTATGTGTCCTATTTCTAGATCTTGTCCCAAAATTGATAAGGTCTTCTGCTTTTTAGCTTTCACCATGACAGATTCTGAGAGAACCGCTTGGGATACAACATCTTTTGAAGGAATACCTTCATATTTCCTTTTTCTCTTCTTTTCCAAGGTATCCTCAAGCCAAGATTATGTACTAATCACTTTGGAGGCTATTCCAAGTGACTCAATGCTGAACATCTTCTTCTTCACTAGAGTCATTGTTGTTGTAGTTGCAGAAAAGGGGTCTTTAGATTCTAAGAAAGAAGCTGAGATGAACCTGGAGCTTTCTCTTCTTCTTGGGCTTTCTTTGCAACTTCATCAAAATCAGTAGATTTGCTACTACTACTTTTATCATCTTTGATCTCTACTATTTGAATAGGAGAACTAGTGGGCTTTAGAAGAGGAGCACTTGCAGATGGCATAGGGTTGTGATGAGGGGATGAGACAGGGGCGACGTGAGGAGATGGAGTTGGAGAAGCTTGAGGAGATGGGGGTAAAGTGACGTGTGGAGGTGAGACTAAAGCAGGGGATCCATCTTTCTACTCTTTCATTCCCTTCTCAGCTCCAAGTTGGGCTCCAATGACTGGTAGCGATCCACCTTGATAGGTTGGGGCTATCGAAACATGCTTCTCTAGGGGCTAGTCACCTCCTCCCATAGATTGGGTTGGTCTTTGAGCTGCTGTGGCTGTAGCACTGGGAGTGGAACTTTGAGATGAAGTAGGAGTAGCTATAGCTGGTGAAGCTTGAGTAGCTTTACTCTTGCTTTGGCCTTTCTTAGCTATCCATTCAACCCACTTCCCAGTTCTTTTGATAATTCTTGCCATCATGACATTGAAATTTTCTTCTATGTCAACATATGGTTCAGAGCTAATGGGAGTATTCCTCAATTTTGTCAAATATGTATTACTGTACATATTTTGACCGTCATCCTCCAACCCTTCCACATCTAAATTTATCCCATATGTCTTTATTTGATCAATTGTAAATCTAGCAAAGGCACGATCTCGGCTCTCTAGCTCATCTTTACAATTTGCCCAATAATCTTCCATGGTTGTTACATGTTTGATCACGCTTCCAATATGGAGCACATCCCTAGCATATGCATTAGGATCAAATAGGAGCCTTATTGCTTCATACTCTTCCAATTTGTATTTACTCTCAAATGCTTTGAGTATATTCTTTGCATCTGATCTGGTTTTACAACTGTATGCTCCAACTTTTATAGGGAATTCATACCCTTTCTTCTTCAGGCTGGCACTCAACATGTTCACTTGCATTGCTTGCCTCACGATCTCCACGAGCATGATCATATCATCTGGATACCTTGGCAGCTTTAGTGGGAATCTGTCAAACGCTACAAGATGCAAATAAGAAAATGATGAGAACTGGATTAAGTAATTTTCAAATTGGCTGATGATCACCATCACTTCTAGACTGAATCTCCATTTCAAGTGCCCCTATAGTTCCCTACAAATCCTCATGGTGAATGCATCATTTACCCGAATGTATTCTGCATAACTATTCTGTAATTCCAAGCATGGATAAAACTCATAACTTTTTACATTATCAGCAAAATTTTCAATCCTAGGGATTCCCAACCACAATTTAAGAGAAGCCAACATGTATATCAAGAATGAGGACATATAAAAAGAATTATAAAACTTAGCTGTACTGAGAGCCCTAGAAAGTTGTTCGTTGACCTCATGTGCCCATTCAATATATTGTGTGTCTGAGCAAATAAATTGCACCAAAAAGAAGTACTGCTCTACAAAATTAAAAGCTTCTACCTCACCTTTGAGTCAATGCAATAGAACCAAAATATCAACAATTTTTGGTTTGAGGTCTGTGCTGAAGAGAGTTTTAGGGACTTTACTCTTGGCCCCCCTTGGCTTCTGAAACCAAGATTGCATGATCTCCTTCCTCCAAACCATCTTTTTCAATGAGTACTCGGACATGGCTCCACTCATCATCAAATCAAAGAACTCCTCTCGTTCTAGAATTTGCAAGCAATTCATCATTTATTGTCAATTGATTGAAATCAAAACTGTCTGATCAGGCAATAGAATCTGCCTTATATTCGGGTTGTAATGATTGATGCATTCTAAAATCAACTCTAGGGCTTGTACTGCTACAGGGAACCCAGTTGCTTCTACTAATCCACTTCCCCAAAGTTTCTCTGTTATGGGGTGGATTGGTTCTTCTCTCAATCTTCTTTGAAAATCATGCATATCATAGAAATGAAGTGAAGTATCTATGAAAGTTGACCATTCTAACCTGATTCCACCCAATCCATTGAACCTTGTGAATCTTGTTGCCATTTTATTTGATGTATTATACCAAAAACTCAAATAGTTACAGCTGACACAAGATGCAAATTCTGTATTTTGGAAAATACTTGAAAACACTATCTAATGCAACAGTATAATAGTAAGACGGTAGTTTGAAAGTCTATTACTTCACTCTTTATAGAATAAACCCAGATTTTCTCGTCGAATTTCATAAATTGTGCCATACAAGAGGAATTAAGAGTAAATCCGTTGGATTGGTAAATATAAAGGTTATAATGGATTTATCTTTGTCTTTTCATTGTTTCTGTTGGCTTCAATGGTAACTTTCATTAATTACTGGTTTACTTTCCGTTTCACCTATCTTTCGAAAAAACAAGAACAGAGTACTTCCTAGGGAAAAATTTGCTTACCTCAATTCACTTATTTGCTTCTATTTACTTGTCCAAAACAATCTACAATCAATTCACGTGCTTACCATACTCACAGGAATGATTTTTCCTCAAATGCAGAAAACAACCCACAAGGGTAGAAAACCCACAGTGGAGAAGCAGATTTCCGATTTTCCCCTTTAACTTTAGTTTTTACCTTTCAATCTAAAGCACTTTAATAAAACTTTCAAGGAATATAAAAGAGGCTTCGTGGGTGAAAAATGGGGTCCACTTAGTAACTCTATTTTTCCATTTGGAAATTTCAACTCTTGGTTTGAAATCCGCCAGAGGAGAAGCCACTTCTGAATTTTCCACCAATGCTTATCCCGCTCATCTTAATAAGCTCTGAGTAATTTTTTCTATGCAAACTTGATGATATTTGAATGATCTAACCATTAGGTGACTTACATACCCTTTTTTTAGTCTACCAGTAGCAACTATGGATCTCTGTAGAGTTTTACCTTGTAGGTGCGAAAACCCGCAATGGAGAAGGAGAAACCTATTTTTCTGCCACTACTCATTGCTTCACTCCCTCCGTGTTATCCTCTTTATTTTAAGCCTCCAAAAAACAAAAAATTGACTTCAAAAGTGAGGGGTGGAGCCCATTGGATTTCTCAATTCCTTTACATAGGCCTTTTTGGAAAACTAATTACTGACTTCGAAGTCCGCCATGGAGAAACTCTTTTCTGGTTTTTCGCCGATGCTTATCTCGATTGTTTTCCAAGCTTTCAAATGGTTCTCGCCATGAGATAATGATATCACTTGAACGATCTTTTCTTATCATGATCCACTTTACTTGAAGGAGGCTTACAAATAACTTTTGCCAGTCTTTGTAGAAATTTTCCTTTGGGGTGCAAAAAACCGCCAAGGAAAAGCCGAAACTTGATTTTTTGCCGATTCAATTTTCTCTAATTTCAGATCAAATGAGCTGCATGGAAATCAAAAGATGTAGCACAAATTGATAACCTTAATCGAGAATGTCTCTAAACTACCCCTAAGACTCATGACAACCAAGAAATATCCACCCGGGCTAATTGTGATATGGGAGAAAGGAAAAGATGAAAACTTGATGGAGAAACTTAGCGCCCTAAGAAGAAAGACCTAGTGACCCGACTTGACAAAACGTGACATTAGTTTACTCTCCATTTTTGCAAAAATTTGTATATGGTGGAAAAGTGGGGCAACAGGTAGAAGGAACTATAAAGAGATAGAAAAGAGGAACGTGAAATGAAGATCAGTAGGTAGAGATTAATGGTGACTAAGTTGAATGTTAAGTTCATTCCTACTGATTATGAACTTGAGTTGTTTAAGAGGCTACAAAATCAAAAGTAGAAGGATATCACTATGAAGGATTATACCAAGGAGTTCTACAAGTTGACTATTTAGTTTGGGCATAAAGAATTATCAAAGGAAAAGGTAGCTTGGTACATCAATGGTTTAAAATTTGATATTCAAGATGAGATTGGTATGTTGAATATTCCTTCAGTTCAAGATGCTTATCAATATGCTTTGAGAATGAAAGAGAAATTGAACAAGAAACATCAAGAAAGCCTTGAAGAAAGGAGAAGTTGGATAGCTTAGCACAAGTGAAACTGAGTACAGAGGGTGAACCAAAACCCCTTGATCAGAAAAGGAGGATAGGTGGAGGTGTCTTCAAAGGTAATTATTTCAGATGTGGAAAAGAAGGGCATAGATCTTTTGAATTTATGTTTGGTAGGATAGCTATTGTTGTGAATGAGGTTGAACTCTAGGACAATTAGCCTAAACAAGGAGAGAGTTTGTTGGCTAGGTGAGTACTAGTTGGTGAAAGGAAATTGGATTCTTATTAGAGGACTAGTTTGTTTAGAACTCATTGTAAGTATGGCAACAAAATCTACAAGGTGATTGTGGATGGTGGTAATACTGATAACCTTGTTGGTAAAGAGATGGTTTGAAGAGAGTGAGACATCCTTATCCTTATAGGATTGGCTGGTTGCAAGGTGAGCATGCTTTAGAAGTAAGGGGAAAATCCTTGTTGATTTCCAAATTGGGCAGTATAAGGATCAAGTGTTATGCAATATTGTGGATATGAATAGTTGTCATGTGTTACTTGGTAGAAATTGGTAGTATGATTGCAAGACTATGCATGATTGTGTCAGGAATGTGTTTACTATTGAGAAAGATGGTGGGAAGTTTTCCTTGATTCATTTGTAGAATGAGGAGCTTGGTAGGAGGAACCCAAGTGTTGGCAGGCAAGTTAAGTTGTAAAATTTTGAGAAGCTTGGAGATTAAAATGGAAAGTAGACCTATGGGATGCATGTGGTTGATATGAAGAAGAAGAAGAAGAACAAGGGAAAGAGTGTGCAAGTTGAAGACTTGGAGGACATGTATGTGAAGAACTAGTTTGGGATTTATGTGTTGAATCCTAGAAGATGTTCTTCTAGTTTCTAGAACATCTTCTTGAACCTGGGGTGTCTAATGTAGGAACATCCTAGGTTTTCATGTTATCCTACTTATTTATGTTCATTCTGGAAGTTGGTGATAAGTTTTAGTCATTACCAAGTTGTTGCAATTGTTGAGTGCCAATAATTCTGTAATTTAAGCCGAGTTCAGGTTATCCCATGTCATGTTAACACTCGAGTTCACGTGTTATCCCATCTCATCAGTACAGTGTGTGCTAAGTTCCATAATGTGTGCCAAGTTTTTCTTTATGTGTCAAGTGACTCTTCATGTGCCGAGTGACTCTTCATGTGTTGATTTTTCCTATTGATGCCAAGTATCAACATTTTGGACATGATTTATACATTTTTTGTGCCAGCCAAGTTGTGAGATTTATTTTGATTGCATCATTTATGATGAGATCTTGCCTTGGGATACGTATTGACCATTTTTGGGTCAACCTTCCTATTTTGTAATGTTCTAGAATGTTCTTTAAGCCATTTTGGCAAGTATAAATAGGGATCTTGTGGAGTCTTTTGGTCATTCAATTTTGGAAGGAAGTAGAAATGAAAATTTTGAAGAGCTAGGGCTATGGCTTAAGAACCAAAGGATCTCTTAGTGGACCTAAGGGTACAAGTGTGGACTAGCTAGAATTGGGTTTGTAAGATGGATCTTGTAGAACTAATTGTTTTGTAATTGTTGTTTGTATTTGGAACTAACCCAAAAGGCTTCACAGTAAGACATATTGCATGTAAACAATTATATTTTATAAATAAAGAGTAGTGATTTGGTATTAGATCTTGAGTTGTTACATTATTTCTTCTTGTTGTTGATTTTTTGCTATGTGTTTATTTGTTGGGGGCTAGGACATCTCATTTGGGGATTCTCCTACCTTGGACTGCATCAAAATTAGAAAGAAGCATGTACATGGAGAATGATGGAGGGTGAGATGAGAGTTTTTGTGACCACCTTTTGAGTGCAATGTGTAAAAAAGACATGACTTTTAGTAGAAAGAGATTAGACTGAGATAATAAACAAACCTTGTAGAGAATCACATTGTTATCACTGATGGGATCCATGAATAGAGCATCCAAAGGATTTCTATTGCCTAATACATAAGTATTTAGACCTGCACAACCATAACCATAAAAGAAAATCAATTTCCCCTATTATTGATGTCTTTTCCAATTGAATATTGAAATTAAAGGGCAAGCTAATGAATAGAGGATGCACCAACCTAGAATTACTATAGACCTATCCATTCTAAAGGTCACAAACCAGTTGCCCATTCACACCAAATTTGGAGAGCCCTTGGTCAAATTATTGCTACACATAATGGAAGGTCATTTATGATGTTAAAGATTACTCTTGCACCTTCTACAGTTGATCAATCTCTCTATTTTATTGGGATAAGATCAAAATGGGTAGCACAATGGCAAGTTAAAAGTCAAAGAGGTCACTATTCTTTTGCAAGAAAGAATATTTGTGTAACAAGTGACCTAGGAATTTTATCCCACATTGGTTGGATGCTTTGACATTCAGTTTTTTTATATGTGAGCACAAATATAGTAAGTGTTATAAAAGACAAGATCTTTTGGGACATAAGGGTCACATGGTGGGGCTTGTTGATCTAGCATGTGAATGACATAATTTTAAGTGTACAAACTAAGAAAGAATTTGATGTGGCATGCACTTTGCATAGTCATTAGTTTAGGAAGCTAAAAATATGGAGTTATGACGCTATGCTCAAGGGTATAGTTCAGAGGTCAATTGAATCAAGTTTAAAAGTTACGCAAAGCCTATGGTTAGGAACGTCTCAAAATGGAGCTATGAACTTACTTGGGTGTGAGATTGGGATGCCAAATTTTCAAAGTTATGAATTTATGCTCAAGATTGTGTGGGTCCCACTAAGTGCTAAGGTTGACAGGAATAGCCAATTAGCATTCGACATGTGACAGTGACTTGATGCCTAGGTGGCCTCAAGTTCAATTGGAGAGATAAGGTGAGATAAGAATTTCTAAGATAATAAAATCAAATATTGAAATGTCTCTCCAATCTGAGTGTCATTCTAGAAATTGAAATTTTTAGATAAAATTAATTTTATAATGCAAAGTTCAGACTATGAAAAAGGTTTAATATTTTTGACATTTAAAATAGTTTATTCATGGCCATATGCGAGAATTTTCAAACACACACCAAGGAGATCATTTTTGTCCAAAATATAGAGTATTATATACCATTGGAAAGGGGAGAAGCTCAAGTTTTCAAATTTGTAGTCAAACTATGTGCAAGTCATCAATGGTGAAAGATATGGGAAAATTTATAAAATTGGGGACTTTCTTAGTAGAACAAGTATTTTTCATGATGGAGCATCCAATTTAGTTTAAAAGAAAATAGAGAATTTTGTTGGCTTCATATTTGGGGGAAATATTCTTAGGAGTGTTATTTTTCCTTTAAAATAATTTGGCATGTGTTTTGGCATGAGTCTTACCTACAGTTTTGTGTTCTTGTAGAGAAAATGTATGTTCCATTATTTTTAAGACATTCTTGAGCATACGTTAGAAGCAAAATAATGAGATCTAATTTTTAGTTGAGGGAAGAGAGAAGAGAGGAGTCCTAAAACAATAGGTAGAAGTTCTTCAAGTGGAAAAATGATAGCATCGTAGTAGATCTCGAATTACATTCACTCTATTTATTCTCTTTTCTTCTCATTCTTTAGGGTTGATGGTTGGTTGTTTTCCAGACTATTGAGAAAAGATCTAGCTATGATCCCACCATTTATCCTCAGTATATTTCTTTGTATATGAACAATATTAGTGGAGTTTTAGAAATAGTTCTATTATATTTAGTTGTTTCATGAATTATTTCATACATCCTCATTTATTTGTTTCAAAGAAATGAACAAAATACAACAAAGGAGTCTATCTTCAAGCTGATTCTTGTCTTCTATTTATGTTGTTTGTAATATTTTGTGGTTTGTGAACAATGAGCACAAACCTAGTGGTACCTCCTTAAAGTTGTATCTCTTAATGTGTTTTTTTGTTGATTCAAGGAATCAAGTAGATGCTTGACATATTTGATAGGGTTGTAGATTTGATAAAGGGATTGGTCGAGTATGAGATTTAGTTTTGATGCAAATGTCTAATTCAAAGTGATAGGATAGATCTGGAGTCTTAATATATGAGATATATCATTAATATCTAAGGATGTATGTTTATGGTTTATGGAATAGCCCAATAGATAATGCATTGATTAGCTATAGGATCTATAGGTTTTGTTTCTCATATCTTGGTTATGCTGAAATCAACTTATTAATCAATGTCTTTTCCCTTTCATGTTGTAGGAGCTAAGAAGATTTGCCCTTTTCATGATGTGGAGCCTAAGTAGACTCAGAGGTTTAGTCAACTTGATTTTCCTCCAAATTATTTCTAGGAGGGTTTGGGAGAAGTGCCCCCAAGACAAGGTCAAGGGGCAAGACCCTAAAGCCAAAAAAGCCCTTATATTGTAAAAGGCATTGACTACTATTTATCTATTATTTTAGCCCTAATTTTTGTAACCGAAAAAAGCATGTATAAAAAGGATTAGGGTTAGGGATTTCATCATGAATGGTAATATTGTATCTTCTTGTAGTGGTATTGAGTTGGAAGGAACTACAAATTGTAATTAGGTTGTAATCATCGGATAATAATAATATTGGACTTGTCGTTGGTGGACATAGCCCAGGGATTAGGTGAACCACATTAAATATTGGTGTCTTGTGTTCTCTTTTATGTGATCTATTATTTTCTAGTATTGGTTATATTTGCATGTAACTATTATTTCTATTTGAGGCTAATCCTAACATCCCTCCCTTATCTTATTAAGTTAATAGGTCATGTTATTGGCTATTTCATGTCTTTTTTATTTGCTTAAGCATGGAATATTAGGGGTTTTCATTTTCTATGTATAGATATAGATTTATGGTTTTGACAACCAATCACATAATTGAATCTATAGGTTCACCCACCTAGGTCTTACAGAGCCTAAAGAAGGAGTATATATAGCCTTATAGTTGGCCTCGATGTCTAAATAGGTATGTTGAATGTGAGAATTATCTACCCCTATATGTATTTTTTCCTATCATTAGGTTATTGAAAAGTTGTTAAATCAATAGCCAACAAGATCAACACAAACCAATTTATAAATTACATTTTCATATGAGTCCACTTCTAAAGACCATAACTAGAAAACCTTTGACTTGATATGTTATTATAGCCCTATTTTGGAGTCCTCATATAGCTATCTACAACTTATAATTTCACAAGTGTCCATTAGATAAGGTTTGCCTTGTTTCAGAGTCATTTAGGCCTTCATCATTGGACCTCAAGTTTGGATAGCCAAAATTCATACCAAAAATAAGCAATAACTATTGATAATATGGATAAGTAGGATGAGTAAGAGTTTTCATTTATGGAAACATATAATTCTTGAATGGAGGGTTGAATGAACAATTGAAGATTCTACGGTTAGAGACAGTTAGACAATAACATTAGTATAAAGATAGTTTTTGATATTGTGAAGTCAATAGAGACATATGGAATGTGAAAAATTAGGTATGAACAATATAGATAGTCATAATGATGTGGTCTAGAGCATAGATCAATATGGGCAATATGGAACAAGTTTCAAGTTAATTAATAGTAAGGGCAATAAGCAGAGTACAACATAGTATGAGAAAAAAGACTTAATTACGAGTTGAGGAATTATTTTAGGAAAAAATAATTGCTTAACTAATTAGAGATGAAATCCTAGATATTAACCCTAAGTTAGCATAAGCTATTTTTTTATTCAGCCAAACTTCTGAATGTGCCTAAGCCAATTGGAAAGAGTTTTATAAAAAGGAAAATTATAAGTAAAAAAATATTACTTGTGAAGTAGTGTGAAAGTATTTGAATTATGTGATGAGATCAAAAAATATGTCTATGATATGTGAACTTATGTGAAGGACATGTGATGCAAATTTTGATAAAAGATTAGAGATATGTGAAGTACAATAGTCAATAGTAAAGAGGTTTTTGCATCTATCTCTTTTGTTTAAAGGCAACATATTATATAATTACATGTTTGGGCAGTGGGCTCTTCTTGCATACATTTGTAATTTTATTACCAACTCCTAACAAGGTTGAGGATTTTAATAGTGCCTAGTCCTCTAACAAAGACCAAGACACTATATGTACTTCATAGACTCCCAATAGGGTCAATATCTTTAATCAAATTCCTTTTTTTAGTGTATCATTTTGTGGGTACCATCCCCACTGAGGCTTTACCTTGGCTAGGGTTTCCGTAGTTAAAAAAATATGGTGTTATGAGTTCTCTTTATGTATGGATTTATTTACAATTCAACATAATTTTTTTACTTTAATATGCATGTTGTAAAGTAATTGAGAATATCTAGTTGTGGGAAAAAAATTGTAGAATATTGATTCACCCCCTCCCCCCTCTTGATATTATCTATTTCAAACAATTTCTATCATAACATAGTTACTCAAAAGAGGCTTGGGATCTTGAGTAAGATCCCTATGGATACAAAAGAGCTGAGAAAGAATCTTGAAGAATCCCCTGAACAAATTGATCTTCTTATAGAAGAAAGAGACAACCTGAAAGAGAGATATGAAGATGCAAAAGATTACATTGGTAAACTTGAAGATAAGATCAATCATCTCAAATCTAGAAAGGAACCTAGAGAGTACACTAGTGATACTGATGAGGTAGAAACCCTTAAGAAAAAAAATGACATCTTGAAATATGAGTTGAAGATTTTTGAACTTAAAGTTGGGCTTAAAGAGAGATGATAGAAATATTGATCCAAATATAAAGTCTAAGAATGTAGATCTATGATCACATCTAACAAAAGTGAAATCTCAATTGGATTCTATCAAAATAGAGCATGCAAAACTAGAAAATATAATACTATTGTGAAAGGAGTGTTGAACCAGGCTAAGTAACAAATATAAAATTTATATCCCAGTAGTGAGAAAATTTATGAACATCTATTCTATCAGAGATCTTATTATAAGACATATATTGGATATCTTTTTGGAGTGAAATCTTCAAAGAAAGCTAAAGGTAGAAAAGAACTTGATCCAGTAGTTGAAACCCTTAAACCTAAGAAGAATTATTAGAATAGGATTGAACCATGTAATTCTATAGAAGTAGTCAAAGAAGTTGAAAAAGTAAGTCAACCTAAAAAATTTGATGAGGCCAAAAAAATAGAACAAGTTGAACCACATAAAGAAGTAAGACATGAATTCAGAGGTAGATGTTTCATATGTAATGAAGTTGGTATATGAAGAGAGATTGCATAGGTAAGTATTTCAAACCCATTATGAATTTCTATTGTTATAATTGTCATGGTTTTGGACATGAAGCAATAGATTTTAGAAAACCTAAGTTTGATTGTAATAATGCCAATAGTAGAATGTTTAGGGATACTAGCCCTACAAGTAATGAAAGAAGGAGATCCTCAAGAAAATCAAATGATGGTGAAGAAGCTAATAGAGTAAGAATAAATATTGTGTGTTATAAGTATAACAACATTAGACACATTTCAAGGAACTATAGAGAACCAATCATTAGAATGGAGCTAATCACAAAAGGAGCACACCTGTATGTCAATTATGCAATAAATTTTGACACGTAGCAAGATTTTGTAGAATGGATATGAGGAACATCAACATGAATCCTATGTATAGAAAAAAACAACAATAAAAATGGTAGATGGAATGAAAATAGCCATAATAGTTAGGAAGAAACACTCAAAGAGCATGTTGATGAATTCAAGGAAGTATTTGTGAAGAAAAATGATCCATCATGTTCACATGTGGTATTAGAAGAATAGTATTTTGGTCCACCTAATGAGAGATTGAAATAAAACTTTTTATGTGATTCATATTATTTGAATTAGACACTTTTTCTATCAAAGATAGGGTATTAGAATGATAGAAAAAAAGTTAGAGATTCAATTAGAAGTTATGAAGTTAATGGAAGGTTTAGAAAATTGAAAGGAAGCTCTAGTTAAGATTACAAATCATTTGGAAATTGTATGAGGCTATAAGAGTGAACACAAGTTTACAAGATAACACATGACATATTTTATGAATTAAGAAGAAATTGAGAGAAATTTGATAGTGACGTGAAACTAAATCTGAAGTATTCATAGTGCAGAGTAAAATAACCCCTAGTTGCACAAATTTCAAGTATTTTACGAAGTTTCTCAACTATATTTTTAAAATTATTGAATTAGTTAAGATGGAAACCCCTATTGTATGTGATGTGAATGATAAGCCAAATTATAAGTTTAAGAAACACCTGGTTGTGTCAATGGAAGATGATCCTTTTAGAGCATTTCCACAAGTTCTGCCTAATATTACATGTGGAAGATGTTAACGCATATATTCACTACAAGTTGACTCCATTGGTGATATTGATATTAACAAGGATATAGATGTTGTGTGTAACACTGATTTATTATTGAAACAAGGTTTTCAACACTTGTAAGAGCTGAATATTATAAAGTAGATGTTCTAAATAGAGTTTGACAACCATGATTGGAGAAGAATAATTCTAAACAGAGTCCATGAAGGAATATTCTAGGTAGAAGACATCCTTGTCATGATTGATAATGACATGATCCACAAGTTGACTAGTTCAAGTAATGAAGGGACTAATCAATTGAATGAGAAGAAAATGAGGAAATTGGTTGAGACCAATTTGAAGAAAAAATATGACGGAAAAAATATGAGAATTGATCTCACTAAGGATGATGTTGTAAGAATAATTAGCAAGATTATAGGCTACAAGATGAACCATAGTTCAAGGCTTAATATGGTACCTACTAGATTTATCCATGTAGCATACCTTATGACTGTAAAGAAGGAAAATATCAATATGTGTGAAATTGTTAAGCAATAGATGCTTGACAACATTGACAAGTTAAAGAAGAAGAAAAGCACAGTGTTCAAATTTGAATATATAATAACTCACTTATTTTTTGAAGTTATTACAAAATTTCTATGCATGCCAGATCATGAATGAAATGGATAAAAGTTCTCAATGAACTTGATCACTTATCACTACATAATAAAATTAGAGGCAAGAGTTGTTGAAGAAATAACTAGAATGATGATGAGTTTTTGGTCTAAGATGAAGAAGAGATTCAAGATCCCTCAATCACTAGTGGAGAAGTACAAAGATGACATATGTTTCATGGTTAAAACTAATATCAAAAGCTTGGATGTTGTAGAACCAAGAGTTAAGCTCATAGCCCCTACGAGATATGAAATGAGTGCATATCTTATAAAAGCCTATGCAAAGATCATCCTGGAGTTTGATAGTGACAAGAAATTCCCTAGATGGGGAACTTATGAAGAAATGATGAAAGAAGCTCATAGTGAACTATATAGCAAGGAAATTAAGAGAAAGGTAGACAAGATGATAGAAGCTATCTTGAAGGAATTTGGTATAACCAAAGAAGAATTCAATGAGGTTAAAGTGATTGCCTTAGAAATAAAGACAAGTGGACAAATAGAGATATTGATAGCCACATCCCTTGTAGTGAAAAGATCCTCTACAATGTTGGTCTTAGATGATTTTGACATTTGAGTGTCAATACACTTAACCACTTTCTACATTGAAGCCAAGTACACTATGTATGTCGAGCCACAGTATGTGCTGAGTCAAATTTTCAACACATGCTGAGTGACTTCAGGTGCCCAAAAATATATAAGTGTCGAGTGATATATAGGTGCCAAGTCATAGTTAATGTCAAGCAATCCATGATCTTACATGTGTTGAGCAACATAGAATGTAATAGGTGTCGAGAAAACCAGGATAATATATGTACCATGCACCAGTAGTCTAGTATGTGCTGAGTAACACAGAATTAGCATATGAGTTTTTACCTTCACAAACATGGATGTAAACCATTTTTGAAGCTAACATAGAAGGATTTTGAAGGAGAAAAAGGATAAGGATGAATCTTATACATTTCCTATGCAATCAGCATGCAGCCAATCAGAAAAATGGAAAAGGCATACAACCAATGAGGAAAATGCAAGGAATGAGCAAGAACTCAAGATTCAATATGGATTGTAGATCCATGCCTAACCCTAAGTCTTCACAATCTTTAAAAGGAGGTTGAAAACCCCATTGCATAAGTGGAAGAGAGCGGTGTATGGGTTAGTGATTGTAAAATTTAGTGTGAAGAAGGAAAGACTTAGAGGAACAGAGCAATAATTACATATCTAGTTGATCAGAATAGTACAAGGGACATGATTAGATATTAGATCTCAAAGGATCAAGATAAGGAGGAACAAATCAACTGCCTAAAATCAGCAATTGAAGATTGTAAGCAATCAGGTCAAAGATTCCTAATACTTTCTAGCCATTGTATTAGATAAGTGAAAATACTATGTTGATAGGTTAGCTTAATAGCTACTGTGTAGATCCTTTGAAGAGGTGACTAAATCCTTTAATAGGGTAACACTTCATGTACAGTGTTTGTAAATCCTCTAACTAGGTCATTATTGACATAATGTAAAGCCTTTAATAGGGTAGACCATCAAAATTGATCAAACATTTATTGCTGCAATGATTTTTGTGGGTATCATACCCACCCCAATTTTATCTTCTTGTTCCTAGAGGGTTTTTGGGTTATCAAATTTGGTGTTATGTGTTATTTCATGTGTTTACTTTATGTTCATTTATATGTTTACGTGCATGTAGTTTACTTTTAATTTATTTGATTTAAAGGATTAGAAAAGGTTAAAAGATTTTTATATGTGTAATGATCTACAAATTTTTGTAATTTTTAAAGTTTTGAAGGAAATTTTTTGAAAAGTTCTTGGGTGACATTTTGAGACTTAGCCAATTTTCCCATATGTTTCCATCAATGCCAAAGGGGGAGATTGTTGGAAATATTTCTAGGGAGGATGAGTAAGAGTTGGAATTTACTAAAACATGTAGTTATGGAATGGAAGGCAGATGAACAGTTGAAGATTATATGGTTAGAGATAGAAAATTGTCTAAGTGTTAGACAATTTTAATATTAGTACAAAGATAGTTTTTGATATTGCAAAGTCTACAAAGAAATTTGCAACATGCACAATTAGGAATGGATAGTATAGATAGTCATGATGAAGTGGTCTAGAGTGTAGATCAATACAATAGTACAAAACAAGTTACAAGTTAATTATGAGTAAAGTTAGTAAGGAAAATGGAATAGAGTGTGACAGAAAAGAGTTAATTATAGGTGGAGGAATTATTTTGGACACAAAATAGTTTCTAAGATAATTAGGAACAACATCCTAGATGTTAACCCTAAGTTAGCATAAGCTACTTTAGCATTTAGCCAAATGTGTGAATGCATCTAAGCTGACTAGATAGAGTTTTGTAAAAAGGAAAAGTATAAGTAAGAACTTGTGAAGTAGTGTGAAAGTATGTGAACTATGTGATGAGATTGCAAACTATGTATATGTTATGCTAAATTATGTGAAGGTTATCTAAAGTAAATTCTAATAAAAGATTAGAGATATGTGAAGAACAACAGTCAATAGTAAAGAGATTTTTACATCTATCTCTTTTGTATAAAGGAACTATATTGTATAATTTCATCTTTGGGTAGTGGGCTCTTCTTGCATATATTTATAATTATATTACCAATTCCTAACAAGTTTGAAGCAACTCCTAATAGGGTTGAGGCTTTTAATAGGGTCTAGTCCTCTAAAAAGAACCAAGACACTATATGTACTTTATAGACTCCTAATAGATTCAATATCCTTAACTAGATTCTTTTGTTTAGTGGATCATTTTGTGGATACCATCCCCACCAGGGTTTTCCCTTATTCATTTTTTCCTTAGTTAACAAATTATAGTGCTATAGTTGCTCTATTGCAAGTACACCTTTGCATTTTGATGTAATTCACATTGTTAGACTTCATGCTACTTTGCATTTTTAGGTTGTATTATGAGTCTCAGAGGGTTTTTCTTGATCTTTCTTTTGGACTTTAATCAACTACAATCATGTTTGATCTTCATTTCCTTATCTTCTTTTGTGATCTCAATACCAAATTTCTATCTTGAATAGTTGATTAATTTTGAGGCATTCTCTTTCTTGAAGAAAATTCTCTTTCTTCTTTCCATTTCTTTCCACCTCTTCCAAACTTCTATCTTCCATTTTCTTTCACACCACTTCTTTTCTTCTTATTCAAATTTGGGGCACAATCTTTCATGCTTGATGATCTACCTTCATTTTGCGATCCTTATATTTTTCATTTTACACCAAGAACCTTATATTTAATTTGATTCGATCAAATTTATCAATTTTCTATTTCTCCTCTATTACATTTTGATTTCAATCATGACTAGGTAGTACCTATCAAACCTCAATCCTTGATTTAGCATTATCAATCTTTTTTCTACTTGGTACAACCTTGTCTTTGTCAAGACAAAATTGTTATCAAAATTTGTATTCTTTGTCTTGATGTGTTCCTAAGTTGACTACACATGTGTTGTTTTGTGATCCCAAATCGACCTCACATTTTAACTACATTCTTTGTCTACATGTATTCCTGAAATGATCACACATTAGTCAAAGAGGGAAAAATGTATGCACCGTAAAATGGTCACCTGGACTATGGGACCCCATTTTTCAATTTATCAATTTCTTGAATCAAATGCATTATAATATTTTATTGAATCAATTGAAATCATTTTCCTTGATCAAATTATAATTAATTTAATTATTTCAATATTTCCTAAAGTTTGATCATCTTATTCTAAATCTTATTTAATTAAAAGAAAACTTCTCTTTTAATTAAATTAAATGGCTCCTATTTATTTAAAACACTTTCTCCCTTATAATTAAATAAAATCACCACTTAAATCTCTCTTTACTATTAAATAAATAAATAAATAACTATTTTTCCTCTACACTTGAATGCACATATTTCTAAGTGGGATTCCTTTTTTTCCTCTTTCTACTTTCTTCTCAAACACCTCTCTTTTCTCATTGGTGGAATTTTGCCTCACATGGATCAAACTCTATTATCCCATATTGATTTATAGAAGCCTCCCACCTCCACACTTTCCTTTATAAGGAGCCCTCTCCTTCTCATTTTCATATAGAGAAAGATAGAGAGAAATATATAGAGAAAGATATATATATATATATATATATATATATATATAAAGATTTTGTGGTTATTCTATAGGTTTGGAGAGCAATTTTGGAGGAGTTTGAGCATTAGGGTTTCAGACTTAGGGTTTTCACATTGGAGCTTCATTAAAACTTCTCTCTACTTGTCTTCTTCTTTCATGCATCCATGGCTTCCATCATCAGGTTACATCCTTATATTTTCATATTAGCTTAGAGTCATATTTGTTTTCATAGATTAATACTGCATTGTTATTTCCTTTCATGGATTAGATTTCCTTTCTTGCATTGATTTACATTGTTATCATTTATATTAGCTTGCATATTTATTTGCATGCATATTTGATGATCATGGATACTTGTACATTTTTTCTTCCTCTTTGAATCTCTCATTTTATTGTGTACTTGCATGGGTACAAACTAGGTCAAATTGAGGGCTTTCATTACAAACCCTTGCACCCCATGAATAGAGACATATGGATCACCATTTGAGATCTCATTCTTGAGCAATCTTGGATATGATGATTCATAAAAGTGTGTCAACATTTTACAAGAAACATTTTTGGCACCCACCATGGGGCAAGCTACCTTTACATGCTAGTTTTGGCTCTTTTTGGAGCTAACCCCCTTGCGAAAATTTATTTGGAGATGAAAAACCCTATATCTTAATGATTTGATAATATCTCCCAAATAGCTTGGTGTCTTGGTCTAAATTTTATTTTTCAAGTTGGCAACATATTAGAGAAGCTTCAGTTAAAAACTTTAGGATTTTCCATGGTAATTCATATTTTTTATAAATTTTTCTTTATTATTCAGGAAAATCATTTTCGGGTACAAATTAGAATTTTTTTTGGAAATGTCTATATTTTAGAAAGGGCTCTGAATTGTAAATAGGGTTGTTTCTTTGTGTTTTGAGTTTAAAGATCATATCAGGGCTCAAGAACTTGATTTAAAAAATTGGTCTATTTTGACAAAATGGGCTTGTAGGGCACAAAATAAAATATTTTTCTGAACTTCTAACATTTTTGGAAAGGTTTATATTTTTTAATAGGGGTCGCTTTTCTATATTTATGGTTGTGAGTCCGAATTCATGGCTTATAGGTCCAATCATGTTGACTAGGTCAAAAAGCAAAATTAAAAAAGAGCATTTAGTGATTGACTTGAATTTAATTTTCACATGGTTCAATGCATGATGTGAGTTTTCATTTGGGCTACTTTATAGTTATTATTACTCCTAATAATCATATTTTTAGATCTAGCCCTAGGGTTTTCATAAGACATATCTATATTGTATTGGTTTGCTTGTTGTTTGCTCAGATCACTTGCTTGGTTCGTCAGATCATTGGAGTGAACGTGCGCATTTCTTTGGATCTAAAATATTCTTATACATCTCTATAATATTTGGACTTTGGAATTTAAAGTGAACCTCTCATGTTTTTGGCTTGAGTTTTTTACATGCTTTCATGATTCACATTTCGATTGGTGCTCTAAAATTCAACCTAGATTTGCTTTCTTGCATACATGTTTCACATAGTAATTAGGCCCTATGAACACTATTTGTGGTGATCTTGAGAGAGTGAGATTCATTAGCTTACCTTACATGTGAAACTCTTCTTTATGATAGATCCCCTTGTAGGTAGGGAAGGATTTTTTATTATTTCATTGTCTCATTGGGTTTGTCTTTGACATTTGCTGGTACTTTCTCCTACATAAGATCAAGCTACTACTTACACCATTGAGCTTATTGATAATCAAAATGTGTTTTGCAAATATGATACATTCATTAAGGTTATTCAAAATGGTGTTGTTATTTCCAATGTTGAACCTATTGAAAATCAAGAGAGATTCTATGCTTATGTTATCCAAAGATCCTTGTCAAGATCAAAGTATTCCATCTTCTTGCTCTATCACTTCATGTTTGCTTCCAATTTCTACTCCTCCTAATACATTTGAAGCTCCAAAAAATTATATCAAAGAAGTTCCTCCTATTCAAGATGATCATGATCCTATTGAAAATCCTAATGCCCACTCTAAAGATGTTGATGTCCTTGGTTTTCATGTAGATGTTGTTAAACTTAATGATTATCCTTTCTCATCTTCCACATCCATCCTTAGACTTCCTCCATCAATACCAAGGGCTCCATGTCTTATTTCCATCTTAGGTCCTTATTTCCCTTCATTTTCCCCTTCTAACTCTTCTATAAGTCATCCATTTTGGGTCCTTACATCACTTCATGTCCTATATTTCCTCAAGATCAAAATAGATGCATATCCTTGAATCAACATAGATGCTTACTTATACATGAACATTTTGCTATCTTTTGAGCTAACTTATGATTATTTTTCTTTCATTCCTTTCAGGTTTATCCTTCATATCTATTTTTATCCATTCATTTTAGCCTTTCGCTATCCTTTTCTCACTTGGTCTTCATCTAATAAAAAAGAGTAAAACATGATGCTATGAAGTCTCTTGACATTTCTACTCCTTTGGACTACATCCTTTCCTACTTTTGAATTATGCTTTTGTGACTTATCTTATGTTAGCCTTTCATTGCTTGTCCAAATGTGCTTTACATGACAATATTTCCCTAACTTGGGTACTCTTGAGGAGTTTTCCTATGAGGATTTCTTCTCTTGATTCTTCTTCATTCTATTGTCTTCCATCTCTTCCACTAGCTTGTTATTCCTGCTTGTCCTCCACCTTGCTAGATATTGGGGCTACATAATGTGGTCTTGCTTGGGAGTTTTATGATCGTTCTATCTTGGGGCATCCTTTTTATATATCTATTAATCTTGAAAACATCCAAAAACAAATGATATATTTCAAAACTTCTAAAAATTGGAAAATATCCTGAAAAAATGATGATCATAGAGAAGAAATAGAAATAGGTGCTTTGATGTATCTCCAAAAAAATTATATATTCCAAAAATACAAAAAAACAAAATTCAAAAAACATAATAATAAATAATTTATTTTTATATATGAAAAAGATAAAAATTGCAATAAGATCCAAGTGGTGAAAACCTAGAAACATGCACTACTTGGGGCCTTTTCCCCCCTATTTCTTGTCATGTATCCTCAACCCTTATCCTTTCTCCATCATTCTTTGTCCTTGTTTCCTTGTTTCCTTGTTTCTATGGTGCATGATTATGTTAGCTTTGATCTCTTAGATGCGTTATTCTTTACAACACTTCATAAGTGGTGTTTTTTTCCAACACCACCCCAACTATATTTTTCAATACAACCCCTAATATCGAGTGTTTTTTTAACACTTATTGGTTTGATCTTATCCACTTTTGTAATGTGATCTCACCTACTTGCATCCATTTGATCCTTATCCCTAGAACTCACTATTAGTTAGCACACTTAAATTATTTAACATAGATATTTAATGTTGAGCTATGTCATGATCTTTACATTGTGTGTTGATTGTTATTAAGTTTTGTGGAGTGTCCTTGTTTGAAAAGTATGTCTAGTATGCATAGCTTGAGGACTTAGGGCATGGGGAATGTTTTTATTTGCTTTCTTATTTTGGGTGTGGTCTTAAAACTCTAGAAAATCACCTATTGTCCCTATGAAAAGCTTAGGAGATGTGAGGCATCATCATTGACTATTTTTGTACAATTGTTCTTATGATCATCCTAACATCTGTGCCTTGATTAGAGCATGGTTTTGCTACAGTAAATAGTGCAAGATAAAATTGGATTCATCATGACCTTTATGTTAGAATCTTTC
Organism: Cupressus sempervirens; assembly: GCA_028749045.1. NCBI lineage: Eukaryota > Viridiplantae > Streptophyta > Pinopsida > Cupressales > Cupressaceae > Cupressus > Cupressus sempervirens. Next base: position 779,250,730 of record CM053791.1, read on the forward strand.
CACATTCTAATTTGATATAAATCACATTCATATCTTCATAGTTGTGCTTGTGACTACTGCTGATTATGTGATTTTTTGATATTCGTTAATAATGGCCCAATGATGAAAATAAGTTCCTTCACATTCTCTAATGAATGATGAACACAAAATCCTATGTTATAGTATCTCTATTCCAAGTATAGCTTTGCATTTTCATTTAGTTTTCATTCTTAGACTTCATGTGACTTTGCATTTTTAGGTTGTATTATGAGTTTGAGAGAGTTTTCCTTCATCTTTCTTTTGGACTTTTAATCAATTGTTGTCATGTTTGATCTTCATTTACTTAACTTCTTTCACGATATCTATTCAAATTTTCTATCTTAAATGGTTCATTGATTTTGAGGCATTCTCTTTCTTGAGGAAAATTCTCTTTCTTCTTTCCATTTCTTTCCTCTTCCTCCAAACTTCTATTTTCCATTTTCTTTCACCCCACTTCTTTTCTTGTAATTTGACTTTGGGGCATAATTTGTCATGCTTGATGATTTACCTTGGTTTTGTGATCCTTATTTTTCATCTTACATCAAGAACCTTATCTTTAGTTCAATTTGATCAAATTTATCAAATTGATGTTTCTCCTCTATTTCATTTTGATTTTGATCATGAGGGAGGTAGTACCTATCAAACTTCAATCTTTCATTCAGATTTATTAATATTTGTTCTTCCTGGGATAGCCTTGTCTTTATCAAGACAAGATTGTTATCAAAATTTGTATTCTATGTCCTGATGTGTTCCTATGTTGACCATATATTTTTATAGTTTTGTGATCCCAAATCGACCTCACACTTCAACTACATTATTTGGCTAGGTGTTCCCGAAATAATCACACATTAGTCAAAGAGGGGTAAATATATGCACCCTAAAATGGTCATCTAGACTATGGGTCCCCATTCTTTAATTTATCAATTTCCTAAATCAATGCATTGCAATATTTTATTGAATCAACTCAAATCATTTTCCTTGATCAAATTGCAATTAATTTAATTATTTCAATATTTCCTAAGGTTTGATCATCTTATTTCAAATCTTATTTAATTAAAAGAAAAATTCTCTTTTAATTAAATAAAATCCCTACTTAAACGTTTCTTTACGATAAAAGAAGAAGAAAATAAATCCTTTTTCTCTACACTTGAATGCACATATTTCTAAGTGTGATTCCTTTTTTTTCCTCTTTCCACATTCTTCTCAAACAGTCCTTTTTTCTCATTGGTGGAATTTTGTCTCACATGGATCAAACTCTATTATCTCTATAACATTTGGAATTTAGAATTAAAAGTGAAGCTCTCGTGTATTTTTCTTGAGTGTTTTACATGCTTTCATGATTCACATTTCAATTTGTGCTATAAAACTAGACCTAGATTTGTTTCTTACATAGATGTTTCAAATAGTAATTAGGCCCTATGAACACTATTTGTGGTGATCTTGAGAGAGTGAGCTTCATTCACTTGCCTTACATGTGATGCTCTTCTTGATGATAGATCCCCTTGTGGGTAGGGGAGGATTTTATTTTATTTCATTGTCTCACTTAGTTTTTCTTTGATATTTGCTAGTAATTTCTATCTTGAGATTGTTGGTGATTGTTGTTGGTTTTCCAAACCTTAGTGAAGTGATTTCAAATTAGTGTGTCAATGAATCTATTTGATATGTTTGGGTGAGGTGAAGAGGGTAGAGGACTATTCTCTATTCCCTTCTAGGTACATCAAATACTCGGAACCCTTGAATTTGAACTAAGTCCTTATGTGGTCCAATTTTATGTTTCTTCCTTGATTAAAGAGGGTTAACTATAGCGGACAATCCCTTTGTTGGGTAAACCATGTGGATAGAACCTCAAGTGGTAGTAGCCACTTTTGCTGTGGTAGCAACACCTACTATATAAATATCTTTTTGGAAGAAATCTCCATGGGCATGTTCTTTTTTTGGGCTATTAGATTTCCTCAACATCTCTAATTGATTAAATTCTTGAAATGTGTCAAAATTTTGGTGTGCTAAGATTGGATTTTTCCCACTTGAGATTGCAAGAGTTGTAGAGTTGACCATTACTAACAACCATAGTGCACCACAATTTTACTTTTCTAAGACGATGTGTGTAATTGGAAAATATTTTAAGAACATACATAGTAGTGGTTCTAGGGATTAGATTCATACTAAGACACTATTCTTATTTATGCACAAGGTTTCTTTGTCCCTTTCCCATTACTTGTAGACATTTTCTTGAACTCACTAAGTGTTTTCTTGTAAGCTTGATTTATGATAAAAAATTATTGATGCATCTAGTTTTTCAATTAAAATGAACAAGAAAATTGAGTTCTTGAGTTGAAGCCTTTCTCAATTTTTTTTTTTGTCATTTCTAGTCCACCTTGGTTGATCCGGGTCATATTAGGTCACTTACCCCACTATTGGAAGCTTGTTAGCACCTTGGATTATTATGTGTTTACCTCTTGAATTAGTAATCTTTGATTTTATGAGTGACCTTGGTTGGAGTCAGTGAGTTAGAAACTGACCTTGTTGACAAGATAAACCTTTTGATTCTTTGATAACATGCTTGGAGAGTCTTGGTAGTCTCTTGTCCATTCACTTCCATTAAAATTCAATTTCAATTAACTATAATTTTGGTAAATTATCCTCCTAATCCATATGTTTTAAGGTATTCACCCAAAGTAGTGGGCACCTTTGTGGTAGTGTTCCTTTATGTCTATTATGAAAATTATATCTTATCATCTCTCTTTTGGATGAGTGAGTGCTTTTTCTATCCTAGTTTGGTACCAACATTTCTAAGGGTCATCCTATCACCTAGTACCTTTTCTTTCATGCCAGTTACAAAAAGATATCAAGTAGATCAAGGAAAGAGACCTAAAATAGTCTTAGTTCAAACTTACCAAAGACATAAGGGAAAAGAACCCCTATTTGATTAATCACCTAGGAACAACTTAGAAGTTTGGTTTTATCCCAAGAATAACCTTAGTGAGTTGAGTAAACCCTTAGCACCTTCTCACTCAGATATGGATATGAGTTACACAATGACTTGATGAGAGAGGGAATAAATGGATGAATTCCTTGATGACATCTATGAAAAACATCGAGATACCATTTTGTTTGGTAGTTCCTCTCATGAAAATTGACTAGTCTCACCCCTTATCTCAACTAGATATTTAGATGCACACCAAAGGGTTAAAAGAGATAAGAGGAAAGAATATCAAGAACAATAATCACAAGAAGAAAACCTATATTATGAACCTCATGGTACTTGTGTGAATGAAGCATACATCAATAACTCGTTTAGAAATTCAAGACCAAGTTCATTGCTCAAGACACCTTCAAGATACATGAGTGAAAGACTTAAGAGAATAAAACATGAAAAGAAGCCTTCCTATATGAACAAGCTACAAAGGAAGAGAAATTTAGACTCTTAGAGTTGGAGAGGCAAGCCTTGTTGGAGATAAAAGAGACAAATGATCCTACTTACCTTCATCTCACTAAGTGCATAATGGGAATGCAATCTGAAATTTAAAAATTTATTAGAGGAGAATATTACATCATTGAATGAATCATCTTCTTTAATGACTACATCTTCTACTCCAAGACATCAGTTGTCTTCATCTTCTAGATCCAAAGACCTCTTGAGAGAGAAAGTGAGTAATAACTCCCTTAAGCGTATGCAAATATTTCATGATGGACCTATCTTTGACCAAGATTAGAATGACTAAAATGGTCCTAGACATACTTTTGAGAGAACTTTTAGTCATTTGGGATTGTCATATGACATGGTTCTTGAGACATTAGTTGCAAACAAGATAATTAATTTACCATACAAATCTAGACCTTATGAACCTGAGGTAAAACCTCCATGGTGGAGAGATGATCACTATTTCAGTTACCATAGAAATAAAGGTCATAAAACTAAAGATTGTATTATGTTGAAATTTATAGTTCAAAATCTTATTGATTATGGAATCATTGATGTTGAAATTACTAATGACTTATGTAATGAATATGCCTCTCTTGAGCAAGATCACGTTGATGAACCTATGTCTAGTGATGGTCTCATGGACACTATTAATCTTATATTGGTTTTGACAAGTGAGTGTCAACAAATTTAAGCCATTTACTCAATTCATGATGAACTAGTAATACATGTTGAGAACAACATGTAAATATTAGACCATATCTAGTTGCAATGAGTGTCAAGTCACTCATGTGCCAAGTCACTCAAGTGTCGAGTAGATAGACCATGCCAAGTGATTTAGGAGCTAAGTAAATAGTGGATGCCAAGTAATACAGGTGTCGAGTCATAGTGTAAGGATCAGTGCATGTTGAGCATTAGAGACTTCATATGCCAAGTGACATAGTTTTGACATATTTGTTTGTAGTAACACAAACAACTATGTAAACTATTATTATATTTTGATATTTTGAAGATAAGGATGAATCTCTATTTGGACTCCCTATGGAATTACATGTAGCCATTCAAAAAATGAGAAGGATTAAGTAGAAAAATGGATGAATCTTAGCCATAGATTCATACCTAACCCTAAGCCACCAAAGTCTTCTTAAGGAGGATGAAGCCCTAAACTCTATATGGAAATGGAGAGATTATGAAATGTTTAAGGAATTGAAGGAGTGAACAAGATAGTTTGCATGCAAAGCATTCAAGGTGACTTAGAAGTGAGTCAATTGTAGAATCAATTAGAGAAGAATAGAGGATAAAGATACAGATACAACATTGAGACATATGATCATGAAGGATCAATAAGACATTATCTAGAGGTGATCTATTATTAGGCAAGTAAGTGTCAACTGCAAGATCTAAATTGAGACATTTTAACAGGTAATTTTAGTTAAATAGTCCTAATAGGCTATATGAAATCTTTTAACAGGGTGCTTACTTAATTGTAAGTTGAAGTCCTCTACCAAGTCACACTTCTAATAGGGTGTTGAAATCCTCTAACAAGGTGAGACCTAAAAATCTTTGTAAGCCTTTAGTAGAGTAGATATTTCACATGATAGATCATGTTTCATGGTTAAAACATTGAAACCTTCATTGGATACACTTTATTACTATAGTAATAAAGATTTGTGGGTGTCATCCCCACCCCAGTTTTACCTTCTCACTTGGAGGGTTTCTCAGTAATCATATTTGGTGTTATGTGTGTGAATGCTTACATAGTTATATGATTTAGATGCATATGCTTTACATGTTATTTTAGCTTACTTGTAAATTCCTATGATGAATGAATGGTGAAAGTTCTATGTGTCCAAGTTTAAACTACTAATTCACACCCCTCCCCCAAGAAGTTTACATTTCCTCTTGTAAGTCCAACAATTGGTATTAGAGCCTTGTTCTCTAAAAGAGAAGCTTTGTAGCTTTGAAGAAAGATCTTGAAATGGAAGTCTACAAGTTGGGAAAGACTATTGAAAATTAAGAGATAAAAATACATCTCATACTACATCAACTAAATGAAGCAAGAGAGGAACTAAAGAAATCTTTTAAGAGAAGGAAAGTGATTGCTATTGTAGGGAATGACACACTATACAAAGAGATAGACACTACCAAGCTATTTGTAGATGGTGACTCTAATGAATTTGATGTAGTAGTTGTAGATCTAATGGAAAAGAATATAGACCAAGCTAAGGAAATCAAAAATCTCAAGATAGAGCAAGAATCACAAGCTTTACTACTATGTGAAGTGGCTAAACAAAAGAAAAAAGCTATGGAAGACAAAGCCATGATTGAAGAAGACAAGAGAATTCTAGCCAATAGATTGGAAGAGAATTAAATAGAGCTAACAAAAATTTTCAACATGCAATTGGATACTCTAATTCAAATGATGAATGCCAACTATGAATTGAATGTCAAGGACATTGAGATAACTACATTGAAGTTGCAGAATGAACAATTGCAAAGTGACCTAAAAAGAGAAAATGAATTTGATAAAAGTTTTAACAAGCCAAATGAAGCCATCAAATACTTTGAGAAATAATTGAGATCCCCTAGATCCAACAATGATGTATTAGGACTAGGATATAAAAGAACTAAAGAAGGAGAATCATACAAAGTTGTAGAAGAAAGGAACATCAAAGGTAAGAACTCCAAACCTACTTGTCATAATTGTGGTAAGAAAGGACATGATACTAATGTGTGTAGGAGAAAGACTATAAATTAGAATGTCAAGCCTAAGAGCATGACTCATTTTCATAAATTCAACAAGCAAGGTCATCAGGCACATGAATACAAAATCAAGACTATGCATACACAAAGATTTGAAGGATATTGCTATGATTGTCAAAAGTATGGACATAGAACTTTTGAATGTAGATCTAAATCCATGTGGTCATCAAACGAGCCAACAAAGGTAAGAAACAATGGAAACTCTTACAATTGGGATTATAATACAAGATATAGTTGTCATTATTGTCAAGAATATGGACATGTTCCTGACAATTGTATTAGGATACACTTCAGTGGCAATTTAAAAAGATGGTTAAGTCAAACTACATGCTTTAACTATTTGAAGACCGGTCACATCAGTAAACATTGTCCCACTAGGTCAAAGGCACCAAGTTGTGAATTTGATAAAGGTAAAGGCAAGGCAGATGTTGAACACATCAAACATGAGATGAACAAGACATGGAGAAAGAAATATGTTTGCAACACATTAAATGGAGAAGGGGTCACTTCACCCTGTGGGTTAGGTGATCACACCTCATCAAAATAGGCAAACAAGAGGTATGTCGGACTAATATTTAAAGTTTAAACCATGTATCAATTCCAAACGGAGATAGTACTGAAAAGAATACATTATCATGAATAAAGATGCAAGATGTTATTAAAAATTCAAGATAAATTTTTAATATTTTCATGTTGTTGCCAAGCATAAAATTTTTCCTATATGGGTCCAGTGGAATGCTAGTTGAAATTGAGCTGTCAGACTAGTTAGTGGATGTTGAGCTCATAGTAGCTACTAAGTGATGGAAATATCAATGGATGTTGAGTGAACCCAAATTTGGTTATTGCCAAGTTTACAACTATGTAAGCACTCAACATTAAAGGCAAGGTTTTCAAAGGGCATGTGACCAATTTTAACCCATTTTTCATCATCTTGAAATTGACAAAGAGTGAGAAGAGCTAGAAGTGACCTGGAAATTTGTCAAAAGTGATTGCAAAAGATTTGTGTAGCTATTCATCACCACTTCATCTGATCTCGCAAGGTATTTATCAAGAGTTGAGCTATGCAATTTAAATTTTCATAAACCCTAGTTTGACACAATAGCTTCAAGCTTTAAAAATGTTGAAGGGGAGGAAGTTTTGAGCATTTAGCTAGTTAGTAATGAAGTTAAGCAAGATGTATTAAAGCCATTCCTAACACCATTCCTAACATTACTTATAAACAAGACCCTTTTGGCACATTATCTATGATCCCACCAAATGTGATAATGGTGCAAGATGTGAGCAAATGCTATAATTGCAAGATAGGAAGCATTGGTGACATGGAAATTAGAGGTACATGCAACATGTTGTGTGAAAATGGTGTTTTAAAGGAAGAATACAAAATTATTGAGAAAAGGGTTTAACATGAGCCCTAGATTTTCAAAATGTATTTAAAATACAGTGGATGTGAATAGTACTACACCAAATTCATGATGGTTCCTTATGGGTAGAAGGAGGACCAATCAAAATAACTAAGAGAATAATTCATAGGGTTACTAGCTACCCAACCCTAGATTGACCCAAGACACTCAAGAATGATTCCAAGGAAATGATTAAGAAGAATACTAGAGTAGTCTAGAATAAGAGAGGTATGACTATAGATACAATCATAGATCCTCTTATCAAATTTTATATAAGGGTAATCTTACATAAATTCTATCAATCCAGTATATTGAATAGTGCACCCTGCATAGTTGTGGATGTTGGCTATAAAACTGTTAAGAAAGATCATAGATATGATCTAGCAATGCTTCAATTACAACAACTTATGAAGAACCTTGGAGAAATAAGGAAAAGCAAGAGTGCACAATGCAAGTTTGGTTCTATACTAGTCTGCATATTATTTTATGTACATAATACATTTTCCTCATTTGGAACAATAGGATGGAAGACTAAAAGATCAGTTGCAACACAAATTGGGGAATACATTGAGCAACTAGGAGAAAATTTTGAATCCCTAATGGCTAGCTACTTTGAAGACTTCAAGAAGTCAATGTAGCAGAGACTCAGAATACTAGTTTCCATAGTTGAGAAACACTATAATGATGTATGTTTTCTTATTGATGTTGACTACACATTTGTACAAGCTGCTACACCAAGGGTAAGATGGTTGAGACCCTTAGGTTATGATATCAATGTAGATGAAGCCTCAACAGCAATAAAAACTCTACTTGTAGAAGAAATAGATAAGAGTAAATTTTTTTTTGGAAATTATGAGATGGTGAAATCAAAGATTGCCATCAAACTAAAAAATACCTCTACAATCAAGAAGAAGGACAAGCTGATAAAGAAATTCAAAGCAAAATTTGGAGAGGGTGCCAAGGAGGAAGAGGAAGAACAAACACTAGCTCAAGAACCTCTAGCTTTAACTCAAGGCATGGGAGAAGACAAAGAAGAGGAGGAGGAGACTGAAGGTGATGAGGGAGAAGAAGCTAAGGAAGCACCTACTCCTACCAAATCAAAGAAGAGGAAGGCAAAGGCACAACCAATGGCAAGGGCAGAGAAAATTGTAAAACCAAGTCAACCAAAACCTACTACACCTACTACAAGGGCCAACACAGATGCAACTACCCAAAAGGCCAAGGAAAAGACCAAGTAGATAGAGTAAGGAGGATAGGAACATAAAAGACAGAGAAGGAAGTATGTGGCTCAACCAAATTTTGATGAGAGAAGACAAAATCTAATGATAACATCCAATTCAAGGTGATAATTCCCAATCCTCTCTTAGATCTTCAGAACTTATGTGAAAATGTCAAGAGAAATTTTGATTTATCAAATTTTAGTCATATTAAATTTGATAAATTGGGCAAAGAAGAGAAAAACCAAGTGGAAGAGGAATTATATTCCATGATGTAAAAGTTCAAGACCACACCATTAGAATTTTCCAACTCATTACCTAAAAGCTTATATGATATTGTTGAGAAAAAATGGCATTATTGTCTAAATTTGGAAAGACAAATCAAGGAAACAACACTAGCCCAAGTAATACCAAAGTTGACAAAGGGACAAATTTCTAAGGTAGACAAGAAATATGTAGTTAGATTTACAGCTAAATACAAAGCCTTTAGCATTCTCCAAAATAATATTGAAGATGTTGTCAAGAAAAATACACAAATAAGTTAAATCATCTATGGGTTGACCACTATGAAGAAAGGAGAAGCTGACCCTTCAAAGGGTAAAGATGATGATGAAGATGATGATAAGGAAGATGATGACAAAGATAATACAATTGGAGGAGAGATAGAAAAGCAAGATGATGACAAGGCAACAATTGAGCATCAACAAGAAGAATAGAGTGTGCATGACACACAAGTGTCGAGTGTCAGTCCTCCCCATGACAAAACCAAAACCACTAAAACTATAACTGTTAAAGACATCTCTGATCCATTAGTATAGAACATCAATCCTCTTACTAAAAAAGACTTAAAGAAGATCTTAGATCAATCTACATTAGAAGCCAAACTATGTGGTAATCCAGTTTTGGTTATTGTAGAAGAACTTCAAAAGGAAGTAACTAATGTTGTAAGGGAAAAGGTGAATAGACAAGAACCACCTTCCATCATCCCTTCAATTACTAATGTGCAACCTTTGGTCCAAATTTTAGTAGATACATCTACCAAGGTTGTTACAATTGAAAAGAAGGCAGAAGAGGAAGACACAACTATAGGACAACAAAACCAAACATGATAGATAGATTCATCTATACCTACAACACAAGACCAAGGTGCAAGCCAAGTCATAGTGATAGACCAAGGCAAGCCTAAAGAGACAGAACCAAAAGTGAAGGAACAAGTGGTCATCCAAGCACTAGTAGCTTTCCTAGCATTTGGCACTCATACACAAACTCTTTAAAGGCCAAGAATAGATGCTACTCCAGTGGACATCTTAGTGCCAAGCCCAAGTTCATCAAAGATTGAAAAGGTAATAGATTATGGAGACATAAGCCTTGATGAATAAATTATTATTCTAAAGTATGATTATGTTACTATGACATTGGAACAAATAAACATTTTACAGCAAGCCTTAGAAAGGAAAAAACATCAAGGAATGCTTAGGAGAGAACATAGTGTAAGAATTCAGTATAGCTCTGATACCATATAAAAATATGCCTAAGGCAAGAATGAAATGCCAAGATCTAGAAGCACAAGAGGTAGTACAAGAGAGAAAATCTTTGATCAAAGGATAATGGATATTATATAATTGGATCAAATATTTGGATGAATACATTATAGAAGTGCCTTGTATATAAAGACAACTGATATGACTAGGAGTCAGCAAAGAGATAAGCATAACAACTAAGCATGTATCCACCAAGAGTGGATTATCCTCCATTGTGCATAAATTTATAGGAAAAAATGAGAGGATAAGAATGCAAAGGTGTATCTCATAAAGAGATGTAGTAGACAACATGTGCTCAATTGGGGTACAAACTACTACGTTGTCAACCTGACAACTCAATTGAGCATTCAAACTCCTAGCTTTCTACATGAAAATTAATATGCTAATTCATTAACCTAAGTAAACTTAAGTAAAGTTTAATTAGTAAATACTTAATTACACCAACACCCCCCTTAAGTGCAACTTAAGGGAATGCACCTAAGCTCACAAAAGCTAGATGATAATGCAAGATGGGTCTTGGCTACTAGGCCATGTTAGGTACCCATGTACAATATGCAAGTGCAAATGATATGCAATCCAATTTCTCATAAATAGATTTTTGGCACTTTATACTAAGTGCATGTACAATTTCCACTTGTGAAAATGAACCAATGTGGACTTTTGATTTGATGTTTGCAATTGAAAATATGAAGCTATATATGACTCAACAAGATAAGACACAAGAGCTCTTAAAGATCTAATTAATTACAAGTGCCAAAATAGGCCAAAAATGACCAACTATTGAAAGTACTATGTGCACTCAAAACTACTCCAAACTGATACCAAATCTAAAAGTAGACAAAAAAGTATGCACTTTCAAAAAAAATAACACCTAAATATGTGTCCATATGAGCCCAAATGAAGCCTTTGAAGTTGTCAAAATTGGGATTGGCAGATTTTAGAAAAATTCAGAAACAAAGATCACAAACAACCTGCACCAATGCGTATATCATGAAATTCTACCCCAAAACAAAAAAAAAATTGCTCAAAAGAAGGAGTCTATTTGAGGGAGGTATCATTGTTTGAAAATCACCTCTTTAATTATTTTTCCTGAATCGCTGCCATCATACCTCTAAAAATCAAATGACTCTAGATTTCACCTCAGATGTCCAATTTTGACAAAACAAAAGTCAACTTAGGAGTTTTTTGACCTTATGAATGTGATAACAATATTTGATTTACACCAACAAGCTCCAATATTGACCTACAAAAAAAAATCTCTCCAATGGCTATGCAATGAAACTCCTATAGCTCTAATATCATATAAGAATTTGGTATAGCTTTGATACCATATAATAATATGCTTAAGGCAAGAATGGCATTCCATGATCTAGAAGCTCAAGAGATAGCATAAGAGAGACAATCTATGATCAAAGGAGAATGGATATTAGATAATTGGATCAGATATTTGGATGAATACATTATAAAAGTGCCTTGTATATAAAGGAAATTGATATGACTAGGAGTTAGCAAAGAGATAAGCATAAAAACTAAGCACATGTCCACCAAGAGTGGATTATCCTCTATTGTCCATAACTGTATATGGAACAATGAGAGGATAAGAATGTAAAGGTGGATCTCGTAAAGAGATGTAGTAGACAACATGTACTCAATTAGAGTACAAACTCTATGTTGTCAATATGACAATTCATGTGAATATGCAAACTCCTAGGTATCTACATGACAACTAATATGCTAATGCATTAACCTAAGTAAACTTAAGAAAAATTTGTAATTAGTAAATACTTAATTACACCAACACATAGGTGGAAGCAAGCACTTCAAGATATTAAGAACATCTTTCTTGATGCATTTAGTCTACCAACTCCTGAAGAGACCAAGCCACTAATAGACCAACTCATATATATAGTGGAGAAGGTCAATAATGAAGACCTTGATACAAATGAAAAACTATTAGAATAGTCTAAAAAGAAGTTTCAAAACAAGGTAAATGAGAAAATATCTAGTGAGATAGCACTACAAAAAGTTGTATTGGCAACCAAGGTTGAGGATGTGAAGAAGGTACTTGAGAATATATTCTTATTGTACACAAAACTATGCAATCCTACACTCTTCACCCAGGAGACTAGAAGTCACATTCTGAGCCTGGAAAGCCAAATATCTGTATCAAGTGCAAGAATACTTACAAATCCAGCTCAGAGTGAGAAGCATTTTAGGATATTTCTTTAGACACATAGTCAGTTAGCTATCTTAATAGTAGATGAGGCTAACATTAGAGCCAAACTAACAAGCATTCAAGCTACCCTCACCCCACATATGGAGATAATGCACAAGGAGCTCGACTATGTTGAAACTCTACTAAAGAAAGACCCCAATCTTTCTACCTTAGATAGTCTAGTACACCTTGCTATCGAGGTTGCAATCCAAATTAAGTCATTGGATGTTGCATCTGATAACTAGGATGTAGCTCTACAGATAACAATTTATGTCCATAAATCTTTTTTGGACAAACACACCATAGGTGTATAGCCCATTTGACATAAGTATCAAAAAAGGGGAGAAATATAACATGGGGGAGAACTATAATATGGGGGAATATGAACAAAAGGGAGAAAAATAAGAAAGTGGGAGCATAGCAGCAGACATATATCATTGGGGTGATATACATTATTTTTTGGATAGAGCGGCAAAAAAGGATAGATATCAGCTAACGAAGAGCATATCACATGAAAAAGTATCAATAACACAATGCATTAAAGTCAAAGTGTATCAGTAAAGACACTTTACTCAAAGGAAGCACATAATTTTGGATATAATAAAGACATATTAAATAAGGGGGAGTTTCAAATTTTGAGGTATACAAGTTAGTGCAAATTTTTGAAATTTTGAAGTTTGTATATAAGTTGAGTCATGCATATGTTATGTTTGAGAGATTAAGGATAATATTATATATTCAAGTATTTTTGACACTCATGTCAAAGGGGGAGATTGTTGATCTTATACTAGTTTTGACAAGTGAGTGTCAACACACTTAAGCCATTTACTTAATTCATGTTGAACTAGTAATACATGCCAATCACAACATGTAAATATTAGACCATGTTGAGTTGCAATGAATGCTAAGTCACTAATGTGTTGAGTCACTCAGGTGCCAATCAGATAGACCATGCCAAGTGATTCAAGAGTTGAGTAAATAGTGGATTATGAGTAATGTAGGTGCCAAGTCATAGTATAAGGATCAGTGCATGCCAAGCATCAGAGATTTCATATCCTGAGTGACATAGTTTTGACATATTTGTTTGTAATAGAAAAAATAACTATGTAAACCATTTTAAAGCCAAATTAAGATTATATTTTGATATTTTGAAGATAAGGAAAAATATCTTTTTGGATTCCCTATGCAATTACATGAAACCAATCAGAAAATGGGAAGGATTAAGTGGTAAAATGGATGAATTTCAGCCATAGATTCATTCCTAACCCTAAGCCACAAAATTCTTCTTAAGGAGGACGAAGCCCTAAACTCTATATGGACAACAGAGAGATTGTGGAATTTTTTTGGAATTGAAGGAGTGAACAAGATAGTTTGCATGCAAAGCATTCAAGGTGACTTAATTAGAGAATAATAGAGGATAAAGAAAAAGATACAACATTGAGACATCTAATCGTGAAGGATCAATAAGACATTGTTTAGAGGTGGTCTATTATTAGGCAAGCTACTGCCCACTGCAAGATCTATGCTGAGACATTTTAACAGGTGATTTCAGTTAAATCTCTTAAGTAGAGTAGTCCTAATAGGCTATATGAAATCCTTTAATAGCATGCTTACTTAATTGTAAGTTGAAGTCCTCTAACAAGGCACACTTCTAATAGGGTATTGAAATCCTCTAACAAGGTGAGACCTAACAATTTTTGTAAGCCTTTAAAAAGGCAAACCTTTTACAGGGTAGACCATGTTTCATGGTCAAAACATTGTAACCTTCATTAGATACACTTTATTACTATAGTAGTGAAGATTTGTGGGTATCATCCCTAGCCCAGTTTTACCTTCTCATTTGGAGGGCTTCTGGGTAATCGTATCTAGTGTTATGTGTGTGAATGATTACATGGTTATATGATTTAGATGCATATTCTTTACATGTTATTTCAGCTTACTTGTAAATGCATGTGATGAATTAATGGTAAAAATTTTATGGGTCCAACTTTAAAATATTGATCCCCCCCACCCTCAAAAGTTTAAATTTCCTCTTGTAATTCCAATAGACACATCCACTTCTTCCAATACTTATGCATCTCCCAAAACTTCAAATATATCCAACATTCCTCCATCAAAAAAAGAGTCTAATGCTTTCTGCATTAAATATGTGTATCCTCAAGGGCTGCCTCTAAAAGAAACTCAAGCTAATCTACACTTGGCTATAAACATTTTCCATGCTACTAAGACTAAAGATACTCAACCTTCATGTGATGCTATGCCTATTATGCTTACTTCAACTAGTCCTTCACAATCTCTTCAAAAATCTTCCATACAATTCCAACATGCTTCCTTGTCCTTAAAAGTGGCTCCATGTCAAGAAGACTCTCAAAAGGCTAAATATAAAAATGTCAAGAAAGATCAAGATCAAGAACCCTCCATGTCATCCAATCCTTTTCATGACATCTCTTATCCATTTCATGGTTCTTTTGATCTTGTGCACCCTTTTCCATTTTTTCCACCATGTCTTAATTCTTCTCCTACATAAGATCAAGCTACTACTTACACTATTGAGCTTATTGATAATAAAACTAATGTTACTACACTTGGGCTTTCCAAATATGCTATGTCCTTTAAGGTTATTAAAAATGGTGTTTTTACTTCCAATGTTGAGCCTATTAAAAATCAAGAGAAAGATTCTATGCTTATGCTATCCAAAGATCCTTGTCAAGATCAAAGTATTCCAACTTCTTGTCCTACCACTCCATGTTCGCTTTCACTTTCTACTCTTCCTAAGACTTTTCAAGATCCAAAAAATCCTATCAAAGAAGTTCCTCCTATTCAAGATGATCATGATCCTATTGAAAATCCTAATGCTCACTCTAAAGATTTTGATGTCCTTGGTTCTCATAGAGATGGTGATGGACTTATTGATTATTCTTTCTCATCTTCCATGTCCATCCTTGGACTTCCTCCATCAATACCAAGGGCTTCATGTCTTCCTTCCATCTTGGGTCCTTCTATCCCTTAATTTTCCCCTCCTAATTTATCATCCATTTTGGGTCCTTACACTCATCCATCTCCTATCTTTCCTCAATATCAACATAGATGCATATCCTTGAATCCTTTTCATCCACCCTCCCATATAAACTAGTCATATCCTCCTTCCTCTTCCACAAGTCCCAAGTATTTTTGAAGTAACTTGAATGTTCAATAGAAGAAAAAAAAGAAATACAAGAATCCATATAAAAAAGAAGATAACCATGTCTCCTCTAATAAATATAGGGGCATAAAGTCAAAAGAGATATCTAAGAAGAAAACTAAAAAGTAAGTATGGGTTCAAAAATCCATCATTGAAGATATTATCTCTAAATAATAAAAAATAAATGAAAAGCCTATGGCTATATGGATTTCAAAGTCTATCTTGAAAGAGTCTAATGTTGAACAAAAAGTGAAGTTGACATTCAAGCTTCTAAAGACTTCCACTTCATCTTCTTCCAAAAGTAGTCTTCCATTCCATGTTCCTAAACCACAACCTTTTCTATCCATTCACCATATTCCTTCGCATATTCCTTCATTTACATTTCCTCAATCCTCTCACCACCCTTCAAGGCATGTGTTGACATTGATCTTGCCTTCCTTTTCATCTACCCTTTCACAATTCTTCCATTTACTATCCTTCTAACTTATATCCATTTTCCTTAGTTTCCTATTTCTCCTATCTTCTAGCCTCACTCACTTTTCATAAAACCTTATCCTCCATTTTTTTCTCTTCCATCTTCCTTTCCCTATCAACATCTTTAAGCATATCATTTTGAATCCTTGGTATATCATGATTTATCCTTTCAAGGAGAATTATCTAAAAAGCTTTCTTTCTTGAAAAAAAAAAAAATTTAAAGGAAAAGAAAAAAAAAGATTTTTTTTTTTTAAATCCAAACAATGCCTTGGTGAACCTAGAAATAGGCATCTTGGCAGAAAAATTAAAGAGAAATAAATTCATCATATGGTGAAAACCACACCATTGTGGTACTTGGGATAAGTACCATGATGAAAACATGGTAATCAAGCATCATGCATAATTCTTCTACATCTTTCATCCATTCCATTGTCCCACTTTGATCTTGACAATGTTGACCTATACATGAACATTTGGCTATCTAGTGACCTATCTTATGATGATCTTGCTTTCATTCCTTTCATGTTTATTCTTTACATATATATTTTTTTATTAATTCTAGCCTTTCTATATCCTTTTCTCATTTGGTCTTCATCTAATAAAAAATATTAATACACGATTCTATGAAGACTCTCAACACTTCTACACCTTTGGACTACATCCTTTCCTGATTTGCATTAAAATTTCACAACTTATCCTATGCTAGCCTTTCATTTCTTGTCCAAATGTTCTTTACATGAAAAATTTTCACCGGCTTGGGTACTGTTTAGGAGTTTTCCCTTGAGTATTTGTTCTCTCTATTCTCCTTCATTCTCTTGTCTTCAATCTCTTCTACCAGCTTGCTAATCCCTCTTATCCTCCACCTTGCTAGATATTGGGAATAAACGATGTGATCTTGCTTGGGAGTTTGATGTCATTCTATTTGGGGGCATCCTTTGTATATATGTATTGATTTTTCAAACATCCAAAAAATGGTATATATTTCAAAAAATCCAAAAAAAGGATATATTGTCAAAAATTGTAAAAGTCAAAAAAAGCCCTGAAAAAATGATCACCTTAGTGAAAACCCAGTAATAGGCACTTTTATGTATCTCCAAAAATAATTATATATTCCAAAAATAAAAATAAAAAGAATTCAAAAAAAATCTCTTTTTTTATTAAAAAAAATTAAAATGAAACAATATCAATAAGATCCAAGTGATGAAAACTTGGAAACGGGCACTACTAGAGGCCTTTGCACACCTATTTCTTAGCACATGTCCTTGACGCTTATAATTTCTCCATCATTCCTTTTTCTTGTTTCCTTGGTTTGGAATTGGTCTTTGTCTTTGTCTACAAGGCATAATTGTGTTAGCTTTGGTCTCTTGGATGCATTAGTCTTTACAACACTTTGTGAACAATGTTTTCTTTCAACACCACCCCAACTATATTTTTCAATAAAACCCCTAACATCAAGTGTTTTTTTAACACTTATTGGTTTGGTCTTATCCATTTTTTTCATGTGATCTTAGCTACTTGCAAGCATTCAATCCTTATCTTGGGAACTCGATATCAGTTAACACACTTAAATTTTTAAACACAAATACTTAATGCTTGAGCTATGACATGATATTTTCTTTGTGTGCTAACTTTTAATAATTTTTGGTGGGTTTCCTTGTTTAATAAGTCTCTCTAGTATGCATAGCTCCAAGACATGGGGCATGGAACATTTTTTTTATGCTTGTGGGTGTGTTCTTAAAACTCTAGAGTGTCACTTGTTGTCTGCTTGAACCACTTAGGAGATTTGAGGCATCATCCTTGACTATTTTTCAATAGTTTTTCTTATGATCATCCCAACATCTATGCCTTGATGTGAGGGTGGTTTCGCTACATTAAATTGGGTAAGCTAACATCAGAGTCATCTTGACATTTATGTCTTTGATGCTTATGTTAGAAACTTTCCACATTCCAATCTGATATAAATCACATTCATATCTTCATATTTGTACTTGTGACTAGTGATGATTGTGTGATTTTTTTATGTTCATTAATAATGTCCCAATGATGAAAATAAGTTCCTTCACATTCTCTAATCAATGATGAACACAAAATTCCATGTTATAATTTTTCTATTGCAAGTACACCTTTGCATTTTCATGTAGCTTGTATTGTTAGACTTCATGTTACTTTTCATCTTTAGGTTGCATTATGAGTTTGAGAGGGTTTTCCTTCATCTTTCTTTTGGACTTTTAATCAATCACGGTAATGTTTGATTTTCATTTCCTTGATCTTCTTGCGTGATCTCAATCAAAATTTTGTATCTTAAATAGTTATTTGATTTTGAGACATTCTCTTTCTTGAGGAAAATTCTCTTTCTTCTTTCCATTTCTTTCCACCTCTTCCAAACTTCTATCTTCCATTTTCTTTCACCCCACTTCTTTTCTTCTAATTCAATTTTGGGGCATAATCATTCATGCTTGATGATCTAGCTTGGTTTTGTGATCCTTATATTTTTTATCTTATAGTAAGAACCTTATCTTTAGTTTGATTTGATCAAATTTATCAATTTTTTGTTTCTCCTCTATTTTATTTTCATTTCAATCATGTGGGGGTAGTACCTATCAAACTTCAATCCTTGATTCAGCTTTACCAATCTTTTTTCTTCTTGGGGTAGCCTTGTTTTTTTCAAGACGAAATTGTTATCAAAATTTGTATTCTTTGTCTTGACATGTTCCTAATTTTACCACACATCCATGTTTTTTGTGATCCCAAATTGACCTCAAACTTCAACTACATTCTCTGACTACATGTGTTCCTAAAGTGATCACACATTAGTGAAAGAGGGGAAAATGTATGTGCCCTAAAATGGTCACCTACACTATGGGCCCTCATTCTTCAATTTATCAATTCCTTGAATCAATGCATTACAATATTTAATTGAATCAATTAAAATAATTTTCCTTGATCAAATTGAAATTAATTTAATTATTTCAATATTTCCTAAGGTTTGATCATCTTATTCTAGATCTTATTTAATTAAAAGAAAACTTCTCTTTTAATTAAGTAAACTAGCTCCTATTTAATTAAAAGAACTCTCTCCCTTTAAATTAAATAAATCCCCACTTAAATCTTCTTTACAATTAAAAAAAAAGGAAATAAATTAAATAAAAATAAATAAATAAATTCTTTTTCTCTACACTTGAATGCACATATTTCTAAATGGGATATCACTTTTTCCTATTTCCATTTTCTTCTCAAACACTCCTCTTTACTCATTGGTGGAATTTTGTCTCACATGGATCAAACTCTATAATCCCATATTGGTTGTGAGAAGCCTCCCATCTTTACACTTTCCTTTATAAGAAACCCTCAACTTCTCATTTTCATATAGAGAAACATATACAAAAAGATAGAGAGAAGGATATAGAGTGAGATATAGAGAAAGATATATATCAAGATTTTGTTGTTATGCTACAGGTTTGGAGAGTGATTTTGGAGAAGGGGTTTGAGCATTAGGGTTTGAGCCTTATTGTTTGGACATTGGAGCTTCATTGAAACTTCTCACTTCTTGTCTTCTTCTCTCATGCATCCATGGCTTCCATCATCAAGTTTCATCCTTTCATTTTCATATTATCTTAGAGTCATATTTGTTTTCATAGATTAATATTGAATTTTTAGTTCTTTTCATAGATTAGATTTTCTTTCTTGCATTGCTTTGTATTTTTATCATTTAGATTAGCTTGCGTATTCATTTGCATGCATATTTGATGATCATGGAGACTAGCACTCTTTTTTTTCCTCTTCGAATCTCTTGTTTTATGGTGTACTTCCATGAACACAAACTAAGTCCAACTAAGGGCCTTCATTATAAACCTTTGCACTCCATGAATAGAGAGCTATGGATCACCATTTGGGATCTCATTCTTGAGAAATCTTTGATATAATGATTGCTAGAAGTGTGTCAACATTTTAGCACATGTAACTCTATTTCATAAGCATTTCCAAAATCATATATTTTCACTATCTTGCATGGTCCAAACTTCTTCATTTTCAACTTATTATACGTACCCACTAGAAATATCTCCTTCCTAAAATGAACCATGTGTTCATCCCCAATTTAAAAATCCTTATACCTCATCTTCACATTAGCCTTAGCCGTATATTGTGTGTTAATATTTGTAATGTTCTTCCTCCCCTCCTCATGGATGTTCTTCAAATATTCAATAAAATCTTCTACTTCAACACTACTTATCTATCCTTTATCAAACTGCCTCAATTCAGAAGCATTTTTGGGATTGCACCTATATACAATCTGGAATGTTTATTTACTAGTGCTCTTATTGATAGAATTATTAGATTAAAAAAATTCTTGTGGTAAAGAAATCCAACCTTTTGGCTAATCTCTAATCAACCATCTCAAAAAATTGCCCAAACTCTATTTCACAATTTATGTTTTCCCATCAATCTATAAATGATGGGATGAACTAAACTTCAAATTTTTCATTAATTTCTTCCACAATGTACACCAAAAATATTTAACAAACTTGGTACCTCGATCGAAAAATATACTCATTGCTAAACCATGTAATCTCACCACTTCTTTGAAAAACAACTCTGCCACATGAATAACATCACTTTTCTTCTTATAGGGAATAAATTGTCCCATTTTTGAAAATCTATCAACCACCAAAAATATTAAATCTTTTCCTCATTGTGTCCTTGGTAAACCAAGAACAAAATCCATACTAAAATCTTCTCATGACTTCTCATGTATAAGTAATGGCTAATATAAGTTCCATATATTTTTCTTTACTACTTTTTCCATCTAACATACTCTACAACAATGCAAAAAATTCTTCACATCTTGCTACAACTATAGCCAATAATAATTCTCATCAACCAAAGCATCCAACCAATCCTTCACTATGATTTTCCTTGATCAGACTCTCTCTCACAAAACTTCTAGGAATGCACAACTAACTTCCCTTGAACAACATACCATCTTGGATTATGAAATCCAATCTCTTTATCATGTCTAGTGTAATAGGTTTTGTACAAGCTTTCCATGCCTCACCAAAATCAAGATCTTGTAGATAAATGTTTTTGAGTTCTTTTAAGCCAACCACCTCAATCTGCATTTTTTTCAGCATAATTAATCTTCTACTAAGAGAATTTTCAACTCTATTTGACTTCCCACTCCTATGTTTCAAAACAAATGTATAACTTTGCAAAAGATTGACCAACTTTAAATTCCTTTGATTGCTGATCTTAGTATACAAAACAAACTCCTTAGGAATAAGATAGTGTCTCCACTTCTTTAATGCCTAAGCAATAGCATAAATTTCTCAATCATAAAAAAAAATACTTTCTTTTGGAATCATTTAATTTTTCATAGAAATAAGCAATAGGTCTACCTACCATTAGCATCATAGTCTACTTGAAACACATTATTAAAATCTAGAAGTGCTAAAATAGGTTACTCTATAGCTTCTAATTTCAACAAATTAAAAATATTATTTTCCCCTATAGTCCACTTAAATTCTTTCCTATATCCTCTCATTATTTTAGTTAAAGGTCCACAAATAATGCAAAAACCTTTGATAATCTTTCTATAAAAGCTAGCCAGTCCATAAAAAGATCTTATCTCTATTGAACTCCTTGGAGTAGGCCATTTGAGAATAGCCTTCACTTTCTTAGGATCCATTTTTAGACCTTCTACTGATACCACAAATCCTAAGTACACCATCTCCTTCACAAAACTACACTTCACCAAATTTATCAGTATAACTAACCACTTATACAATCCTTTCCTTATCTTGAAGGTAGTCTTCCACTCATCCCCTTCTATAATGCAAATTTTATGGTACCCATTCTTCATATCTATCTTTGTGAAATACATATCTCCACTCAAACAATCCATAATATCATCCATTTATAGTAATAGAAATAAGTGCTTAATTATGATCTTTTTGATAGCTTGAGAATATGTACATATCCTCCATTCTCCATTCTTCTTAGTTGTTAATATTATTGGTGCAACACATGGACTCAAACTCTTGAATCAACCCCTTCCATAACAACTCATGCACTTATCTATCTAACTCATCACTTTCTATTGGTGTCATTTTTGGCAGTTCCTTATTTGCAAAACTAGCTCCTTGAATCAAGTCCATATGGTGATTGATCTTTCACATTTGGAGTAATCCATCAAGTACATTATCTAACACAATATCTATAAATTCCTCTAATAAATCTACAACTTCTACATGTACCTCCTCTACTTCTTCTTTACCATCTTTTGAAATTATAGCAAAACACACATGCTCATGCCTCATATCCTTAATAAACTTCTTTCCATCAACAAAACATATTATAGAAGCACTGCATGTTTTTTCTTCTTTCTCCTACAATGGCTTCAGCTTATGTTTCACTCCATCCATTTTTAGAGTGTAGGTATCCACATGCCTGTCATGCACAACATGCATGTTAAACTACCACAACCTACTGAAAAACATATGACATTTATCCTTAGGTATGATATCACAAAGTGCCTCATCCTAGTAACTTCCAATATTGAACTTCGCTATGCACTACTTACTGACCATGACCTTGTTCTCATCCTACACCCAGGTAATATGGTATGGACATGGGCATCTCTACCTCTTTAACTTTAACTTCATGACCATCTTTTTTGACACTAGATTTTCAATACTTCCACCATCAATGATCAAATTAGAATACTTATCTTAACATTTACACCTTGTGCAAAAAAAATCCTCCTTTAATTAGGTCATTCTCACCACTTAGTAAGACTATTTTTTTAACTAGGACTTCTCTTCTTTGAACATCTTCAATATGTGCTACTTGGCCTAGACTTCATTTATTTTATCATTCCTTCCTTGGCATTGGGAACACTCAAATGTTCTATGCCCTTCTTCTCTGCCATGAAACCATTTTCCACATAAATCCCCTCTTCCAAATGCTTTCCATCTTCCTCTTCCTCTTTGATCTCTATTCTTCTGATCATGGAATCAATTTGAATTATTCTCCCTTTGGTTCTGATTGCTACTACTAGCCTCATCCTTGTTCTTTTGATCTCATCATTTTGACCTCCATTGGTGTAAGAAGGGATTAGGACAACTAGGGCCAAGGGCACACCCAAATATCCAAACCACCTTATAGAGTAAACACAATAAAAGAAACACACAGAGAACAACACCAAGGGAAGAGATAAAAAAATACTTCTATTGATTCATTAAATTATTATCATACATGCCTAGCTATAAGGACTTATGGGTTATGACCAGATACAAAATACAACTTCAAGATCCATGATCCATCTTTAAATTCAAACTTCTAGACATATCTACTCTGAACTCTCTAAGCCCTCCAAGATCTACCTCTAACCTAAGCCTAAGTACCCTATTTATACTCACCAAAACAACTTAGAAAAGATTCTAGATCATTACATAATAGAAAGTTCAACATCAAAATAGTCAATACTCATCCCTAGACAAGATCCTATCAACAAATTCATGATCCAAATTAAATATGAAATTTGGCTCCAACTAAAAACCAAAACATAGAGAACTCGGTCAATAAAGGACCTAAGCATTAGAAAATATCATTTTCACTCTACACATGAAGGAACACTCAGCCAACACTAGACAACTTGGCCAATACTGAACAACTCAACAACAACTAGAACTCGACAACAACTACAACTTGACAGTAACTGGACCTCAATAGTAACTAGAAGAATAAATGAAAATGAGCAGACTTACAAGGCAATCCAGGATGCTCCTACATCAGACAAACAAGATTGAAAGAAATGATTCTTCTAATTCATTGAGATGTCACAACTTGAGCTGAATTCAACTCAAATTGAAAAATCCATGTAGCATCTTCAACTTGTATATTCTTCCACTTCATCAAATATTCATAATTTAATATTTTCCTCTTGTTCTTTTACTAACTCTCTACTCCAATACCCATTCAATATGTTTTCTAGGATAATCATCTGGTATCATAACTTCATCATCTAACTCATGATACTTATACAAATTAGCAACACTGAATATAGGAGATATGTCCTTATCATTAGGTAACTCAACTTCAAAAGCATTTCCACTATTAAATTTCTTCAAAATCATATAATGTCCAAACTTCTTCATATTCAGCTTACTATATGTTCCAATAGGAAATATACCTTTCTTCAAATGAACCATCACCTCAACACCAACTTAAAAAACATGATGTCTCTTGGACTTATCAGCATTCTCCTTATACTTACGATTACTTTGTTCCAATCTCAACTTCACTTCTTCATGTAAAGACCTCATAAAATTAGTAAATTCTTCCCCTATAAAACTTCTCTTATCTTCACAAATAACACCACTCAAATTTGATATTCCCTTAGGCTAAATTCTAATAACAATCTCAAAAGGTGTCTTCTCAGTACTCCTATTTACAGAATTATTATATGCAAACTTGGCTTGTGCCAATACCAATTCCCAATTTTGTGGTTTGTCTCCAACTAAACATCTAAGAAAATTACCCAAGCTTGTATTCACAACCTCTATCTGTCCATGCGTCTATGGATGGAATGTAGAACTAAATCTCAATTCAATACCCATCTTCTTCCACAAAGTCCTCCAAAAATAACCAACAAACTTATTACCTCTGTTAAAAATAATACTTCTTGGTAATCCATGCAATCTAATAATCTCTTTGAAGAAAATTTCAACAACATGCTTAGCATATAATTTCTTACATGGTATAAATTATCCATTTTATAAAATCTATCCACAACAACAAATATAGAATCATATCCTTTTACTATTTTAGGAAATCCAAAACAAAATCCATACTAATGTCACTCCAATGTTTCTTAGGAATAGAAATAGGTGTATACAATCCAGTATTCTGACTTACTCCTTTTGCAACTTGACAAACTCCACAACTCCTCATAAATTTATGAATATCCTTATACATCTTTGGCTATTAATACTTATCCTTCAAAAAAATCAATGTCTTACCAATTCCAAAATGTCCAGCCAATCCACCATAATGCTTTGCCTTAATCAAATTAATTCTCATAGAACTTCTTGGAATATACAACTAAAGTCCTTTGAACAACATAACTTCTTTAATGAAATACTCATCATACTTACTCATGCGATCTAATATTTTTTTTTCTCTACACTCTCTCCATGCCTTAGAAAAATTAGGGTCGGTATCATACAACTCTTTCATTTCATCAAAACCAAAAACTTCAACCTTCATCTCAGTCAAAAAAGAATGTCTTCTTCTCAATGCACCAAAAACTTAGTTAGTGACTCCACTTTTATGCTTGATCACAAATGTGAAACTCTACAAATATTCAACCCACTTCAAATGCCTCTTGTTCAATTTATGCTAACTTCCCAAGTACTGTAAAGCTTTATGATCAATATACAACACAAACTCCTTAGGAATCAAATAATGTGTCTAGTTCTTCAAGCCTTGAACAATAGCATAAAAATATTGATCATACACAGAATAATTCTTATTACAATCATTCAACTTCTCACTAAATAAATCATTAGGTTTAATTTCTTGACTTAATATAGCTCTTATTGCACTGCCACTTGCATCACACAAAATTTGAGATACCTTATTAAAATAAGGAAAAACCAATATAGGTAACTCAAAAATCTTTTGTTTCAATGCCTCAAAACTCTTATCAACTCCATGTGTCCACTTTAAATCCTTTTTATCTCCTCTCATTGCCTTAGTCATCAAATTACAAATAGAAATGAAATTCTTTATAATTTTTTTGTAAAAAATAAACAAACCATAAAATGATCTTGCCCCATCCACATTCCCATATGTAGGTCATTCCAAAATTGCTTTAACCTTCTTAGGATTCATTCTTAGACAATCAACTAAAATCATAAATCCCAAATACACAATCTCCTCTTGCATAAAAGAACACTTTTTCAAGTTAATCATCAACTTCTCCTCTGTCAATCACTCCAATACTTGTCTAACATGCTCAATATGTTCTTCCTTAATCTTACTATATTAGGATGTCATCCAAATAAACAATCACAAACTTACCCAAAAATATTTTGAGAACTTCATTCATCAACCTCATGAAAGTACTAGTTGCATTAGTCAAACCAAAAGGCATAACCAACCGTTCATACAAACCATCTTTTGTATTGAAAGTAGTCTTCCATTCATCACCCTCTCTAATTTTGTTCTAATGATAACCACTCTTTAAATCAATCTTGGTAAAATAATTTTCTCTACTAGAATAATATATTATGTCATCCATCCTCAACAGAGGAAACCTATATTTCACTATGATCTTGTTAATAGCTCTAGAATCATTATACATTCTCAATTCTCCACTCTTCTTAGGTGCTAATATAGTAGGTATAGCACATGGGTGTCAATTCTCCTCTATAGGTGTTAATCTATATGGGGCTTTGTTTGGAAAACTAGCTCCAATAATTTGATCCATACAATTACTTATACCTCTCACTAGTGGTAAATCATCATGTATATCATTTGCAATAATATATTTATACTCTTTTAGAAAACTTGCAATTCCTTCTAGTACTTAGTCTACACTAGCATTTTTTACTATCACTTAGTTACCACTATCTACCACTTGGTTGCTATTATGGTCTTCCAATCAATTTCCATTGTCTATCACTTTGTCAACATTCTTTTCTATTACTCAATTATTACTAACATAACTCAATATCCTAAGAATTATGTAAAAGCATATTTGATTCTTCTTCACTTCCTTTTCAAATTTCTTTCCATTAACAATGCAAATTCTCATAGTAGTACAATTGACCTCATCTATTTTTTCAATCAAAGGCAACAATATTTTCTTTCTCCCATTCCCCCAAAGAGTATATTGATTTAATCCCCCATCATGTATAGGATATCTATCATATTTCAAAAGTCTACCCAAAAAAATATGACAATAATCCATAGGCATAATATCACACACAACTTCATCAAAATAATGTCCAAACTTGAACTTCACAATACATTGTTCGCTTACCAATATCTTATGCTTATCCTTGATCCATGAAACATGATAAGGTTTAGGATGCTTTAGCCTTTATAACTGCAACTTTTTAATCAAGTCTTCTAATGCCAAATTTGTTGAACTTCCTCTATCACTGATCACTTTGCAACATTTTCCAGTCATCTTGCATCTGGTTTTAAAAAGACTTCTCCTTAAAATAGGTTGCACATCAATTCCCTTATTACACTAGGTTCTTATCACCATCATATTTTCTCCAACCTTGGGTCTACTTGATGAACCCATAATGTCTCCTTGAATTATAGCATTTATACCTTGCTTATTTTCAGAGGATCTACATTCAAAGGATCTATGCCCTTCTTTACCAAATTTGAAACAATTACCATGAAAACTACCTCTTCCTCAATAAGAACTAGTACCTCCTTGGTAAGAATTACCACCTTTTCATTCAATTTTTCATTTTTCATCACTTTTGCATTCAAATTTTCCTTTATCTTTCTTAGAATTGTCAGATCTACCAGCTTCTCCATAAGATCTACCTCTACCTCTTCATCTTTGTTCAAGTTTCTTTGTCAAAGTCTCCTCAATGTTTAAGTCACATTGGTATGCTTCTTCCACACGTTCCAATTTTACAAAAATTATGTCATATTGGATTCTAGATCTCGGTCCATTTAGATACCTTGCAAATTTTTCAACATTATCATCCACATGTCCAAATATGATGTCCAACCTATAGAATTCCTCTATATGATCCTTCATAGTTTTGTCTCTTTGTCTCAAATTTTGTATCTTTCTCAACAACCCAAATTGGTAACTAGTGGGAAGGAACTTGTTCTTCACCTTGTTAACCATCTTCAACCAAGTGTTGATCTTCTCCTTTCCTCTCCTTTGTCTATCAGTTTGTAAATTCTCCCAGCATAGTGAAACATGACATTTCAACCTAGTAATTGCAATTTTCAACTTCCTATTATCAGGAGTGTTTTAAAACTCAAAGAACTTCTTGTTAGAAATAATAGTCCACCAAGATAATTGAGAGGGGGAGGGGGGTGAATCAGTTATCCAATAATTAAAACTTTTATCTTCTTAAAATAAACTTAAGCATTCAACCAAAGTAAACAACAACCATTGTAAAATGCACATAGACATTACACTAGATATGTTGACTAGTGAAACCCTTGATCAGAGGGAAAACCCCAGTGGGAATGATTCCCACAAGATGATGTACTAATATAAATA
This sequence comes from Cupressus sempervirens, assembly GCA_028749045.1. NCBI lineage: Eukaryota > Viridiplantae > Streptophyta > Pinopsida > Cupressales > Cupressaceae > Cupressus > Cupressus sempervirens. The sequence continues at coordinate 779,279,225 of CM053791.1, forward strand.
TTCCTTCTTAGAGGATACACCCTATTAAGAGTCTATTACAAAATTTAGTACACAAAGTCCCTATTAGGATACTTTAAATCCCTGTTAAGAGATTTCAGCCCTATTAGGAGTTGTGCCAATCCTATTAGGAGTTGTAGTACAATGTATGCAAGATAAGCCAACTACCCAAACATGAAATTTCAACTACAAGAAGAGCTCACTACCCAAACAAGTAATTTACTATTATCTTCCTCTTTCCTTTGCTCTATCAACCTAACAAATCATTGTCAAACCTTCTAGACCTAGTCACGAACCTTGGATCACATAGCAAAACCTTGGCAATGAAGTTTCCTTCACTTCCACACTACTCTGCTCAACTTCATATTATGCACTTGTTGTTGCTTCTCAATGATTAAAATCCACACTTATGATAAAGGAAATTTTTCTTCCTTTATAATGAGTCCATAAAATAATTCCCTGAGTCACCTATTCTACCTTCTCAACTAATTATTGTAGGACCACATTAAGGACATGTTACACTTAGCAATTGTTAGAATTCTTTAGAATAACTAAGAGGGGGGGGTGAATTAGTTATCCAAGGTCCAATGATGTCCAATACAACTTTTTCTTCTAATCCTTAATGGAACATAACTAAAATTATCATGCATGAAATTGAACATTAAACAATCATGAAAAGTAAACATGCATCACACCATAACACTGAGGATTTTGATGACCTAGAAACCCTTCAAGAATAAGAAGGTAAAACTGGGGTAGGGATGATGCCCACTAAATAATTGCATAATTGATTTCAACCACTTCTGATGGTTTTCCCTATTAAAGGCTTGCCCTATTAAAGGCTACAACACATTGATAAATGTGACCTTGTTAAAGGATTTAAGAACATTCAACTTAGAATGTCACCCTGTTAAAGGATTTACATAGAGCTGTTAGGCTCACCCAAGTCCATGGGATTTACAGTCACCTTCTCATAAGAATCTTTCATCCCTCTCTAAGGATCTCCTATCCTCCTTCTAAGGATCTCATATCCTTCTCCTGAGGATCTCTTAATCCTTCTCCTGAGGATCTCTTTGTCCTTCTCCTAGGGATCTCTTTATCCTTTTCCTGAGGCTTATCCACCTAGTTGTTAAGCTAACCTAGCAATGTAGGGTTTCAATATCTAATACAATGGTAAGAAAGTATTAGAAGGTTTTTGACATGATACAAATTGCAACCCTAACTATGCAGATTTCATATCACTCTTTAGTTCTCTTCTTTGCTTGGCTTACCTCCTTTGCAGTGCTGACATCTTGTTCACCCTTCAAGATCTATCTCCTTGAGTTCTTTCACTCATTATGCCAATGTATTCTATGGTCACTTGATCAAGTCAGAGTCTTGATACTCTATTCTTACTCATCTTGGCTTCTTCACATGATCACACTTATGACCAACTCCTTCTCATGCATGTGAATTTGATCTCTAACTTGTAACTCCTTATAAATAAGTTCTATTCTCGATTTCTCGCTCAAATCTTTTGAGAAAATGGTATTGTTTTCCCTCCAATTTGCTTCTTCTAGAAACTTTATGATAAATCTATTAGCATTCACCTTGAATTGGTTTACATGGTTTACATAAAATTTTGTGACATCTACTCATCATCCTTATCATCCAACTAATTCACAAAATTTGATGTAACAAACTTATCACTACTAATCTAGTGAATCTTTGACTTTAACAAATAATGCAGCAACTCAATATCATTGATTTACTAATTCTCAGCTCCTTCTATGTTACTTGTCTTCTATTATTATTTTACTAGTGCTTAGCACCTATAGTATTTATGCTTTCCTCAGCACTTGTATATTACTCAGCACTTAAATATCACTCGACTCTTGTATCTTGCTTGGCACTTGAAGTCACTCGACACTTGATCTTCACTCGACACTTGAAGGCTGCTCGACAACTGAAGATCACTCGACACATATTAAAATTGAACTTTCTTAGCTTCAACTAAGAATCTTCTTGGCTCTAACTAGCTAGCTATGCTCTCCCCAATGAATTTAGTTAATCCTTACATCTTTGATGTGTCTTAGTGTGTCCATCCTTTGTATCTTAGAGTATGTCATCAATACACTATTTTATCAATGGCTTAGCTGATCCTTATACTTCATTACAACATCATAACTTCAACCTTTCTCTAGGTACTCTAGTTACATCTTATTGATTGCCACCTCCTTGTCAATCAACCAATTGATAGTATTTGGATCACTTAATCAATTGTCATTCCTACAAGTAGCAATTTTGACATAAATGAAAAAATAATGATTAAAACATTCTTTACCAGTTCCATTTCTCTTTATTCATGATCTTTTTAATCATTTCCAACAGTCTCCCTCTTTGGCATTGATGGCAAACCAAACTGATCAAATGATTAAGCTAATCAACTTAGTTACCACCAAAATTACATACATTTTTTGCTTGGTATATAACTCCTTCTTTTACTAATAAAAATTGAATCCTTTGTTCTACTTCTCCCTCTGGACTGTTGCATCCTTACTTTGTATTCCTAATCCTTCATAGCTATTTGCTGATTCTTATCTCTTCTGAATCTCCCTCTTTCATATACATCTCTCATATATATATATATCTCCATCTTATTTTGTAGTGATCAGTTTCTCATATATCTCCCTCTTTGAAATAAATGTCAAAGATGTAACATCTTCAACATGCTAAATATAAGCTTTGCATCTTCATGTTTTCTCCCTTTGTCACCATGCTTGTGACTAATCTGGAGTTTTTGCTCCTATTGTCATCCTCTGCATCATTTTTCTGATATTTCAATGATCTACTTCTATTGAGGCAAGGTAGCTTTTTTGTTGCTTTAGACTATTTGAGTTAGGGGCATTACCCCCAACTTGCCTCTAAGCTATTCATAAGCATCCTCAGGCAATGGTTTGGTGAAGATATCTATAGTTTGTTCCTTTGTGTGAATGTACTCCATCTTCACTTGTTTGTCTTCCACCAATTCTCTGACATAGTGATACTTGATTACAATATGGTTGATTTTTGCATGCATTACTGGATTCTTGGATATGTTTATAGCACTTGTATTATCATAATACAGTATCAGAGGTTTGGTTACCTCTTCTTTCATTCCTTTCAATGGATGTTTGAGCCACACAATGTTTGTGCAATTGACTGCTATTTCTACATATTTTTCTTCTGTAGTGGACTGAGATGTGTATGTTTGTTTCTTGCTAGTCCAAATAAAGAACCTCTTACCTAAGAATAATGCTCCTCCACTTGTTCTTTTCCTATCATTAATGTTGTCTCCCCAATCTACATTTGTATATGCATTGAGCTCAAACTTCTCATTCTTTTTGTAATATAGGCCAAAATCATCAGTTCCTTTGAGATACCTCATTATCCTTTTTACTACCATGAGATGATTTTTTCTAGAATTAGCAGAGAATCTAGCCACTATTCCAACTACTAATGCTATGTCTAGTCTACTACGTACAACATATTATACTTTTTCAATCATGGATCTGTACATTGTTTAATTGACTTCAGCTGATTCATCACTTTTGGATAGCTTATGTCATGTTTCCATTGGTGTGCTGATAGGTTTGGAGTTTTCCAATCCAAATTTCTTGACTATCTCCTTGATGTATTTTGATTGTGTCACAAATATGCCATGTTTTAGTTGATGTACTTGCAATCCTACAAAGAATTTGATTTCTCCAAACATAGACATCTCAAACTCATGTTTCATTTTGTTAGCAAAACTTTTGCAAAGTACTTCCTTTCCTCCAAAAACTATGTCATCCACAAATATTTCAAATACAAGAATATCCTTACCTTCTTCTGATTTGATGTACATGTTGGTGTTGTCATCAGTTCTTTCAAATCCTATTTTCACTAGATACTTGTGAAGTCTCTCATACCAAGCTCTAGGGGATTGCTTTAATCCATATAGAGCCTTGTGTAGTTTGCATACCTTATTTTTGTTCTTTTCATCAACAAAACTTTTTGCTTACTCCATGTAGACTTCCTCTTCAAGTATACCATTTAGAAATACTAACTTAACATCCATTTGATAGACTTTAAATCCTTTGAAGGCTGCATATGCTAGTAAGGTCCTTACTCCTTCCATTCTGGCAACTGGAGCAAAAGTTTCTCGATAGTCTAGTCCTTCCTCTTGTGCATACCCTTTACAAACTAGTCTTGCCTTATTTCTTGTGATTTCACCATTCTCATCTAACTTGTTTCAGAGAACCCACTTGGTTACAATTACATTTTTGTCAGTTGGTCTTGAGACTAAGGTCCATGTCTTATTCTTCTCAATTTGTTCTATTTCTTCTTTCATAGCATTGTACCAGTCATCATCTGTTATGGCTTCACTTACTGTTCTTGGTTCCATTTTTCTGATCACACATGTCTCACTTTTGAGTCTATTCCTTATCATTGGTCTTGCCTCTTTATTTCCAATAATTTGATATGCACAATGATTTCTTCTTACATACTTTGCCAATACTGGTTCTTTCCTTGTTTGCATATTGTGTCTTTCAGAATCTGAATCTTCATGTATATTTTCATCAGGCATTTGTTCATTTTCTTCATGTTGGCTATCCTCCAAATCTAAATGAACACTCTTTATATTCTGCTACTTGGCTTATGAATGTGTTTTCTATTAGGCATTCACTGTCTGTGACTCAGCAGATACTAGATTTTGTTGTTGATTGTCATTCTGAGTTGCAACTTCATTATCAGTTATACCTTCATAAAAGTATACAAAGGTGGTGTATTCTTTTGCTTTCTTGTTCTTTTGCTTTCTTGTTGCTTTGCATTTTTGTATTCATTATTCTGAGTTGTATTCTTTTGCTTTCTTGTTGTTTTCAACACTTTGAACTTCTGCAAGCTCATCAAATTTCACATTTGTGCTTTCTGCTACTTTTTAAGTGTTAACATTCAAGAATTTATAAGCTTTGCTTCTAGTAGAATAACCAAGAAATGTTTCTTCCTCACTCTGTGCATCAAACTTTCTATTCCTAGACTCTTTATATGTAGCATTTGCATCCAAATATTTTGAAATGTTTTACATTAGAATAATTCCCATACCATAATTCAAAAGGTGTTGCATTTCTTGACTATCAAATTTCACATTTGTGCTTTCTGCTACTTTGTTAGTGTTAACATTCAAGCACTTACAAGCTTTGCTTCTAGTAGAATAACCAAGAAATGTGTCTTCCTCACTCTGTGCATCAAACTTTCCATTTCTAGACTCTTTATATATAGCATTTGCATCCAAATATTTTGAAATATTTTACATTAGAAGAATGCCCATACCATAATTCAAAAGGTGTTGCATTTGTACCTTTCTTGACTATCAAATTTCACATTTGTGCTTTCTACTACTGTGTTAGTGTTAACATTCAAGAACTTATAAGCTTTGCTTCTAGTTGAATAACCAAGAAATGTGTTTTCCTCACTCTTTGCATCAAAATTTCCATTTCTAGACTCTTTATATATAGCATTTGCATCCAAATATTTTGAAATGTTTTACATTAGAAGAATGCCCATACCATAATTCAAAATGTGCTGCATTTTTACTTTTCTTGACTTGAACTCTATTGAATGTATAGATTGCAGTACTCACAGCTTCTCTCCAGTACTTGAATGCAACATTTTTCTCCATCATTAAGGTCCTAGCATAGTCAATAACTGATCTATTCCTTCTCTTTGCTATACCATTCTAAGGTGTAGTCCTAGGTGTTGATGTCTACCTCTTGATTCCTCTTTCATTACAGAACTCTTCAAATTCTCTTGATGTGAATTCACCTCCTCTATCAGATCTAAGACATTTTAGGCTCTTCCCAGTCTCTTTCTCTACTCTGGGCCAGTACCATTTGAACATTTGAAATGCATCTGATTTTAGTTTCAGGAACATGACTATCATCATCCTTGAATAGTCATCTACAAATAGCATTATGTATATGTCACCTTTGTAGCTTTATACTTCAATAGGACCACACAAGTCAGTATGAACTAGCTCTAATACTTCATTAGAAGTATAAGCCTTACTTTTGAAAGTTGATTTGGTCATCTTTCCTAGTTGGCATTGTTTGCACATGGTGTTATCAGGTTTCTTCAACTTTGGTAGACCTCTGACATTCTTCATCTTGCTGATTCTTATCAGATTGTAAAAATTTACATGACATAGCCTCTTGTGTCATATCCATACATCATTATTTTGAACAATTAGACAAGAAGCATCTTCCATGTTAAGGTAAAACAAATTACTCCTACTCTAATCACCTTTTCCTATTAGACTTCCTTGAGAATCATAGATTTGGCAATTCCATCTCCAAATTCAACCTTGTATCGTATATTGCTTAAATGTGAGACACTTAACAAGTTATAATTCAAGCCTTAAACATAGTATGCATTATCACATGATATCCTTTTCGTAAGCTTGATACTAACTTTCCCTTTGATCTGACATGGTACATTGTTACCAAATCTAACACTATTTCCTTCATATTGAGTAGAGGTAATGAACTTACTTTTGTTGCCAGTCATGTGATGAGAGCATTCGCTATCTGTGATCCATTTGTCATTTTTGTTCATGCAGGTTACTAGGGAAGTTTCTTCATCTTCATTTGCTTCATCTTTCATAGCCACATAGACTACTTCATCATCATTCTTTTTAGAGTCTTCTTCAACAATGTAGCATCTTTTTCCTTTAACTCTGTAGTCCTTGTTGTCCTCTTTCTTGTTCTTGAAGTTGCCTCCATCCTTGTAATTTTTCTTTTGTGTGCATGTAGCTGCAATGTGACCAACTTCATTACAATTGAAACAAATGATTGGTAGCTTACCTTTGAATTTGCCTCTTCCTCTGTGAAATCTTTTTGCTAGTAATGCCTACAATTGGTCCACATCATCTTCATCAGTGTTGCTATCACTAGATACATACTTTCCTTTTCGATTCTTTTTCTTTGTTTGCACCTCATCATTTTCTTTTATTGTCATCTTGGCTTTGAATATAGATTCAAAAATTTTTGGCATGTAGTTATCAAAATTGGATAGCTCAAAGGCAGTGAGTCTTCCAATTATTCCTTCAAATGACAATGCATTGTCTGGTACACATCTTAGCTCCTAGATGGCTGATACTCTTATAGAATAGATAGGAAGCAAAGTTCACAAGTATTTTCTACATACTATTTTTTTTTCTAACTATCCTCCTAGACTTCTTATGGCACTAACTACTTCCTTCATTCTTGTACCATATTGAGCAACATTCTCTCCTTCTTCCATTTTCATATCATCAAATTTTCCTCTTAGGCTCTCTTTTTGCTCTCTTGACATTATCATCTCCTCCATAGATTCTTGATAATTTTCCCCACATCTAATGTGAAATATCACATCCTTTTATATCATCATACTCTGCATAGCTTAGTGTTGAAGCAATATCCAACATTGCTTGATTGTGCTCCTTCTTCTTGCTCATGTCATCTGCAGTGAGGGGTCCTACAGGGTCTACATGATCAATTGTGATTGAGGTCTATGCATAGTCTCCTATTGATCCTAAGTGTAGCTTCATCACAATTTTCTATGCAAAAAAGTTGTCTTTATTTAGCTTGGGAACTTCTCTCTTGGACATCTTGATCTTCTTGCTGCTAGTACCTTGAAACAAATAAGTAGTGAGCTTTGATACCAATTGTTAGAATTCTTTAGAATAACTGGGGGGGGGTGAATTAGTTATCCAAGGTCCAATGATGTCCAATACAACTTTTTCTTCTAATCCTTAATGACACATAACTAAAATTATCATGCATGCAATTGAACATTAAACAATCATGAAAAGTAAACATGCATCACACCATAACACTAAGGATTTTGATGACCCAAAAACCCTCCAGGAATAAGAAGTTAAAACTGAGGTGGGGATGATGCCCACTGAATAACTGTGCAATTAATTTCAACCACTTTTGATGGTCTGCCCTGTTAAAGATTACAACACATTGTTAAATGTGACCTTGTTAAAGGATTTAAGAACATTCAACTTGGAATGTCACCCTGTTAAAGGACTTACATAGAGCTTTTAGGCTCACCCAAGTCCATGAGATTTACAGTCACCTTCTCAAAAGAATCTTTCATCCCTCTCTAAGGATCTCCTATCCTCCTCGTAAGGATCTCATATCCTTCTCCTAAGGATCTCTTTATCCTTCTCCTGGGGATCTCTTTGTCCTTCTTCTAGGGATCTCTTTATCCTTTTCCTAAGGCTTATCCACCTAGCTATTAAGTTAACCTAGCAATTTAGGGTTTCAATATCTAATACAATGGTAAGAAAGTATTAGAAGGTTTTTGACCTGATATAGATTGCAACCCTAACTATGAAAATTTCATATCACTCTTTAGTTCTCTTCTTTTCTTGGCTTACCTCCTTTTCAGTGTTGATAGCTTGTTCACCCTTCAAGATCTATCTCCTTGAGTTCTTTCACTCATTATGCCAATGCATTCTATGGTCACTTGATACTCTTAGAGTCTTGATACTCTGTTCTTACTCCTCTTGGCTTCTTTGCATGATCACACTTATGACCAACTCCTTCTCATGCATGTGCATTTGATCTTTGACCTGTAACTCCTTATAAAGAAGTTTTATTTCTCAATTTCTCACTCAAATCTTTTGAGAAAATGGTATTTTTTTCCCTCCAATTTTCTTCTTCTAGAAAATTTATCATAAATCTATTAGCATTCGTCTTGAATTGGTTTGCATTGTTTACATAAAATTCTATGACATCTACTCATCATCCTTATCATCCATTTAATTCACAAAATTTGATGTAACAAACTTATCACTGCTGATCTGGTGAATCTTTGACTTTAACAAATAATGCAGCAACTCAACATCATTGATTTACTGATGCTTAGCTCCTTCTGTGTTACTTAGCTTCTATTTTTATTTTACTAGCACTCAGCACCTATAGTATTTCTACTTTTCTTGGCACTTAAATATCACTCAGCTCCTATATCTTGCTTGGCACTTGAAGTCACTCAGCACTTGATCTTCACTTGGCACCTGAAGGCTACTTAGCACCTAAAGATCACTTGGTACATATTAAAATTGAACTTTCTTGGCTTTAACTGAGAATCTACTCAGCTCTAACTAGCTAGCTTGGCTCTCTCCAATGAACTTAGTTAATACTTACAACTTTGATGTGTCTCAGTGTGTCCATCCTCTGTATCTTAGAGTATGTCATCAATACACTATTTTATAAATGGCTTAGTTGATCCTTATATTTCATTGCAACATCATAACTTTAACCTTTCTCTATGTACTCTAGTTACATCTTATTTATTGCCATCTCCTTGTCAATCAACCAATTGATAGTATTTGGATCACTTAATCAATTGTCATTCCTACAAGTAGCAAGTTTGACATCAATAAAAAAATAATGATTGAAAGATTCTTTACCAGTTCCATTTCTCTTCAATCATGATATTTTCAATCATTTACAACAAGCAATAACATTAATCTTCCACTTTTCAACTTAAATAATTCTTTGTACATGCAATATTATGATAAGAAATCTTAGCAACATCATCACCAACATATCTTCTTCATGTCCTCAACCTCAATCCTTAGATTATCAACTCTACTAAGAGATATAACAAGTTTACCTAAACATGCCTTTGTAAACTCTACTTCAAAATAAACATCACTAAAACTTACATAACTTCTTCTAGACTTATCCTTTCATCTTCTAACATTAACTACATATACCATATACTCAAAACTATCTCTCATAACCTTGGATAGTGTAAAAACTCAACTAGGCATCCATACCAACTTGATCTTTTCATTTTTGACATCAATGACAAAAAACTACTATGTTGACATCAATGACAAACTCAGTCATGAATGTAACATATCATTATAGTAACATATCTAGAGTACTCCCCTATAGGAATATCATCAATATTCATGCTTCCAAATAATCTTTGAACAATCTCCCCCTTTGGCATTGATGGAAACATAGATGAAACATATCTGGTTCCAAGAATACCAACAAAAGATTGTTCATCTTCAAATCCTCTTCATCAATCATTCTCCCCCAATGATATACCTAAATGTGCTCTATACCAAACTATCATTTCATGTTCTTCTTATGTCAAACATCTTCGTCAGCATAATGTTTTCCATGCAATATTCTCCCTATTGGTGTAAATACGTATTCACTATTTACACTTACTTAGGTTTACTTAAGTTAATGCATTATTTTATTATTTATTTATTAGTCACCTAGGAGTATGTGTACTCTTGTGAGTTGTCATGTTGACAACATAGGGGTCCGCACCTCTTTTATGCACATGGTGTCTACAACATGGGAGTTAGCACACTAATTAAGCACATGGTGTCTACAACCTTCTTAATCTTATCCACTCATCTAGAATGTTGGATAAGGTGTGCACTTAGTTTTTGTGATGCTTATCTTATCTCCTAGTTCTTTCTAGACACATTCTAGGTGCTTCCTAAGAAGCCTTTATATACAGGCACTCCTAGTGTGTTTGTAAATTCATCACATACTAAATAGAGCAATGTATTAGGACATACTCTGATTAATTGATCATATCCATTTTTGGTCTATAGTTGTGCTTGTGTTTGATTTCTATGATGTTGGGTTGAATCTTTCTCTAAGGAAAATTCTTACATGGTATCATAGCTATACCAAATTCTTAAATGGTATTAGAGCTCTTGGATATTTTCTCATCACATAGTCATTCAAGACCATTGTTGCTTCAGCACCTTATTCTAAATATGGAGTACTACAAAAATTGGAGGTGTCTAGAGCCAAATCTGACCTTGCAATTGCATCTGGAATAATAATTCAGTGAAAATTGGCTATAAAGTTGCCCACCCTAGGCCAAAGTCAATTGTGAGGCAATTTTTTTTGCAAATCGGCACCCGAAGGACCAATTTGCAGAATTGGTATGATCATTTCAGATTTGTACATTTAATTTTTAGATTCACTTTTTTTTCATCTGCATCTCTACTATTTTTTTTGGATCTGCATTATTTTTTAGAATTTTTTTTTGGTTTGTTTCATCCAAATTGGACATTTGAGGAAAAATCTAGAGCCATTTAATTTTTGAGGTGCGGCAGAAATTCAAAAAAAAAAAAGCAGCAGTGGTTTTCAAACAGCAGTATCTCCCTCATACAGACTCCTTTTTGCAAGCAATTTTTTTTTGTTTTGGGGTAGGATTTCATAATCTACACAGTGATGTAGGTGGTTTGAGATCTTTTTTTTTTGTATATTTCTACAACTCCAAAATCTCAATTTTTGCCACTTAAAATGCTTAGTACAGGCTCATCTTGACTCCAAATCAGGTTCTATTTTTTTTTAAAGTGCATTTTTTTTCAACTTTCTAGATCTACAATCAGATTATAGGTTCTGTTGACAAAATTACTACTTTCAGAAATAGGCCCTAAATTGACAAATGGCTACCCAGTGCCTAAATCATTCATTAGGGGGGGTTTCTTTGATTCTCTTTGATATTTTGGAGGTTCATTGATTGATATCATGGAGTCTTGTCAGATTTGTCAGTCTAGTATTAGACTATAGTTGACAACAAGGAACTATCATAAATGGAGGACTTTGATAATTGACCATCTAAGAGACCATCTAGGATTGCTTCCTTATATCTATTCAATGCCACCAGATTTTAATTAGACATATATTATCAACCTTAATCAATTTCTATTTAAAAGTATGAGTAAGGAATCTTTTGCTCCTCTTAGATTGGCACATTTTCCATGTGATATTTGGATGTCTATTTAGGAAGCACATGGAGATCCATGTGATTCTCCATCTCTAGAGGACATTCTACATCCAGTCACTCCAGCTATAGCTTCTTTGACTCTAGATGAGATCACACCTCTAGCTCATGTTGCTTCTACTGATTCTATTCCAGCCACAGATGCTTCAAATTTAGTGCAGCAGGATACTTTATGTCTTCCTACACTACTTTCATGTGAAGACTTCCTTCCTACCCTTACATTCCTATTCATGGAGTCTCACATTGAAGATGTGGGAGACATTCTTGATGACATTCATCTTCTTTTTGAGGTAGATACTTCATCTTTTTCCACAGTGATAGATTCATGTACTTAAGCACTACAAGGTACACATGGTCTTCTAGGTGATGATTTCTTGCCAGACATTTCAGTTCTATTCTTGGAGTCACACTCAAAAAATATGGGAGACTTTCATGATGATTTATCACTTCTCTTTGCTAAGGAGGATTCTTCTACAGTTGTTGCAAGGGCCCACTCTGACCCTCAAGTCTATGCTCTACATGATCAATCCTTCCAGGTTGGTCTGATTGTGGATACTTATGTACAACATCTGCAGGAGGTCTCTTTCACATTTGAGAAGACAGTTGGTTTCCTAAAGTAGGTTCTACATCACTCTGTGTTTGATCTGCACTTCTCTTTAGCAATTTTGGAGGAAGCCATCATCAACATCGACACAAGGACACTTGAACAAGTTTCAAAGATACCATTCATTATAGAGATTCCTTCTCCATACAGGGGATGCATCTCATTTGTACCCTTGCATTTTTTTCTTCCAAAGGGGAGGAACATCATTCAGGGGTCATGGATTAGCTTCTACATTGGAGCATTTCTCATTGATCAACACACTACTTTTAGGGAGGGGGACTACCTCGTCTCCTTCTTCTCCTTTTTTATTTTTGTGGGGGGGGGGGAGAGGAACTTTTTCCTCTTAGGGGGTTTTTTCCTTCTCCATTTTTCTCTTGTATATACTGGATGTATGTCATAATGGGGGGTTCGTGATTACTCCATCCATCCATGCATCCCCTTTCATCTCTCTTTTTGGGGGAGGGTTTTTCCCATGAGGTTTTCCCTCTTTCTCTACTTTATGAGAGATTTTTTGGTATCAGAACTTGGGGAAAGATCCTAAAGTGCTTGGAAAAAGCTTGGGAAAATCTTGGGGAAAGCTTTTAGCTTCTAAGAAAATTTGGATTTTGTAACAAGTTGAGGAAAAAACTGTAAGTGTGGCCAAAAGACTAGGTTGAGTGGAGAGAACCTAGATAAGAGACAATGGTCACAAGAGGTGATTTATTTCATGATCAAAAGATATTATTTGATGCATGGGTTTCATATTGGAATTTTCAAAACAAGAAGAAGGAAGAAGCAAAGAAAAGAGTAGAAGAGAAAAGGAAGAAAAGGGAAGAGGAAGCCAGAATAGATCAAGAGATAAAAGAACGAATGGAATTCCTAATGTAGGAACTAAGAAAGCAAGAAGAAAATTTAGTGCAACTAAAAGAGGAGTTGAAGAAAAATATGGAAAAAGAAAATAAAGATCTAAAGCATCAAAAAATTTAGATTACAAAAGCCTATATTGGGACATTGGATGAGAAGAGTTGTTCGTAAGGTGTCTTATTTGTGTCTTTCCTAACTTGCACTCTATTCATAGTATAGACTATTGTATTTACAAACTCTCTTCAAAATATTTTGGATACATTATTCTCTGCTAACATAGCTCTTGCGGCTTCTATAATTAACTTGTTCCTTCTCTCTACAATGTCATTCTATTCAGGGGTTCTCGAAGTAGATAACTATCTTTTAATTCCATTTTCTTCATAAAACATGTTAAACTCATTTGAAGTAAATTATCCTCCTCTATCTGATCTTAAACATTTAATCTTACAACTAGATTCATTCTCAACCCTATTCTTGATTATCTTGAACTTATCAAATGCCTCAAATTTCTCTTTAAGAAATGTAACCCACATCATTCTAGAAAAGTCATCAAATAAGATCATGAAATACTTTTCACCATATAATTGTTTATTCTTTGTAGAACCATTGAGATTTGTATGTACAATCTCCAACTGCACTATAGTGGTAAACTTTTTACTGAAAAAAGAAGTTTTGTTATGCTTTGCCAAAATACACTCGCAAATTGTTTTAGTAGGCTTTACAATCTTTGGAAAATCTCTAACTGCAAACATTCTACTAGTCCTCACAATACTGTCAAAGTTTATATGACAAAATCTCTTATGCCATAACCAACTATCATCTACCTTTGTAGCCAAATATGTCATTCTAATAGGATTCAACTAAAAAATATTACCTCTAGATATGGTTCCTGTTCCAATTACCTTTCCATCTTTTTCTTTGATCATACATGTCTTTTCTGTGAATTGCAATTGATAACCTTTGTCTACTAGCTATCCCTCACTCTATGCTTTAAACCATCAACAAAGTATACATCCTCAGTGTTAGTTTTACCATCAAAAGTAATAGATCCAATATCTTTAACTTGACATGCTGCATTGTTTCCAACTCTAACAATTCCTCCATCTTGACTTTTGAAGTCAACAAACTTGTTCATATCACTAGTCATATAATGTGAACAACCATTGTTAATTATCCAATTAGATTTCTTCTCAACCTGTGACACCAAAGCTACCTTCTCTAGAATTTCTTCTTTAATTGCCACAAATCCAATTTCATCATCACTAGTATTGAATGCTTGTTCATTAGAATCATTATCTTCATTTACATACAAATACTCTCTATCTTTTCTAGGTTTGTGATTTCCCTTATATTTTTTCTCTCTTTTAGGACACTTAGATGCATAATGACCATATTCATCACAAGTCCAACATTTAAAAAATTTCTTACCTCCTTTTTCTCTTCTTATCAAAAGGGCTACTCCTTTAATCTTTTTGTCCTCCTCAGATCTATTACTACTTGCAAAATCTCCTCTAGCACTTGTGCTTCTCAGTAAATTAGGTTGAATATTCAAGACACTAAAAGTTAGCTCTATTCTAGTCAATTCTATGGACTATCTAAGTTCATTCTCAACTACTTCAAGTCTTTCAAATTCATCTTAGAAATGATTTTCTTCTCTAATTTTGTCAAGATCCAATATCTTAGACTCATACACAAAAAAAGTGTCTTCATCTTTTATTTCTAGCTATCATAATTTGTTACATCAAACTTCAGACCATCTTTTCTAAACATGTTCATCATCTGTATCCCAAAGTTGTTAAACTTTTCCTTCAAGGACTTCATGCTCTAATACCAATTGTTAGAAAAAATAGTCCACCAAGATAACTAAGTGGGGGAGGGGTAAATCAGTTATACAACAATTAAAATATTTATCTTCTTTAAAAAAACTTAACCATTTAGCCAAAGTAAATAGAAACCATAATAAAATGCACATAGACAATTACACCAAATATGTCAACAAGGGAAACCCTTGATCAGGGGGAAAACCTCAGTGGGAATGATGCCCACAAGATGATGTACTAATATAAATATTCCTTGTTAGAAGATGGACCCTAATAGGATTCTATTACAATACTTAATTCATAAAGTCCCTATTAGGAGAATTTGAATCCTTGTTAGGAGATTCCAACCCTATTAAGAGTTGTAGTACAATGTATGCAAGATGAGCCCACTACCAAAACATGCAATTTCAACTACAAGAAGATCTCACTACCCAAACAAGAAATTTACTATTATCTTCCTCATTCCTTTTTTCTATCAACTAAGCCAATCACTATCAGACCTTGTAGACTAGGTCATGAGCCTCAAATCCAAATATCAAACCTTAGATCATTTAGCAAAGCCTTGGCAATGAAGTTTCCTTCACTTCTGCACTGCTCTGCTCAGCTTTGTATTCTACACTCTCTATTTCTTCTCAATAATTCAAATCCACACTTATGATAAAGGAATATTTACTTCCTTTAGACTGAGTCCATATAATAATTCCCTAAGTTAGTTGTTAGACATTCTTAATTAATTATTATAGGACCACATTAAGATCACGTTACATTTACAATAACATTAATCTTCTACCTTACAACTTGAATAACTCTCCATACATGAAATATTATGACAAGAAAGCTTAGCCACATCATCAAAAACATGTCTTCTTCATGTCCTCAACCTTAATCCTCAAAATATCAAATCTACTAAGAGATGTGACAAGTTTACCAGAACATGCCTCTGTAAACTCTATCTCAAAATAGACATCACCAAAACTTGCATTACTTCTTCTAGACTTATCCTTTCTTCTTCCAACACTAATTGCATATACCATATGCTTAGAAGTATCTCTCATAACCTCAAATAGTGTAAACACTCAACTATTCGTATGTATGAACTTGATCTTTCTAATGTTCTTCTGTTAGATACCATAGAAAATTGCTATGTTGACATCAATGACAAACTCACTCATGAATGTAACATATCATCATAGTAACATATCTATAGTACTCCCACATAGGAATATCATCAGCATTCATGCTACCAACCAATCTTCAAACACTTTTGCATATAAAAGATCCAATCCAACATAGCATTGATGTCCAATTTTCCATCATAAGGAACAACTTTTATAGTAGGCTTTGAATGTGCCCTAGAGAGTACTCTCAACAATCTTTCCTCATCTTGATCTTCTTTAGGTTCTATATTAGGGTTTGATATTATTACTTCATCATCACTTACATCATCAAGATGTTCTCCTCTCCTATTTGTTGTCTCCATATCATCTAATCTAATTGCAATTTGTATTAATGTATCCAATATAACATTATCAACATTTTCTCTACCTCAAACCATTTTTACAATCAAGTTCCTACAAGATTGTAACCTCTCCAAGTTATAGGTCAAATCCTCAAATCTACTTGTTAGAAACAATAGTCCACCATGATAACTAAGAGGGGGGTGAATCAAGTATCTAACAATTAAAACATTTATCTTTTTTAAAAAGACTTAATCATTCAACCAAAGTAAACAACAACTATAATAAGATACACACAGACAATTACACTAGATATGTTAACTAGGGAAATCCTTAATCAGAGAGAAAACCTTGGTGGGAATGATGCCCACATGATGATGTACTAATATAAATATTCCTTATTAGAGGACGGACTTTATTTGGATTCTATTACAATATTTAGTACATATGAGTTCCTATTAGTAGACTTCAAATCCCTATTAGGAGATTCGCACCCTATTAGGAGTTGTAGTACAATGTATGCAAGATGAGCCCACTACCCAAACATGCAATTTCAACTACAAGAAGAGCTCACTACTCAAACATATAATTTACTATTATGTTCCTCTTTCCTTTGTTTTTTCAACTAAACTAATAACTGTCAGACCTTCTAGACCAAGACACAAACCTCATATCCAAATATCAAACCTCAAATCACTTAGCAAAACCTCAGTAATGAAGTTTCCTTCACTTCCACTCTTCTCTGCTCAACTTCACATTCTGCTCTCTCTGGTGCTTACAATCACTTCTCATCAATATTATTCTATCTTATATGATAAAGGAAAATTTCCTTCCTTTATAATGATTCCATAAAATAATTCCTTGAGTCAGTTGTTAGACCTTCTCAATTAATTATTATAGGATTCTCAATTAATATTTTTAGGATCACATTGAGAACATGTTACACTTACTAATAACATTAATATTTCACCTTGTAACTTAAATATCTTTTTTTACACGTAATATTATGATGAGCTAACTTAGCCATGTCATCACCAACATCTCTTCTTCATATCCTCAACCTCAATTCTCAGAATAATAACTTTCTCAAGAGATATAACAAGTTTACTAAAACATGCCACTGTAAACTCTATCTCATAACAGACATCACCAAAACTTACATAACTTCTTGCAAAATTATAATTTCTTCATCTAACATTAATCACATATACTAGATACTTATAAGCATCTCCTATAATCTTGGATAGTTAGAATACTCAACTAGTCATCCGTACCAACTTGATCTTACTATTGTTCTTTTTTCAGATACCACAGAAGACTATTATATTGACATCAATAACAATCTTAGTCATGAATGTAACATATCTACAATACTCCCCCATAGGAATATCATCAGCATTCATGCTTCCAATAGTCTTCCCCTTTGGCATTGATGGCAACATAAATGAAAAACATCTAGTTCCAAGAATTACAATAACAGAGCATTAATCTTTCTTTTCAAATCCTCTTCATCAATCATTCAATCATTCTCCCACATTGATATATCTCAATGTGCTTTTTGTCAAACTATCATTCTATGTTGTACTTCTTCCACATATGTTGTACTTGTTCTTGATTTTCTTGCTTTTCATCATGATGTTCTTCCTCATGATCTTTCCACTTCTCCATATGATGTTTTTCATGCCAAACTTCTCCCCCATTGACATCAATGTCAAAAGTTTCAGCAACCATCAAACTTTACAACAACTGATTCTTACTAGCTCAAGTGTCCAAAGACACTGTTCAAAACAACATCCAACAAGATTCCTAGATGACTTTTTCCATCATAGATACTCCCCTATACAGGAAGCATTAGCATTCAGTCTAGACAAAGAATAGTGCTCTGTTACACAAGACTGATGCACTCTTGCATCTTCTACGATTATTTAGGAAGGGGCATAACCCCCAGCATACCTCACAAATAATCAAAAGTCTCTTTGGGAAGAGGCATAGTGAATATATCTACAATCTGATCTTTAGTGCTCACATACTCCAATCTAATTTCCTTTTGTGTAACTATACTATGCTTGTGTTGTCATAATGTATGACAATAGGTTCACTAATTTCTATCCTTGTATCCTTAAGCATCTGCTCCATCCAAACAACTTAATTGTAATTGTTTGCTACTACAACATATTATGCTTCCACTATACTTTGTGATATACAATCTTAATTCTTTCTTTTCCAAGAAACCAATCTTCCTCCAAGAAAGAAGGCTCCACCATTAGTGCTCTTTTTGTCATCCATATTGCCTATCCAATCAACATCACTTTAAGAACATAGAGTCAAATCATTAGATATATCATACTACAATCTGAATTTTGATGTTCCTTTTAGATATCTAAATATCCTTTTGACTTCTGCATAATGTGCTTCTCTATAATTAGCTTGGAATCTTGGAACAATTCCAACTATATTTTCTATATCTAGCCTTTTGTGAGTCAGATATTGTAATCCTCCAATCATAGATTTGTACTTCTACTCAATAGTAGGTGCCTCATCCTTTGTAGATAACTTGTGTCTAGTTACCATAGGTGTTCCAATGGGTTCACATGTTTCCAAACCAAACCTTTTTAGTAAATCCTTCAAGTGGTTAGTCTAAGAAATAAAGATTCCTTCTTTACTCTATATAATCTATAACCCTAGAAAATATTTCATTTCGCCTATCATACTCATTTCAAATTCTTTATTCATCTCTTCAGAAAATTTATCACTTTCATCATCATTTCCTCCAAATATCATATCACCAAAAAATATTCCCAAAATCATCAAACCATCGTCAATTTCTTTCCAATAGAGATTACTATCTACCATACCTTTTCTATATCCAAGCTTTGTCAAATGTTTTTCCAACCTTGCATACCAGGTTCTGGGTGCTTGCTACAAGCCATACAACACTTTCTTTAGTTTGTGTACTATGTCCTTATCATCTATCAAAGTACAACCTTCAGACTACTCAATATTGTTATAATTCTTTAGAATAACTGAGAGGGGGGATGAATCAGTTATTCAAGGTCCAAATGCCCTATTAATACCTTTTTACTACTTTTTAATGAATCCATACCCTTTTCATCTGTTCAAACTTAAATCAATCATATAAGAAAATTACAATAAATCAATATGCAAAGATAAAACATTCAAGATCAACACATGACACAATGATTTACGTGGAAACCCAATTTGGGAAAAACCACCAGTAACATGCTGCTTGATTCTCACTCTTCTGAAGTGATACCCTGTTAAAAGCCTACCCTATTAAAGGCTTACAATACACTGTTAAATGTGACCTATTAAAGGATTTCACCAAATTGTTAGGAATGGGCCTAGTTGAAGGTCTTTAGGACATTCACTTGGAATGTCACCCTGTTAAAGGATTTATCTAATGGCTATTAAACCAACCTAATTCCATAGGATTTAGACTTACTATTACAATTGCTAGAAAGTAACGATAATGGACTTTTGATTTGATATAACTTACAACATACTTTGCAGATTTCAGATCACACTTTTAGTTCAATCCTTATGCTTGACTTTAATCACTTTAGCTCTGACTACTTGTCTTCCTCTAAAGCTTTGTCTCCTTGAGTCTTCTTACTCATTCTGCCAATGCAATCATCCTTGTGGTAATCTATTCAAACTAAGTTCCAGTGCTTTCTTCTCCTTAGCACATTCTACAGCACTTCATGCTTTTATGCTTAACCACACCTTTCTCTTTCATTGTCCCCTGTTCTTCATTAACTTATGTCTTCTTATATAGAATTCTGATTTGTCTTTACTACTCAATTCTCCCTCTCCAATTTTAGGGTTTCAAAATGGGTTAGGTAGGATACAATGTATCTACCCCATATCTTTTTCTCTTCTAGAAACTTCACCAAGTGTATCATTAAAATCATTCTACATGGTGTTCTATGCCGCTAGTTCATCATTCTTATCTTCCTTTTAATTCACAAATTTTTAGATAACAACCTTGTTGGCTTAGATCTGGTGAATCTTTGATTTCCAAAATAATGCAGTAGCTTGGCATTATTGAGTTACTGGTGCTCGACACCTCTGTGTTACTCGACACCTATACTTACTTAGCACTTGGTTCTGTTCAGCACTTGGTTCTACTTGGCACTTGATTCTGCTTGGCACTTGGTTCCACTCAACACTTGATTCTGCTCGACACTTGATTCTGCTCGGCACTTGATTTTTCTTGGCACTTTATTCTGCTCGACACTTGATTAACTCTGTGTCACTCGACATCTAAAGTTTACTCAACATTAACTAAGAATTTTCTCGACTCTTACTAGCTTGATTGGCTCCTTCTCTCTAATGAACTTAGTTTGAGCTTTACAAAAGACTTAGCTAAAACCTTAAATCTTTGATATGTTTCAGTGTGCCCATTCTTTGTATCTTATAGTATTCCATCAAATACACTTTTTCATCAATGGCTTAGCTGATCCTTGTACTTCATTACAACATCATAACTTCAACCTTTCTCTAGGTGTTCTAGTTACACCTTATTGATTGCCTCCTCCTTGACAATCAACTAATTGATAGTATTTGGATCACTAAATCAATTGTCATTCCTGCAAGTAGAAAGTTTGACATGAATGACAAAATAATGATTGAGGAAATTCTTTACCAATTCCATATATTATTCCAAAAACTTTTCTTATGATCATTTCAATCATTTCCAACAATCTCCCTCTTTGGCATTGATGGCAAACCAAACTGATCAGTTAATTAACTCAGTTACCACCAAGATTGTATATGTTGTCTTGCTACATTTTTACTACTGATCTCATATATCTCCCTCTTTCTTTCTATTGATCAGTTTTTTGCATATTTCTCCCTCTTTGACATAAATGCCAAAGATGTAGCATCTTTATCATGAAAAATATAAGCTTTGGCTTCTAGTTGATTTTCTCCCTCTGTCACCATGCTTGTGACTAATTTGGAGTTTTTTTTCCTGCTGTCATCCTTTGCATCAACCTGTTAATATTTCAATGATTTATTCCTATTGATGCAAGGCAGCTTTCTTGTTGCCTTAAACAGCTTGAGTTAGGGGTATGACCCCCAACTTGCCTCTAAGATATTCATAGGCATCCTTGGGCAATGGTTTGGTGAAGATATCTACATTTTGTTCCTTTGTGTGAATGTATTCCAACTCACTTGTTTGTCTTCTACCAATTCTCTAACATAATGATACTTGATTGCAATATGCTTAGTTTTTGCATGCATCACTAGATTTTTGGATATGTTTATGGCACTTGTATTATCATAATACAATATCACAGGTTTTGTTACTTCTTCTTTCATTCCATTCAATAAATGTGTGAGCCATACAATGTTTGTGCAATTGACTGCAGCTGCCACATATTCTGACTCTGCAATGGACTGGGATGTACATGTTTATTTCTTGCTAGTCCAGGTAACCAGCCTTTTGCCTAGAAATAATGCAACTCCACTTGTGCTTTTTTTGTCATCAATGTTTCCTTCCCAGTCTGCATCTGTATATGCATTGAGCTCAAATTTTCCATTCTTTTTGTAGTATAGACCAAAGTCATCAATTCCTTTAAGATATCTCATTATTCTTTTTACTGCTATGAGATGATTTTCTTTAGGATTAGCAGATAACCTAGCCACTATTCCAACTGCTAATGCTATGTTTGGTCTACTATGTACAACATATTGTAGTTTTCCAATCATGGATCTGTACATTGTTTGATTAACTTCAGCTGACTCATCATTTTTGGATAGCTTATTTCCTGTGGCCTTTGGTGTGCTGACTGGTTTGGATTCCTCCAATCCAAATGTTTTAAGAATTTCTTTGATGTACTTTGATTGTGTAACAAATATTCCATGTTTGAGTTGATGTACTTGCAATCCAACAAAAAATTTGATTTCTCCAAACATAGACATCTCAAATTCATGTTTCATTTTGTCAGCAAAGCCTTTGCAAGGTACTTCCTTACCACCAAACACTGTCATCCACAAAGATTTCAAATACAATAATGTCTTTACCTTCTTCTATTTTGATGGGCATGTTGCTGTTATCATCAGTTCTTTCAAATCCAATTTGCACTAGATACTTGTGAAGTCTCGCATACCATGCTCTAGGTGCTCGTTCCAAACCATAGAGTGCTTTATGTAGCTTACACACCATATCCCTGTTGTTTTCATCAACAAATCCTTCTGGTTGTTCAATGTAGACTTCTTCTTCTAGTATACCATTTAAGAAGGAAAATTTTACATCCATCTAATAGACTTTAAAATCTTTGTAGGCAACATATGCAAGTAAAGTTCTTACTCCTTCCATTCTAGCAACAGGAGCAAATGTTTCTCCATAGTCTATTCCTTCTTCTTGAGCATAACCCTTACATACCAGTCTAGCTTTGTTTCTAGTAATCTCACCATTCTCATCTAGTTTGTTTCTAAATACCCATTTGGTGCCAATCACATTCTTGTCAGTTGGTCTAGAAACCAAACTCTAGGTTTTATTTTTCCTTATTTGATCAATTTCTTCTTCCATAGCTTTATACCAGTCATCATCTTGTAATGCACCATTTACTGTCTTGGGTTCAGATTTGTTGATCAAACATGATTCATGTCTTAGTTTGTTCCTTGTCATTGGTCTTGCATCTTTGTCACCAATTATCTATTGAGCAGGGTGATGTCTTTTTACATATTTGGATAACCTTGGCTCTGTCATTGCTTCCATGTTTGATCTTTTAGATATAGGATCACTATGCACTTCATTGTCAGGTTGTTCTTCATTATGTGTACTATTTTCAGAATCAGATTGTGCATTTTCTTCATTCTGTAACTCGGCTTTTGAATGCAACTCAGCATTCACTGGTTGTGAATCGGCTGAAACTGATACCTGTTGTTGATTTCCAATTTGATTGACATCATTTTCATCAACAATCATTCCTTCATAAGAATACACAAAGGTTCTCTACTCTTCCATTTTCTTGGTATTTCAGCTTGGACTTCTGTGTGCTCATCAAAATTTACATTTACACTTTCCACAATTTTGTTAGTGTTAATATTCAAACACTTATATGCCTTACTTCTAGTGGAATAACCTAGAAATATACCTTCATCACTTTTTGCATCAAATTTTCCTTTTCTGGCATCTTTAAGGATAAAATATTTGCAACCAAACACTTTGAAGTGTTTTACATTGGGTGAGTGACCATACCATAATTCAAAAGGTGTTGTGTTTGTACCTTTCTTGACTTGTACCCAATTCAGTGTATGAATAGCTACACTTACAGCTTCTCTCCAGTATTTTAGAGAAACATTCTTTTCCATCATTAATGTTCTGGCACAGTCAATCATAGATATGTTTCTTCTCTTAGCAATTCCATTCTGTGGGAGAGTTCTAGGAGCTTACGTTTGTCTTTTGATTCCATTGTCATTATAGAATATCTTGAATTCATTTGATGTAAATTCACCACCTCTATCTGATCTTAGGCATTTCAAGCTTTTTCCAGTTTCCTTTTCAACTCTAGCCACATACCACTTAAACATTTGAAAAGCATCAGATTTTTGTTTTAAGAACATAACAGTCATCATCCTAGAATAGTCATCAACAAATAGCATTATGTATTTATCTCCTCTATATCTTTGTATTTCCATTGGACCACATAAGTCAATGTGAACTAACTCAAGTATCTCTTTAGATGTATAGTTTTTGCTTTTGAAACTTGATTTTGTCATCTTTCCTAGCTGACATTGTTTGCACATGATATTATCAGGCTTCTTCAATTTTGGTAGACCTTTGACTTTCTTCATTTTACAGATGTTGACTAGATTGTCAAAGTTGACAATACATAATCTTCTATGCCATAACCATTCATCATCAAATTTTGCAAATAGACAAGAAACATCATCCATATCAAGGTAAAAAAAATTGCTCTTTGTTTGATCTCCTTTTCCTATTAGTTTACCATTAGTATCATAGATTTTTGCAGTTTTGTTTCCAAATTCCACTTTGCAACCTATATTGCCTAACTGTGAGACACATAGTAAATTGTAGTTTAATCCTTCAACATAGTATGCATTGTCACGTGAAATTTGTTCTGTGAGCTTAATGGAACCTTTTCCTTTGATTTGACATGGAGCATCATTACCAAATCTAACACTATTTCCATCATACTGAGTAAAGTTAATAAACTTACTTTTGTCTCTTGTCATATGATGTGAGCATCCACTGTCTATGATCCATCTGTCATTCTTGTTCATACATGTCACCAGTGTTGTGGTCTCTTCTTCATCAGATTGGTCCTTCATGGCTACATAAACAACTTCATCATCATTGTCATCAGAATTTTCTTCAACAATATAACACTTCTTACCTTTTTCTTTGTAATCTCTCTTGTCATCATCTCTTCTATTCTTGTATTTTTTTCCTTCCTTGAAATCTTTTTTCTGTGGACACCTTGCAGCAATATGACCTACTTCATTGCAATTGAAACAAATAATAGGCATCTTACCTTTGAATTTTCCTTTGCCCTTGTGAAATATTCTAGCGAGCAATGCTTCCAATTGTTCCACATCTTCCTCATCAGTGCTACTGTCACTAGATACATACTTCATTTTTCTTCCTTTCTTTGATTTCACCTATTCGGCATCTTTCAATGATAACTTGGCCTTAAAAGCAGATTCATCATTTTCAGGTTTGTAGTTGTCAAAGTTAGATAACTAAAATGTAGTGAGTCTACCTATTATACCTTCAAAGCTTAGATTATTTCTTGGTATACATCTTAGCTCTTGTATTGCTGATACTCTAATAGCATAGATAGGGAGCAAGGTTCTTAAGAACTTACTATTAACAATATCTTCATCCAGTTGACCACTCAAGCATCTTATTGCACTTACCACTTCCATTATTCTTGCACCATACTAAGCAGCATTCTCATTTTCTTCCATTTTTATGTCATCAAACTTGCCTCTGAGACTTTCTCTTTTTCTCTTTGTACATTCTGATCTCCTCCATAGATGTCTGATAAGGCTTTCTGCATTTTGAATGCAGTGTCACATCCTTTGATATCATCAAATTCAGCATAGCTGAGTGTAGAGGCAATTTCTAGCATTGTCTGGTTGTGTTCTTGCTTGTTTTTCATGTCTTCTACAGTAGGAGCACCTGTTGGATCTACATGTTCAGTGACAATTGAATTTTGGGCATAATCTCCTATGGATCCAAGATGTAGCTTCATCAAACTTTTCCATGCAACAAAGTTGTCTTTGTTGAGCTTGGGAACTTCTCTTTTTGGCATTTTGATCTTTTCTGCTTGTAGTCCCTTTTAAACTAAATCAGCAATCAGGCTCTAATACCAATTTTTAGAATTCTTTAGAATAACTGAGAGGGGGGGTGAATCAGTTATTCAAGTTCCAAATGCCCTATTAATACCTTTTTACTACTTTTTAATGAATCCATACCCTTTTCATCTGTTCAAACTTAAATCAATCATATAAGCAAATTACAGTAAATCAATATGCAAAGATAAAACATTCAAGATCAACACATGACACAATGATTTATGTAAAAACCTAATTTGGGAAAAACCACCAGTAACATGCTACTTGATTCTCACTCTTCTGAAGTGATGCCCTGTTAAAAGCCTGCCCTGTTAAAGGCTTACAACACACTTTTAAATGTGACCCTGTTAAAGGATTTCACCAAACTATTAGGAATGGGTCTGGTTAAAGGTCTTTAGAACATTCACTTGGAATGTCACCCTGTTAAAGGATTTATCTAATGGCTATTAAACCAACCTAAGTCCATAGGATTTAGAATTATTGTTACAATTGCTAGAAAGTAATGATAATGCACTTTTGATCTGATATAACTTACAACATACTTTGCAGATTTCAGATCACACTTTCAGTTCAATCCTTATGCTTGACTTTAATCACTTTAGCTCTGACTACTTGTCTTCCTCTTAAGCTTTGTCTCCTTGAGTCTTCTTACTCATTTTTCCAATGCAATCATCCTTGCGGTCATCTATTCAAATTGAGTTCTAGTGCTTTCTTCTCCTTAGCACATTCTACAGCACTTCATGCTTTTATGCTTGACCACACCTTTCTCTTTTACTGTCCCCTATTCTTCATTAACTTATGTCTTCTTATATAGAAGTCTAATTTGTCTTTGCCACTCAATTCTCCCTCTCCAATCTTAGGGTTTCAAAATGGGTTAGGTACGATACAATGTATCTACCCCATATCTTGTTCTCTTCTAGAAACTTCGCCAGTTGTATCATTAAAATCGTTCTACATGGTGTTTTGTGCCACCAGCTCATCATTCTTATCTTCCTTTTAATTCACAAATTTTTAGATAACAACCTTGTCGACTTAGATCTGGTGAATCTTTGATTTCCAAAATAATGCAGCAGCTTGGCATTATTGAGTTACTGGTGCTCGACACCTCTGTGTTACTCAGTACCTATACCTGCTCGGCACTTGGTTCTACTCAACACTTGGTTCTGCTCGGCACTTAGTTCTGCTTGGCACTTGATTAACTCTGTGTGAATCGACATCTGAAGGTTACTCGGCATTAACTAGGAATTTTCTTGGCTCTTACTAGCTTGCTCGGCTCCTTCTCTCTAATGAACTTAGTTTGAGTTTTACAAAATACTTAGCTAAAACCTTAAATCTTTGATATGTTTCAGTGTGCCCATTCTTTGTATCTTATAGTATTCCATCAAATACACTTTTTCATCAATGGCTTAGCTGATCCTTGTACTTCATTACAACATCATAACTTCAACCTTTCTCTAGGTGATCTAGTTACATCTTATTGATTGCCTCCTCCTTGACAATCAACTAATTGATAGTATTTGGATCACAAAAGCAATTGTCATTCTTGCAAGTAGCAAGTTTGACATCAATGACAAAACAATGATTAAGGACATTCTTTACCAGTTCCATATATTATTCCAACAACTTTTCTTATGATCATTTCAATCATTTTCAACAATCAATATATACCTCTTCTTCAAGTTCTCCATTTAGAAATGTTGATTTGACATCCATCTAATACACTTTGAATTTCATTTGTGCAACATAGGCTAAGAATAATCTTACTACTTCTATTCTAGCCACTAGAGCATAGGTCTCATCATAGTCTATTCCTTCTTACTATGAGTAAACTTTACATACTAATCTTTCCTTTTTCCTTACAACTTCACCTTGCTCATATATCTTGTTTCTAAATACCCATTTAGTTCCTATCACATTATTGTCTACTGGTCTAAGGATCAATTCCCATATCTCATTCTTTACTATCTGGTTCAATTCCTCTTTCATAGATTTTTTCCAATTAACATATTTACATGCTTCGTCTACATTCTTTGGTTCAAGTTGAGATATCAAACATAGTTCTTGATTAACTTTACTTCTTATCATTGCACCTTTATCTTTGCTTCCAATGATCTGCTCAGATGGGTGATTCTTTATCATATTCTTTCGTGAAGAAGGAGTTGCTATCTCAACTCTTGGCTTTATTGAAGGTTCCAAGCTTTTTTCTTGCCTCATCTCTCCTTCATTCTACAAACCATTGTTAGTCTCAAGAAATACTTCATCATTTCTTGGCTTAATAATGACATCATCATCTAAATTGTAATCAACTATTCTTTCTTGTATCCTAAATTTCTCATCAATTCTCACATTTGTACTTTCCATAATAGTCTCCAAAAATATTTTCTCTATTACTTACTCTTCATTAAAAAATCTAGACTCATTAACAAAGTCTTTCAAGGATCTTTCTGTTGGTGTTTGAAAATGTTACCCATTTCCAATTACCCTGATGAGAACAAGATGCATCTAGGGGCAGCTAACTCCCATTATCAACACATCCATTCAGACACCAGGCCAACTATAAGGCTATACTCTTTCTACACTTCAGGCTCTGCAAAACCTAGGCGGGTGGACCTATAGATTCTTTATATGGTACCAGTTGTCAAAGCATACGCTGAATCTAATATGAAGCAGATTAAACCCTTATTTCTCTTGATAACTCATGAAATGACATCCATCTACAGTAGCTATATGCAGATCTAGGAATCTCATGAGCTGAGTGAGGGCATTCTATTATAGCTCTTCAACATGAAAGTGGAAAAGCGTTTGATTATTGATGTTGATCTCAGCAAAACCTCAAATATGCAGCAGTATAACAGGTGATCCTATAAGTGATCAGTGCCTTATCTATTGGGCAATTCATACAAAAACCTAACACACATTCCTGAAAATCATTGATATGTGCCATACATCAGGACTTCCTGATCTATCTAACCACTTTGTGAACTAGACATCTGCATCCTTCTGAACCTCATACTCGACTTATCCCTTCATGAAATTTGCAATCCTATGATGAGGAATCAAGCATTTACATAACTCTTTGAGTCATAAGAAAAATAAATCAACATATACAACTAATAAGTTGCAACTGAGTTTCATATTCTTTGTTTACAAAACACAAAAGATCACAAATAGCATGAATGAGAGACAAGATATCAGAATGAAGATTGACTTGCTGTTGTCTTATCATTCATTTCCTTGAAACAAATTACAATAAGATGCATGAAATTTAAATGTAAAGCTACCTAATAGATCGGACTATCTGTATTCTTATTTCTACTATTGTTCACATGAGAGAAATTGCTGAAGAAATATGTGGTATCACAGTATGGGAACATATCAAAACTGGATCCAAAATTTGGTATCTCAGTAGTGACTGGTTTTTCTCCAAAAATTGGAACCAACTGGTTTCTCAGTGACAAAAACTGGAACCCTTACAAAGTATCAGAGAAAGAAAGATATAGACAAGAAAGAAATCTCAGATCTGATCTTTACTTGACAAGTGTCCACTTGAAAATCAATCTTCTAGCAACTGAAAACTTCTTCCTTCCTTCTCCCATCTTGATCTATTTTGTTTCATCATTTTTTGCAACTGATTTGCAAATGTCTGTTTCTAAATGATGAAACTTGCTGAGTCACCAAAATATCTGATTTACCCATTGAAATGCTGGTGAAATTTTGTTTTTTACTGAATGAATCCGCTCAAATTTCAACCCAAACTACATTTCAACTGTCTTTTTACTGATATTCAGGTCATTACCTTGACAAAAAACAAAATTGAACTTCCTGGTCTGAATATAGTTGCAATTCAAGTACCTGATAGAAAACCTCACATAACTCAAACTAACTGATACCTGTGCAAAAACTGACTCCAGAATCGGAAAGTTCGTCTTCTCCCGATTCCGGTGATATATAACACTTCATATTTTGGTTACCAGAAGCGCCTAAAATTGCCATTTGAAAAATGTCCCCTCGCCTAAAAAAATGCTCAGGTCTGCACACTTTGTTTTTAAACTTTTGAAAGATTTAAAATTACTTCTAAAGTCAAAACTTTAGAATATGCCCTTTTTCAATTTGAAAAAAAAAAACTTGAACGTGATTTGAAAATCGGGAAATAATAAAAAATTATTATTTTATTTGCCTTCATATTTCCCTCTCCTTCCATCCGGGTCAACTAGCTTCTACCACGTGGCATCTTTTGATTCGCCCGAGCTATGTCGCTATGGTAACCTCCTTGCATCTTCTCCATGGTGACATAGCGACGATCGTCAGATTATCCATGTGTCACGATCTCACACTTTCCTGCCACATCAACACATGTACAATCTGGTTAAAAATTATGCATCATGCTACTCCGCTGACGTCAAACCTCCAAGTGGCATCCACTGACGCACGAGCCCACGCACATGAGCGCTGCCCTTCCAAAGAGCGTTGTCTTAAAGACAACTAACGACTAGTGGGCAGAAGTATTTAAAGTGCCTACTATTTCAATACCCACTCAATGTGGGATAAAATGATTCACGTTTTCTACTTTCTTTATGCCATGTGAACGGCTTTCACCATTACTGTGATTGCTTCTCATCTCATGCGCGAGTTCTGCTCCTCCTAAAGATGTGGATCTTTTTGCAACGTGTGCTTTCCTTCTGTGGTTTGGATGAGACGTCCTCTGTGTTTCTTTTATGATGGTGCATTCCTTTAAAAATAGTGGGTTCTCTAGTTTCTTGGTGCAGCTTCCTTACTAAAAACTCTTGCCTGCTACGTTGAATGCAATCGACTGCAGCTTCCTCCTTACTTCTGCAAGTCATGGACGTCCTCCCTGCAGATGTTGAAGCATCTGCCTCCATCCACAACTGCGGCCTCCCCTTCACAAAAAATGTGAGTTTCCACTATAGAAGGTGCAAATCTTCGAAAAACATGGGCTACTGCTAGAAAACATGACGTCCTCTTTCTAACTTCCCGTGGTCTCTTTGTTCTTGCATGGGTTGAAAGTTCAAAAACCAATTGATGCTGCTCTTTATTCCTTTCTGCTAATTTCAACGCCCATCTATCCTGCAGCTGCGGGTTCTCTTTTTTCTTGGCGCTGCCTCTTTTAATGAAGATGGGTTTTCATTTGTGAATGGGCTCGTGCCTCCATTGGTTTCTATTTTAATACGCTCTGGCTTTCATTTAGCAAACTACCGACTGCTTATGCTCCTTTTTACCTGCATTTTTTGCTTGTAAATGCTTGAATGATGGTTTCTTATATATGTGTGGGGTGTTTTTTACTTGGTGTATATCATTTTTTCTAAAGTGACTAAGTATCTTGACCAAAACTTCCAATACCTTGGCCATGGAAGCACTAAAGAAGAAGGTTGTTTATGATTTGAAAAATGGGCAGTCTCCTTTTACCTCCAAGCTTTCTACTCTTGGCATTGTTGCATGAGACTCTAGCCCATGGCTATTGGAAATAAATTCCTTCATTCTAAAAACCATTATTCTCTTAATAGGAAAACAAGCTTCTTCTAAAAAAATGATGACAAGATTGAAAAAGTGTAAATTGGAGGAGAACTCTTATGTTCCATCATCTCCTTTGCATCTGAACTCTTCATTGAAACACTAATACTTACATCATCAAAAGGCATTCTGTGAATCTATGCATGATCTACCTTTAATAACAAGAGCAATTACTACTTCAGAATTTCTTAGCTCATGCTCCACATTCTCAAAATCTAGGATTTCATATCCCCATGTTTCTTTCATAAATCATTTTCACTTTATAACTCACGGTGCCTTTAAGATCCTGAGACATCCAATCAAGCACTAACTAATTCCTTAAAAAAAACTACTTTTATCATTTATTTGTAACTTTTCAATCCTGCGCCAGGAGGTCTGTTGACTACCTTTGAAAACTGATCCAAACACCTGATTGGGCTCTGGAAAATGGCCCACTGAATCTCTGCTCCGCATTCTTGCAAACAGTTGAATCTCGTCTCATGACGAATTCCCAATCAGAAGATACTCACTGTCAAAGTTGCCTTCTCAGAATCACCTGTAAGTAAGCACGTCATAAAATAATAAAATGGGTTCGGATTTGGCTTGGAAAATTGGGCAAACGGACACTTGAGGTTCTGAAAATAGGGAGACTAAAACTTTGCCATGTGGACAGTATGATTCCACAATTTTGACTCATGACGAATAACTGGGCGTAAATGGCGGACGTTCAAAGTATGCTACTTGGATTTTTGCAGATTAAAAGCATTGACATAAAACACTTTTTGCGAATGGAAATGACCCGAAAAAGTGTGCAAATGGATTCGTCAAGACTTAAAAATTTGAACATAAGAAGTCTCTGACGTTTACCATGCAACACAACAAAAAATTTAACATTTTAGTCAATTGGATCAAAGTTATAGCACGTCAAACAGGGCTTCCTAGAAATGTGTGCAAAGTGCAAAAGCATGAAAACAGTAACTGACCAACTTAGAGGGATTCAAAACCTAGTCAAACGAACTTGAAATGACTCAAAATTTGAAACATAGGTTCTTGGGTATGGACACAAGATAATCTCAAAGTGGTAAGTCATGACACAATTCTAGGAAAAAGATATTCGAGTTCAAACACAGCCTCCTGTCGCTATTTGACACTTAGGTGAAAATACAAAATTGATACTAGCTCAAAACAGAACTTTGCCAAATGACTCAAAAATTCAATCTAACTTCACGAAATGCTTAGGCATGTTGAATGAAAGGTACCAGAAGCATTAAACACCTTAGGGGTCAATTATGGACGACCAGGTACAACCAGGCACATATGCATTTTAAAAGCGTTTAAGGGCTTGATTTTTTCAATGGTGATCAAAATCGGGAAGGCAATTTTGAGCGCCAACACTTTCCATACTTGATCTAAATTCATCAAATTTATCAGAAACTATATTCTTTCTAGCTTTTCTCAATCTCTTAGGACATATACTCAAAAATGACCAAATTCTTTACATGTCCAACAAACAAAAATTTTCATACCTTATAGTTCTCTCTTTGTAAGTAGATCAATACCTTCCTTTATATTTCTGTCTTCTTCTGATATGGATCTATCTTTGCTTGTCCTATTATTCTTCTATATACAATGAGAGGATTCTAGATCTAAAAATTCAATACTTTTCTCTTTACACAAATCTGATAACTCACCAAGAATTTTCACCATTCGTGTCTAAAAATTTATTCTATCTAATGTAGGACTATCTTTCATGAACATGCTCACCATGTATCTCCCAAAGTTATTAAACTTTATCTTCAAGGACCTAATGCTCTAATAACAATTGTTAGAAACAATAGTCCACCAAGATAATTGAGAGAGGGGGTAAATCAATTATCCAACAATTAAAACTTTTGTCTTCCTTAAAAAAACTTAACCATTCAACCAAAGTAAACAATAACCATAATAAGATGTACATAGACAATTACACCAGATATGTCAACTAGGGAAACCCTTGATCAAAGGGAAAATCCTAGTGGGAATGATGCCCACATGATGATGTACTAATATAAATATTCCTTGTTAAAGGATGGACCCTGTTAGGAGTCTATTACAACATTTAGTACTATGAATCCCTATTAGTAGAGTTTGAATCTCTATCAAAAGATTCTAACCCTTTTAGGAGTTGTGTGAACCCTATTAGGAGTTGTAGTAAAATGAATGTAAGATGAGCCCACTGCCAAAACATGCAATTTCAAATAAAAGAAGAGTTCACTTCTCAAACATGAAATTTACTATAATGTTCCTCTTTTCATTATTCTGTCAACCAAACCAATCACTATCAAACCTTGTAGACCAAGTCACAAACCTTAGATCCAAATATCAAACATTAGATCACTCAACAAAACCTTGGCAATGAAGTTTCCTTCACTTCTCCTCTACTCTGCTCAACTTTTCATTCTACTCTCTCTGCTACTTACAATCACTTCTCATCAATATTATTCCATCTCATATGATAAAGTAAAATGTCCTTCCTTTATATTGAGTCCAACAATTCCCTAAGTTGGTTGTTAGACCTTCTCAATTAATTATTATAGAACCACATTAAGAACATGTTACACTTAGTGATAACATTAATCTTATGCCTTGTAACTTAAATATCTTTATGTACACATAATATTATAATGAGAGAACTTAGCCACAACATCACCAACATTTCTTTTTCATATCCTCAACCTCAATTCTTAGAATAATAACTCTACTAAGAGATATAACAAGTTTACTAGAACACGCCTCTATAAACTCTATCTCAGAATAGACATCACCAAAGATTACATAACTTCTTCCAGACTTATCATTTCTTCATCTAATGTTAACTACATATACTAGATACTTAGAAGTATCTCTCATAACCTCAGATAATTAGAATACTCAACTAGTTATCTATACCAACTTGATCTTTCTGTCATTCTTCTGTCAGATACCATAGAAGACTATTATGTTGACATCAATGAAAAAATTAGTCATGAATGTAACATATCATCATAAAAATATATCTACAATACTCCCCCATAGGAATGTCATCAGCATTCATGCTTCCAACACAACAACTAGATTCAACTTAGGGTTCTTGGTGTAAGGAGGGATTCAGACAACTAGGGCCAAGGTCACACCATCTATCCAAACCACCTTGTAGAGTAAACACAATGAAATCAACACATAGAGAACATCACCAAGGGAAGAGATAACAAAAAATTTCTATTGATTCATCAAATTATCAGCATACATGTTAGCTGTAAGGCCTTCTAGGTTTCAATAAAATACAAAATATAACTTCAAGATCCATTATCCAACTTCAAATCTACACTTCCAAACACATTTTCTTTAAATTCTCTAAGTGCTCTAAGTTCTAACTCTAACCTTATCCTAAGCACCCTATTTATACTTTCCAAAATGACTTACAAAAGATTCTATATTATTACATAATAGAAAGCCTCACCTTAAAATGGTCAACACTCATCCCTAGACAAGATCCTATCAAAAAATTCATGATTCAAGTTAAATATGAAAGTTGGCTCCAACTAAGAACTAGAACATAGATAGCTTGGTCAATGGAGGACCCGAGCATCAGAAAATATCATGTTCACTTTGCACATGAAGGAACACACAGCCAACACTAGACAGCTTGACCAATAATGGACAACTCGGCCAACATTAGACAACTTGGTAGCAATTGGAACTTGATAGCAACTAGAACTTGGCAGTAACTAGTAGAATGAATGAAATTGAGTAGGATTACAAGGCAACATAGGATGCTCTTACATCATTCATACATTATTAAAATTATACACATATTTCAATGCAAATTTGATCAATTTTTTTATGAACCTTTTCATCGATATTTTTTGTGTTAAAAGTTTGATGACCAATGACAGCTTCAAAATTTTGACCAATTTGCATTGAAAAATGGCATCCAAATTCAATTTGTCAATGTCAAAAATGAGTATTTATTGTCAAAATTGTGATGAGTTTAAGTAGTTAGCATCAAAAGTTTGATGAAAATAATTTGTTTTTAAGAAAAATGATTTATCATGCCACCATGTGGCACAAACCCATTTGTCACAATGTGATGTCACTTTTTCATAGAGGTAAGCAAAGAAGATTTCCAAAATAGTGAAATTTCTATTTCTATAGTTAAATTTGTCAAATATAATTATTTTATTATATATATAAATATTTAAATTATGAATAACTTCAAATGGAATAGGAGCATAATTGAAGTATCATATTGATTTTAAATATTTTTGTTAAATAATAATACTCAAACTAGAATATAAATTAATTATCATAAATTTTTAATATTGTTATTTATTTAATTTTTTAATTTAATGGTGTAGACTAGTTAGTTTAATAAATCTAATAAAATATTTATTGTAACCAAAATAGTGAATTTTTCTATTTTAAAAAGGGCATAAAAGTCACATTTTGAAATATCAAAAATAGTTAACACGAAATGTTAACCCTTAAAAATAGCACGTTAACCCATAGCAAAGAAAATAGCCCATTGAAATTCTCTCAAATTATTTTAAAAAAATGATTTTCCCTATTGTCATGTGGCACAAACCCATTTATCACAAACCAATTTGCTATTTTGGAAAGGCAAGAAAGGGAGCTTTCCAAAATAAATGTTGTTCTATTTTGGAAAGGGCATAAAAGTCACATTCCAAACTAGTGAAAATGGTTAACATGAAATGCTAACCCTTTCAAAATAGCGTGTTGACCCATAGCAAAGAAAATAGCCCATGGAAGGTCTCTTTGATCAGTTAACAGTACTGGACTGAATCAGGGGAAAAGGTTGTTGGAAATATTCAGGATAAGGTAGGTTACTGAGAGGTGAGGGGTGAATCAATAACATATAAAACTTTTATCCCTTTTGCAATGTTAACCATTCATCATTTATTCATCTACTACATAATTGAAAGAACAAACATTCATTACACATGTACACAGAGATTTGGTGACCCAGAAACCTTCCAAATAGAAAGTAAAATTGGGGTGGGGATGATACCCACAAAACTTCGTTACTGTAGTATGAAGTTGGCCAGTTAAGGCTTACATTGATCACTTCTAATGATCTGCCCTATTAGGAGCACAAAGGACTACTAGGTCCACCTTGTTAGAGGATTTACAAACATACAATGAAGTATGCACTCTATTAGGAGATTTACAAAAGACTGTTAAGTCTACCCTGTTAAAGGATTTACAAAACTGATTCACCTGTTAGGATGAAGTAGTGGATCTACTTACAACTATTTTCTAATAAGATCCTTGTTGTATTGATCACCTAATGTGATAGATATAACTTTTCTACTCCTATGTTGACCTTGTTGTGTTCCTTTTATTCTGCTCCTAATTCACTTTCACTTTTCTCAAAATATATCAATACCTTCTTCACATGAAAACATCATTCTCTTTTATACACACCATGCCATGTATCTTTTTCATATATGATTTCATACATTACATAAATACCATTCCAATATTTACAAGTGCAAGGTCGGCCAAAACACAAGTGAACAAAAAATTACTGAGTCGGCCAGATAGTAGAAAACTTGGGTTCCTCAAGCTGACTCGGTGACCTTCTGATACTTGACATCCACTACATTACTCGGCATCATCATGCACTCAGTAGAAGTAGAGGCTCAATTCATACTAGCCACACAATACTGCTTGGAACTGGGTAATCGTTGGTGACTTGGTAGATATAGTGTCACTCGGTAGAAACTAACTTCTTTATTTACCTTGCCATGCTCAGTGAATACTAAGTTCTTCATTTACCTTGCTATGCTTAGTGAACACTGAGTTCTTCATTTACCTTGTTGTGCTTGGTGAACACTAAGTTCTTCATTTACCTTGCTTTTCTCAGTGAACACTGCTGAACTACCCATTCACTCAGTATACTCTGGAATGCTCGATAAGAACTGTTTACCTGCTGAACTTATAAGGTAACCATTGAATGCTTGGTATACACTATAGACTAAGTGATGAGCTTGGTAGACATTTAGAATCGAATAAGTGTTTGCACTAATGACAAATATATCATAATTCCAACAATCTCCCCCTTTGGCATTAGTGACAAAAACACTTATGAACCAAAACTTATGTGCAAAATTTGACGTATTGATTTAAATATATCTCCCCCATACAATATGCACATAGTATTTACAAGTATCTCTATCTTTACAAGACTTCCTTTACTTACATATATCTCTTTTCTCTACTTTGGTACT
The DNA here is from genome assembly GCA_028749045.1 of Cupressus sempervirens. NCBI lineage: Eukaryota > Viridiplantae > Streptophyta > Pinopsida > Cupressales > Cupressaceae > Cupressus > Cupressus sempervirens. The sequence continues at coordinate 779,316,897 of CM053791.1, forward strand.
CTATCTCCCCCTTTTTGACAATAATGCCAAAGTAAACAATATGTATTTACACATAAACACCAAAATGGGAGATAAATTCAAAATGTGCCTTGAGAATGAGAGCCAAAGTCTTATCCCAATTTTCTTGCAAAATTTTGCAGGTGGAGAGTGTTATTTGAACTTCAACTGAAAGTTCAATCACATGATCTACAACAGAGAAATTTTTGTCATGGATCAATGTTTTGGAGTATGCAATGTGTTTCTGCATTATGTCCATGATAGAAAGAATCATATTCTGAATGTCAATCAATGTTGATCTGATCCTTGCTTCCTCTCTCAATAGTTCTGCTTGCTTTTCTGATAGAAATCTAATTCTAAGATGATGGGATGAACTTGAACTGGGGTCAAGTTGCAGCATTTGGGCACTCACCTTCATATCCTCATTAATTTTATTTAATTTTTCTTTGATCTCCTTGGTATACTCGGTAACATCACAAAGTTTGGCAAAAAGTGAAGTTACATTATTAAAAGAATTTTCAAGATTGACCAAAATTGTGGAAAATTCTACCTGTTTTATTGTAATTTGCTCAAGCACCTTATTATCAAATTTCCTTTCTGCCTTTTCAATCAATTTTTCTTGGCCAGAGGTGTTCTCATTGAATTTATTTACAGCCTCTTCTAATTGAATCAAAATGTGTTGAGTGGAATCTACTTCAACACCTATAGCTTATGTAATTATATTCCTGGCATTCTCAATTATTATTTACTCCTTATCCCTTTCAGACCTTAACTACTTCTGCATAGCCTTCATCTCTATTATTTGACTAGCATACCTCATTTCTTCAATGGTAGCATTTTCGTAGTCAATTTTTGGAATCACTATTTCTGTGTCTAAGCTAATATTTTCAGGAATTTCTTTTCTAGTGATCAAAAGTCTTAATGGTTTCTTTTTTTTGGCTTCTGTGATGACTGGTTTGACCTTGGAAATAGACACAATAGTGGAGATGGAAGGACTAGCAGTGAAAACTGGGATACTTGAGGGTTGAGTGCCAATAGGAGTATTTACTGGATAAAAAATTGGAGTACTTCCCAAAAATGGTGATACACTCGGTAATGCAGTATCTGATCTAATTGGATTTGAAATAGATGCAAATAATGTAGACAAAATTGTAGAACAAGCTGGAATATTTATAATGGGAGGACTAACTGGTGCAAAAATTGGTGTTAATGTAGCTGACAAAATTGTGGAGCTTACTGCTATACTTAATGAAGATGATAGTGCTAAGGAGGCTAGCTCAGTAGCTAAAGGAGAGGGCTATAGCTCGATAAATGAAGTGGTAGACACTTCCATTGATGATACCTAGAGCTATGATGAGGCAAGTGAAGTTTGAATAATTGATGTGGCAATTGTGCTCACAATCTCACTTGTAGAAGCTATCTCCTTGATGGATGAAACATTTTTTGGTGGAGAGTGAGGAAGGGATGCAATCACTACTGCTGCAATTTTCACTGGATCATCTTCCTCCTTATCTTCCTCTTCAACTTCTTCCTCCTTTTCTTCTCCCATTAATGCATGTAGCTCACCTGGTGAAACTGTGATGGATGGAGTACCATCAATATCATCACTATCACTGTTGTCATCATCTTTGATTTCCATTGGGTCTTCACTGGGTTTATGCAGATGATAGATTTTTTTCCACATGTTTGTTTCATCATTTACAACATGCTCAATGTCTTTGATTAAAATTAAACATGTGTGGAATCTGATCATCATTTTACTTTCATGATTTTTCATTGCAGTTTTTACTTCTACTCCAATGAGACTTGGTTGAAGATTCTTCAAGGATTGCTCATATATGTCTTTTATCGTTTGGGTTGCTAATTCCCATCTCGGTTACAATCTCTCCAATAATTCTTTTGAGATTTAGGGGGCAATCTAGTCCAGGGAGTATTTCCATTTTCCCATCTTGCTGAGTACCAGTTCCTCAATTTGCATTTTCTCAGCATCTATTCTAGTTTCAAATTTCAATGCTTTGAAATTTTTTATGCTAGCTCCTTCTTCCAATTTTTTGAGCCTTTCCTAAAATTTAGGTGCAAGCCTGACTAGTATGGGTTCCTGCTTACCTTTTCTGGTCCTTCTGGTAAATACTATTGTAGGCTTCTTCCTAGGTTTGGTAATTATTACCCTACCTTTCTTCTTTGGTAGTTCTTCTTCAAATTCTTGTCCTTCTTTTTATTCTTCTCCTCCATCTTCTTCATCATCTCCTTTGTCCTCACCTTTCCCTTCTGTTAGCATAAGAGGGCCTGATGCAATTTTTAACTTTGCTATCTTCCTCTTGCCTTTACTTATGGCCTATGGTAGCTTGATTTGAAGCTCAATTCTGGCCTTTGCTTCATCATAGGTTCCAAAAATTTGTTGCCTTGGGTCTACTGGCTCATTTACCAGTGCTTCTATGATGTCTCTGGTTTCATCAATATTTACCTCATAGGGAAGAGGTTTTACCCATGCAACTTGGGGTCTGACTGCCTAGATGTACACCTTATCACAGTCAACTATGAAGCATACATCATCTTTGTAATCTTCAACTAGCTTTGGTGGAATCCAAAACCTGTTATTCATTCTCTCTTTGAAATCTTCAAAGTAATTGTCCATGATGCTATCAAAATTTTCACCCATCTCTGCCACAAACTCATTTATTTGATACAAAATTGGAATGTCTTTTCTCCATATGACAGTTCCTTTTGACGGAAAGAATTTTTGAATATAGAAAAATAAACAAATTAACAAAGAACCGAATTTACAAGAGTTATTCTTGGAAGTCCTTATACTATCCATATTTTTATTCAATTGTTTCAGCAATACCTCAGACAGATCAAGTTCAAGATTTTTCTTTACAACCTTGAGGGCCAAATCCACAGCTTCACAAGGTACACTATTCAGTCTACTGGAACTATATAATTTGTATGTGTTAGAAATGGAAAAAAAATATGTAAATAAGCAATACTAGGAAAGAATCTAAGCAAGTTAATGCATGAAAAGATATTACCATAAGATAGGAGAGATAAAGCTTCAAGATCCAACACCATGGGACAAGATATTTGAAAAGGGGAAAGCAAAGAAAACCCCTTGTGACATTATGAATGAGGCATGAAAAGCCTAAGGAGAGAGAGAGAGAGAGAGAGAGAGAGAGAGAGAGAGAGAGAGAGAGAGAGAGAGAGAGAGAGAAATTGCTCATACAATAATTGAGAAGAGGAAGAAACCTCATAAGAAATGAGAGAGGGGGGTCATCTCTTAAATAGAGATGAGAAGGAGGAGTTAGAATGTAACTCCCATGTCTATGAATGCCACCATTCATAAGTGTGTGAGGCCAAGTGTGAGATTCCTCTTAAGGAGGAATAATCTGAATTACAAATTATAATAAATATTTGTCCTCACATATTCCACTAGAGGACAAAATAAGATGTAGTGGAAAAAGGACAAAAAAGAAATATATTAGGATACCTTGGCTTATATCCTCATATATTATAACAATAAAGAAAGGAGGTTTAACCTTGGTTTATAAACACACCAAGAAAAGATTACAACTTCTAATAGTATGCAATCATATGAATGCCAAAACTTAGTTTGACATCAAATACAGTGTTTACTTTTAAACCTCTACTGTCCCATTCGGCTAGGGTTTGCCTTTGTAACTCATCCTGACTTAGGGTTTTGGTGGTTTTGGCTTTGCTGAGCATAGGTAGACCCATGATTTTGTGAATCATCTTCTTAGTGATTAGCACTGGCTGCTCTAACCATAATTGTCCATTATGCATCCTACTCAAGATATACCTAATCCATTTGGTTTGGAAGTTTCTAGGCATATGTGAGATATGAGTCAATCCTTTGGTTTCAAGATGCTTGAACTCAGGTTTCAGAGAGCCATCTATACTCATTTCACCTAGGGCACTGTCCATTTCTAGGTTTCCAATTTCTTGAATAGAACATTTGAAATGAGTACGAATATCATTGATAAGAAGTACCTTGGGGGGTATTTGTGATTGAGCTCCAGTTGGGTCAAGTAATTTAGCAACAATTGGAACAATCTTGAAATTGGGTGCTTTCCATTCTGTACCCTTTACCAGCATCTCTGAACCTCTTTTCACCTTGCTATTGCTGGTGCTTACAGATGCCATAGCTACTCGGTAAATATAAGAAGATCTTGAACAAATTCTCTTCTTGAAATTTGCTTGGAATCGCTTGGGATTTGCTCTAGATTCACTAGAAATATTTTAGCTCTGAGTATTCTTAAGTCGCAGTGAGAAATGAAATTGAATTCTACCTTTTTGATGAAAATGTTGTCATTAATGCTCAGTATGAAGGTAGATGAGATGACATAGTGCTTGTCAGTCTATCATCGCTCTACTCGGTAAAACTTTGCAACTCGGTGATCAAACAAAATCTTTGATACTCTTGACCTGGCTTGATAAGGTCTTTAACTAACCTTGCTTGGTAAATGCAACACGGTGAATGATAACTTTTCTTTGACCCTTGTATCTAAAATACTGATTTGATCATTTGCAATCTTTCACCTTGGAACTACTTGAGATATGGCTTGATGATGCAGTTCTTGATTCTTCTTAAATCTAATTGGAAATGGTGGAGTCACCCATTTCTTGAGTGACATGACCATCATTTGAACTATCTTGCTCGGTAGATTGAGGAATCCATTGTTGTCTCATCTACTTTTGAATGTTATCAGCTTTAGCTTTGTTTTCATCTTTAATTCTTTCAGTATTCATGCAATTCTTGGCTATATGACCAAGTTCTATACATGTATAACATCTTACTGTTGTGTCTCTTTTCCTCAAGTGATGTCTTGAGCAGTCTTTGCCAACATGTCCATATTCTCCACAATAATGGCATCTGCACCAAGTATTGTAGTCCCATCCAAAGATTGCTTTGACAAGTTGTTCAGCTGGATTGAATGATTTGGATCTACATTGGAATGCCTTGTGACCTTTTTTCTTGAATTTGTGACATTTGCCTTCAAATTTTGGTTTTTCTTTGCATTCATTATCTTTGTGACCATGCTGATTGTAGTTGAAGCATTTGCCATTGAATTTACTTTTTCCATTACTCCAAAATTTGTTTGATGTATGACCTATCTTGCCATAGTGATTGCAAGTGGGTCTTTGATTCCCTTGGGCACCTTGTTTGGAGGATTCACCTTCTTCCTTGTATCCAAGACCGGCTTTACCTTTTTGTCTATGAAATTTTTTCTCACTTTGCTGATTTAATTGAGTCATGTCTGCTTGAGATTTCATCATTCTCTCATTGACTTTCCTTTCAGTGATCAAGTCATTTTCTAAACTTTGATTGATTTGTCTCTCAGATCTCAGATCACTTTGTAAGCTTGCATTGATTTGTCTTTCAGTGATTAAATCATTTCTTAAACTTTCATTCTCAGATCTTAGATTCATAACTTCATTTGCATTAGATAGTTGACCTACAAGATTTTCATGATGAAGGAATTGATTATTTCTTACCTCTAGGTCTTCATTTTCCTTGTTTCTCTGTTCCAAAACTTCACATAGCCTAATGGATTGAATTTCTTATTTTCTTTTAAGCTTCCTTACTTCTTCTTGCAGAGAACCATTATTTGCTAGGAGTTCCTTGATTGCTTCATTAGCTTCATTTGAACTACTTGATGGTAAAAGGTCTTCAATCTTTTCTTCAACATACTGATGATCATTCATTTGTCTTGCAAGTTCCTTCCTTCTTTTTAGAGATTGAGAAAGATGCTCCTTTGCTTCTTTGAGTTGAGCCATGGCCATTTCAAGATCTAGCTTTTCATTTTCAATAGATTTGTCAAGTCTAAATATCTCCATTGTCCTTAATCTTTGCTCAAGCTGTCAAACTTTATCCTGAGAACCACAATGCTCTGATACCAATTGTTGGAAATATTTAGGATAAGGTAGTTTATTAAGAGGGGAGGGGTGAATTAGTAACATATAAAACTTTTATCCCTTTTGCAATGTTAACCATTCATCATTTATTCATCTACTGCATAACTAAAAGAACATTCATTACACATGTACATAGAGATTTGGTGACCTAGAAACCTTCCAAATAGAAAGTAAAACTAGGGTGGGGATGATACCCACAAAACTTCGTTACTCCAGTATGAAGTTGGTCGGTTAAGGATTACATTGATCACTTCTGATGATCTACCCTATTAGGAGCACAAAGGACTATTAGGTCCACCTTGTTAGAGGATTTACAAACATACAATGAAGTATGCACTCTGTTAGGAGATTTAGAAAAGACTGTTAAGTCTACCCTATTAAAGGATTTAAAAAACTGATTCACCTGTTAGGATGAAGTAGTGGATCTACTTACAACTATTTTTTGATAAGATCCTTGTTGTATTGATCACCTAATGTGATAGATATAAATTTTCTACTCCTATGTTGACCTTGTTGTGTTCCTTTTATTTTGCTGCTGATTCGCTTTCACTTTTCTCAAAATATATTAATACCTTCTTCACATGCGAACATCATTCTCTTTTATACACACCATGCCATGTATCTTTTTCACAGATAATATCATACATTACATATATACCATTCCAATATTTACAACTGCAAGGTTAGCCAAAACACAAACGAACAAAACATTACTGAGTTGGCCAGATAGTAGAAAACTCGGGTTCCTCAAGCTAACTCGGTGACCTTCTGATACTTGGCATCCACTACATTACTCAGCATCGTCATGCACTCGGTAGAAGTAGAGGCTCAGTTCATACTAGCCACACAATACTACTTGGAACTCAGTAACCATTAGTGACTCGGTAGATATAGTGTCACTCGGTAGAAACTAACTTCTTTGTTTACCTTGTTGTGCTTGGTGAATACTGAGTTCTTCATTTACCTTACTATGCTCGGTGAACACTAAGTTCTTCATTTACCTTGCTTTGCCCAATGAACACTGAGTTCTTCATTTACCTTGCTTTGCTCGGTGAACACTGCTAAACTGCCCATTCACTCAGTATACTCTGGAATGCTCGGTAAGAACTGTTTACCTACTAAACTTATAAGGTAACCATTGAATGCTTGGTATACACTATAGACTAAGTGATGAGCTTGGTAGACATTCAGAATTGAATAAGTGTTTGCACTAATGAAAAATATATCATAATTCCAACAAAAGTGGCCAATGTTCTTGGTGACTCATGGGGGATGCTTTCTTGCTAAGCATAGATCATCTTAAGCAATCCATTGGGCATAGATTCACCACAAGAAATGGTATGTTATCCCACTTGAAAATTCACAAAATTCTACAACCAACAAAAAATGAAAGGGCTCTAAGGAGGTCCAAAAAGCTCAGGTTAGCTTTAGAAAAGGGAGAAAATCTGCATGCACACTTTTTAGAGAGCTTGAAAGACCTACTCTATTATGTACTAGTATTTAATAATAAAAAGATCAAACAAATTCATTAATTGGATTGTTTAAATATGCATTCCCAACTTACTATCATAATGTATACTGGAAAAAGAAATCTTATACTCCAACACATATTTTATCAGTGAAACTCATATTAGTTCCAATATAATCACATTATTGGAAGACTCGCCTTAAGTATTCTAATCCATATTCAAAATAAGGGATTGATATCCATAATCAATAAAAAATAAATTTTCAGTCCACTTTTAACATACTCGATAAAAGAGTTCAATATCAATATAAACATTCAAATCAATCAATAACCAACTTGTTGATTACGAAGAAAACATGACTAGTGTGAAGTGAAGACTGAACTTTAATCCCATAATCAATTATGCCCATGAACTATTATCAATCAAATGGAAACAATAATCGGTTATTTTAAACTGATACAAGATAGTTAAACCATATATTCACTTTCACTCAAAACATAGTGTAGAGGAACAATTTTTTATCAAATTGATAATGCTTTATTTATCAATCCCAAACATATCGATGTAGAATCATAATGTTATAAAACTTGGATGTTGCAGCTAAAACATTGAAAGGAGAATGGTTTTTAAAGTTGATCTAAATTTAAATTTTTAATTAAATTGTGACATTCCCATTCTTCTAAATAATTGGTATTGAATGTCGTTAACCAGAGGACCCAATATAAAATTACACTATTTTCTCCCCTCTAAACTATATCTTTTCACAATAACCCCAGCATCACAGATTACCCATCAATGAGAGAGATGCAGAACCCCTTAGTTACCAATCCTCCTCCATGCTACCACATTTTGTCAAATAGTTATCATGCCTCATCCATTCCATATTCTATCAAAAATCCCAATCAAAAAGACAACAGAGCAATTTTTCCTATAATATTTAGAGTTATTAATTTTAGAAACTTGTTAAAATAAAATTTGTCTCAATAAAATTTATCTCAACTATACCTACACTATTGGTCCTCTATATTATTGTTGATTGTAATGTCCCTTTCTAAATATCTAGAGCAAATAAGTTTAAGACTTGTGATCCTAAAACTAGATAATACAAATCAAAATTTCATTTGTAATATTTTGGTTTATTTGTATCCAAGATTCAAATTAGATTACAAATAATATTGCAGACTTTTTCATACATTTAAATTAGAATATAAGTCATCATAAAATGTTGCTACAATTTTAGTCTTTAACAAAGAGGAAAGATAGAACATTTTGCTACAATTTTCTCTCCAAACACATAAATAGAGTAATAGCTAAAGTGATCAGTGGTGAAGAAAATGACTTTCCTATTGCTATGAATTCTTATAATCATTTCTAGAAAGAGATTATCCTATATGACTTTTCTAAAGATTATGTTTGGGTAATACATCTGTATTTTTAATGTCTTACCTATTAAAATTGTAGGTAGTATTGAGCTCTAATTTCTGATTCTTAACCAAGAAACAAAATCAACTTGTGAATTGAGAAAAAGTAGGGGATATTATTAATGAATTAATCTCCTTGCATATGCCCTAATAGGAATAATCAAGTGGGAACCCTAAGGGTTTCATTGCCCCCCACATACCTCACCCACTTCTATAGTAGGTGATATGTCATAAATGAGATTGGTATTACATGCATCATTTTATGCCCTCTAAAAATTTGACCTAAGGGATTCAAAAAAGTATCCAAGTCTTTGGATGAGGGGGATAGGATGATGCAAAGGAGGGAGCTAGTCACTAAGCTTGATGTCCATGAAGAAAGCCCGGGGGTCACATTCTAAGGATTCTATGCAACTTACACATGCAACTTCATATATTTAGATTGTTATTCAAAGATATGGTACAAAAATACTAGCAAAACAAATACACTAAGCATTAGCATAGGGCATTTATCCTAGCAAAGAAGGACTTATTAGTGTCGTTAGTCAACATGCATAGTGAAAACCCTCACTCCCACCTACAAGTTATCTAAACCAAGATGAAATGAGTTCAAATGCACAACTAAAACCCTTACTCCCACCTACAACCTCTATCCTACATTCATGAAAGTTTGAAAAACTCTTCCTCTCACCAGCACACAATCTGCATAAAACAAATTTGAACTAAAAGCTACTTTTCTTTTTTTGTTTATATCCTGAGTTTGTTGAAATTTTGACACTAAACTTAAGTTACATCAAAATTTTAACCATTTTGAGACATGAACAAAAATAAAATTGAAAATTTGAAGTTGAAATGGCCTTTGGTCAAAATTGAAGGATGAAAATTGACCTCAAATGTAGTAGTGATAAGATTGTCTATCATATCTTCCACGACGGCCTCTTCTACTATCCTTGTTATCAAACTTCTTATTTATATTTTCCTCACCTCTTAAAGAAAACTAATATGCCTCCTCAATATTAGTCATTCTAACTAGACTCAACTTCTCCTAAATTCTTAGCCTTAAACCATTAAGATAATAGGAAATTTTTCTCCTTATCAACTTTAGTATGGTCGATTCTAATGAGAACTCGGTAGAACTCTTTAGTTACTCCTAAACATGTCTTCTTGCTTGCTTCAACCCTTGCATCTTCTTCAATAAATAAAGGTAATAATCAATCAGAATGAATTTCCACTTTAATTTAGCTATCATCAAATCCTATCTTGTGATCTTTTCCTTCCTTCTTCTATTTCAATCCAACTAAATCTCTTGCCACAATACCTTCACAATGACCCTTCAATTTGGCATTTACAAATTTTACCCTATCTAGATTATTGATATCTTCTTACTCAAAGTATTCCTCCAATTCATTGATCCAATTGATCAATTCCTCCAGGTTACGATTTCCCAAAAATGTGGGAACCTCAAAGTTAAATTGTTTTTCCAATCTTGTAAATGGCCCTAAGAAACTTCTCTTCTTCTGGGTTTAGATCTACATATTCTTCAACAATTTATTCTTCTTCTTATTCATCCTCACCTTCATCTCTTTCGACAAGATTTATTCCTCTGTGCATTTTTTCTTGCAATTCTTTCATCTATCTCTAGAGGGATCTAAAATATTTAGGCATAACACCTATGACTCTTCTACCATGCTCTCTTTATAGAAGCATTTTCACACTTTTGCTAAAACCCTAGTGCAAATTGCCTCAAAATTGGTGATCTATCTATTAGAGTAAATAATTATTTATTTATTAATTACTTATTCTATTTACTTAAGCTTACTTAGGTTAATGAATTTATTTAATATTTAGTAGTTATTAGTTGTAGTGATGAGTTGTTGACAACATGGGAGTTCGTTCCTTTCTAGCATGTTCCACCTTTTTGTGAAAGAGTGCTTAGTTGTCAACCTTATCTTCTACCTCCTTCCAGCTTGTTCTACAAGCTTCTTTGAGGCCTTTATAAGCGGTCTCTCTCTCATTGTAAATTCATCCATTCAAATAACAATTTCATTTTTCCTATTGTGAAATATTTTCTCTTGCTTTGTTTCCTTCAAGCTCTTGCTCCTTAGGTTTCTCTTCAGCAAGCTATTTGCACTGCAGGTGATCTTGACAACTTCATCAACTCCTACATTATACACACACTTAGCCCAAACCACAATCCCAGTATAAACTTCCTATGAATTAGCAATCTATTTACACACTCGGGAACTCTCACTCTAATGCAACTTGATGAAGGGTGCTCCTTGTAATACTACAACAAATAAAAAATTTAGAGAATAACAGAAATTGTGATAATGAATTATGGGCTTCTTATTATTGTCATAAACACAAAATTACAAGATTACAATATGTGAACCTACATCGGTGTTTTCATTGCAACAGGGTGAATGCACCAAGTTGTAGTGTCAAAAAGATGACACACAACTCTAATTTTTAAAATTCTAAAAGCGTGCACATGTTATAGAGAGCACACACTTGGGTTGGGCCTCCATAAGTCATAGGCTTGTGGAGCCCAAGCCAAAGTGTGTATGTGCTATAGTGCATGTGTGCTATTAAAATCCTAAACTTTTTATGTATGGGCTACAAACCCGTGACCCATTCCATTTGATCTTATTTATTTTTGTTGTTTCCTTCTTTCCCCTCAATAGTGCAGACACATTTTGTAGAAGTTGAATAATTTTCTCACTCTCCTCAAAATGTCATGTCATCACTAGAGATCAAGATCAAGATCATGTAGTATGTTTTATACTCATTTTTTTATTGTTTTGTATGTTTTTACATTGTTTTGTATTTTTTTCAGTTCTAATTCAAATTCGTTTATTTATTTAAAATACAATTGGTTTCTTATTTGGAAATCTGAATAATCAACCACCACATCCCTAACCTTATCAAAAAGATCAAAATCAAAACCCTTGACAAGATCAAAATGAACTTTTACAACCTCCACAGATTCAAAAACCTCATCCTAGCACCCAAGACAATCTAATTAATGAAATAGAAAGAGGAGAAAATGAAATAGAAGAAATCATTTGTAGGTTGAAAGCTTGTGGTAACACTAATCTTATGAGAGCAAAATTGGCATCATCTCTTGAGTCCATTAAGAGTCATGTAGCTTCTATTAGTGGTTAGTTGGATATTTGGCATGTTAAGAGAGAAGAACAAAGAAGATATTATGTAAACAAATTATCTTATAAAGATGTATGAAAAAAGCAAATAGAAAAAGGTAGCATATGTGCATTGTTTAAAAAACCTCGAGAATAAGACATTATTAAACATACAACTAAAAAGGTTACCCCATCCATTGGTGCATACATGATCATATTAGAAATAACTTTTGGGATAGATTGTGGATGGTCTTTGATGCCCCTCCCTACAATAAACATGAGGTTCCAATGTATTTGTCAAAGAAATTGTATTGTGAATTTGTCCTTGGGGAGATCCCCAATTATTTTAATATGTTATATTCTCATGTTAGAGGTGGGGGGTCATCATTTGAGAGGTTGGGGGCACATCATGACCCTAATGTAAATAGGGCACCTATTGTCAAGCCACGGGATGAGCATATGATTATTCCTTTAGTTGTGAAGGAAAACATAGAGGACAATACTCTAGGGACTATCAATTCTTTGTCATAGACCCTCATTCATTGCACCGGTCCATTAGTTGAGCAGGAGCCTTCTTTGCATCATGGTCACATGTGCACATCATGTGGATCCTTATGCACATTTGGTAGTCATGTTGGAGACACTATGGATGATGGGCTAGTCATTAATGAGTTCTTGAGTGGCTCATGTGGCATTAACACACAAGTAAATTATAATTATAATAAACTGATTTGATCACATTTCATATGTATAGTGAATGACTAATTAATTAGCATGTCTTGACATTATTCAAAATTTAGGGTAAGATTGTTGATGGCCCTAGTACAAATTCCCCATCTCCATTTTACATTTCGTTGATGATTCAAGAGGTATGTATCAATTTAATCAATTAAATTAATACATATATTTAGTAAGTAATCATATGAAGATTCATGAAAAAGAATGTCCATGTGCATTAGTGATGCAGGGGCATCTGAGGGTCAAGGTTGTCGACTCAAATGTGGGTTACATTATTTTGAAATAGAGGTGGTTGGCTTTGATGAAATCAAAGGCTTGAATGAATCTAATAGTGACTTTTGGGAAGTTGTTGATTAGTTGAAGAATCTAGTACCTAGGCATGTAGACACTATTCAAGGTGAGTATCTAATGCAAGATGGTTACTTATTCAAGGGGAAGCAGTTCTATGTTCTTGTAGGTTTAATGTGAGAAAATATTATTTGATAATTTCATAGTAGTGGTATGGCTAGGCATTTTCAGAAGGATATAACCATAGCTTTGGTGGTAGATAAGTACTATTGGCCAAAGATGAAGTGAGACACCACCAAGTTTGTGGAGAGGTGTCAAATTTGTCAAGTAGACAAAGGGCACTCCTAGAGTAGTAGATTGTACATGCCATTACCAATACCAATAGGACTGTGGATAGACTTGAGTATTAATTGTGTATTGGGATTGCCACATACATAGCGAGGTAATGACTCTATCTTTGTAGTTGTGGACAAATTCTCAAAAATGGTTCATTTCATTACTTGTAAGGAAACTAGTGATGCTACTAGGGTGGTTGAGTTGTTCTTTTCTGAAATAGTCACATTGCATGGGGTTCTAAAAATGATCACCTTTGATCTAGATACTATATTCTTGAGTCATTTTTTGGAGGACCTTATGGAAGAAAATGGGAACAAAATTACAGTTTAGTAGTGCTTACCATCCACAAACTGATGGACAAACAAAAGTCATCAATCATAGTTTGGGTAATCTATTGTGATGTATTGTTGGAGAGAAGCCCAAACAATGGGATATGGTATTTCCTTAGGCAAAAAAAAATTATAACAACTCAGTGAACAAATCAATTGGTAAGTCACCATTTCAAGTTATTTATGGTCATAACCCTCAGGGTGCTCTCAATTTGGTGTAGCTTCCTTAGGTGATAGAGTTAGTGATGATGAAGAAGCCTTTCCAGAGGAACTCTACCAGTTGGAGGAAGATGTAAGACAAAAGTTGGAGGACATCAATGAGTGGTACAAAGCTTCTACATATACTACTCAAAGGTATCACATTTTTAGTGTAGGGAATCTAGTGATGGTTTATCTTAGAAAGGAGAGGCTTCCTATCAAGACTTATCATAAATTGAAATATAATAAAATTGGTCCCTGCAAGATTTTGAAGAAGATTAATGATAATTCTTATGAGGTAGAGCTCCCCAATGGTCTTGATATATCTCATGTGTTTAATATTTTTTATTTGTATACTTTCCATGGTGATGATACCTCTATTGAAAAGGAGGATGTGGTAGATTGGACACACACCATACACATAAATAAAAAATTTTAAAAATTGCACAGACTCTATACAAGAAGACTATTCAAACTCGCCAAGATGCCTACAATAGATATCTTGTGTAGTGAGAAGGGTTGGCACTGACAGATAGCACCTACATTACGAAATAGGGTTCACGGAAGCTAGATGAGCCTAAATGGAAGCAGTTTAAGGACCAAAACTTGCAGGAGTTGTGTTCTTTTCAAGTAGGGTAAAATGATGTAGGGGCATTCGAGGGTCAAGATTTTTGACTCAAATGTGGGTTTTGGTCGAGATTTACTTTCGAGGGACATAACTTTTGACTCAAATGTGGGTTTTGGCTAAAATTTTATAGGTAGTTACATCAGAAGGATTTATTTGGATTGCTAATTGAGCTTAGTTAATAGGTGGCCATTTCAACATTTTTCTAGGAGCCTAAAATCTCATATTGACCTCTGAATTTGGCTTTTTGTGTTTTTTCCAATTTTTTTGAGTTGTTTTTGTAATTTAAATCTGAAATCGTATTTTTGATTTTGTTGATTAGTTGGAAATTTTTCTTGCCTTAGTTGGTAGCTTTTCTTGGGAAAAATTGAGATTCATAGGATGAGTTTTTAAAATTACCAAAAATTGAAATATCTATTTTTCCAAAAATCTACCAAATATGGTAATTTTAGGAATTGTACTAAGTAGGTGTTTGTTTGCATTGTAGTGTTAGAGTAGAGTTACAAAAGTTTTAATGAAGAGTTGTCGTATTCTAGAACATTTGTCTTGTGTCAATTTTTTAATTATTCTTTGATGAGATTGGGTTACATCAATTAGTTCTCTACTGGGCCATCAAAATTTACAAGGGACTTTGAGCCTGGGCATGATATGAGCTTCGTAGAGGTATATTTGTTTCATCTTAATTTAATTCATTTAATTATATTTGTTTCATGTTTCATGTTATATGTAAATTGTATTAAATGATTTGCAGTTGTTGACATCCGAGACTCGTCCTCATCTTCTCTAGTCCATCGATCGTCGAGTTGTTGTCACAGTGGCTAGTTCAAAGCCATTGATTGAGGTGTGAAAGAGTTTTCATAGTTTTAGTTGTTATTTATAATAGTTATTATTGAAATTTCAAATCGTATTTATAAGTATGATTGAGTAATTATATTGATTGAATTATTGTAGGGCCTTGTTACTCCCAATCATCTATGAGCCTTTGAGGTGGATGTACAGAGTGACTATTTGATGGTAGTAAGAAAATAATTAATTTTGTGTGTATATATATTTGATTTCAATGTATAATAATTATTGATTCATATCCACTTTGTTTTTATCAGCTCTAGTTAGAGAGGAGCCTAAAAAAGAGGATGAGAAAACATGTGAGGAAGACCCCATCATCCCCATCATCTCCCTCCATGCAATGACCGAAGACCTCTAGGGATTTGTTTCCTTCTCTTTGTGGGAATGAGAAGATATATGAATAGACACACATGTATAGGCATTAGTGGACATATGTCTTGGGTTTTATGTTAGTGGACATATTTGACATACATTTGATGTATATATAAAATTTTAGATTTGATGTATGACATATATTTGATGCATCACATTATTAGATTGATGACATTATTGGTTATCATAATATATGATATGTTTGTTCATGTATGATATTATTGGTTATCATAATATATTATATGTTTTTAATTTATGACATTATTAGTTATCATAATATATTATATGTTTGTTCATGTATGACATTATTGGTTATTAGAATATATATATCTTTTTTTTCTTGTTTACATTTTAAGTACATTTTATGTATTTTCATTTTAATGTAATTTACATCCAAAATGATGGAATGTGCTCACACCAAAAGCTAGTGGATTACCAACAAGAAAACTTTTAAGGAAAACTACCTTTACCACCTTCTTAAGTGTTTTCAAAGACTCTTTTCAACTTGGTTACAACACTGAACAGACTTCTACCCGACTTCACAAAACTAATTGATCACTTTCCTTATTCAAGACTTGGGAAGAAATAGGGGGAAAATGAGAGAATTTGAGAAATGGATCATAATCAACTTCTTGCTTCAAACTAACAACTTAGACACTTCAAGGAACACCTAATGATGAGGTTTCCACAACTGGTTTATTCTCCTAATTTGTGTTTTGCAAAATTTCTCTTAATAGGCCTAATTGCCCTTGTAGCCCTTTTTGTGGTTTTTGAACAACAACTTTCTTTTTCTTCATTGAACCTAGAAAAAAAAAAAATTTATTCCATTCCAACCAATTACAATTTGGTTTGATTGGTTACAAGGTTAATTTCAATGTTTCCCAAAGAATTGCTAATATTGCCAAAAAGTTGTCAGCAACTTTTATAGCAAAATACAATTTTTGCACTAACTCTTCCTAGAACTTAACCATGTGGTTTTTGGTACCACATAGGACCTATATAGGGTGTAATGAACTCTCAAAAAACTTCTTGAGTCAACTTATTAAAAAAAAAAACAAAAAAAGTAAAAATCCTTAAGACTAAGGCAACTTGGGTTTATAGGTGACTTAAAGTTCCTTGACCATACAAACAAGGATTGCCTTATTACCATAAAAAAAAATAACATGTTTAAAATAAGGTGTATGATCATCCGTTTACCTTCTATCATGAGTCTTCATCATTGGATGAGATGACATATCCAATTGCCACCTGAGTGTCCTGCACCATAAGTTTTATCATTACCCAAGATGGGGACACAAAATCAAAATAGAATCCAATCTTTAAAAAGTGAAAGAGGTTATTGTAGGAGTCAGAGACACAATCCTATAGTACTCATAATTTATCTATGCCTTGTATAAGCTCCAAGATATGCCTCGTCAAAGATTGTTTCCCTATGGTATTTAATGACTCTTAGGGTCATTTTGGTTTGGCATGCTCGAGAATGTTTGAGTGGTCAATGGGATAGGATGAGAATGGAACTAGGGTTTACCTAGTCAGCTGAAGTTAATGGAATAGATAGTTCACTCCCATGATGAATGATTAGAGAGATTCACTAGTTGGCAACTTTGTACTGGCCAAAACTACAAGTTTTAGGATTACCCAAGATGGGGCCGCAAAATCAAAATAGAACCCAATCTCTAAAAAGAGAGAGTGGTTATTATAAGTTTTAGAAACATGATCTTGTAGTACCTAGAATTACATCCATACCTTGCATTGTTGGGTGATGCGACGCGCTCCCCTGCCCACAGGTGGTTAATTATGTGGTGTTCCATGTTCACTAACAGTCATGGCTTTTGGTGCAACGGTAAATGGGCCATACAATTGGTATTAGAGCCTAGTTTTGGCCTGGTCATGGGTTCAAATCTCCCCGGTGCCTTCCCGACCTGTGTAAGCACTTGGTATGCGCGTCGAGGGGGAGATTGTTGGGTGATGCGACGTGCTCCCCTGCCCACAGGTGGTTAATTATGTGGTGTTCCATGTTCACTAACAGTCATGGCTTTTGGTGCAATGGAAAATGGGCCCTACATGCATGACCTCTAAGATATGCCCTATCAAATATTTCTTCCCTGTGGCATTTAATGACTCTTAGGGTCAATTTTGTTTAGCGTGCTTGAGAACATTCAAGTTTTCAACTGGACATGACAAGCTTGGAACTAGGGTTTACCC